>CM060951.1:89947687-90627687 GCA_030765055.1 Mantis religiosa
CTGTTCGTATCGTAACAAATATACAATACTCCTTGAAATCCATTACGATTCTTTACTTATTGTAATTCTTAATTTCGGTATCACAGTATATCAAAAACCAACTTCGGTTAAAGTTTACCAATCTTCGCATTTAAGAGCAACAACTTCTAAGGGTGCAACGTGAAATGAAACGGGTTTTATTGAGGGACTCTCTTTAATCCCTGTGGTTCTCTGCGACCTAATTACATATTGGGGTAAATTTTTCTTATAAGGCTCTTTAAAAGACTTGAGGTTCTTTTGTGTGAATAAATCTATGATGGAACTACCGGCTTTACTTCACTTAGAAGGGAGCCATTCTAAGAATCTTTACGCCCGATAAACATCCATTCACCTTCACCGTGTTTGAGCCATCGACCTTGGGAAGCAAAGGCTATCATATTGCCTCAGACAACGGAGGACTTATAAGAACATCAAACCCTAAAACTGGCCTTTACCTAAATAAAATGTAGGTTAAAATGTTCTGCGAAGCTGTATATAGATTAACTGAAAATATAAGTGTTTGTATGGATTGTTGATAGAAATTATATAAAATAGATGAAATTGTTAGAGAAAGTCAAGCGAAGTTAACACATCACATGCTGTTGGTACTTTTTGGAGATTTATAGGATCCGTTTACCCCCTATTTATTATAAATCACAAATAATCGGGAGAATAAACAGATAAACTGCACCCTCATCAGTGTAAGCAGGATAAGGTTATCGTCGGGTAACTAGAACGTTATCCATGTTTCACCTTACCGATCGTTCTGGATCTTCATGAAAATTGTCTACTGCTTTATTAGCGAGCGATCCGCAAAGTGAGTAAATCTGGCGGAGTTAGTGAGTCTTGCAAAGCGAGTGTGGTTATTTTTCAACAGAAACCATTGTGCTTTGGGAAGTTTGTGATGTGTATGAGTGCGGTAATTGCCAAAAATTAGAGTGTTCAACTCCCAAATCGCCCATAATAATGGGTCATGTCGGGCAAGTTTCCTTTCGGTGCTATATCGCGGACAAGCGTGAGGTTGAGAGCAAATTGAAGTGACAAAAACAGTGGCAGTCATAATTACTACAGTGGCCGTGTGAGCTCAGCGAAGACTCAGTGAAGGATAAACTAGGTACTTAACTAACGATGAAAACTGGCGAGTGAATTTGTAGTTTAAAATTTGACGAAGCAGCAATATGTTAGCATTATTAAAATAAGTTCAATTCTATTTTGTTCCGTTTAGTTCTAAATACTGACCATATACGAGAGCTGTTCTATAAAGAATGATCACAACTTTTTTGACAACGCACCTTTACTAATCCTCATAATTTTGATGGTCCTTCTCAAATTAGTCTCCCCTAAATGCAATGCACTTGTCACAGCGTTTCTGCCAGTTTTCAAAGATATGCTGGAAACCATTTTTGAGCAGCCTTCACAACTGCTTCTGATGATGGACAATGCCTCCCAGAGAGGCGTTTCTTCAAGTTAGTGAATAGAAAAATGTCGCATAAGGCTAAATCCGGACTTTAGGGAGGGTGAGGTATTCACTTCACGTTGATTTTTGTAAGATATTCAGCAACAACATTGGCAATATGCGACCACGCATTATTGTGGTGCAGCATCCAGCCTGCTTCACGGAAATATGGTCTTTTGCTCCTGATATGGACTTGCAATTTTTTCAAGACATCCCTGTAGTATTGTCCAGTTACTGATGTGTCTGAAGGTACAACATGATTATAAACCATTCCATGAATATCAAAGAATGAGTTGACCATAACTTTCCCAGCAGAAGCAACCACTTTTGCTTTTTTGCGGGTTAATGATGTAGGAGATTTCCACACTGAGGTTTGCTGTTTGCTCTCAGCATCAAAATGATGTAGCCAAGTTTCATAAGCAGTGATTACGTTTGAAAGAAGCTCCGGATCTTCCTCTAACAAAAACTTTAACTGCATGCAGAACAGCATGCGAATGTCCTTTAGTTCGGGAATCAACAATCTTGGAACCCATCGCGCACAAACACGTCTCATGTGTGGGTGGCACACAATGAAATGTTCAGTAATTCGTCGATCCTCTCTCACAATGTCAGCAGCAGTGTTGATGTTTTCTTCCGTAAGAGCAGTAACTGGAAAACCGGGTCCACCTTCCTTTGAAATTTATTGTCTCCCCTCTTTAAACATTTTAAACCACCTTCGAAGTGTGCTGTAGGGAAGAACAGACTCTCCATAGGCCTCCTGTAACATTGTATAGGCCTCAACTGAAGATTTGTTGAGACGAAAGCAGAATTTCAAAGCCGCATATTGTTTCTCACGTGTTACTTCCATTGCAGCGGTAGGCAATACTGAACATGTCTGAACTTGCCGGTTTTCACAGGCGGGAACCAGGAGTAGCAACAATGAAACTAGTAAGGCGTATTTGTTTCACATTAAGCTAACAGAATATAATAAGATTGAATTTTAGTGCGAAAAATTATGACCGTAAAACAAAAACAAAAAAAATGATCATTCTTTATTGAAAAGTCCTCGTAAATGCAAGAAATGAAACATATGGGGTGGTATATACGGTGTTTTCCTTATTATGCATGTACATTTTGCTCCGTGGCGCTCATTCTCAACGGAAGCTCAATTCTTCTTCGCAAAAATCTTCTCATTACTTCAATGGGTTCGTATCCAAGATGAGGCTCTTCATAAAACATTTTAACCTCCTAGTAATTTATGAAATGATAGTAGACGGTGCTTTATAGACCTTATACAACTGTTGACAGTAACTTACCTTTAGGGATTTCGTCCTTTGCTTTCGAAAGCTTTTGATATTCCTCTAAACACTGTTCCAGTAACAAACGGCTGTTGATCGCTCTTATTAGGAACGAGTGCTTAGCGCAGCTTCTGATGAACTCACAGAGTTGGCTGTTGCACTTTTCGGGTTGGCCTACAAAAATGATATTTCCTTTTAAACATGTTGGTCATGCGTACTACATAATTAATCCATCAAACCTTTTCCATTAGTGATACTCTATCATTTCTAACATCTTAACTTAGAAAATTTTCTGGAAACTACCAATAATTAAAACATTCTGTTACTATCTAAAACTAAACGCTCAAATTATAACGCTTTCTTGTGCAATCATAAAGTTACGTAGGCAGCCATATGAATGTCATTTGGTTTATGGTGGCCAGAGCAACTATGCATTACGGAACCTAAGAGAACACTTGAAAGATGAAAGTGCAAATTAGGAAAGGGAATTGAGAGAAATAAAATATAAGTAAATGTGATACCATCCCATAATGGCACACTGTCCAAAGAAAACCACGAAAAATCTAGTCATAATGGCCGATTATTGGAAATTGAAATTGTAGCCTTCAAAATCCAAGTCTAAGTCATACGCTCGGTAAAATGCTCTTTGAGTGTAATTTTCGTAATTCTTAATAGAAAATTTGAGATCGACATGTTCGTTATTAAGCTATAAAGTAATGACTTGGTTTTATTAGCGTAATTGATGTTCAATTTCCGTTACTATTTTTACAAGAGAAAAATAGTAAATATCTGAAATGCTACACAACGAAGTAAACCTCAGCACAAAATGCGTTTATACAAATACGTTTCAGGTGCTACTTAAGTATATATTTATTACCAAATGGCATAGATTTTTAATACAAATATACCCTTATCAGAGATTAATTAAAAGTTCTGCAGAAAATTTTCGAAGACTATCACTACTTTGGAAGACAATAAATAAAATATCACAAAAGGTCTCAAACACGCAGCTACGACATCACCTGGAGTTAGTTATAAGCCTTGTTTATTTTCATTCTTATAAGAATACTCATAAGATCCTTAAACATGCGGAGTTAATGGTACATTAAACAACATGAATTGTAGTTTTTGCCCAAATTTCACCCCTATGTATTGGGAAGAGGCTTTCACATTTTAGATCCTGATAATATGCATCTAGAGTTAAAAACGTCAACCTACCTGATTCAGTATTGCACATAAGCAAGTCCATAAGGTTATTTAGAAATAATTATTTTGCATAAGTGGGAAAACATACCAAATGAAATAAGAGGCAAAAGAATCTTAAATCTAAGATCAGAAGAAAACATAATAAAACAGGGAAAATTTATTGGCAGGGTAAGACAAAAATGGCTTTGGAAAACAGGGAAGACTAATGAGAACAACTAGGGAAATTAGATAAGGTATAAAGGGAAACAAAAATAGATCACAAACTTTAGAATGCTCCATTATATAACAACCTGGGTTAACTATAATGGGGCATGGGAATATCCAGCTCCAAAATGTGTGTGTGTGTGTGTGTGTGTGTGTGTGTGTGTGTGTGTGTGTGTGTGTGTGTGTGTAATTTACGTCCTCCAACTTTAAGTCATATTGGACGATGAATGGAATGGATGAAATGATGTTCAAATGAGTCCGGGGTCCATGGAGCTTAGAGTTACCCGACATTCGTCTTACACGATAAGAGAAACCCCCGGAAAAAGCCTTAAGCAGTATGTAAGGTATTGTATTTATGGTATATTAATTATGTTATATATTGTCGCGAGCCCGTATCTACGATTACGCGGCTTGTTTACACAAAAGGAACTGATAGGCGGGCAGTGTGGAAACTAAGAGCCGGCAGATGAAGATAACATGCAGATAAAGGTCTGCCGAAACAAACAAACTGAGATAAATGGAAATTTCTAGTTACATTTTGACTGATAGAGACTGTTCCGGTTCTGGTTTATTTTTGAATAATCTAGAAAATATCAGTGAGGTATTTAAAGAGGCGACGGCTCTCCAAGAGTCGAGCTACAAGTTGTGAGTAAGCAGAAAACAGCTGTAAAGTAGTTGTTGTAAAGACATGTAACAAGAGTGTTGTCAAAATCGGAATTTGAGTAAGCTGTTTGTTATTGTCATCGACCTTGATGTTGCAGATTGTAATATCTGATGTAATTCTGCTGCTACGGAGTGTGTTTCTACGCGAACAAAGAACATTTAGAACTTCGGCAAATTGGACTTTTAATTCTACGAACCCACAAAGCCACAATATGTATGAAGTTGTATATGCTAGATATTGTAAGAAGAAATTGGAAATCAACCAAACTACAGTAAACTACAGTAGAAAGAATTATTGTACACTTACATTCCTTAATTGGTTCCTTCAATTTAGCATATGGATACACCAGTTTCTGGAAAAAGAATCATTTAATTATAGTTGCGTTGGATGCATTTAAAATTAACTAATGCATTAGCAAGCTAAAAAGGCAGGCAGGGTTTTGCAATGCTTAGAGGTATTTTCAAAGCAGTTTAAAGCTTAATCTCTTAAATGAAATTCCATTTCAAAGAATAAACTTAATTTTATTAGCTTTACATTGTGAAGTTTTATCAAACATAATACCAAAAGTAAAAACTTCTTTTATTGTTTGTGAAACTGCATGTGTTACATATAATACAAATCTTATTTTTATTATCTCTCTATCGTTTCCCTATGCTCAGAACAAAACGCAAGCGATCAGTGCATCGTATCATAATTGAGCTACAAACTACTTAAATCAGCCGTTAACCCCTGTGTTTTTGAGCTTCTTATACTTGTATTGACCCCAATAACAAAACAAACATTCTGAAAATGAAACCTCCAAACGACCGAAAAGAATACAAGCCCTATGTGATTGAAAATGAACTAAAGAAATTTAGCTGTTTAATCTACTTAGGCTATCACTTCCTCTAGGTTTCTCACAAATACTAAGTTTAAAAGACAGATATATATCCTAAAAGAGTTTCAGCAAGCTTACTGAAACAATTACATGATGACACGAATTATTTCTTCTGATCTCCCTTCTTCAGTCTTTTGTAAACTTAATTGCAATTAGCTGAACATTGTGCTAATGTCAGGTCAGTAACTAAAGATGTGCCTTCAGTTCCTTCTCGTGATATTCCAGTTTAATCTAGAGTCTTCGGAATTTCTAGCACTAAATGAGGAAGATCTAACTCCAAAGAGAACGAATAAAGCTCGTAAATCCTCTTGTTCCCTAAAAGCAGTTAAAATTACCGCCCTTATTCCTACCTAAAACAAATGACCATAACTTTTTTAAACTCGACCTCCATTAAGCTCTCACAATAAACTCATACCTTAGAACTAGGAGATATTTCAATCTCAGGAATTAACTTCTTAAAAGTCTTTTTACATAAAAGATCAACTTCGCTTCTTGCAGTGATACTGTGAGACGGTATTACTTCCACCCATACTCATATGTTAATTAATATATGTAAATTTAAATTTGAAACTAGAATATTTTAATTCGAATACGCCATGGAGATGTCGCGTACACTCGTGGAGGTTAGGACTTTACCAGAACTGGTAAATTTAGAACACAGCCCAAACGTTAATGACCATAATCTTGTCAGTTGACTGAGTGACCTTGGACTTTTAGAAGTGATGCTTTGCAGGTTTACGCCCCTGCATTTATTCTGGGATCTCTTAATCCCCAGTGCCTCAAACCGATTTTGCTCGTTGATCTATGTGCCCAATTGCTACTGTTTTTGACTTGCTCCCAGTTGCTAATGTGCCCAGTTGCTACAGATTCTAGGGAACCATAGCTTCATTCTCTGTAACTACAGTTAAGATAATTTCTCTATCGTTGCTATGGCAAAGCTGCAAAAGACTCCAAAAGACAACTATATACTCGTAATGTAGAAAGAAGTCGAAGCACTCACCTTGCAAGCACCTTATTCATATTTAAATGTTTTAAATAGTTCGAAGGACTGTTTTAGAGAGACTTAACCTTACTGCTACATCTTGATTTTGACGTTTTCAGGGAGGAGCATCTTCAGAAGCCGACATACCCGCCGCCGTTCGTTTACAATGCTGTCTCAACGCATTCGAGAAAGTTTGGCTAATTCTTTTACGGTAGAAAATAACGAATGCGCTCACCACATATTTATCCAATTCAATCGCTGTTTAATTTTATATGGAGTAATTGCTTCTTTCATGACATACTTAACTATAGCTCGACATTCAATTTTGAACAGATCAGAATCTTCTACACATTGACTTCCTTATGTAATCGTATCTAAACAATTGAAGACAACGGAGCGGAAGTTACAGTTGCAATTATTTACTTAGCAGCTATGTCATATGACCAACAAAAGAATTCTGTTCAGGCAAGAAACTTACCTGAACCTACCCTTGTTTGTGTATATGAGTGTGTAGATATCTGTGAGTGTGTTAATGCCCTAGAACCTCCCCAATATTGTAGCAACATATTGTATTGTAAAGAGGCGGTGAATCTTATCATCACGTAAATTCAAAATGGATAAACAGGCTTACCTTCAGATGGTAGCATGTCTGCCTCACGTTCAAGAGGTCCCGAGTTCAAATCTCGGTAAGGATGAGTTACCTGGATAAGGTATTTTCCAAGGTTTTCCCTTATCCTTCAAGACGAATGTCGGATAATTCTAAGCTCCATGGACCCTGGAGTCATTTGAGCATCATTTCACCCAATTCATTCACCGTCCGATATGACTTAACGTTGGAGGACGTAAATTACAACAACAAAATAATAATAAGATTTTCTTACCTTTATACAAACCTCAGCCTTGCAGCAACAGCTCAATTCATTTAAGGCTAAACTTGCTGTCTCACTAACGTTATTCATTGCCTCTACTGCCACACGATGGTATACCGATCGTAAGTAATTTATGACGTCTTCCAAACCCTTCAAGGAAATTATAAATTCCGCCACACGTGTCTTGTCTTCGATTTCCTTTCCTATAAATAAAAGGAATTTGAATTGTGTAAAGTATGCACTTTACCTACGCCAAAAAATAAGACCAAAATATATACATAGGTCAACAAGAGATGTCAAGCAAATTTGAAATCTGTTTTAACAATTAGTTTTTAAAATGCAAGTAATTTGGTAGAATTTCTATTTTACATTTTCGTGAGATGGCCGCTACCATGCTCTCCGTTCTTGTCATGTTATCCTCTAAATTCATACTGACACCGACATTTTTACATAGTTCAGTTTGTGCTCTACCTTTCTTGTTTAATCCAAAAACACTTTTTTCCATGTACCCAAAAGATCAACGGCAGTACCAAAGCCTATCAAGCTCACTTCAGAAAATGTCTTGATAGATACACTATATGCCCGTAACACGTATATATGACGACGAAACCCAATATCTCTAAAAGTTAGGTGAATTACGTTCTACTCTAGTGACGTTCTGTGCCCTTATAAATATTATTTCTCTGTTATCAAATTTCATTCGAGTCAAATCTTTAAAGAAATGTTTTATTGTATAATTCTTTGTAAATTCAATGAGAATATGGGAATACAGTAGGGTTTAAAAGACAGTCAAATCTTTTAAGAATTAATTGCTATCAGAGAGCTGTGAAAGTTCACTGTCTTCGCATGCCAAGAGATAAAGAAGGAAAATTCGAGGTATGTATTCATTCTGCATAAACGTATTCCCGAGTTCAAATCTCGGTCAGAGAGAGTTACCTGGATAAGGTTTTTTTTTGGGATTTTCCCTTATCTTGAAAGACGAATATCGGGTAACTCTAAGCTCCATGGACTCTGGACTCATTTGAGCATCATTTCACCCATTTTATTCACCGTCCGATATGACTTAACGTTGGAGGACGTAAATTGCAAGGGAAAACAAACGTATACTAACATATAGCATTAATCAAATTCATTTAAGTAATTTTTGAGCAAGTAGAATTGTTTTAATGTTAATCTATTAGTTTATGTTACGAGGTTTTCTTGAAAACCTTCGTGTCGCATCCTTAGGAAACGCTGAACTTGAATATCAATTTCTGTTTCTAACCAACTATTACTTTTTGAGTTAAGCTTTTTGGAGAAGGTTTAGGGAGTCCCCAAACATATATTTATGTTGAAATACGGATGTCAAATTTTTGTGTGGAATACAATACTTTTCCCCTACACAGTGGAGAAAGTCAGAGACTTCATTGGCATACCTCGATCCTAATTTTGTATCCGTTAAACTAACACAGCAGGAATAAAACAGTAGAAAATGAAATAAAACAGGTACAGAAGGATAAATTCACCAAAAAAACACACAAAAATGATTTGCATCTTTTATTTGGCCAAAGAGAAAAACCCAAAGACCAAAAATCGTTATGCAGGCAATACAGGTTGTGAATGACGAGAAACGTATATAAGACTGGCGATTAACACTCTCCAGGATAAAGAAAAAATCATCCTTCGCCTAACATGCCCAAGAGGATATCACTAAAGGCCGGAGATGTGTGGATGGACCGTACTATTATCACTCGCGCATTAAACAACTGCAAATAGGTACACATTACCATGATAGGTACAGCGAGAAGAAACAAAACATGTGTGGCGTTACACTACATCTTGAACTTGTGTCTACATACACTTGCAAGGTAATGCTCGACTAGTTCGCAGAATGCTACGTTACATTGTTTTCGATGTTTACTTCTAGCAGCAGCTGCTTGCACATTTGATGGCCGTGCTGTACATCTAATGCCATTCATACTCTGCGTCCTGCTAACTTGTATCGCATGCGAGCGCACATCCCTCTGGCCTTTAGATATCACATAGATTTCCAGAATATAGATATTAGTAATTTGTGACTTCTCTTGTGAGATAAATTATTTGCATTTTTTATGGAAAATTAACAATTGAATGTGGCGAACAAGCGGAAAGAAAAGTGCCCGAGAGATGCAGCCTTTCTGAGAGGTCTTCATTCCCTAATAAGATTTTGTCATAGGTTTTCCTCACTCATGGCTACCAAATGCAGGAGACGCTTCCTGAAATTGGAGCTGGTAAATTTCTTTTCTCACATATCATTAATTAATTTCTCTTATCGACATTTGTTAAACGTAACATAAGGACCATACTTCCTATAAAAAAATTATATTGCATCTGCAAAAATTACATGTTATTAATAACATTATAGCTTGGGTTCGATCCCAAACATTGTGTGCGGAATTTAGGTCCCGGGTATAGGACCGGTGCCCACTCAGCATCCTGAGAAAAGTGGGGAGCTTACACTAGGTAAGCGGCCCTGGTCACGGAAACCAACATTCCGGCTGGGGGATGCCGAGATGCTGACCACACCTCCTCCCCGTAACGGTTGGATGATCGTCCAGCTCTGCCTTGCATGAGTGGGCGTGAGACCGGCAGCCGGGTTGGTAGGCCTTGGCCCTCCAAGGACTGTCGTGCCATGGGTTATTATTATATTATTAATAATAATGATTTTATATTTTTATTTATTTAATAATAAGAATTTTAGCATGTCATTTGACTTTGAAAAAATTAACAAAGATGATAAGATATTACTGTTCTTATAGTATTTCCTCATAAGTCAGGGGAATAAAAACAGTATTTTGTTTATTAATGACGCTGTTATTAGACGGGATGATTTTAGTATGCCAGTGTGCAGGAATTTCGGTTTATAGGAATCCCTTTAAGTCTACCGACATGGCAATGTCGCTTTCAACCACACTTAAAAGCCATCGGTCTGCTTCGTGTTTGAACCAGTGACCTTTGAATCAGTAGCCGAGCTCTTTACATAAATGAAGCTGCTAAATTATAAGATAAAATTAAAAATCATCACAATGCTTTACTTATCATAAATCTTAATAAAGAAGTATCCTGTTAAATCTTATGGCATATGTAGTAAACACGGCGTTAAACATTACTTGAAAAGAATAAAATTTAGTGAATTCCAAAGGACTTCTTTACTCACTCTTCTTCTTCTTCTTCTTCTTCTTCGTCTTCTTCTTCTTCTTCTTCTTCTTCTTCACATCAATGTATTGGAAATGATTTGACTGCTCCCCCGTCAAATATTGCTTATTCATACTTTCTTAGGTCTACCCATAGATATTTTCCACTAACTTTATATTCTAATATTTCTTTAGTCCATCTTGGGTCTGGCATTCCTTCTAAATGTTCTTTTCACTATTGATTATAATTTAATCTACAATCCAAATACATACTTTTAATTGCTCTCTAATTTATTCCTTTTTTGAGTAATCAGACTTAATGCACCGTTTAATTCCTCTCAACAATTTAATTTCTGAGGCACGTACCATAAATTTTTACTTGTATTTGTTGTCAACAATTCACTTCCACAGGATATAACGCAAAAGCCAGAACTTTGTTAAATTTTAGTTTTGTTACTCTTCTAATTCTGTTTTTAAATATTCGGTGAATTCTTCTTAAAATTTCCTGGTATATGGACAATTTAGGTCTATATTATAACCCTTATCATGTCAATACCATATGCTAAATTAATAAAGAGATTTTCTTGTTCTGTAATTTGTATATTTATTATTTCTTTTGTTGTAGTTGATTGTTTACCTCTAAATGCCACCACTTTTGTTTTGTAGTAGATATTTTCAAACTGTATTGTTCACAGATATAATTTAATATGAAGACAAACATGCATAATAAATAATCAGCAAATAAATGTGTATTCAACTATCTTGTGTTAATTTAAAACCAGAGCTCACCTGTCCTGTCGAATCTGTTACAAAATTGTCAGTATAGATATTAGCCCTTGTCTAACACTATGTTTAACATAAATATTGTATAAACGTTCATAGCTATTTTAACAGCTATTTTAATTCAGTATAATATTTATAAAATATGTTATGGTTACCCTTGTTCTTCCTTAATTTTCTATAGTGTACTTCCATCTACTCGATGCAAGGCTAATTAGAAATCAATAAATATCATGCGCATTTCTTTATTACATTCACGTAGTCCATTATTTGTTTCCAATAAAAGTGCTTTATGTACATGATATGCCTACAGTAAAGCCATTTTTTCTTTGCAAAATAAAGTGCTCAGTAAAATATTGTTAACGTTGATTTATTACTAGAGTTTTTGTATATGCTGTATAAGCACTGACAATGAGGCATATTCTTTTGTAATTTTTGGAGTAATGGCGTTCTCCTTTTATAAAAATTTATATCTTCGGTTATTAAACACTGCTGTGGGGTCCGTTGCGTTCTCCAACACTGCCACAGAAGTGTAATAATCAAACATCGGAGCCCATACACCTTTAAAGTGATATGAAGTTTACGACTCTCGCGGTACATAGCTGCTGCTCGCCTCTACGCAGGTAGATCTGTCTTCCAGGGGATGCAAGGTGTTGGAAATACTGTGTTAATAGTATTACTTTCACAACAATTATTATTGGAAAATCTCCATTTTACAAATCAAGAGTTTTGGGTATTATCAATAACCATTAAACAGCTTGAAGAATGTACTTTCTAGCTGTCTAAAAGCAGTCGAGGAGGTGTCTGCAAAAATTAATGTAGAGAACGCACCACCTACCAAATGAACAAAAAATGAATTGTCCAGTATTCAACACAAAAGTACTGGATTATCTTATCTGCGTAATATAAGAAATAAACTAAATCTCAGGCAAACATATGAAAATGATGTGTACTGCTGATATGCACCATTAACGTCATATGACGTTGAACGAACCTTCTCCCAATGCTTTTATAGTGTTTCAATGAGAGGCGCAGAAAATTCACATTCGACAATTTACGAATGTGCATGGTTATTGACTGTAATTCCCGCATCGAAAGCAATGAGGGGGATGGCATATTGTAACGTAGTACACTTTGTATCCGTACCTGACTGTACACACACAGCGCTTCGGTATACTGGTTGACACAGAGGTCTGTTGATGTCTCGCTTGGCCTTGTATAGTACCTGTGAGCGTACATTGATTACTAAGGTGTACGGGATCCCAAGTCTGGTAATAATCATAACTCTATATTTAGTCCATCTTGCCATGTTGTTTTTCCGTTCTTCGTTTTTCTAAGTGTATTGTTAACCTCTTCAACCGTAAATATTTCATATATTTTTGAAATACCTGCACTTCTACGTTGTACCAAAGCCTTTATAATGTTATAGCTATTTAGATTCAGGAATTATATTTGGGCTTGTGGTATCATTTACTATTTCTTTATGTATTTCGTTATTTTATACTCAATCTTCCGAATGCATCATGCTTAACTCTGTCAAAAACTTTGATCCACGACTCATTATTTAATTTATTCTCTAAACTCCCAGCCTTATTCCTTATCTCTTTGTAAATATTTCTATTTTTTCTGTATACCATTATAAATATTTCTGATACGTCATTTTCGTCTCTTCTATAGCTTTGGCAGTTCCATCTTTCAATGTGTAAGGCCGTCTTTATCCTTTGTTTCTTTTTGCCTAATGCTTATTTCGCTGCTTTGTCTACACAGATTTTTATATTTTACCATTCTTTTTTACATTATCATTCGTTATTATTTGTAGTCTTAGTTCCATATTGTTTCTTACGTCGAACAGACCACTTCTAAAACTATTGTTACAAAATATTACTTTTATCTTTTTCTTGTTTATTCATATAAACTTCCAATTCACATTTACAGAATCTGTTGTGAGATACAGTAGATAATAATGTACGACAAGCTGATCACCATGTTATGGGTTTGAAATACTAGACTCTGTGTAAAGAAAAGAAAGCGAAAGGTGCAACAATGACTTTTCAGTTGAGAAAGGTATTCGAAAATGTAAACCTACAAGGAATTTCTCAGAAGTAATTAACTTCATTAAGACATACGAGGGGGGACCCAAAAGAAACCGGATTGTTGTCATAAAAACTTTATTGACGAACCTTTTTACAAAATTACTTCAGTCACCTTTAAAATACTCTCCATTATATGCGATGCACTTGTCAAGTCTCTTTATCCAATGTTGGAAGCATGTTTGGAACTCTTCAAGTTTGATATTGTCCAGTGCCCTTTGCGAAGCTGTTTTTACCGCCTCCACATCGTCATAACGCTCCCCTTTTAGCGTTTTTTTCATTCGTGGAAATAGGAAAAAAATCGCACGGGGGCTAGGTCCGGCGACTACGGAGCGTGGGGAACGACAGACCACCTCTGAGATGCCAAATAGTGTTTCACTCCTAAGGCCGTGTGTGCTGGAACGTTGTCGTGATGTAGAAACCAGTCACCTGATCGCCAAAGTTCCGGGCGTTACCTCCTCACATCCTCTCGCAGACGGCTTAAAACATCCAAGTAAAAGTGCTGGTTAACAGTCTGGCCAGGGGGTACGAATTGCTGATGCACAATTCCACGAACATCAGAAAAGACAATGATCATCATCTTCACATTTGACCTCACTTGCCTTGCTTTCTTTGGTCTGGGAGGGTTGGGAGTGCTCCTCTGGCTTGACGCTTGCTTGGTTTCTGGGTCATACCCGTAACACCAACTCTCATCCCCTGTAATGACTTTGTTCAAGAAGTTTGGATCACGTGCAATCTCTGTTTTCAAGGCCTGACACACATTCATGCGGATGGTTTTGTGCTCCTGTGTGAGAAGGC
Organism: Mantis religiosa; assembly: GCA_030765055.1. Lineage (NCBI taxonomy): Eukaryota > Metazoa > Arthropoda > Insecta > Mantodea > Mantidae > Mantis > Mantis religiosa. The sequence goes on from CM060951.1 coordinate 89,962,061, forward strand.
GCGGAACAAATTTAGCAGCAACACGTCTCATGTGCAAATCCTCCCTCAAAATCCGCTGGCACGAGCTCCAACTGGTTCCTGTCGCTGCTGAAATTTGGTCGATCGTTTGGCGACGATGCTCGTTTCGCATACCTTTACAATGTTCTCTTCATTTCGCGATGTTGAAGGGCGTCCAGAACAAACTTGGTCTTCAACACACATCTCACCACGTTTAAAGCGCCCAAACCACTCGAAAAATTGTGTGCGGCTCATAGCGTCTTCCTGGAAAGCTTTCTGAAGCATTTGGTGTGTCTCCGTTGCAGCTTTTTAAAGCAGGAAACAAAATTTCACTCACACTCTTTGTTCTTTTGAAGTTGCCATAACTACTTCGCAGAGGTAACCCGCCAACAGTCAGAGAAACACAATACCACACTTGCACGTTCAGCTCTACACCGACGCCGTCTGCATAGCTGTTTCATGAAGGTCTCTACTAACACTAACTAGCGTGAGAACCTTACACTACGTCTACGAGTGGCAGCGCCCTCAGAGTCCGGTTTCTTTTGGGTCCCCCCTCGTATAGATATAACTTGTATGCTTTAAAAGAGATCTATGTACATTGTGCAGTAAGAATGGTCTGCTTCTAAGGGGTCATTATTCAAAAGTTATACACTTGTAGAATCAGAAAACTTAAAGGATCATTCCCAGAAAATTCTAGACAGATACGTAATTTATCATTAAAATATCCTAAATCTATAACATTTTAATAAAAACCCTTAGAGCCTTTTTTGAAAAACAACTTTTTGAAAACCCTTTCATATAAAGTGCAGGTTAGGTGTGCAAATGCATATACATACACTCAAACTTGCGCGAACCTATTTCTAAAATTATGTTTTGGTTTAGGAGACCTAAAAGCATGAGACCATAAATGAAATGCTATTATTATAAATTACTTATAAATTAAAACTAGATAGCATTCAAAGTGCTGGTTTCCAATTTCCACTTACCACATTCGTATTTGTTACCTAGAACAATAATGTTATTAAGTTCCTGAATGAACGAATCTTTAAGATCTGCTGCATCCTTTATGATAGACGAGAGTTTGGGGTAATCTTCTATTAGCAAGTTGAGGTTTGGAAGCGAGCATTTCACTTCTTCTTCAATGTCTTTAAACTCCATATGCATGGTTTCGTAGCCAGCGGAAGTACCCTGTAAAACGAGATAACGAGATATTGGTTCTTTTGAAGATAACATCGTATACTCCCAGTGTAGATCAAGGAGAATTAAAGGGGAAACATGGTTACTTTAAGGATATACATAGTCAAAATGTTTAAATTATACATTTATGAATGCACGTGCTTAAATTTATACCTTATATAGCACACCAAGTTATTGCAAGTATACGACATGGCATTGCAAATCTTTATAGTTTTCCTTACATTGGAAGGAGGAGTGAAGTGAAAAAAAAAGGTTGCCAGGAACCAGCAGAGTGCAGGAACCCTAAAATTTTCAGAACCCGTTTGGTCTCCCTCCCCCCACCTGTAGGCTAATTACATCACACTGCGCAGCCGGAACTTGTATATAGCTCCTTATCCGAACGCAAAGATTTCTAAAGATGATCCTTTTCCCATGCCATGTAATGCGAGTCTCCCACCTTCCCTGAAACATCCAAGGATTTTATTTTTAATTTACGTTCCCCAGCGATAAGTCATATCGGGCGATGAAATGAAGCTCAAATGAGCTCAGGGTCCATGTAGCTTAGAGTTATCCAACATTCGTCTTTCAGAATAAGGGAAAATATCGGATAAAACCTTATCCAGGTAACTCACCCTGAACGAGATTCGAATTCCGGATCTTTTGAAGGTGAGACGGGCACGCTACCATCTAAGCTACCAAGGCGGGCCCTAGGGTGAACGGAAAAGTCAGGTGAAATTGAACAGGAAATTTGGGGACTGGATTAACCTTCTCAATATTCGAGTAATTATCCAGATAAACTCCCGAAAATATCCAAGGATAAAGTAAGTGGCCGAGGTGCTTGCACCCTTATCTCCTGATAATGCAAGAACATCTGTCAAAAATTAAAGGACACCATGAAAAGTATACTGTATTCTGACTTTCTAGGAAGTCAGTTATTGAAAAATAGTACATCATTTCTGTAGCAGTTCTGTTATGCTTAGTATTTTATATGCGGTTCTTTGGCCTTAAACATGCTTTCACACGGCCTGATATGGGGTCAGTTAAGTCTCTGCACTCCTGGTCAATTACCCTTCTTCATACGCAGTCAGATGCAGCTGTTTGGATTTAGGTTTCCTCTTGGCCAACTTGACTCCAATCGAGTTCCAAAGATTCTCTATTGGATTACGATCAGGTTGACAGGTTGGCCAAGGCAGCAAGTCTATGTCCTGATCTTGAGACCAATTTCTTTTAAAGCGACTTCTGTGGTAGAGTGCATTATCTTGTTGGAACAAAACTGTTCTCCCATAATGTTGGGACAAAGGGAGCCGTGACTTCCTCCAAGATTCCCACACATCTAGGGTTGTTACAAGAACCATCAGTGATGTATGGTTCTACAGATCTTCATAAGTAATGCACCCCCAATTTATCACTGCACCTCCTCCATCCTAAAAGGTAGGTGCAATATGTTTTTAAACTCCAAGTTTTTATGCAATCTTCCTATAACTTAATTAACTTTTCCACATGCGACAATTTGCAATTTTATATCCATATTCACGTTATTTCTCTCCATGTTCAGTTTTATTGAAGGAAAATAGTCATCCACCTAGCAATGTTCTTGTAAAATCCACAACTGGCACTAAGGGCAGACGGAATCTGTTACTTTATCAGTGCTACCAACCCCCCAGATCATTAACTATGTGATTGTGATTGCAAAGTATCCATTTGCAGCGAACTTCAAGTGCAATAGTATTTTAGCGACAGATTATGTTAACCTTAGAAAATCAAGAAAAACATCTGCATTAAATATGAATAAAATGCCTCATAAATTGTTAAATTAAAAAGTGATAGAATTCAAAGAACTACTTAAAATAAGTCTCTCTCCAAAGTTCATATTGCTAAGTGCAACCATTCAAGAGCCAATTAATATTTTCTATTAAAAAACTGCATCATTTGTAACCAGTTCTTTTAATAGAGAAATCATCATAATATCCACTGTTTTAGAGATAGCGAGTTCTGGTTTGCAATAGAAATCTTTATTTTCGGCATACGTTTGATCCATGTATAAACAACTTGAGATTTTAGAAAAGTTTAAGAACAGGAATGAAAATTCTGATATTTAGTTATGTCCTTAAACTTTTGTCAGACAGATCATCCAGCTATTATGGCACGTTACACGTATTTCTCTTTTCCTTTATAGTGCATAGTGAAGTATTATATTCCAATCCACATTAAAATTGTTTCACAAATATGTTTTCAGAAACACTTAAACATAATTTCTGTGTGAATGTGTTTTAAATATTTTAAACTTAATTGCGAATTTTGTTCCTGTTTCACACATGCGTTTATAATATTTGAAAATTCACTTACGATATGAAACGCTTGTTGCTTAAATGCAAATAATTATAGTGAAAATGAATCATCAATAGCATAAGGTAAACAAAGCAGTCAGTTGGTTTGTGAATATTAGTTATAGGTAAGGCATTAAATAAGGTCGAAAATAGTCGTTAATGACAAAGTATTGGAACAAGTATCTTCCTTCAATTATTTAGGGTGTGAGATCAGCATTGAGAAAGATAAAGATACGAACAAAAAATTAATGAGATTTCAAACAATTTGTGGAACAATTCACAAAACTCTAAAGAATAAAACAGGATCTGAAACAAGAATAAAATTTTATAACACCATGGCGGTCCCAAAGTTACTTTATGGATGTGAAAACTGGGTACCTACACAAAGAACCATCAGCAGAATACAAAGTTGCGAAATGAGATTATTGACAAGAACAAAAGAATGTACAAGAGAAATAGAGCCAGAAAAGAAAATATAAGAAATGAATTACAACTGGAAGCTATCACCTCAAGAATGGATATGTACAGAAGAAGATGGTTTGAACATGTTGGAAGAATGGATGATACAATACTGCCAAAAGACTGCCAATATAGTCCTAAAGGAAAGAGGGACGTAGGGAGGCCGAGGAAAAGATGGAAGGAGACACTCTGAAGACGGAACAGGCGAGAGCCTAATCCATTAAGTGAAGAAGAAGAAGAAGAAGAAGAAGAAGAAGAAGAAGAATAAGAAGAAGAAGAAGAAGAAGAAGAAGAAGAAGAAGAAGAAGAAGGTATGGTATTATATAAACCAAGGTAACGAAATAATTACCTATTCATTTTTTTCGATTGCCTTGTTTTTACCAGGTTCATCTTTCCTCCTTTTTCTTTTACTCCTTTTTGAGTATTGTAGTTTTCTTGATTACGCTACCAATGTTTCACGAGGATGGCCGAAGAAAAGATGGGTTGACCAAACTGTTATCCAAACGGTCCAAAGCCGTATAGAGGAAGAAAAATTGCTTTTATACTGTGTGTAATTCTTGAAAAGCTATTAAGGAGTACTGTCCGAATCTGTTAATAAAATGGATGTTCCATTTAAAACAATATGTTGCACTCACTTCCAGTTGAACCGGAAGCAGCAGTAATTGTGAATATAACTCTCAATTCTCCTGTTCCTGTACATGACTGTTTATACATCCAGATTCGTACTGATTAGCTGCATGTTTCGAAATTTATTTGTATGGTATGGGACATCTAACTTGCTCTTTGTACTTTATAAATTTCTGTGTGAAGTTGTAATGGATCCAGAAATCCTGTGACTGTGGCAACATTTTACTTTCTCCAAGACGCACAAAGAAGTTAAATAAACCTCCCCTGTGTAGGACAGTTTTGATGACTTCTCCAATGTCTCCGCTTTTTGACTGATCTGCTCTGCCTCCTACAGTGACGAACTACGAGATCGCTTTCTCAGAGTGTGTGAGTGTGCATGAGAAGAAACAATGCAGTTACAATGGTTGATAATTGTAATGCAATCTTATAAATAAGATGCTTGAGGTGAGTTGCCTACTTTAGAAGATGAAGAATTAAACTAATTCTGAATCTTAGCACTAGTCAATAAAAATGTATCAATAAACTTATCGTTTAAAGTAATTGTTTGCCTAATAAAAATGAGAAGCGGATCTTAGCGTGTGTCGCAAAAATGCTAAGCGCAAAATATCCTTGCCACGACAGTCAAATATGTATAAAACAAGTTTGGTCTTCAGTCACTTAGAACTATTGATAATCGATCATAATTAAGTACTTGTGTAACACTGTAAAACACGGAAGAATAGACATGGATCTTAGAAATATAGTAAAATCTGCCTATAATGGACGCCCTATGTGCCGGAAACTTGGAAAAACGGAAAATAAATTTCGGAAAGGAGTTATTTTTCACGTAAAAATATACTCTAATCCAGAAAACTGCCTAACGAGGAAACTGAAATACTTTTCGGGAACCGTTAGCACAAATAATCTGATTAAAGCCGATTAATTTATGTTTAATGGGTTAGAACGTACGTATTTTAAAATGCGCACTAATTATGAGGGTAACTGCATTTTCACCGAAGTTCTATGAACCATAAAGTCATTAACGTAATCCTTCGAGGAAGAGGGTATAAAATCCGTTAGCTCTATCAACTCTCTTCCAACACACGGGGTAAGTGTACAATTGTTTTTCAGTGTGTTCATTCTCAATTTGTTTGTTACAAGTGATCAAGTGCGAGTGGAAGAAAACTGTGAACTTCTGAACTTTTAAATACATAGTTTGTATGTATACAAATTCTCTAAAATGAGTTCTAAACATAAGATATTGTTACTGGAGGAAAAAATTAAGGCTATTCAAGAACACGAAAATAACAAACGTCCAGCTAAAGAATTAACTGCACTGTTTAAAGTGGGGGAAAACTCATATTTATGAGATTTTGAAAAAATTAAAATTAAAGACTAGTGGTTAAAGGGAACAGCATGGCATCACAAAATCTACAGAGTATTACGGGCTAGCTCGTGCTGTGTTCCAGTGGTTTGCTAGTGCGTGCGCCTATGGAATTCCTAATTCTTGACCATTGCTTCAGACTCAAGCTTTAGAGACAGAAAGAAAATTAGGCAAAGAGCTTCCAATGGATAGCTCGAAATATCGCCATAACATTGTTTTGAATGCTGTGTGTGATGAAGCAAATGATGCTGTTATGCACAAAATACAGATTAGAGAGGGAAAATTGAAAACAGACAGAAAAACCAGGCGATAAAGTACAACTATTGTAAGTTGCAAATATAGTACATAATACATATCAGCCTATCATTATTTACGCTCCACCCCCCCCCCCCCCATGGCGCGACAGCCCTTAGAGGGCCAAGGCCTACCAACCCGACTGCCGGCCTCACGCCCACTTACGTACGGCAGAGGTAGACGATCATCCAACCGATACGGGGAGTAGATGTGGTCAGCATCTCGGTATCCCCCAGCCGGGATGTTGGTTTCCGTGACCAGGGCCGCTTACCTAGCGTAAGCTCCCACTTTCCTCACGATGCTGAGTGGGCACCGGTCCTATACCCGGGACCTAAACTCCCCATCCGTGGTCAGGGACCAAGGCAGGCTGCCATAGCCCGCTATGCCACGGCGCAGGACTATTTACGCTTCATTCTATTATATTCCTTCGCTGTAAACCTGTGCGACTATTTCGTAGTTTCCTTGTGTTCAAACCTATTCTCTGGAAGATGGTAACCTGTGTAAACGGAAAATAAGTGAACGATCGCGTTCCGTTTCAGACAGGCTTTACTGAAGACACTCTTTTATCAACACAGGTAAGTCACTCCTATTTACTTCTAGGAGTCCTTTACCCCTTCTAATTTTCAGAACTAACATGCCTGCATATCTACGAGGGTGGATCAAAAACAAATGCCTCCTATTTTTTTCTCTTTTAACTGCCAAGAAAATTGAATCCAATTCTCACAGCTTGAAAACTACAACATTGACTATTAATTTGTCACTATTCAATATAATCTCCGTCCTTTTCCACAGTTTTGGCTCACCTTTTAACGAGGGCATTAATTCCAGTGTGGTAAAAAACCCGGTCTTGCTTCCTATGCCATTGACACACGGACGTTTTCACAGCCTCCTCATCTTCAAAATGAATCCCACGATGAGCTTCCTTTAGTGGCCCGAACAGATGGAAGGCTGATGGTGCCAGGTGAGGGCTGTATGGGGGGTGAGGTAAGACTTGCCATTCCAATTTCTCAATTTCTGCAGTGGTGTAACGGCTGGTGTGTGGTCTTGCACTGTCATGCAAAAGAAGAACATCCGTCATAGTTTTTGTTGGGCCAACTTGCGAAGACGTTCTTTCAACCTCTTGAGAGTTCTGACGTATTTATTGTGCATCCCTACTCCGAAAAATAAATCATAAGCACACCCTCTGCATCCCAAAACACAGTCGCCATATCTTTCCCTGCCGACCGCTGAGTTTTGAATTTTTTTTTTCCTTCGGTGGCGTGTGATGCCATTCCATTGACTGCCTCTTTGATTCAGGTTTAAGAAAAAGAACCCACGTTTCGTCTCCAGCAACAATTTTTTCCAGAAGTTCCTCTCCTTCCAAATTGAAGCGCTGCTATTGTTTTCCTTGTTTCTTTGTTTTGGGCGGTTAACATTCTTGGTACCAAACGTGAACGAACTTTTGAGTAACCCAGTTGTTAAATAATCATCACACTGCCTTTACTGAGGGCAGTTACCCGGCGATCACCACGAATGTTGTCATCGACTCACTGAATGTTGCATGGAGTCACTGCCGCTTCGCTTTTCATCTGCCAATGGTGTTTGCCTTTCAGCTTCGTTACAGCGACGAACCCATCGTCTAACAGCGCTGACATCCACCGTTGCATCACCATTCACATTTTTTTAGCCTTTCTTGAATGCGAATTGGCGTATCACCGCAGTGAAAAATTCAATCACAGATCGCTGTCTATGACGAATGTCGATGTCAGCCAGTTTGCAAGAGGATGCAGTGCTGCCACCTGTTGACTTAGGAAGTTAATACTGCAAGGGATTGGAGAAGAAGGTTTGAGGAATTGCAGCAAATTCAAAGTTTTCACATAACTTACTTATTTAAAGAAAAAAATAGGAGGCATTACTTTTTGACCCACCCTCGTACAACTCCGTGACTTCTGATTTTTGATGTCTAATTACCTCAAAGTTAAGCGGGCGCATTTCTTGGTAAGTGAGTTTACTGCATAGGCCATTTGCCTTTCCTAAATTCTTTTCAATACTGAACTTTCCTGTCTAATGAATTTGTATCCCCTGACTAAATTATAAATAATACTTCCTACACTGATTTTAAAATGTACACCCATCATTTAATAGTAATTTTAGGAAAAAGAGTCTGTTGCGTCAAAGAGTGTAAATGTATAGTCTGTGAACGCCATATACAGAAATGAAATGTTGGATAAAAAAAAATATTGGTGTTTAAATTCACCATCTTCCAAAGTTGCGTCACAAATATTTTGAAAAAGATTCCCGAAATTCCAAATAACATTTACATGGAACAATTTGTATAAAATGTTCATGTTATAAAAAGGTAGTCTAAAATTGTTATTAAAATACCATATATTTAAGGTATTACATAAGAAATAAAGTACACAACTACATTTCTTGAGGAATAGGTCAGAATTCCCCTTCATTTGGAAGGAAATTTAAAGTGCATGACTGATAAATATCAATCAATAGAAGAAAATGTACCTACTACTCAGCACGGTAGTTCTGAAACAAACAGTTTGCAATATATAATTCTTGTGGCATCAACCATATCTGAGATCTCGCTTATTTGTTGCTGGATTTTCAATTTTTAGACATTCTTTTCAAGAACTGCAGATTTTCAGTTGTTTTATTGTATGTCATGGAAGGAATGCGGAATTTTGAGGCCAGTGTATACATCCAGTTCTATAATATTTGACAGTTGCTATTGCTTTTATTCCTTTATAATGAACATTGCAAAAGTTTCTCGGTTGAAACTGAAGTAGAATGCGGAAATAAACTGATAAAAATAATGTGTAAGTATAGCCATTGATAAACGAGAGAGGTTAGAGAATGTTATGTGAATGTAATATAATCTTTGTTTTATAAAGTGTACGCCTTCCTAAAAGACATATATGCTTAAATTTAATATGCATTTTTAGGCGCTGAAAATAGAGTCCTTTCTCTAAATATGTATTTTTTACTGTTCAGATTTTATATGTCCGGTGAAATCTCGACATGGAACTTTGAATCACTTCTCATATTAACCATCTACATCCTAATTACTATTTTACCTTTAGAATTCCCAGCAAGGAAATTAATGTTATATGTAGCAACACAGCCATGTTGCAAATACTCAGACGTCCACTAAAGTTGTAAATCTACTGTTTATGCTTATGTATACAAGGAAAATGTGCACACAAGTACATGTGTTTCTTCATACATTTCACTACTCAATCGTGGTCTATCCTCGTTATCTCCGTCACGTTTTAAAAATAAGGTTAAAGCTAGGTTGTCAAATCGTACTATAAATCATAAATATGACCTTACTTTCCTTACTTTGCCTTCAATTCTCAGAAAATATGACATCTCTTTCATTATACTGTTATTATGTACATGTATTATGTGCGGCCATTCCGACTGGGGGATGCCAAGATGCTGACCACATATCCTCTCCGTATCGGTTGGATGATCGCCCACCTCTGCCGTGCGTAAGTGAGCGTGAGGCCGGCAGTCGGGTTGGTAGGCTCAGGCCCACTTGGGGCTGTTACGCCGCCATGGGTTACGTTATGTTACGTTATTTTGTGCCCCCAGTCTCCAATTCGTCTACGAAATAGTTACTGTGATACTGAAAGCATATTAATTTTGGGGGCACTGTTTAATTATCAACGCATGGTTTGCATAAATTTTTAATAAAGTATATAGCCAGCTTAAATAGAAATGCCTTACTTCATTTTGAATAAAAGAAACGTTTTAGCTTAAAACTTCACTTGCAGTACTTTTAATATATGTATTCAAGTAGGTACAGTTTCAAAGGGTTCAAAAGTATAAGATATTTGTTGAAAGGAAAACACGAAATAGATATGTTCATTTAAGAATTTAGGAAACTAAAACAAATCTTAGCATTATCTTCCTTAAATTATTACTAAACAAGACAAAAAATTAACTGCATATATTACACACACACACACACACACACACACACACACACACACACACACACACACACACACACACACACACACACACACACACACATATATATATATATATATATATATATATATATATATATATATATACGAGGGCTGTTCAATAAAGAATGATCACAATTTTGTTTTGACAACATACCTTTACTCATCCTCATAATTTTGATGGTCCTTCTCAAAATAGTCTCCCTTGAATGTGATGCACTTGTCCCAGCGTTTCTACCAATCTTTTAAGATATGCTGGAACCCATTTTAGAGATCCTTCAAATTCGCCTCCGCAGCATTCATCACTGCTTCTAATGATGGATAATGCCTCCCACGAAGGCGTTTCTTCAAGTTAGGGAATAGAAATAAGTCACATGAGGCTAAATCCGGAATATAGGGAGGGTGAGGGATATGCTTCATGTTGATTTTGGCAAGATATTCAGCAACAACATTGGCAATATGCGGCCGCGCATTATCGTGGTGCAGCATCCAGCCTGCTTCACGGAAAAGTGGTCTTTTGCGCCTGATATGGACTTGCAATGTTTTCAGGACATCCCTGTAGTATTGGCCAGTTACTGATGTGTGTGCAGGTACAACATGCTGATAAACCATTCCATGAATATCAAGGAATGAGATGACCATAACTTTCCCAGCAGAAGCAACCACTTTTGCTTTTTGGGGGGTTGGTGATGAAGGAGATTTCCAAATGAGCTTTGATATTTGCTCTCAGGATCACCGCAGATATAGCCAAGTTCCATCAGCCGTGATTACGTTTGAACGAAACTCCGGATCTTCCTCTAACATCAACTTTAACTGCATGTTACCTCCATTGCAGTGGTAGGCGATACTGAACATGTCTGAACTTGCTTGATTCTCACAGGCGGGAAGCAGGAGTACCATCAATGAAACTACTAAGGCATATTTGTTTCATATTAGGCTAATAGAATATAAGATTGAATTTTAGTGCGAAAAATTATGACCGTAAAAGTATTATGATCATTCTTTATTGAACAGCCCTCGTATATAAACACACAATGAAAACTTAAATGATATAAAGAATACTAGAAATATGAAGAAATAAAGAATATGAAGAAATTGGAAGGTATATAAAGAAATATATGAATACGATATACATACGAATTCAATATTCACACTTATATACGAATATGAAGAAATGTGAGATACCATAGCTTTTAAAGGGAGTGCGTATTCAGTTATTTAATATATGTTGCGATGCCGTAACCTTAGCGCAAATCACGATTTTTATACAAATAGTGTGATATATTCAGTAATATGACATCTCTACCCAGTCTTCTGCATAGTAATCTTATAGAAGCTTATTCTTCTGTCTTTTGATTGAAATAAACCCTTACAAATACGGCTTCATTACAGATTTTGATGTTGGAATAGGAGGAAAGCAATAGTTGAAGCAATAGTCAGCTTAAGAACAGTCGATATGTGATTTATTACATATCAGTCTTGAAGTATTTCAAAATACAAAAAAAAAAAAAAAAAAAAAAAAAAAAAAACACTGTCTCAAAAACGGTTAATGCCACAGAAAGTTAAGGCAGGTACAAATGTTAAATTACAGGGAACAAATACTCTAAAGACACATGTAAATTGAAACGGTACTCTCTTCCTCGAGATGATTAATTAAACGTTAAGGTAATGTATATATACAAGTATTAAAACAACAAAAATCTTGTGTTTATTGTCTAGTTTGTGACGGACTCTGTAAAAGGTCGTTCGTTCCCCTTAGTGGGGCGAACGCAGCCATAAATTTTAAGGGCGACAACCGGTGTTTATTTTCAAGCCTAGTTTTGACAGGAGGAATCGTGTGAGGTCTAAAAAGATGGAAGAGAGGTTGTTCCCGTAAAAGGGACGCCATATGCGTTCTGTCAACCAACGAATTAAAAGTAATAAGCTGTAGAGCAAAAGAGAAGAGTCGTATGACCTACCCGGGAAACAAATGTATTTCCAAAGTTAGTTGGCCGCTGGTTGCCAAACCGATGGGTCATGTAATAGCACACGGGAAGAAACCGCGTTCATTAAAGTTAGTTGGCGTCTGTGTGCCAAGCTGCAAATACTTGTGTCAGTACATGGGCAGAAATCGCGTCCATTAAAGTTATTTGGCGTCTGTGGGCCTAACTGAAAAGTCGTATGATAGTACACGGAAGAAACCGCGTACATTGAAGTGTTGGTGTATGAGTGTCAAGCTAAAAAGTCGTGTAGGATACGCGGGAAACAACCACGCCAGCGCGGAGCCAACCATTCAGAATTCGTCTAGCCAAAGCGTATTCCATTAGTAATTGAAATACAACCGATCGTTATAAGAGAAAAAAACTGTGTTTCTTTCCAAGTACCTAAATTGATCCACCCACTACCCCTTGAATCAAGAGATCCTAGCAACAGATCCTATATTCATGAGCTTTAAGATACAGCAGCCGTGGACATTCTCAATCTTCATTGACGAGGCTCACTACGCTGAGAGAGTTCCCTTGCAGTATATAACAAAATTTGTAGGATATTTGCCGTTCTGTACCGAGTGGGATGGCTCAGGAGGTCTGTGACGTATGCCAAGGCACCATAGACCATACCAGGCGAGATGGCTTCCCATTCGAGAGATCTTAGGTTGGTGATTTACCCAGTCGAATATTGAGTGATTCCTCTCTTATCAATATGTTCCTGTCCTTCATTTCCTGTACCTATAATTTCCTCCATCATTATCTATTTCAGAGTTGAAGGATCACGGGCCAACATTTAATGTACGAGTACGGCTGGGCATTGATGATAATGCTTCTTGTGAACATTTCCTCCTGTGATGGACCCACTCTCTTTGAAGGCTTCCCTTATGAGACCGTCGAGGGGCTTGAAGCTTGAACCTGCATCGGATCGTTCAATCTAAATTCGTTGGGAATCCCGTTCATGATTTACACATCGTCTCTCAGATCTGAATGACTTTCTGGTCTTTTCATCGTCTCTCCCTCCTCTGATACCCAGATTTCATTAACAATACTTATTTTAAGATTTCCGGAATAAAACAATATAACAGTTTTGTATGTTTGGAGCATATTGTGTATGTATACATGTGTGTGAGAATACTCAAACACGAGAAGCAAGTTAAATACCAAATTGAGTATTTATTTTCAGGATCTTCAAAGGATGTGACATAAAGATTTTCAAAACAAAATTTATATCAAGCATGTTTTTGTGTAGATAACCTTTTTCAGATATTATCTACTATTATTTTGAATTTTCAGATACTATATGAGCAGGATTTCCTGTGCGTTCGGACACCAGGTCCTCATCGGGCAAGTTTAGCCTATTTCCGTAAATACAACTTTAAAACCTGAAATGCGCTATACACTCTGACATCTAGTGACAAATATGCTAAGCTTTCACACGCGCACCATTTCATTTTGAACAATTTTGAGGTTGCCCGCCTCGGTAGCGTTGATGGTAGCATGTCTCCCTCACGTTCAAGAGATCCCGAGTTCGTATCTTAGGCACGGTGAGTTACCTGGGTACGGGTTTTTCCGGGGCTTTCCCTTATCCTGAAAGATGAATGTCGAATAACTCTAATCTCCATGGACCCTGGACTCATTTGAGCATCCTTTCACCTAATTCATTCACCGTCCGATATGACTTAACATTGGACATAAATTACAAAAAAATGAGGTTAATTATTAGCTAACCAGTTTACAACAAATCTAAGAACAAGATGTATGTTGTGGATGTTATGGATCTTGAAATGGGACACACTATTATTATTCTACCTCGGTATAACTGCGATATAAATTCGATTGAGCTGGTATGGGCAAAATTAATGTTTTCAGAGGACGCAATGCACTGGAGAGTCACAAATCTGCGGAAACTTACTATGGACGCGACGGATTGGGAAGGGTACTGCAAGAAGGTCTAAGAACTGGAAATTCAATATTGGAGAACGGTGGTTTAATAAAAAATGCAATTGATGAAATTATTAACGCATCAGAGGATACCAGCGATGAAAATGATGCAACGGACTTGGAAATCGAAGAATCACAAAGCAAGTGATTGAGTGTTCATAACTCTATAGCTCTAGTTTAATATTTATTTTCTATTTTTATGTGTTTCATAACATAGTAAATACATAAGCATACAGCTTATCGGATGGAGTTCATTTTTTGTTTGTCCACACATCTTACACCTTCGGCGCATATCTTCGCTTATCCTACCGTGATTTAGCTGAATTGTGTTTTTGTAGGTTAGCCACACTGCAGAAACAAGAGCATGTTAGCTCTCTTTTCTTCCCGTCTGCTCGCACCACATCGTAAATCTAGCATCAAGAAAACGTGCGCCTATAGTACTTATACTTTCCGAAATAGGAAATCGTCGTTTTTTTTTTAATCTATAAAGTAAATTAGTAATAACTGTAGCTCCACAAAAAGATTTTTGTCCTCAAGATAGAGCACACCCTATAAAGGCGGTTGCTATCACACTGGCCAAAGTAGGTAAAGAAAACGGGAAGTCAATGCCATCACATATATAGCAACCAGCTCCTAAATTATTTGACTACCACTAAACCTACCGCATACCATATTCCCATTGTACCTATAAAGAAACATGTAATTTAACACATTATTATAAGTATTTATTTGTACTTCTTTAAAGTAAATACCAGAATAATCCTGATTAAGAATAGATTGTAAAAGAGCGAGTGGAGAAACTCATGTGACTAGGCATATCAGTTTTTCTTAATGTTTGTAGGACATTAATCATACTGTTGAATTAATTCGTATCTTTGTTTCCACAACTATTAGGTAACTTATCTGCAACATTTTGGCAACATTTTGTTTATTTAATTATTCTTGCTCTTATTACCTACTAGCAGAGAATACTGACCAGATTGAGGTTATGTGGTATATAACCATGTTTCTTTTCTTGAAAAAAGCAAAGTGGTTTTACTTGCATTTTAAATTCAGCCTACTTCTAGTAAAGGATACAGATTTTTCAACAGGTCACGGGCCCAGGTGAGGTATAATTAAGAAATTGTTAGTTAAGTGCTAGAATTAAATAAAATTACTGTGTAAAACCCGTTCTTTGTGCTGTATTTCATTAGCTAAAATTACATGGCTGATATTGATGACTATGTTGATGTTTACTTTATTTATTCAAATTCAACTCATTAATGACAACCAATAACTACAATATGATTTTCACAGTTGAATATCATGAGCATGTGGGATCTTGTAAAATTAAGAAGTATTTGGGAAAACATCTACTGTTAATTCACACTGTGACACAATGTATAACATAGATTCACTTAATAATGTCTGCAAATTTTTCTGGAAATCTCACAATACATCCTGATTTTGTGGTTTTGTGGGGCATTTGGAAACATTTCGTATCATCCTTAACTTGTAGCTGATTCGAATGCTGTGGATCCTTACATGCACTGTCCTCAGGGATGCAATAAGCTCGTTTAAGTCGATCAATAGAAACGTTGATGCTTCTGGAGTCCAGTCAATTTTCCCTTTATCATTTTTCTTGCTCCCCTTCAGGTATTCATTTAGAAGAGCCTAATGTTGAAAGACTGAGGTTCTAAGTTGTTTGGGTACATATTGACGAATGTTTTCAGTCGACACGTCACACCAAAGTTTTAATCCACCTGCGATAGTAAACTGTTTAAATTGCATTGAAGTGTTGCACACTTGACTTCAGTTCTAGAAATTCATCTGCTTCTTGTAAAACAGGTATCTCATCGTAGTCTATTTTTGTTAGTTCTTCCATTCGAGATAAATGATCAGCCGCCACATTTTCCTTTCAGGTACATGACGCAGAACCGTTGTAAATTGAGAAATGTACAGGAGATAGCGGAGTTGCAATGGCGAAGCTTTTTCATTTTTATGTTTGAATGCAAAAGTTAATGGGGCATAGACATCCTCCGTATATACTGTGAATATTCTTCCTTCAAGTAGATATTTGAAATATTTTATCGCTAGATACATACTGAAAAGTTCCCGGTCGTAGGTTAAGTAATTCCTCTGAGCAAGGGAAAGATTCCTTGAGAAGAAACCAATAAGATTCCATGTTCCATTTTGTTTCTGTTGTAGGACTACTACTGCGGCGAGACGTAGATCTTATTCACATTTCTCAAAATGTGCTGTTGCTTCTGTCTCGGCTTCAATATTCCGAAGAGGTACTACTTCTGTACAATTGGTGAATACATCTATACAAGTCAAACAAATGAATCCATCGGAGGTTGGTAGAGGGCCAATAAGATCAATATGTACCACCTGAAAACGTTCATCAACAACGGGAAATTCTCCTTGTCTTTTATGTTTTCATGGCAGTGAACGTATTACGTAAGGTATCGTCGAAATATAAGAGTGGCTCTGATTTGTATTTGAAAATAGAACTTTTTTATGAAATGAGTTGCAGATACACCAGGTGAATAATGATGATGCATAGAAATATTGCATCAGGGATTACTGAGACTGATCCAAATAGAAATTTTGATACGTCCAAGGAACGTGAAAAAAACTAAATAGAAAAACGAACGGGTCTCACCATCTTCCAGGGTTGTAATAAGAGTTTCCACCAGCAATGACTAAGGAAGAATTTTTAAGTTTGATATCACCACGGGGTCACCACTTTATTGCTGACTATGTTAATTTTGACTCTATTTATTCAAATTAAAACTCGTTGTTAATGACAACCAACTAAATACTTATTTTTTGGACAATTGAACTCACATTACTAAGGAAAATATAACTGTGCCCACAGCTGTCTTTAAAATTTACATCGTGAAACTGAATAATAGCAATTATTCCAACTTGAAATATAAGGTACAAATGCTTTTGTTGAATGAAAACTTATTTAAGAAGGTTATTGATGGTAGAACCTGTTCCGGAAGGTGATGCAAATTGAAAACTAATTGAAGAATGGGATAGCGCTAATAGTCAAACAGAGGTTTACATCTACCTTACGCTTCATCATCAATCCATTCATATCCGAGAAAGAAAGTCTCTTAGGCTCATCATTAAAGTGAATCTTGATGAATAAAGTGCATCTGATGAGAGTAATATTTCCTTGAAGCTTGAAGAAGGTAGCATTGTCACAAACCATGTAACTCGAATACAAGAACTGTTCCGGAAACTACGAGATACTATTGGAGAGGAGTTACTATCAGACAGTTGGAGTGTTGTGATGTTATTAACCAGATTACCAAGAAGCTATAACCCTTTAAAGACTGCTTTGGAAAAGCGTTCGAAAAACGAGCTAATGTTTGCTGTTCCCCAGCAAAAAGTAATTGCTGAATATGAACGTAGACCACATGCAAAAGAGCAACCACAGTTAAAGAGTTCTGAAGTCAATCTCAAGCGAAATTTTGAATAAATCTTCAATGAAGTGCTACTATTGTAAAAGAGAAGGACACCTGAATCAGAGCTACAAAAAATGTTTAAAGTGAGAAGAAGAGCCCTCCGATGAGCGAACAGTTAAGGCTTCAAATGAAAATAAGTTGAATACAGTTGAGCACAAAGAGATCTATTTTCAGTTAGAGTTAGCAGGATTTTGTATTCTAGGGCTACTTTAAATGTAAGTAATGACCAACATTCTTTTTCACATCATGAAGTACATTGCATAACGAAAAAATTGGAAATGCAAATGGAGGAATAATTGATGGTGGTATTGGCTGTGGAAATTGTTTCTGGTGTGCTGTGTGCTGCTGAAGTTACCATAGCTTAATTTCTGTTACATCTCTAACTCTAGACGACCTCTCAGTTAATTTTTACGATGGCCGTTGTGAAATTCTAAAGAATGGAAAGGAAATTGGAATTGTTGACTCTCTTGGAAAGTTGTATCAATTGCATCAATCGCATAAAATGAATGCAGCGATTGAACATAAAGAGCACTGCATTCGTAAGAAGCAACGAAAACTGGGGCATAGGGATCCTGAAGCTACTTGTGTATAGAATATGCATGCTGAGGGAGTAATTGATGACTTTAAATTAGTCGTTTGTGCCATTAAAATGCCGTGCGATGTGCGCCTGAAAGGAAAACTGACTAGGTTACTTTTTCCGTAGCTCTCTGCAAGCAGGACTTAGACTTGATTCATATGGAAGTCTGTGGTCCAATGCAGACTGTGCCACCAAGCGGTAAGCAGTGTCTAGTTACATTAATCAATGAGAACTCAAAATATACACAAATATATTTTTTGGTGAACAAATCAGAAGTCTCATCTGTTCTTAAGTACTAACTAGAATAAAAGAAGTTTGGAACAAAAGTGAAAGTTATTCGCTCAGATCCTGGAGGCAAATATGTAAGTGCAAACTTAGACATATTTGGCTGAAGAAGGTATCAGAACTCAGCTTACCGCAGCTTATTCTCCACAGCAAAACAGGGTAGCAGAAAGGAAACAGGACATTGATTGAAAAGGCACGTTGCATGCTAATCAATGCTGGATTACCAACACAATTATGGGGTGAAGCAGTGCTGACAGCTAATTACATCCAGAACGGAACTCTCACTAGTGCAAATAGAACACCCTATAAACTGCAGTATGACCAAAAGCCAAAAATACTCATATGCAAACCTTTGGATACAAATGCTTTGTTTAAACATCAAAAGAAAATTTGGACAACACAGTAACTGAAATGACTTTTATTGGATATGACCAAGAATCAAAAGCTTATCACTGTTACAATCATTCTGCAAATAACGATGTCATCAGTCGAGATACCAGATTCAGCGCAGAAATACTGCAACCTGATGATGATAGGATACACATAGTTAAAGACGGTGAAGAAGCTAATCATGGGATTGAAATGTCATGCTCAAGAGAAATGAAAATTCGGGAGAAAGATGAAGAGCAATTGCTTAATGCATTGCAAACATAACAGGTCAACTAAATGCAACCAAAGCAGCTGATTGAAGAAATTCACGTTTCAAAGGAAGAAATTGCAGAACTCAAAATGTATAATGAAGCTATTGCTAGTAGGTTTAAGGAAGATTGGGTTGAGATAAAGAATGAAGCAATTAAGTAATATAAAGAGAAGTATAAAGTTGTGTAAATGAGAAAGTGTTGAACTAATTGATATTAATACACACTTATGTTTCTACAACTAGTAGGTAATTTATCTACTGCTGTTGGCAACATTTTATGTTTTTGACCTTGTTCTTCTTACTTACTTACTAGCAGAGATGTATAAACCAAGTTTCTTTTCTTGCTAAATAAAATGGATTTACTTGCATATTAACTTTGTGTCTACTTTCTGTTAAGTATACCTACATTCTGAAACACAAACTTCCCTTCATCATCATCATCATCATCATCATCATCATCATCATCATCATCATCATCATCATCATCATCATCATCATCATCATCATCATCATCATCATCATCATCATCATCAGCATCATCATCATTTTCTTTTCTTTTTAGTCCTCCAACATTTAGACATATTGGAGAATAAATGAAATGCTGAAATGATCCTCAAATGAGCCTAGGGTCCATACAGCTTAGAGTTACCCAATATGTGTCTTAAAGGATGCTGAAAAAACAGGAAAAACATTCAAATAACTCCCTCTGACCAAAATTCAAACTCGGAACCTCTTGAACATGAGGCAGATATGCTACCACCTACAATGGGCATTAAAATGATTATTAAAACAACATCCAAAAAGGAATTTCATAATTATTTACTTTATTGAAAAACCGTTTAATAAATCTTTCATCCACTAGTACTTCAAACACCTTTATCTGTTGCTTAGCACTTATATGGAAGACCTTGGATTTCCATCAATTGCGGTAAATGAAATTTCTTAGCCAAAATTAAATCAAACAATTTATTTTTTTTGTAAAACTATAAAAAAGGGATTAAATACCTACCTAAACATCTAAAAGATTATGCAACACTTTGAAATGGTATTAAAACTATGTTACAGATCCTAGTTTAGCCAGTGAACTAAACTGTGCACAATAATCTGTTGTGTTAGATTTTTGTCACTTAAACTATTTCTACCACTCATTTTTATACATCTTCCCCTAAATATTCTTAAGAAGACTTTTCCATCTACTTCACGTTGATCGAGTTAAGTATACATGAAAATAGCTTCATTACACATTTCATTCTAGACATGAGGAGGATAAAAGGAACCGAATAAATAGTTATTTAAATATAGGTTGTATGCAAGCCTAGAACTCATTTTTCGATCTACATGTCATTGTGAGAAGGTACTAAAATAATAGAAACATGGGAAAAACTACTATAGTAAGAGATACTTTAAAAGGATGACAAAGGATTAAGAAATTCAGATCAGCAACAGATATGTATCTCGGGAGTAGCTGATGCCATAAAAAGTTGTTGTTGTTGACTAATGGCACTGGGGAATAGTTGATTTGCATCATTTTCCCCCTGGCTTCCCAATATAAAGCCTGTAGTTTCTCACTTTTGAGACCATTACATTTGTCCAAATGGTGTTTGTTCATGATGACATCCTCTTTACAGATGGTGCACTTGGGTGTAGGTGTGCAGTGTATTTTATAAAGGTGTTCTGCAAGACAATCATGGCCAGTTTTCATTCTAAATAGGGCCACTGCATTTTTTCTTGGCAATTATTATATGTCAGTTTTATCTCCAATGTTCTATAATCCTTGTCTTTTAGTTTATCTTCTTCATCAAGTCTCTGCTGTCTTTTGAAATGTAGCTTAATGTTGTTTAATTTTTTATTAATTTCAATTTGTCTTACAGGTTTTATATTTTGAATTGCACCTCTTTTTGCTAGTTGGTCAGCATGTTCATTACCTGAAAGTCCAACATGGGCTGGAATCCATTGCAGGGTGACATGATTTCTTGATTCAACAGCTTTAATTTAACTTCTTATTTATTTGATGTTTCTTGTTTTGTTTTTATAATTTACAATCCCATCTATGGCCGATTTTGAATCTGTTAATATAACTATGTTTTGCTTTATGTACAGACTGTACAAGACATTCTGCAGTGCTGCTTTTATGGCTGTTAGTTCTCCTTCATAATGGTTTGAAGTTTCGTCTAGTATTAGATACTGTGCGAAATGTTTGCAGTATACTCCTGCACCAGCAACTTGTTTGTTAATAAAGGATCCATGAAATGAAATGTGTAGTGTTTAACGCCCGCTTTTACTACATACGGCACAGCAGGCGGTGACACTGATGATACATGAGATGAAGATGGAGCACAGGTGGAATGAGATGGCGGGGGAAATCGGAGGTACCGGAGAAAACCCGCCCCAACGCCGTGTTGTCCACCACGAATCTCACTTTGCAGTCGCCTGGGATCGAACCCGGGCCACCTTGGTGAGAGCCAAGCGGTCTAACCACTGAGCCACGGCGTGGCCTAAAGGATCCATCTGTATATATTCGGAGCCATTCTTTTTCTGGATATCTTTCATTTTCTGTGGCTATTGTTATTGCTCTCATTTCATCTGGTGAATTGTTTTGCTTATGTATTGTATATAACAGGTCATTCTTATAGTATATTCTATTGGGCTCGTTCCCTCTATTGTTATATTTGCTGCTATTATATTCTTGTGTTTTGAGTTATTGATGTATGTTCTGAAGCTTGTTTGGGTT
This sequence comes from Mantis religiosa, assembly GCA_030765055.1. Lineage (NCBI taxonomy): Eukaryota > Metazoa > Arthropoda > Insecta > Mantodea > Mantidae > Mantis > Mantis religiosa. The sequence continues at coordinate 89,983,871 of CM060951.1, forward strand.
TTTACATTGCTTATATTATTCGCTGTGTGATACCACTTGTGATGCCATAAAAAGTACTTCAATAAATTTTGCAGTTAAAAAGGATCTAACTGTTCTGATTTGCACAGTTTTGTCTGTTGTTAAACATTTATTAGTAATACAAAATTGCAAAAAAATTGCTTACAAATGAATAGGTCTTCACAGGATATTGCCAGAAAATTCAGCACATGCACTTTGTCTTCATGTAGATATTTTTATGTAAGTTAAATGATGGAAATTAATCGTTCCTTCACACTAGCCATGTATAGGCAAAGGTATTGGATAGATAAGGTATTTCATATCTTATTCTGATCAAAATCATTAAAGAATGTGAAACTTTCAAAAATTTAGTTTGCTGCAGGAAGGAATGCATATGTTTTGCATCTTGGTAAATCCTTAATTTAATACCAATGTTGGTATTTCTTTAGCTTTTCCTTTTTTAGTCATCCTATTTACACACATACACACAAATGCAGCAGGGATCTTTACATTCTAGAAACTTTTTTGGAATCATAGGGCCTCAAAAACCTTGAAGTTTTGGCTAGAATACCTTCTTCCATTAGGTAGAGGAAGTAGAAATAGCTTGAGCAACATAATATTTTATTATTTTTTTAATTTCATTGCAATATCCTGACATAACATTATAGCCCTCTGCAATGGTTTTCTGCTCATAATTAGATTCTTTAATAATGGCACTAACCAGCATGACTTTTACGGCAAAGCATCTAATGAATGATTATGACTAAATAAGGTCTCTTGAGTTCAGGAATGTCATTGGTCTTCCTGTACCATATCTAGTTTTCACACTAATAATGATTTACTGTCTTAATGCTCCATGATGCTTTGCAATAGCAGCAAATCGGTTACTGTTAGTGTAACTGTGCTTTGCTTTGCTATTCTTGTGCGTGCTCAATCCAACACCATTCTATTTAACTCTGATATCAGTTTATTTTTAGAATTGTTTCGATTAAACAGACTATTGCGGGATTGTGTTTTTGTAGTTCATGGTAGACGCAAAATTCTTAAAGCTGCCTAGTCCAAGAAAAATCAGTTATGTCATGAGTGTTGTGAACATCTCTCCTGTTGCAATTCCTTTCTTGGAAGTGTTGAAAACAGTGTTGTTATGATAAATTAAATTTAAAGGGAGTCGATTAATGACACTGAACAACACTTACTTTTATAAACATGTTTCAGAGATACTAAAGTTAGACAAGTGAATCAACCTTGTATATACTTTTCTCCACTTACAAGTTTTTTTATGAAGACTAGTTTCTGGGGACTTCTCCCCTATCGTCAGTTCTGTGGTTGACTCTATATAATGTTTCAGAGACTTTGCCTCTATCCTCAGTCAGCCATCGACTGGTTCTCATTGATGTAGTTGATGATATTTTGTCATAGGTCTCCTCTGGTGGCCGTTCAAGGAACTTGCTGAACAGATCTTTCTGGGGGATGTCGAAATTGAATACTTTGTTCCTATTTTTTGAAATGAAGATTTGTCCTCATGTGGATAGTTCTTGTTTTCCTGATGTATGTTTTAGTAGTTTTTGTTTAGGATTTATGTTGTGGTTTTCCTAAAAATTTGTGGCAACTGCTGATTTTTCTAATTGTTTATATTTTATGTTTCTAAAGTGTTCCTTTGCTCTTATTTCTAAATTTTTGGTTTTTCCAATATAAATTTGACTACAGTCACTGCATTCAATTTGATATATACCAGACTTTTTGTTAGATGGAATGGCATCTTTGATGTTTGAGCAAATTAGGTTTTTAAGGAGAAATGGTTGACTGGTGCTAGTTGAATGTTGTTTTTTGAAGACTTTTTTTAATTTATCATAGGCCCATGGATGGTAAGTGAATTTTTTGAAAATCATATTAGTTTCTATAGCTGAGAGGGTTGTGGTTTCCTTTATTAGCTTCTTTTTTGCTAAGTTCACTTTTTTGTCTACTAATGATTTGGGAAAGTTATTTTTTGTGCTATTTCAATTATTTTGTTGTATTCTGTTTTGTATTCTTCTGCTGTGAGAGGGATGTTTACCAGTCTGTGTGCTAAACTATTGAAGATTGCCTGTTTGTGGGATCTTGGGTTGTAGCCATTAGCTTTTATGTAGTTGTCTGTCTGTGTTGGTTTTCTGAAAATGCCAAAGTTTAGTCTGTTTTTATTTCTCATTATTTTTAGATCCAAAAATGGTAAATACTCATCTTTTTCTATTTCTACAGTGAACTTGATGCTTTTTTCTTGGATATTTAAACGTTTCAGTGCATCACTGATGTGTTTTTTTAGTACTATTGCAAAGATGTCATCTAGATATCGTTGCCAGAGTTTGAACATCCAAGGGAAACCTTTGGTGATCCTTATTTCTAATGCACTCATGTAGAGATCAGCCAGGAAGCGTGATAGGGGGTTGCCCATTGCTAACCCTGAAGTTTGGTGGAAATATTTTTTTTGAAACTGGAAGCAATTTTGTTCTATGCATAATTTGGTAGTTCGATGTAATCTGAAATTTCAGATGATGCCATTCCAAGTGATTTGAGACATTTTTCTATCAACGGTGGGATTTGATTAACTGGTATGCTGGGAAACTGTGATTTAACATCAAACGAGACTAGTGTGTCCTCTTCTTTTAGTTCAGTATGCTTAATGTGTTCTATAAGTTCATAGGTGTTTTTGATGCTTAGGCTGTCGAATTTTGGAAATGAGTTGAATTTATTTATTAGCCACTTTGCAAGTTTGTAATATTAAAAGTAAGTGTTGTTTAGTGTCATTAATCGACTCCCTTTAAATTTAATCTGTCCTGTTGTTTATATTTGATTCTGCTGTGAAATTGGCAAATATATCAGGAATTAGAAGAAGATGTGTGAATAAGCTAGACTTTGTCACCTGTTACTTCTTTTAACTGTGTGGGTACTACATAATGAAGGTGCAGAGGCTTCAACAACTACATTGGTGAAAGTTTATACTTTGCATATTTTAAAGTAAAATTAAGAGACCAGGACAAGGTATGGGCTCCCCACCTAATTTGTACAACGTACCTTGAAAACCTACGACGGTGGAGCCAGGGGAAACATAAGACCCTTCCTATTTTAAGTTAATTGATGGAAATTATTCATTTCTTCACAATAGCCATATACTGGCTAAGATATTGGACTGATGCAGTTGGCATGAAAAATTCAATGCCACAGCCAGGATTTGAACCACGGAGCTAGTGGTTTCCATCCAGTCGCTCTTACCCATTGAGCTACCATGACCAATTTGCATTAAATTGGATTGACTCATATATTTCCCTGGTAAACCACTAGGGGCTCTTGCATCCGAGATACATCGTTTGTGGTGACTTACTATTGGAAGTACTTGAGTCCCAGGCTTCATAATTTAACTCTTATTATTTTAAGTTAATTGATGGCAAATTGGACATGGTAGCTCAATGGATGGAAACCAGTAGATCCGTGGCTCAAATCCTGGCCATGACATTGAATTTTTCATGTCAACTCTATTAATAAGACCCTTCCATTTGGCATAGGGATGGTTTGGCATGAGCCTCAAGACCATTGCAGTGACAGAAATTTTTGCATGTGCGATGTGACTGGATTTAATAAGAAAAACAAAGGCAGTATTGTGTACCCAAATTTAAAGTCGGCGATGAGACCCATTCCTCATGGACCAGAAATCCAGTACCTTTACCTCCTAGCAGTTTACCTGATTCTGGAGCTTCCTTAGATTCTGCTGGCGAGCAAGTTGATATGAATATTTTCATGAGCAACAGAAATAGTAATTATAGAATTGTTTAACCAGTTGGAGTTGAGTAATCTGATATGAGACCTCAGCCTCAAGAAGAAAAAGAGTGAGCTGCTACGCTCACAATTGAAAGAAAAAATTTTCTTGCCCCTAAAACTACCCTTTGTTGGTACAGAGATAGAGATAAGCAGTTCAGTAAGCATTTCAAGAAGGAAGATTGTCTGATCTACTGTTATGACATTCCAGGACTGGTACAACAGCTGGAGATGAAATGTGAATCTGAAGATTGGAGACTGTTTGTTGATTCCTCTAAAAGGAGCTTGAAGGCTGTACTAGTTCATAATGGAAATATTCTAGCTTTGATATCTGTGGGACATCCCATTTCACTGAAGGAAAATGATCTCACAATGCAAACTGTTTTGGACAAAATCAAATATCATGAGCTCATGTGGGATGTGTGTAGTGTCTTGAAGGTGTGTATTACTCTATTATGACTATAAGCAGGCTACACTAAATTCCCTTGTCATTTATAGGAATGGAATAGCAGAGCTAGGGACAAACACTGCTCTATGCCGACCTGGTCCAAGAGAGAAGTGTTGACACCGGGGGGGTAAAATATGTTATAAATACTGCCTTAGTTGACTCACAAAAAGTTCTATTGCTACACTACACATCAAACTGGGACAGAAGCAGCCCCTGTTTTCAGTATATTGCAATCAAATTTCCACATTTGTCAAGAAAGGCATTTTTGATGTGCCCACCATTTGAAAGCTACTGAAAGACCCAAAATTTGAACACAGATAAATGTTGTAGAACTTGCTGCATGGATTTCAATGAGAGACATGATGATGAGGTTCCTAGGAAATCTAAAAAGTAAACAGTATGAAACAATAGTGAAAACAATGTTGGATCACATGAAGTGTAGAATGAGCCTGTAACTGCATTTCCTTCATTCTCATCTTGATCACTTTTCTGAAAATCTTGCAGTTTTTATTGAAGAGATGGGAGAGAGGTTTCTCCAAGACATCAAGTAGGCAAAAACAAGATACTAGAGGATGTAGGACGTACAAATGATAGCCCACTACTGTTGCTGTTTGAAAAGAGATAATAAACGTGCAGCAGCCAGATGCTGAGCAGCCAAACCGTCATTCAAAGGGGACATCTAGGACTGTTCGTACTGAAGTTAACTACAATTTTTTCCTGTAATAATATCTTTTGGTGTTGTTTTATGTATAGGTATTTGGTCACATTTAATTGCTAGAGCATTTGACCTAAGCATTGGCACTTATACGTATGAAACTTGTGTTTATTTTATCTTCTTTCACTGAAAATAGTGGAATGCACATGTCATGGACTGTTTACAAAATACTACTTTATTTTCTCTATAATATTTCCAAATTTATCTTAATTTGATCAGTACTTTTTTCCCTACATTTCTTATTTTAGAGTACCTATTACAAAAAAAACATGACATAATACATAGAAATGAATAATGGATTCATATTCGGTGACCAAAAATTAGTTAAGATTACATGTCACATCCTTGCTGCAACAGAAAAATTTCAAAATGCTGGGTAGTGTAGTTTACACACCAGTCACACTCGCATTACAAAATCTTATAAATAATTTGCATTATTTTACTTATAAATTTCATATATCTTACCATGGTGGAGCACTGAAACTGCTAAGGAACATTCATGGTGCATATTGTCAACATCAGCAGAAAAAAATATCTGATCTATTTATTTCAGGCAGGAAGACATATTTTGAGGACCTATTGTCCTCATTATTGGCTGTTAAGGCAATATACATTTTGAAACTGTTCCAAGACCAAATTCTGCCTGTGCTGGTGTCTAAAGTACTCTAAAAGACTACACTGTAAAGTTTGGTAATAGGGACACATGAATGGATAATCTTATTTCTGGTGAACCTAGGCATATAAGGAGTTATTTTCATAGGATGAGGTTTTGCACTGGAATTTAACAAAACTATTTAAATGAAATTCACCAAAGTAAGCGTTAACACCACTCACTCACGTGGAGTATTTTAATGTAAACAAATGGTACATCAATAAATTGAACAGATAACTTGAGACAAGTTTCACATGCATAAGTAGTTATGCATGTATCTAGTGCACAGGAGTTAACAACAAAGAAATAAAACTTTCTATTTCTCTTTTTATATCTAGTATAGAGAAACATTTTCCTCCCAGTCTGTTAATATACATATGCATAGATGAGCATTAGATATTGACATTCTTTCTTATACTTGCTCTGATAAACATAGGATAGTACAAAACCATATTGAAACTAATCCCAATTTCTTCTGTTTTTGTGATAGTTATGCTTTGTTTAAACTGACACTTGCTGTAAGAATGTTTAAACAAAATTTTTTTAAGAAATATATTAGAGGTCCATAGAAATTTAAGGCCTTGCAACTTCATATTTATTGCAATGAAGATTTCTCAAATTTATTTAAAATCTTTATAAATCAGAATTCTAGGTTAATGATGAAAACTATTGGTTTAAGTACCAGTTCTAATTGCATTTGTTTCTTCGTCTATTTTTATTTTGGTTTTAAACATCATAAATCTAAAATGCTTAACAAATAGAATTAGATCATTTTAGACAATTTCAAAGTGAAGTGACGCCTAACTGAAAATACTCTTAGTAATATAATAAATTCATTCTGGCTCTAATTACATTACTACTTACTTCTTCAAAGGGATGATGTTAAAAAATCTTTGCTATCTTGTATTTATTGTTATAAATAGATAATAATAGTCATCTCAAGTCAACTGATCAAAACCTATAGCTAATTACTGAGCCATGAATTGTAATTATTATAACTGCTCTTAAATGAGCATTTATAAGGGCACATTCCTGAATATGATAAATGAACAACTCATATTTTTGTTCATACTTCAAACACACACTCATTCACACACATATTATAAACTCACAAATGTACAAGTCCATTATCAGAAATATAAAACTGCTGATTAAAGAAATGTTGGAACTCTGATATGTTAACACTTGATGCAAACTCCTTCTATAATCACAGCATTCCATGCTTGAACTGCTTTCATGATTTAGCTGCTTCATTGGGGTCATTGCAGAACTCAGGTTCCCCTGTAAATCTATGACTGCTATGGTTGTTTTCATGACATGGCTAAGCCTTCTGTTTTTGGCACAGGTTGAGCAGAAGTGATCATCCTCTTTTAAACTTTAGCACCACCATACTGATAGTAAGGAATAAAACAATCCAAATGATCGTTGCAAAGAAACCATTATACACATCAGGCTCCACTATGGTCCATCCTCTCGTAAGCATGCACCTGAGTGATGTCGTTGCCATGGTGAGGGGTAGACCCAGACTGATGTAGCGCAGCACACATGGCATGCCCTCCACTGGCCAGATGACACCTGTAATAATAAAATAACTAGTATCAGTTATGAACTTCAAAGAGATTCCATCAACACTGTAAAGAAAATTATCTGTCTTACCCAGTGCTGCCAAATTATACTGATTTTATTTGAAATGAATTCAGAAAAAATATAACATCCACACATATCTTCCTGAACCCTAACATAAAACTGTGAAAGTTTGATATTTAACACTAGGATGACCAGGGCCATTACTTTGTTGAATACTTCAATATCTATGAAAATAATTTATTTTGATGATTCACTGTAAAGCCTTGATATTGCTTGAAGTTTATTACATGTGAACATAGCATATAGTATTATTAAATTTTAGATGAGTCGTATTTTTTACACATCTGCTTCACTTTCGTACCTATTTTGAGGACATGTTTCGCAAATCTTCGTTTGCATCTACGGCTCTTGTGAGACTGAAGCTAGATCCAGCGGTGTGGGTAATTCTGGGGTTGTTGCTGCCATCTGTTGATTTAGTGATGAACTGAAATGTGGGATTCTCTTCTAGCGGGATTTCAAAGTTCATTAGTTGGTTTTTATGTTTTTCTATGTATATCCTCTCCCATATGACGAGTTCACTATGTTTTTGTACGTATTTTAGTAATTCTGTGCTATCTTCAATTTCATGATTTTCAGACCAGAAATGAGCTGCTATTGCGGACTTATTAATATTTTTGTATCTTAAGTGCCTGAAGTGTTCTTTCTTTCTAGTGCCTATGTTTCTTTTTGTTCTCCCTATGTAAATTTTTTCACAGTCTTTACACTTAAACTTGTAAATGCCTGACTTTTCCTCTGGTTTTATCTTATCAGTATTATTACTGTGAAGTAGGTTTTTAATGTTGTAATTGTTTTTTGGTTCATCACTAAATCAACAGATGGCAGCAACAACCCCAGAATTACCCACACCGCTGGATCTAGCTTCAGTCGCACAAGAGCCGTAGATGCAAACAAAGATTTGCGAAACATGTCCTCAAAATAGGTATGAAAATGAAGCAGATGTGTAAAAAATATGACTCATCTAAAATTTAATAATTTTTCGCTTCACTGTGGTGTTCCAATACAGTTAAATCTCGATATAGCATATAGTAATAATGTTCACTTAAATCAGAAAAAAACTCCCTTCTTCAACTAATCTATTTTGCATATTTTAAACTTTCCATTTTCCCCACTGGATTGGACAGCACAGAAGAGAAATATAACATGATATTCATATCCAATGAAACAGTAAGCAGAATCCCTTTATAAATCTCCTGAATTTAAATATTTTTTAAATATTGCATAATCCATATCCATGGAGATGAAGAAAGCTTTTAAAGAATTTATACATGTTTGAAACTAAAAACAGTGATGTGTTTAAGATATATCTATTTAAGATACGAGTAACATAACTTCAGTTATTTTAACCTCTGTTAGCATCTTTCAGAACATGTGTGAGTCTTCAGAATGTGTACTACTGACCCATGTTGTTTCTGTTGTGCTAATTGTCTATAATGGCGACATCATGTACCTCTGAGGTACTTGGTGCTGGTAAACCAAAATTCATTAACTGTTGTTTGTGTTTCAAAATAAGATCTTTTCCCATGTGTCCAATTCTACTTCAAAACTGTTTTGATTATTGTGATATTTTTTTGATGTTATGGTTGATCATCCAGAAATGGTATGAAACCGCAGATTTATCCACTTGTTTGTTAAAAAAGTGATGTTAGTGCTACTAGTACTGAGTCATCTTAAGTAAATATATTTAAAGAACTATCAAATAAAACTGTACTGTATTCAACATTATATCCCCAATTCTCTATCTCCCTCTGCCCCCTCCCCCTACTCTCTCACATACATGCATGCATTATAACATAATATAGATTAAGAGTATTATCATTGAAGAAAAATATCATATTACCAACATTTTAATAGTTTTTATAATTTTGATGCAAATATTTTAAGTCGGCCCTATCCACGCCTTCACCTCTGTCTAGCACACGTGAAGTATCCCCTATGCCCAACGTGGTTCGGAGTCCACGGTAAAAACTGTAGGTCCTCTCACCTCACCGCCATCTTCACTATCACCCTATCATCGGAGGTAATGGACACCGCCCTCTGGGTGCCTCCACCTGAGAAATGGGTCCGGTCATCACTTGGTGGGGTGAGGTTACCCCGAAGGCCAAGGTTGCCATGTGGGGAGTGTTAGTAACTAACTAATATTTTTGGTCTTGGAATTGTATTCCCAGATACTTGCATTTCTTTCTTTTAAACTAATTATATCCCACTTAAGGTACTTTTTTCTTTACCTTGTTAATAACAGTGAAATTTCATGTAATACAATACACAGTTTTTACTCGGAAATTTCAGTGAAATGTGTAAATGACTAAGATTAATATGTTCTTCTGGCATTAACCGTTTCAGGAATGAAAGACATTCCTTTTTATTTTTACCACTACTTGTCAAGTTTTTGAGAACCAGAAAGTGACTTCCAAATGGTGTTTTTTTTTTCCCCCACTTTTTCATCTTTAAATCATATTTTGTTAACTATATGGTACTTACTGTATCTTGAATTATAATATACCTTATGTGTGGTTAGGGTAAACTTTAGAACTAATGAACTAGGAAGGAGCATTCCACTTAAACAAAACTAAGATTTGATTTGGGCTGCCTCATAAATAGAAACAGTTGCCTAAAGTTATATTTAGAGCATTTTTTATTTTATTTTGGCCATCCTTACACTCAAATGTTAAAAGAAAAAGAATAAGTGTGATTTTTATCCCCATGGATTTATGCATGTTAGTATCAATTATTCAAACTTAAAATAAATAGCAAACGCTTTGATTGCTCATAAAAACTATTTGTAGTCGGTTTATTGACACTCGTCACTTACTTTTTTATATTATAGAGGGACTAGTTTCAAAGGCATTGCCTCCATTTCCAATTTCTCACCAACTATCATCTATTGTTATCTGCTCTCCTCTCTCTGGTGGTGGAACTATGAACTTCTTTATCAAAGAGAGAGGAGAGCAGACAACAACAGATGCTAGTTCGTGAGAAATTGAAAATGGAGACAATGGCCTTTGAAACTAGTCTATGATATAAAAAAGTAAGTGACGAGTATCAATAAACCGACTACAAATAGCTTTTATGATTAATTTTGACGTCACTGTTACTTAATTCCTCTAAATACACATAGCTTTGATTGGTTTTTAATTCATGTATTTATGGATTAATTCATCTGTTTACTCTATGACTTTCCAGTCAGCAAATGCAAATAAACCTCACAACATTTTATTATTACATTCTGTGTGATTTTACCTCAACTGTCATTTCATTTTTCCAATGCACCACTATTAGCATAATTCATAGTTGAAGTTATAATGTCCATTATGATATTTTCTGTCTCCAGATATCTTTTGAATATTTACAGTAATAAATGAAGCTCTTTGTATCCCAGATAAATTACTAAAAGGAATGTCATATATTGAAATATATTAGCGCTTGAGATATATTAGTTAAATGACATAATTAATTCCCTCTAAAATGGACCTAGATCCAGTCCTATCAACGAGAACATACAGTGGTATAAAATATATGGCTATTTTCAAGAATAATAGATATATTTCTATTTTTCTTTTCTTGTTTTCTTTTTATACTTCATGACTCCTACTTTGTAACTTTGTATCACTGCAAAACTGTAATACACTGTAACTGTCTCCAGCATCTTTCATTGTTTAAAGCCTTTTGTTCAAATTTAAAAATATATACTGTAAATCACATCTAATGTTCATTTGCATAAATGGTCCAACTTGTCAACACTGTAAGCCAAAACCATACATACGATGATCAGCTGATACATCCCAGGCCTCACAATAAAAAAAAAAATAATATTTTTTTTTTCTTTATTTCTCAACATAATCTCCATAAAGGCTAATACATTTTGTCATATCAGTGTTTTAATTTAATTAAATCATCTCTGTAGTACGATTTATCATGGTCCTCAAAATAGCTGTTTAGTGCAAAAATGATCTCCTTGTTGCTTTGAAATCTTCATCCTCCAAGGAAATTTTTGAGGTTTGGGAACAGGTGGTAGTCACTGGGTGCTATATATGGTTAATAGAGTGGATGTTCAAGCAATTGAAACTTTAATTCACACATTTTTCCCATAGCAATAACGACTAAGCATTGTCATGAACAAACAAGGTTACTTTTTTTTTTTGGCAAATGAGATCATTTTCTTTTCAGCTCATCCCTCAAACGTTGCAGTAAGCTTGCATATTAGTCATCAGTGATTCTTTTAACCTTTTCCAAGTAATGAACAAAAGTAATTCCCTGTGCATCCCAGGAGACACTCGCCATAACCTTGTTAGCTGACAAAATTGACTTCACCTTTCTTTGGAGTTGTTTCACCTGGGACAATCTACTGTTTGGACTGTGATTTACTCTCTGGAGTGTAGTGATGTATCCAAGTTTCATTCATGGTAATAAGCTATCTCAAAAATTTCCTGGGATTTTTACGGTGGAGCTTCAAATTCTTAACAGAAACAGTTTTTCTTTGCAACTTTTGATCAGGTGTCAACAAACACGGCACCCATCTCACACAGACCTTGTGAAAACCCAAAACATTACTTAAAATATTACCTACATATTCTTTTGATATTTTACAGCCTCTGCTATCTCAAACAAATTTAATCTGTGGTCTTCCAGTACTAAACGGCGAATTTTTTCAATGATCTCTGGAGTTGTGATGCCATAGGGCATCCAGAGTGAGGCATGTATGACTAATGCTCATATGTCCTATTTTAACTCTGGAACCCATCTATTAATAACCGTGTATGAAGGGGTAGAGTCTCTCAATGTACTGTGTGGCGATATATTCTCCATCTTAATCAGCCCCAAAGTTGGGAGCCATATTTGTGGCGCTATTCCTCCACTCGCTGCAGATAGGAAGCATGCAGACTGTTTGGAAGATCCAGGTCGAGATTTGATTAAATAAGAGTCATGAGATCTGTTCTCAGGTATAGATTTTTGGAGACAGAAATAAAATTTTATGTGACTCCGATTTCGTAATATATTATGTAATTGTATAATCTGGATTACAATTCACTCAAACTTTCTTTCTTAATCAGTCACTGTAAATTACCTCCAACACATTGATAAATCCTTATTTTTAAGTTAATATTTGTGGCGATATAACAGGACGTCTCGTTTCTCGATGACTAATCAGCCCCAAAGTTGGGAGCGATCTTTGTGACCGTCCCTCTTAATCACTGCAGGTCGAATTGTTTCTTGATGATTGAGTTTAATATATTATTTACTTTTGATTGTATAATCTAACGTCCACTCGTCACTACTACGAATACCGAATAACTCTTTTTGAAGGTTATTAACTTTCCATTACAATTATATTCACCGCAACATATTTTTTCATCGTCATGAAACCAGATTGAAGAACATATATCTATCTCAAGATTATTGATTTTCAGTAACTATCGTTACTCCTCTATTAATTTTGTGATTGGCCGATGTACTGCTACGTCACCGCATTACGTAATACAATAATTACTACGGCCAATCACAAAATTACACATATATTTGTTTTTAATATTGTCATAACATGGCCTACTAAGTCATATCAGAAAACAATATTCATATAAAAAGTTCTAACTAAAACATATTGTTACAACTGTCCATTTCCTCCATGATTTCTTTGGGTGTTAAGCCTATCAAATGGAAGTATTTAATCACTGCTCATTTTGCCAAATCCTCTATTTTCATGAAACCTCTGCACTTGTCTTGTTTAAAATGCTATCATTCAAAAGTTAAACAAGCAATTGACATGTAACAATGGATACTAGATAGTCTAGAGTTAAACTATATGATGCTATCCATCAAACTGACCCAGTGGCGCCATCCCTATGTGAGGCCTGGGACTTATCAGCCGACCCTTGTAAAAGAGCGAAAATCCCTCAACAGTCATGATGCTCCAGCATTCAATAAGATAAAGGAAACCAAACTAACAAAAATCACTTGCGAAATTTTGAATGATCTTCCCTTAAATAGTGGATGGCTAGAAAATTATAATTTATTTCTCTTAATGGAAACCTAGCACAAATAGTATTGTAAGTTTAAATGTTGTATTTAAGATTGATCTATAAAACTGTCTTTTAAGATCACAGAATATGCTGGCTAAACTTAGTGGTATAACATAAAATTATTATGATATTTTTCTGTTGCTATAAAATTACCATTACCATTATAATCAAGAAAAGAACTATCTTGACAACATTGTATAGACCTACTAAAAATAATTGATAACATAAACATTTGTAACATACCACTGAGCAACAGCGTAGGATAGAAGCTGCCAAGTGCAAGCTGAATTGCATTCCTTTCCAGTTCACATATTGCTGAGATGACAAAACCTATAACAAAGCATACATAAAATAAATTGTATATAAAAATATTTATGTGATATTAATCACATATTTACAATTGTTTCTTTTGTAAGACAATTATAATCAATATTTATTTACAGAGACATAGCATTTAATAGTTTCTTTTCTACTTCTTTACCATGCATATAGAAGGTTCAGAAGATGTCACATTCCATCCAAAATTTTAACAGGCGATGTCTCTTGAAATACATTTTTGAGCTCCCATATTCCAGAAAGTCATAATTAGATAAAGGTTAATCTCGTGTGTGTGTGTGTGCGTGTGTGTGTGCGTGTGCGTGTGCGTGCGCGTGCGCGTGTGGGTGTGCGTGTGCGTGCGCGTGTGCGTGCGTGCGTGTGTGTTTTTCTGTAAGTGTCCCAGAGCACAAAGAGTTGGTTCAGAGTTGGTTCAATATAAAATTTGATATTTAAGATTTCTATTTTCGAAAGATCTATGCCACACAACTTTTTTAAAAAATGTTCATAACTTTTATTTTTCCCAAAAATGGCGCAAACAATTTTCATTAAACTGTTTGTGTTACTGTATTCTTTCACCTGCTCATGAACTCTTGTTCATGCAAATGGTTTGCTTTATCTCTCTATGTGCAATGTTGATAAAGGCTGACAAAAAAACTTTTCTGTTGCATTAATAAAACTAAACATATAAAACTGATTCAAGGATTCTACACAAACCTAAGTATTTTCCATAGTAGAATTACTGCAATCAGAACTTCCGTTTGCTTCATCAGTAGAAAATCTGCAACCTAGCTCTCTTTCCCACAGAGACAAAGTTACAGAAATCTTTGTAGTACTTAAACATGTTTAACCCATATGGCCGATCTCTTAGTAGCACACTCTCATGAGTTGGAGGTCTGCAATTTAAGCCAGCCAGGATAATCCTCCCCAAATGTGGTTTCTTCCATGTTTTCCCTAGTCTTTCTAATAACTAGTAAATGCTGGGGAGGTATTTATAACTTAAGCATGAACGTTTTCCTGCCAAATTTCCAAATAATTAAAATTTAAGGTCTCTTTTCTTATCTTTATAATTAAGAAATTAAGCACATAGAGCTTAAACTTATTTTAGATGCATGACTAATAGTAATAGAAAGCTAGTGTATCTGCTAAAATATAAATCTTATATGACAAAATTTACTTTTTGAAGCTTTGAATACAAATTTCCATACATAAATATTATGAGTCAATTTTTGGATGTGTTTGTTTCACATGAGTAACACAAACACATCCAAAATTGACTCATAATATTTATGCATTCTACTGACTTTTAAAAATAACAAAATTCTTTTTCTAATTGTCTTATGCTTTTCTTTATCTTCAGTGGTTCTTATGCAGCTTTGATGTCACTATCAGCATTGAACTGCAGATTTTCTTACTGTTGACTTCTTTAATTTTAATTTATTATTTACTACATAACACATTTTTTCGGATGCTCTGGAGGATAAAGAAATATTTTGGTCAAAGAATGATTTTTCCCTGTAACTGAAATAAAACCTGGGATCTTTAGGTTGAAAACCCAGAAAAATTAGCTTCACCTACAAACTTTGGTCAAAAAACATTCTTCAAAAGGCTTGGTAATAAACAATATATTTATTGATTTTGGTTATCCCCTATTAGAATATTTTTTTTATTTGGCGACAGTGGTTAGGATATCGTAAAGTCTATTGTCTGTCTCTTGTAGTCTCTTTACCGTTTTAAAAATCCTTCAACGCATGCCATATCACACTACAAAGGTGGGCCAGCTATATCCTGATTTCTACTTGCATTCATAGATATGTTTTTATGCATCAGTATTAGCTACTTACCGAAACACATTCCACACAGTCCTTGCAGTATTGTTAACAGCACAACCCAGAATATGTCACCTTTGCACTCCACTCCAAAGACCAGGATCATGAAGATAAGCACTAATGCTGTTTGCCCACACATCACCACAAACTGAGTGAGCACATGTGAGAACAAGATCTCAAATGGTGTTACACCTGTTAAAAATATTATTGCCTTATTTAATACAGTATATTGTTTAGATACATATTATTTACATTATTGTGTTAATTGCAGTTTTGAAAATAACCTCTTCTGGATTAGTGGCAAAGGGTGGGAATTATAAGTTTGATATTAAATTGAACTAATATATACAAAATTAATTAACCAATTACATACCTGCTACCCAACTCCTGTCAAGGAGACCTTCCATTCTTTCAATAATAAGAGCAGAAGAAGTCAATGCCACTGCTAAAAAGAAGACGATACTAGAAGTAAGAAAAAATATGCATAATTAATATCCATAGCCTGTATACTATGCTTATTTACAATCTTATACATACAGAAGTTGTATAAGATGCTCAAATTTGAATGTATCAGTGAATTTTAAACAATACATCATTATTTACAAATGGAGTTTGTTGCTGGTTAGTTCTGAGGAATTTAATATAAGAGTAAGAATGAGAATAAGGAGACGGGAAAGGACGAGCATAGAAAGTGTTTAAAGTTTCTGTGGTTGGACTAGTAATGCACAAACATATGTACTTCCTCAATTTTCCCAATTTGAGTATCTGTCAACTTTAGAAAAAACACTCCTTAATTAGGTGTAGGCCTTCAAAATGTCCTGTTATGTTTATCATCATCGTCGTCGTCGTCGTCGTCGTCATCATCATCATCATCATCATCATCATCATCATCATCATCATCATCATCATCATCATCATCATCATCATCATCATCGCCGTTGTCATCATCATCATCATCATCATCATCACCCGCCTCGGTAGCGTAGATGGTAGCATGTCTGCCTCACGTTCAAGAGGTCCATAGTTCGAATCTCAGTCAGGGTGAGTTACCTGGATAAGGCTTTTTCCAGGGTTTTCCCTTATCCTAAAAGATGAATGTCAGGTAGCTCTAAGCTCCTTGTACCCCGGACACATTTGAGCATCATTTCACCCATTTCATTCATCGTCCGATATGACTTAACATTGGAGGACGTAAAATTACAAAAAAAAATCATCATCATTATTTTTATTATTCCTGCCTTCAGGAATAAGATATTGTCATTAGTGAATCTGGCTAGTGCCAAAGGGATTAAAGATGACTTTTTAGTCACAAGAAATCTTCATCCTTGGAACAAAGTTGGATATACCTACATAGCCATACCCAAATTTCAGAAATGAATGACAAACTAGTGCAGTGTGACCTTGCTGCTATGTTCTTGAGTAATTTGTGATTCCTTCTCTTAAGACTAGCCTAAAGCTTTGTATCTCACATTTTTTGTATTGTACATTGGACATTTGTATTGGACATCTCACCAATACTTTCTTAATCAAATCCATATTCCGTTTATGCAGTATTCACTAGAACATTTTGCAGACTTTTGGCCACATTAGCAGCTTATGTTGACAGCTAGATTTAATGCACAATTGATCAGGCTAATTCTTGTGTTTATTTTAAGAACTTGAAACTTAAAGCATATTGACATGTTGAAATTCATAGGTATCTCTTCGTACATTCCTTCACATATCTTAAGAATTTCTTTCTGAAGCCTATATTTTACACCACTGCTTATTAGTTTGTGTTCAAGTTGCACTTCCGTATGCTAGTATATTTACAGCCATAACTTTGTAAGGCTTTAATTCTCTTACTCTATGTATTTTTTATATGGATATGCTATTAATTACTCCACACACTGTTTGAAATTTATGCATTTTATTGTCTACATCATAGTTCCTATAATAACCAACATCACTTCCCAAGTAGTTAAAATGGCTCACCTGTTCCATACAATGATTATTTAAACTAATTTTGTTCTATATATAATTTTAAGTCAAACTAGTACTCAGAGCTTCATTTATTACTAGTGTTTACCTAGAATGCATTTAGTTAGGACCTTCCTAACATCATCGGCTGTTGCCGACAACAGCCGAAGATGTTCGGAAGGTCCTAATGAAGTGCGTTCCAAGGTAAATACTAGCAATAAATGGAGCACTGAGTACTAGTTTGACTCAAAATTATATTAATTTGTGCTTCACTGCATCATAGACCACTCATTGGAATAATTTTGTTCTATATATAAGTCATATTGGACGATGAATGAAATGGGTGAAGTGATGTTCAAATGAGTCCGAGATCCTTGGAGCTTAGAGCTGCCCGACATTCGTCTATCAGGAAAATGGAAAACCCCGGAAAAAACCTTATCCAGGTGACTCACCCTAACCAAGATTCGAACTCGGCACCTCTTGAACGTGAGGCAGACACGCTACCGAGGCGGGCTGGATTTTGCCTATGAACTACCTATTTCCCTATTTACTAGTTGCTTTCATTTCCTCAATAGATTGCCAGTATAAGTACTAGAAAGTGTAGTGATAAAGTACGTCCCTGTCTAACATCCTGATTAGTTACAACTTTTGCTTAAGTTTTACCATTGTTAAATTTATTGGGAGTCGATTAATGACACTAAACAACACTTACTTTGAAATTTTCCCGGAACTAGTTTCAGAGGCCTTCCCTGTATCCTCAGCCGGAGAGGGAAGGCCTCTGAAACTAGTTCCGGGAAAATTTAAAAGTAAGTGTTGTTTAGTGTCATTAATCGACTCCCAATAAATTTAATTTATACAGCAACACTGTTTTCAACACTTCCATGAAAGGATTTACCATTGTTGCTCACATTTATTTTTGTTTGAAAGTAGAAACATTGCATTATTGTTATAAGTTGTTCTGGATATCCTCTTTCCTCCAATAATTTACATCAGTTTACTCTATCAAAGGCCTTTTTCAAATTGATAAACACCATATGCATTTCTATATTAAGTTCCCTATGTTGTTCAATGAGCTGTGTAATGATAAAGATGTTATCTGCATAGAATCTGCCTCTTCTAAATCCATTTGTTTTTCTGAGATATGATGTCCATCAATATTCTGTAATTCTTTTTTATCATTTTTGCAATAATTTTATAATCAGTATCCAATAAATATGTCACACTTGTTTACACTCACCATCACTTATTATTTTTAAAAAACGCTGGAACATTTTCCAGGACATTCGCCCTCTTCCTCAGCAGTATAGTGACTGACTCTCCCCTCTCCTTTCCTCTTCCTTCTCCTGTATCTGATCCTGTTGCCATCTGGTGTTAGGAGCGCAAATTTTTAACACTTTATTAAGTCGGATTTCAAAATTTATAACGTGTTCACTGTTTTTAATTATGTGGATTTTTTTCCAGATCTCTAATTCTATTGGTTTCTAATGGTTTCAACAGTTTTATATTTTGCCCAATGTTGTGGTTTTCTTTCCAAAAATGATGTGAAACAGCGGATTTGTCTATTTGTTTTAGTTTTATGTTCCTCTGGTGTTCCTTGGAGATCAGGCTAAAGGAACACCAGAGGAACATAAAACTAAAACAAATAGACAAATCCGCTGTTTCACATCATTTTTGGAAAGAAAACCACAACATTGGGTAAAATATAAAACTGTTGAAACCATTAGAATCACCAATAGAATTAGAGATCTGGGAAAAAATCCACATAATTAAAAACAGTGAACACGTTATAAATTTTGAAATCCCACAACTTAATGAAGTGTTAAAAATTTGCGCTCCTAATACCAGATGGCAACAGGATCAGATACAGGAGAAGGAAGAGGAAAGGAAAGGGGAGAGTCAGTCACTATACTGCTGAGGAAGACGGCGAATGTCCTGGAAAACGTTCCAGCGTTTTTTAAAAATAATAAGTGAAGGTGAGTGTAAACAGGTGTGACTCAACAAAACTTCAACATGAAGAAAACTTCACTGTTAATAATGCTTCTATTTGTAATATTTAATCCAATAAATATAATCCTCTATACCTGCTACAGTCGTTCTGTTTCCCTTTCTTCAAGATGGAGAAGATTTGGGCCATCTTTTGGGATACATTTCTTCCTCCAGCAAATAATATAAAAATTTAGCATTCAGAGCTTTAGCAATATCCCTTGGCAGTTGCTTTCCTAATTTTAGTTTTTGTAAGTGCTTCTTTTAACTCTTCAGTTGAAGTTAAATCTCCTTCATATGCAAGTCGCCCTCTGTTTTCTTACAGTTTATTTCTGCATTTTTATCTGTCTGTTTGGAAGTGTTGTTAAAAATTAATTTCCAATTCTCATTGCTTGAATTAGAGATAAGTGGAAATCTTGTTGAGAGATGTTATGCAAACTGTATTTACTTCAAGTGAATGGTTGCTAACTCTGATTGATTAAAAAAATACCAGGATCTTTTGCAATCATCTCTGCAGCTTCAACAATTCCTGATATCAGGCTCTGATATAACACCATAACTTTACAATACTTCTTCAAATGCATGAAAAATTGAAGAAATAATTTTACCTTAGCTCATCTTGTAATATGTGAATGTATACAATCAAAGGAAATGGATCTGGGGATGAAAATAATCTAAGGTCTTGATATATTATTTTAGCTTTAGCTTACATAAACTTGCTGTTTTGCTTATCTATCATAAACTGTTCCTTGGCACTTGTCCTTAGAAGCTCACAACATGAGCTACATGTGAGATTACATCTGTTGTAAAGTCTAGCTTTTTTAAGAAAGAAGAAGAAAAAAATAAACCTATCACATAATATCTACTTACGTAAGGATAACACCTGGAGCAACAAAATCAGTGAAACTGGGCTCATTGCTTCCATATATAGGTTCTTTAAACTGAAACAAAAGAAAAATCCTTAAGCTATAAAATTAAAATATACTGAGTTTCTTTCTATCTCTCTAAAAATGTTATCACATTACCACTACAATACACAATTAAAAGTATGGAACTTGAATTTAAATGTATATACTACCTGAATGGGAACATCAGCCAGCTTAGGATTTTCATTGCAGGCAGTGAGCAGATCTTGAGCAAAATCTCTGTATGATAGTTGCAGATCTCGATTTAACATGAGACCAATTTGTTGATCTATATATAAAAAGATAAAAGTATTAATGCCTTCCCTTTTAGATTCTCTGAAACCTAAGTTTAGGTTTGTAATATACATAGAAATAAATAATGCTTTATATGTGTTTGGAGGAATTTAGTAACAGTGACATCAAAATTAATCTCAGAAACTATTTGTAGTTGGTTTATTAATACTCATCACCTTAGCCTATATACGGCTAGTATGAAGAAATGATCAATTTCCATCAATTAACTAAAATAATAAGAGTTAAATGATGAAGCCTGGGACTCAACTACTTATGATAGTAAGTCGCCACAAATGGTGTATCTCGGATGCAAGAGCCCCTAGTGGTTTACCGGGGAAATATATGAGTCAAACGGAGAATTTAATGACAGGACGGCATGTTGGCCACGGTAGCTCAATGGGTTAGAACGACTGGACAGAAACCAGGAGATCCGTGGTTCAAATCCCTGCCATGGCACTGAATTTTTCATGTTGACTCTATCTACTTTCACTTTATTCATGTTATTCACTTTATTTGCTATGTAGTGCAAATATATTTACTCATTTTATTGATCATAAAGACATAACAAATTTGAAGCTAAGTATCAATGTTACTGATATATGACAGTGATTCATGCATATTAAAATAAAAGGGATATGCAGTAAGGTTAATACTGTGCGAAAAGAGATTAAGAAGATGTCCGCCTCGTTAGCATAGATGGTAGCATGTCTGCCTCACGTTCAAGAGGTCCCGAGTTCGAATCTCGGTCAGGGTGATAAGGATTTTTCTGGGGTTTTCCCTTATCCTGAACAACAAAGGTCGGTAACTCTAAGCTCCATGGACCCCGGACGCATTGAGCATCATTTCACCCATTTCATTCATCGTCCGATATGACTAAATGAAAACTGAATGAAAAGGTTGAAGAAAGAATATTGAAAAGACCATATTAAGAATTGAACAAAGTAAGAAAATATCATGAATGGCCTATCATTAAAAACTAAAGAACCCAAGAAAAGGTGGGAATAAATTGCAAGGATGGAACAACCCATTAGTATAACCTTCAAATACAAAAGGAGGAGAGAAGGAGGAGGAGGAGGAGGAGGAGGAGGAGGAGGAGGAGGAGGAGGAGGAGGAGGAGGAGGAGGAGGAGGAGGAGAAGGAGGAGGAGGAGGAGGAGGAGGAGGAGGAGGAGGAGGAGCAGGAGGAGGAGTAGTAAGAAGGAGCTCTTCAAATAAAAAGCAACAAACAATTTCAGCTTTAAGATCTTAATGAGGTTTGCTATTCAACATCAATGTTTGCTGAGTTTTATTAAGTAGATAGTTATAGTTTATTTTTGAAATAGTTGAACAAAGAAAAGTACTTATTTTGAAAATAAAAATCTCTTTAATGTCATCCTTAAACATTTTAGAATGAAAAACCATCTGATCATTTAAATGTCCAAATGCAATATTTAATAAGATAAGCATAAATATGTATAGTACCTACATTAAATTTCAAATGTATTTTCTCACATACCAGTTTCTTTTACATTTTCAGTATTTATTCTTTGAAGATGGATGAACAAATTTAAAATGCTTACATCGATATGAAGTACAGCCTTTGATTAAGGAGTTTTATTCATTTACGTATGCCCATGACAAGAAGGCCAGAGGGGTATGAAGGGCAGAGGAGCTTGTACTGTTTATCTGCTCTGGAAACAAATCTTTTTACTAAGAAATGAGAGTATGAGAGTGCATATGAGTCACCAATGCTGCCAAATCTATAATGTTTGTTGCAGTAAATGCAGCGATAGGTATTATGTATGGGTGAGCTATGTGATAAAACTTGTATATTTTAAACGAATCTTCCATCCTTGTAATACTCGGAAGGGAAGCATATATACCATGTGGACAGCAAAAGTGATTACGATACACATTCTTCTAGCTTGCCTTCTTGTCCTGGGCAATCAGTACAGGGTTGAATTTTAGAAAACTATCATTGATTTTGGGCTGGCGATGGAAGAAATGCATGCTCCCAAAATGTTAATGTTTCATAAGCACTTGTGTGGAACCCAGAGAACACTTAAAAGAATATTTTTCCCAGGAAGTATGAGTATTGTATAAGTATCATTTTCTCCATTAATTTGTTATTCAAAATTTACTGTGTGCCAATATAAAGAGCTACAATGTAGAACTTTAAGATAATTTGCTTCTATAATTGCATTAAGAAATAATTGATACAAATTTCAACTAATTTGCTGTAATTTTTAAAAATTATAAATTTCAGTGTGATTCTCTCCTCTCTCTCCCAAAAACAAACCAGGTTTTTTCTTTAACAAAAATAATCTGAGGAGTATTTGAATTCTATGAAATTAATTTTCCATTGTATCTTATTTTGACTCTCAATGAGTTTAATACCCTTTAACCAATATGTAAGTGATGAAGTGTCAAAAAGCTAACTACAAATTAATTTTGATGTTACTGTTACTAAATTCTTCCAATTATGCATAAACAATGTTATGTTATCATGCCTAATGACCAGTGAAGAAACAGAACTTCAGCATTCACTTTATGCAAGTTCAGCACAATGCTTAGCACAATGACAAATATGTTTATTTCTATTACTTACTTGACATGTCCAGCCATACTCTTATTTCACTCTGGTCCAAGGTTTCTTCATCTGCATCTTTGCCTAAAGCCATACGAGCTACCAAGGCATCAGTGAAATTCTCCGTGAAGTACAGTGCTCCCCAGGCATATCCTGTTCTGACAGCATTTAGTGCACTGTCAGGCGTTGCGTAGTACTCCTATTAAATAGTAATCAAATTTTCTATTAATATAAAAGAGAGAATATTAATTAAATCAAAGTTAGTGGCTTTCCCTGAAATAATGTTAGCAAATAATAAATATTGGAAGTTAAATGTTCTTTCATACTGGCCGTGTGTAGGCTAAATTGTGGAAACGTAGAGTCAGACTGAAAAATTCAATGCCATAGATGGGATTTGAACCATCGATCTTCTGGTTTCCATTCAGCCACTCTACCATTGAGCTACTATGGCAACGTGCCGATATGACACTAAATTACAATAAGAGTCAGTTAGAGAATTTAATGTCATATCAGCACGTTGGCCATAGTAGCTCAATGGTAGAGCGGCTGAACAGAAACCGGAAGATCCATGGTTCAAATCCCGGCTATGGCATTGAATTTTTCAGTCTGACTCTATATTTCCAAAATAATAAATATATCATCGCTCAGAACATAAGTATTCCGCAACCAGATTTACTCATTGGATTAAATTTTCTTTATAAGTACCATTTTCTGAAGTTTATGGACATGGATGTTGTAGATATCCTACAAACTAATTCAGAATTTTTGTTGTTATTTAAGGTTATGTAAGAACAATTCCAGTTTTTTGTACATATTTTGTTGAGCATTTTTTTAATAACAAGTAAGAAAACCGCATATAAAGATTAGTTAAAAAGAATTTATAGAATTAACCCATCAGAATGTCCACCAAATAAAGCATCAGTAGTGGCATTTATTTCCCCTCCCCCCTCAATCTCAAGTAACTTTTACTCAAATATTTCTTTCCACAATGCTAGTTTTATAATGCACAGCTTAACTTAAATGATTCAGCCTGTATGATTTAAATGCTCTTGCAAATTAGTGATCTGTGTTTAAGCTTTCTAAAATTATTCAATTTCATTACTATTCTTATTTAATTAATAAATCATTATCTCAATATTTTAAAAATTGTAAAAAAATTATTTTCCTGCTCTTTAACAAAATTAAGATTTAATAAAAGCAAAAAATTGGAGCTATTGACAGTAAAGCAAATGTAATTCAATAAATTATAATGATAAGAGACTAATTTCACCTAGCTTTGATATTAGTATATATAATAATAGGAGTAACAGTTCATTTTGTGATACAGGTATACTGAAAACAATGGTGAGGTTTAGTCACTAATCAGTAATTATTAGAATTTATTGAATTATGATATAATATTTCAGTTCACAAACTTTGGCAACACTATAACTCTAAAATAATTGCAAACAAATTTTTAAATTTTAACTTATAAATTAAATTTAAACAAAGAGGTAAATCATGTATCTCTCAAATCACATCTTTGAACTTGAGGCTTAAAATTAATCAAAGGCAGGGATGTAACCAAGTTGGAACATTATATACCTAAGAGCATCATGGTGCAGTACATTATTGGGAATTAAGACAAACTGCCATTTTCAATCAAATATATTGACTAAGTGATTCTGTAATTTCAGAAAAAATAAATGAAGGTGCCTCTAAAATTTTTTTGTTTGTGGCAAGAACTGAAACCCTATTTGAGCATCAGTCATGAATCTCTATTTTTTTTTTTTTTTTATTTATTTAGTATTTAATTTCTGTACAGAAATATTTGCTTTTTCAAGATACAGTACAAACAATACAAACTAGAAATTCAGAAAATACAGAATTAATTCTACATGCAATAATCAGATTAAATTGTATCAATGTCAACAAATACAGAAAACTTACATGAATTGTCAACCATTAGTATCATAAAATTATTCTTATGTAATCATTTACTCTACTTAATCTGGTACCTAAAATATTCAAAGAACTCTTGAGTACTATAGAAGCACTGATTTATTAAAAATGATTTCACATCTCTTCTGAATCTTTTCTTATCATTGTTTTCGATTTTCTTTAAGATTAAGTTATACATGTGAACCCCTTTATGAAGTACTGAGTTAAGTTTTTTATTTGATCTTGATCCCAGTATATGTAATTTAGCACCATTCCTAGTATAATGTTCATGAATAGTGTTATTTGTTTGAAAATATTGTATGTTGTTGTTTATAAAGCATACGGTTTCTAAGATATACAGACATGGCAGAGTTAGTATATTATTTTCCTTAAAATATTTCATACAATGAGTCCTTTTGCTTAGATTAAACATTCTTCTTATTATTTTCTTTTGTGTTACAAATAAATCTTTTATTTCGGTAGCTGATCCCCAGATAAAGATACCATATGCAAGATAAGACTGCACATATGAATAGTAAATCAGCATTAATGTTTGTGTATTACAAATTTTCCTTAGCACTGATATTATGTAGTGGGCTTTATTAATTTTTGCAGTAATATACTGAATATGCGGCTTCCAGGTTAAAAATTTGTCAATAATTACCCCCCAAAATTTTGTTTCATTGGTATATTGTATTACCTCAATCCATCTTCAGTAAAAGAGTTATAGAGAATTGTTTGCCTTTAACATCGATGAACTTGAAAAGAAAAAAAAAAGAAAAACATTCAGTTATATTCATAAGGAAACCAAAATGAAAGAAAGGAAATTTAAGCAGTCGTATTACAGTAGAGTCTCAATTATCTGACCTAAAGTGGTCCTGGACAAGGTCGGTATTTATTGAATAATCCAACTATTTCTACATGCAATATTTTTTTTAAAAAAAAAAAGCAGAAAAAAGAAAGAAGTTCCAAATGTCGTAAGAAAAGAAACTTTTCAATGAAGTCTGCTTGTCTGCTGAATGACGTTTCCTTGCTGTGAGATTTCGCCATTGACAAAACATCAACACCTCAGTTGCACTTGTCTCCGGCTGATGCTCCATGTATCTTAATGTCATCTCTAAAGCACTTAAACCTTCAGTGTGATTTATCTTCTTCTTGTTTTGTTCTTCAATTTCCTGTTCTGCTTCATCCTCACTGTCATTACTATTCACAAAATCAACAATATCAGAGTCTGTGAGTTCCGACTGTTGATCTTCTGCACACCAGCTATTCACATCTTGAGTCGTAGCATCCTCACGGCCAGGAACACAGTTCAGTAAGGGAACAATGTCACCCATCTCTTCTTGTATTATCTCTTCTTTATTTTCATCATCACCTAACAGAATGTTCCAAGACTTTGCTAATGCCGTTGTTTTGATTTCTTCCCAAGCCTGAGCCACCCACTATGCAACGTCTTTCATGTTATAGATCGCAAATTTTCCATCATGTTCTTGCCATTGTCCATTTTGTCTATCAGGGACAAAAGGGGTTGTCGCTGATATTTTCTTTGCATTGTTTCCAGCACACCTTGGCCCTTTGGCTAGCACAATGGTGTCACCTTATGTGGATGAAACAAGACTTTGATATTACCACTTCTAAGTTCTTCTACATTTGGGTGTGATGGGGCATTGTCTAGTAGAAGGAGAGCTTTTCTTGGGATGTTGTTGGAAGCTAGAAACTTCTTTATAAATGGTATAAACTGTGTAAAGAACCAGTATTTAAAGATGGCAGCAGACATCCAGGAAGAATTCTGGTTAGTGTAATGCACTGGTAGAACTTTAACAGAAATGTTTTTAAATGCTCTAGGCCTTTTACATTTACCAATCATTAGCAATTTAGCTTTGAAGTTCCCCATAACATTACTGCAGGGAAGAATAGTAACCCTTTCCTTACTATGCTTGTAGCCACTACGCCTCTGCTCAGGCTGCAAGAGGTTTAGATGGCAGCATCTTAAAATTTAGTCCAGTTTCATTACAATTAAACATCAGATCAGTTAATCCTTCAGCAAGAATTAATTCTTGAATTCCATTTTAAATTTCAAAATAATGTCAGATTTAACAGACATTTTTCACCACAGATATTAAGCTGCCTAATACCATACCGCTTCTTGCAACAATCAAACCATCCAACGCTGGCAGTAAAATTAGGGTCCCCTTCATTGAATGCTTTCCGGAATTACAGCGCCTTCTCTTCCAGGATGGGGCCTGTTACTGGTAGATCATTTTCTTGTTTTTGAGTGAACCAAAGATATAGAGCTTTGCTAACTTTTTCATATTCACATTGTTTCATTGTTTTCTTTGTTTTAGTGCATCACTTGTTGCTCTGGTAGCACACCACATTTCAATTTCTTCTCTCTTTTTTTTCCAATCCCCCACTGTAACATGCCCAACACCAATCTGAAGCCACTTTTTGAAGCCACTGGTCCAGTCTCTTAAATGTCATCAACTTGTCTTCCATGGAAACAACCGCTTTCTTCCTTTTACTTACCAAATTATACTCACAAGAACGAAAAATTTTAGTAAGTGATTATTTGAGAAATATGCTTTTTATTAATATGTGTCGGATAATTTGGAATGTCCGATTACCAAAGGACGGATAACTAAGACTCCACTGTACTAGGGAATCTAACATGTTTATGATGTATCGCTTACAATTTTATGCTCATTTTACTGTAAGTAAATCATAAAATACTGTGACTTTTGAAACTATTCTATGTAACAGCTCAGGGTAAAATTATTAATTGTGATTAATGGTGGTGGTAGCAGTGGCAGTAGCGGTGGCTGTGTTGTTCATAAATGATAATCCTGTCTTACTATTTTATTTAAGATTATACTGCTGAACAACAGTATCAGTTCAGCTGTTCCTGTTTCATACTATGCCATTTCCTAGGGATGTGGATTCAAACCTGGAGGAGTGATGGATTTTTAGTGCGTAAAAACTCTTAGCCTTGACCTCCTAGGGAAGTAAAGCTAATGATCATTTGTAATAGATTTATGGCACGTAAAAGAATATTAAGGATGATAAAGAAACCTTTAAGTAACATTAAGTTGTTTTTAAAACCCAATATAGAATGGAGCTCTTAAATTCATAGAAATTAAAAAGCATCCATTAAGTAAAAGCTGTTTTAAATTTCCTTTTAGTATTTCATTTTTCAGTATCACCTTACTTGACAAACTAGTTGAACTAGAATGCATGATTTATATTGTATTCGCAAAATATATTTTCGGCATTACTATATCATATAGAGGGGGTTACTAAGAGCAGTTGTTCATTTTAGGTATTATACTATGCTATATAAATGATAAACTAAATGATTACCTTTACTATAGTTGAGTTTTTAAGATGGTGTAGATATCGACAGCTAAGATTACTAAAGCTGCACCCAACGGGACTAATACATTCCTGAGTTTCAAAATCCATTTCATGATTGACAATAGCCAAGTGCAATCCTGTAGGATCACGCCCAATTGCCAAACAGAACAGTATCACTTGCATTACTGGCAAAGCAAATATAAAAAGCATCACCCTGAAATAAGAACATTGCAAAAAATTATTGAACCTTACATAATTTCTGAGATTTCTGAATTCTTAATAAATAGTTTTAAGTAATTAAATATAGTCAATCCTAAATAAACTAGGCATTTAGTGTTAATGATATAATTAATGGTTCAAAATTTTATTGAATAATATTCTACCAGCTTATATTGCATATTTCTGAGGTATGAATAGATGTAACTGAAGTGTTTAAAAGTGATACGTTAATATTGATCATTAATGTGAATATAGTACATAGTTGACAGTGTGTCTACACATATTCAGTGTTGTTCAGCTATTTCGATACCCATTTGTTTAACACTTACTATGAAGATTTAATGAAAAATTGATCTATCCCATGCACAGTCTACAGGCAAGTTTTAGCAAATGAATATGAACTTGTAAATGCAGGGCATATTTGGCTAAGATAATATGTTCAGTTTGGAAAATACACTCTTTATAATGCTTAGGGTTTAATCTGAGGCCAGTTGTTAAGGATGATGATTAAACAATACTTTCTGAAAGAAATTTTCATGCAGGTGTTGGATAAAAGTATGATAATGGCATAACTGAAAAGCACACATTTGAGCATTATATCTATATTCCTCAAATCTTGGAAAAATTTCTAATCAGTCTGGTGTAGGTATTATACCACAGAACATTTTTCAAGTTAGGTGTAGGTACATGAGAACCAAACAATAACTAGGTGAAAATTAGTACAACAACTGTGATAATGGCTGGCCCCATAGCTCATCCAGTGGAACACCTGCCTGCCGTGTTAGGGGTCCTGGGTTCGATTCCCGGCGGTGGGGATTTTTCTCCGATCAAGATAATTCCTCATCTTCCCCAAAGTCTGCAAGTATGAATGAGAGTACAAATGTGTGTGTGATCTAATGATTAAAACCCAACGAATACGAGCTAACACCTTTGACATGTTCCAAAGGAGAACGATCTGACATGACCACTGCTGTTAAAGTGGAACAAACAAAAAAAATCTATGATAAGATATGACTGTGCAGTCAGTAATAAAAATGGAGTTTAATTTACAACAAAACTATATAAGCTGGATGCCTCTGCAGAATTCTCCTTGGATCCATACAGCTGCTATTACAAGAAAAATTAGAAGAATTGTAATTGTATTTCGCTTCACTGTGGTGTTCTAATACAGTTAAATTTTTATATATAGTTAAATTTCGATATAGAAGAATTGTGTTGACTAAATACTTATCAGCCTCCTTATAGTTTATATTTGTTTACTCCGAGAAATCATTTAATTCCCTAAACAAAGGCTTCAGCAAGATGATAGTTTCCAGATTTGTCATGTCAAATTATTATGATTCTTTAAGTCTGCTAAATAAAGACTTACAATATAAGGCTTTTCATTTCCTATACTTTGTGCACAATTACCTGTAGTTCATCTAACAGAATTTTATGTAGAAGAGATTTGGAAAATGCCAGAGTAAGAGAAGAATTGTAAAGACAATAGCAAAACTCTCAGCAAAATTGTTTTAAAGGGTAAAAATTCTTTAATTGCTTTGTAACGAAAAAATATTAATATTTTAAGTAAATAACTTTAGATATGGTGTATATGATGCTGTGATTCCCATATAAAAAATTGGGAAGTATTTTTATTTTCTCTCTTGTGATATGACCTTCATATGTAATTTTCTGTGGCTTTGTGTATGTGTGTGTGAGGGCTTAACTCCAGCAAGAGCAAGAAAATATCCTTTTTCTCTCCTTTTTTGTCAATTTGTCAATTGTACTGAAATGCCTGTTCTTACTACCTATGATGCATGCAATGAAATTATATTACAGGAAAGGAATTAGGGATGGAAACATTTCAGGTGTAAGTTCAGGATACCTGGATTTGCGAATTATGAGAACTGAAGAAAACCCGGATGAAACCTCATTCTGGGAGATGGTAATGACAGGTATGCCTTGCATATTACTATAGAGCCATGTTGCTCAGTAAATGATGGAAGAAATTTCATAATAAGTAATCAGTTATATTTCACTTACCCTACATTCCTCCACATACGTAAGAAATTCTTTTGAAGCAAAGCTCTCATTTTGCCTTTTGTAGTTAGATGGCAGCAGTCTGTACACTCATCACATTCAATTGCAGTATCAGCTTTACTGCTCTTACCGGCCTTACCATTCATCTGAAATTAAAAAGTAAGCAGCTGATGAAAACAGTAGAGCAAATAAGATATTTACAAGTATTTATAGGTATAATGGAACATATTTTATGTTTATGTGTGGAAGAAGCTAGAAACAGTGATGTGTTAATATGTAATTTACCTAAGATGAGTTGGCAAATATATATATATATATATATATATATATATATATATATATATATATATATTAATGTTACTAGTGCCGACTCATTTAAGTAAATTACATATTTTATGTGTGTTTGGAGGAATTTAGTAACAGTGACGTCAAAATTAATATAATACATATATTACATATTTATTACATATTACATATGTAATAATATATTACATATTTTATGTTCCTTTGCTGGAAACAATTTATCCATTTGTTTTTATTTATAATCTTCCAGTACAGCTTTAAATTCATAAATTTATGTGGCAAAAATATTACTGTTATCTTATTAATGAATATCATTGTGTTAATTTTTATAAGCATTTAGTTTTAACTTTCTGAAAAAGCTAATATTATTTCCAATGTTGTAAGTTTTTATTTAAGATACCTTATTAACATTGTATTTAATGTACATTAAAAATATAATCATAGCTTGTGCACAATTTTTTCAGCTATTATTCCACTGATCTAAACTGTGATGACTTTATCAGTAGTGCTGTGAGTTGAATGCTATCACACAAGAAAGCTTAGAGAATAAAAATTTCCTTTAAAATTAATTGTTATACGGAAGCAGACAAAATTAATTCATCATTATTTGAAGACTACATATCTTCTCTTGTAGAAATCAGGTGAAATTGGTGACACAATCACTTCCATATAAAACAATTACTGAAGCATATTTTATGAGTCTAGACTTACTGACACACTTCCTCCTGTGCCTCACAAATGGCATTTCCTGCCTGTAGGGGCTGTGTATGGCATATTTTTCATATGGGACAGCAAAACTTACAACTGTGCAGGACTTTTTATTGATAAATAGCTAGTTTTAAGGTCTTTAAAGCTTAGGACTTTCTTTTAACCGGCTGCAGACCAAAACGGGCTCTGCAATTGCTGATATATCTGTTTATTGGTGGTTCAGAGGTCAGTCCAAGTAAGTAAAAAATTTACTTTTGCTTTGCATAATTTTTGGTAAAAGGACTTGATCTTTCTGAAGCACAATAAGAAAGTCAATAATACTCAAGTGCACACTACAATCCAGCACTATATATAGCATTCAGAGTATTCTTTGGCCAGTTACATTTATAAAAAGGATTTTCATGTTTCATTATTGCTACTATTCTATAAAGAAAAATGCACTGTTATAAGCTGAAATATTAAAAAATAAAAAAATAAAATTTTCATTTTTTTTTTTTCCAGTTTCCTGAAGTTGAAATTTGTGAAACTTCTATATCTCCAGCAAAGCTTATTAATGTTGCAATGATGTGAATAAAGGATTAGTAAAATGTTCACTGCAGTTGTTTTATCCTTTTGATTTATTTTATGCAGCTTAAAGCACCAATTACCTTTACTTGCTTCTTGTTTTTAAGTTTCATTTTGCTGTTCACAATTTATTTTGCAAAAGCTGTTTTATCTATAATTTCTAATTTGTTCTAATACTTTTTGTTATAATGTGTATCCTCAAGTGTATATTAATCAACCTCAGAGTGGCCATTTACTATTTCATATTTATGCTACTTAGGAATGTAACTGGCATTTTTAACACACACAAACATATATGTGTGTGTGTGTGTGTGTGTGTGTGTGTGTGTGTGTGTGTGTGTGTGTGTGTGTGTGTGTGTGTGTGTGTGTGTGTGTGTGTGTGCGTGTGTGTGTGCGTGCGTGCGTGCGTGCGTGTGTTCGTGTGTGCGTGTGTGCGTTTGTGTGTGTGTGTGTGTATTTCCAAGAAACTAATGCGCAAAATTGCAGAAAAGTAGAAATGTCTGGTGCATTTTGTTGATATTCATTTAAGTGCACTTTGTTTCTGAATTTAAAGAATGAATATTTCTGGTTAATGCAAAGTTTGGATAGTATTCAATATTACTCTATTGCATCTGTCTGCACAGTTCAGCCATTCTAACAATATATTTTGTGATTTGGTACACTGGGATACAACAAGGCTATGTCATAGATACAAGTACTTCTATTTCCTTAGTTGCATTGCTTTAAGTTTCTCTAAGATGTGATCAGAATATTTTCAGAGTTTGTGGTTGAGAATGCTGTAACATTTTCATATATAACTACTTTGTAGGTGAATGTATGATATCAATGATTGGACATATTTTTATACTAGCTTAATGTAACCTTAGTAGTTCATACATCCTGGGTTAAAGGTGTCATGGTGTCATGCTTTTCCTTTGTAAGTCTCCTTGAAGCATTTTTATCTCTTCTAGTAATTCTGTGTTGTGGAGTATTATATTATGATAATTGGTTACCAATCTTCAACTTCTAATAAAGGCAATCTGGTATTCCTGGGCGCAGTTTTCGGGTAGCAACAACAGATTATTCTAATCATTGCCCCCCCCCCCCCTTCTTTTTCAGCTCTTACCAGGCATTATAAAGGTTCACAAATTCAAGTTCATTTGTTATTTTTAACTAGTAGATTGTTGTACTAAGGTTTTTTAAAGACCAGACTGTTTGTCTGTTTTTTTATTATTTAATACATGGTCATCACAGTTGAATGTGTTTGTTACAACTACAATAAATAGAAAAAAAGAGTAATTTTACCAAACAAACTAGTTTCTATAATATATTCAAGAGTCAGGTGAAAGGCGATTAGAAATCAACATTTTGGAAGTGTACTTCGCTCCCATCATCAGGAGATGAATGAATAAGAAATGTTATGACATTAAATTTAGATAACACAAAAAATCAACAACGACAAAACACTACCATCCCTGAACAAAAGACTGCAGTAAATTAAATACCAGGTCAGGAGAAGGCATGAGTGTAGGAAACTAATTAGGTAATAGAAATGTAACTACTTAATTTGATGATCAAGCTGTATAGATCTGTGCTTCTTAAGCTGATTGATTTCCATTTTTAAGGCTGGTTTCCAAGAGGAGCTGAACTAAAATTCAGCATCACGATTAAACTTACTCCTCTCAGAGGAAATTACCAAAGCTTCCTTAACTCTCTACTTTTATTAGTTTCTATGATTTAAAAGTTTTTAAAATCAAAGAACTTATTTAGTTTTATTTATTTTAAACATTTAAACAACCTTAAAAATACAACCAGTGTTCTAGGTACAAATCAAAACATATTACTAATGGTAACATAAGGTATGACCTGTAATTCAGATAATCAAATCATTAATGTATGTTAAGTCTTTCCATCTCTCAAATTTGTTTGTCATTCTATGTTTTCACATCTCACATTCTCCTACCCAAAAAATGCTGGTGCTCTGGCCAATAGCCAGTTGGCCTGTCTGTAATTTGGAGCATGGCTATTCCATTAGAACACATTTCACACTTAAATTTCAATTTAAAGGGAGTCGATTAATGACGCTAAACAACTAAGTGTTGTTATTAATTGACTCCCTTTAAATTTAATTTATTATAACAACACTGTTTTCAACACTTCTAAGAAAGGAATTGTACAATTTACACTGTTTAAGCTTAAACTCAGAGAGTTAAGTTTTCCTGCAATGATCACTGAATACTGCTAGCATATTGCATTAGATGGTGTTATGCCAAATTATGAATTAACTCTAAAACTTTATTTTAAAAATTCACTGATTTAGATTCAGATGTTTACTTTAGAAACAGAATGAATGGTTAACTCACGTCAATGTGATTGAGGCCATTTGAAGATTCTGAGATAAGAATTTCTTTGGACTGATGAAAGTTGAGCCCAACAACGCCACTCTCCTCTGTTACATATACTGGCTCATCTTTGCGACCCCAATGCAAAGATGCCTGAAACAAAAAACATGTAACATTAATGCATTTGTTGCATGGAAAGATTGCTTTATCCAACTTTAACAAGTAAAATGTATAACAACAGTATGAAACAAAAACTCTAAGCACTCATTACTGCTGCATAATATGTAAAACACAAGCTTTTCTTCTAACTTTATTCTTTGGTTTGGAAAATTAAATCAGATTTAAAGAAGTTTGGCCAACAGCTACATCATGCAATCTGTGTTAATGCTCTAGCTCAACACTTTATTGATACTCCAAATTGATGTTTAATTTTTGAGCTTTAAATGAAATTAAATTCCTAAAATAACAAAAATAAATTTAATTGCAAGCATATTGCACATTCAAATATATTATTAGGATATCTTGGGCACAGATCAGAGTTCCCTATTTTCCAGCAATGGCAATGAATATTTAGAACTGTATTCAACTTTCCAGTATTTTTATATAGTACAGCAAAAGACAAATTAAGACGAAAAGTATTATTCGATTAAACTACCTCAGCTGACATTTGTCCACTAATGATACACATTATTTCTCACAAAGAAATAATAATATAGGTGCACTGTAATGCAATATGCTCTTTATGTATTTTTCATACTGGTGTCTAAATATTTTAGGCGTTTGCTTCACAAGGCTGAGTGATCAGTTCGGTTTAACACTCACTAAAGCAGCCTGTGTTTGATCCCAGGCAACTGCATATAGGTTTTGGTGATGGACAACACAGCCCAGTGGGAGGTTTTCTTTGGTATCTCTGGGTTCCCCTGCCATCATTCCGTCAATTATTCCATTATCACCTTACTTTTCATCAATTTCTATGTCACCTATATTATCTACTTTTCACTCTCATACCAAGCATCAGACTGATCAACCATTCTGGATAATCTATCTGACCCACAGTCTCTGCTGCAACAGGCATTTTCCCAAGAGCTTACTTGTGAGTCCTGAGGATGTAAGTCCTCTATAAAAAGGTTAAATGGTTAAAGATGAAGAATGTTTGCTTCATCTCACTGATAAGTTTATAAGTATCTGAAAAAGATATCTTAGTTTTGTTCCTTCTAAGTGAAAATCATTATTTGATTTGTTTTGTACATTTAAGACACTTGATGTGATATCTATTGCAAATTCTGCATTGATTTTATCTTAGCTAAAAATCTTGCAAAAAATTATGTTTCATTCTCTTGAATTACTGTACTTTTTAAAATTGTTCAAAAGATTTAAAAACACAAAAAAATACACTGTTTACAATTTAAGATATACACAAATAGCATTAATGACACTGCTTCAAATCTTTCATTTCTCGTTAATATTCACTACATAAATTGTACAACAAATTTCTGAAGATAGTTCATAATTACTTACAAGTGATATATTGTTTGATATATTCAATTCTGGAATGTTTGCATTACTGCCTTGTTTGCGACTCAGCTTAAGGAAAACTTCTTCTAATGACTGGCAGCCATACATGGAAAGCAGTACATGGGGAGATTCTTCAGCCAACAGCCTACCATTCCTCATGAGACCAATCTGAAAACATGCAACTAGATTACTATTGGTGTATTGGATAAACAACCTAGATAATTACTTTCTGTAACAACTTCATTAGGTTCTGTGATAATTGCATGTTATCCTGAATGTACTCGTTGCTAAGAATATTCTTGTTAATAAGAACCAGTATCATGCTTGTTTATGTTTGTCAGACAATTTGACACAGGACAAAAATACAATACTTAGAAGGGTTTCTTAAAAATGCACTCCAATGCAGTATACAATAAAAGGGAAGAAATCTTTGGACATTGTTTGTAAGTGAAAGCATTGAAGCAATGAAGTTACAAGTTAGCAAAATGAACAAGAGTAAAATTGAAGATTTTTTAAAGATTTTTTCTGAGCAGCTTCAAGATCTTATATGTGTTGTTAGTTTGTAAGACAATTGAAAATATTAAAATAAAATCTACCAGTAGGATTACTGAAGTAATTAAATGGAATAAGAAGAATATAGATGTGACTTAAGCAACAAAGGTGATATGGACAGAAGCTGAAACATATACTTCTCACAGTATTCTTCAACAAGCTCTACATTTCTTTTCATTTGCATATATACACATTCAACATAGATGACATAATCATATTCAACATTGAAACACAGGGTATAACAATATAACAAAATGTTGTACTTGGAATTTTTTTCCAATAATGCAATTGGGATCTTTAGTATTAATAGTAAGTTGTTGAAATTGTGATGGGTATAATTAATTGCTGAGGAGGAGATTGTCCATTATAATAAAAAAAACAATGAATATTAATAATTTAGTGTATACAAATTGTAAAAACTACCATGGCACTCATAAGCGCAAGAGAGGAGAATGTAAAAGGAATTATGAAAGCGGTGGGGAACAGTGGGGAACAGTGATGGGGGGAAAAGGGATTACAATTGTTATTGGAACTCAGAGGCAATCCATATACAATGCATTGTACTGATCACACTCACAGCGGGTGGAACATTGAATCCCAGGTTTTTTTTACTATCCTGCACCTGAATTGTTATTCATGTAGTGATTGTTCTGAAGAGTACTTTTTGTTCATAACTCCCAATGATAGTGATTTTAGCACAGACTTGGATGTTTCAGAATTTGTAATTGGTTTTTAAAAATATAGTGAAATGTTTATTGGTTGAAAGATTAGGGGATATTCCGCAGTCAAAACATGTCCTTTGGAGTAAAGAAGAATGACTGCTGTTTTTATTTCAGTAACTTTAGATAGGAGACTTTCCCGTGTTCAGAATTTTGTTAGTTGAAATCGTCTTTTCTTACAATTTATTGTTTTTAACCATAACATTCTTTTGTGATACATTATTGCCTGTTTTTATAATGTTAACCACATCAGATGGTTCTGAATTAAGGCTCTTTTCAGTGTGAATAGAGTTGATTTTGTTCTGCTAGCTAATACCTACAGGTTTGACATATTTCAAGCCTATTTAGTTAGAATTATTTGCTGTGGTTATATCTCCATTCTAAACAAGCAGAGGCTTTATAAATGTTTTCTAAAGAATGATCAGGTTTGTTTTATTGCTTCCCAAACATTTTGAATGCATATAAAAATAAGTTTTATATGGGCAAATTGATTGTAGACCCATTGTGAAATGGCCATGACATAGAAAGTTATATGACAGTCATGCTGAGATTATATGTACGAGTACACGTCAATTTACAGGTTAAACATTTACAATAGGTATTACTTCAACTTACAGTATGTGCTTGTCTTGCTTCCTCTATATAATGTGTTGTAATAATGACAGTTTTATTTCCATCCTTTGTTATCTGCACCAAGTGGTTCCAAATACTCTGTCGCAAGAGAGGATCTACTCCGACAGTTGGTTCATCCAGAATGAGTAGTTCTGGGTCATGCATAAGTGCCACAGCAAAAGATACACGCCTTTGTTGACCTCCGCTGCAATAGAAATATAATAATACTTACAGTTAATTGCAACTTTGTCAGGTTTTCTGCAAAACTGTTGAAGGTTACAGCTTTATGACCAGTTAAATTAATACACTAAATATAAACGTTCAATTTGTTGTGGTTCAGACAGAAAATTAATGTGGTCATTTCATAAATAAGATTATTAAAAACACTCTCTTACCTGAGATTCTTGACCAAACGTTTTTCACTTGGTAAATCCAAAAAGTTAAGTAAAAACCGAAGGCGCTCACTTATTTCTTCAGTATCCATATTGAAAATCCATCCAAAGTACATCATGGTCTCACGAATGGAGAATTCACCATACAAAGCAGTTTCCTGCAACAGCAAAAAAAACTTATTATTAAAATAATATTTCTATGTAATGACAATCCGAAAATTGTGCTTAATATATTAAATTTAAAATATTAAAATTTACAGTTTTGGAGTACTCTTTAAAAACATGTATTATATTTAAGCTCTAAAATAAAAACTGTTGTAAACCAGGAAAAAAGTTAGTCCAATATTATCAGTTGTTGGATAAACATCACCTGGACTCATGTTATTGGCACCCATATAATCTCTATGTCACATTAATGTACTCTATTTTTTGCAATATCACAGTAAACTACTTCTGAACCATTCTTATTTTATTTCTATTAATATGATTAGTAAGACTTTAGACTTTACAAATTAATTAACATTGTGGTTAGATAAGCTTTTAAATAATAAAGTATGTTTGAATTAATGCACCTTTTTAACAAAAATACTTGTTTTTATTTAATTAAAAATGATTCAATTATAATGAAGGATATATACCTATATAAACCTATCCAAATACAACCTAGTACAAAATGTATAAAACAATAGTATGAAACACTCTCACTTCCTCTTGCAAACAAGAATAAGTGCATGCAGTGTTAAACCTTGACAAGGGTAACATAAAAATAATTAAAATTTTAAACATCTATCTTGTGACTGTTAGTGAAAAATTAGTGAAAGTTTATAAAGTCACTATAGTGAATTGAGTACAAGTTTCGCTAGTTTAATATAATATTTGTTTATAAATGTTCCAAATTATTAACTTTTTTCCTGCATTGAAAATTACTCCCACAAGTGTTATTTCTCATTTCGACAATACATATAATTTGTCATAAGAACATAGAAAAATTCCAAGTATTCTTTCCTCTAAATACATTTAGCTTTTAATTATACGAAAACAAGGATAGTTGTTTTCTGTCTATAAAACGAAGTGAGAGACTGGTTTTTATTTAGAATATTGCCTTTAATATGGTGATAATATAATGTGGCCTCAAGTTGATTTACTGTAGCAGACTTCCCTAGTTCTGATTGTTCATCTATTATTGTGATTTATATCATAATCACCAACAATAATGAAATATTTAACTTCTTTTACTACCGTTTCTTCAATTTACTTTAGCTGTTTAATTTTTATTAAAGATTATTCTCCTCTTTTTTACCCTTTTCTTGGATGTTAACGATTTAGAAATGGATATAGTACATTGTACACATAAGGGAAAACTTTATTATGATACTTAGTAATCATAAAATTATACTTCACAGTTCTAAATGTTTTGAACTACTTAACCAATTTTTATTTTTGAATTACTCTATACAAATACACACACTCATAGAGGCCTTTTTCTTATAAATG
Source organism: Mantis religiosa (assembly GCA_030765055.1). Classification (NCBI taxonomy): domain Eukaryota; kingdom Metazoa; phylum Arthropoda; class Insecta; order Mantodea; family Mantidae; genus Mantis; species Mantis religiosa. The sequence goes on from CM060951.1 coordinate 90,023,669, forward strand.
CACTCTTCGTCTTCCTCCCTCCCTCCCTCTCTCTCTCTTGGACGGTGACCAATTGTCAACAGGAATACCATACTTATCCTGTGTAATTAAGTATAATGATACTGTGTCAGAAAATTATGTAAGTGAAAGAAATCAAATTTATTTTTGTGTTGAAGCTATTTAAATAAATATTTAGGTTTGGAATGTATATAAACTATATTATAAATGAGCTAACTACATCAGAAGATTTGCCACTACAATCAATGTAGTTGTGTTGCTAATTATCCATACTTCGGTGTCTAACTTCATCACACCGTTAAAAGTTGTTTCCCAAGCTATTTGGATTTTGCGGTGATGAAGTATGAACTGAATATTTACTTAATATTAAACGTTTCAGAATTATATATCTGATTAAAACATGGAACACATTCACAAAATTATATAGTTATTAATTTATACTGTCGCGAACGAATTGTTGATCGAGGTGGTGCGGGCGACTAGTTCAAAGAGACAGGCAGTGCAGTGTGTGGATAGCCCACCTCGGTAGCGTAGATGGTAGCATGTCTGCCTCACGTTCCAGAGGTCCCGAGTTTGAATCTCGGCTAGGGTGAGTTACCTGGATAAGGTTTTTTCCAGGGTTTTCCCTTATCCTGAAAGACGAATGTCGGTTAACTCTAAGATCCATAGACCCTGGACTCATTTGAGCATCATTTCACCCAATTAATTCACCGTCCTATATGACTTAACGTTGGAGGACGTAAATTGCAAAAAAAAAAAAAAAAAAAAAAAAAGTGTAGATAAAAGCTCGCAGAAACGGTGGAGGGAAGGAGACGGATTTCTAGAGAGTACGTCTTTCTTGTAGTGCTGTCTTAAATGAGAACATTACGGATAGTGAGTAATCTATAAAAGGGAGCCCGCCTGCCACAGGGAGTCAGTCGGTAATTGGATGCGTGCGCGTGAACAGCTGTAAAAGTGTACTTAGTTTGTGGTCGATGACCTTGCAAGTTGTATGTGTATGTGACGTAATTGTCTACTTAAATAAAGAGCAATTTTTGGTGTCTGTAACCTGGACTTATAATTTCTCGAACCCACAAAGTCACATTTGGTGCCAGGAGTGGGATATTATAACGATGGAGGCTGCATTGGCACAGATTTTAGAGAAGTGGAGGTCACAAAAAAAAACCTCACCGTCGAGATGAAAGAAATGAAGACGGCTAACGACAACCTCACCGCCGAGCTGAAGGAAATAAAGACGGCAAATGACACCCTCGCTGCGAAGACGGAAGCTGCAAACAACAACTTTGCCACGACAATGACCGCGAAGATTGACCGAATTGACAACGGAAATGAAAGCGGCGAATGAGGCCCTCGCCGCAAATTTTGATGAGCAGTTGACCGGCGTGAAGAAGGACGTCACGGAGCTGGGTAAGTGGATGAATCTAGTGGACGAGCGCGTCGAAGACCTGGCAAACCGCATTAACGACCTGGAGGGAAATGCCGACGCCATCACTGAGCCACTGAACGCCATGGTAGAGTACATCGTCGGCAGAAGGATGAAAGATTTAAATGCTGACACGTTGGGACGTGTCACAACATCTGGGCGCGTCAAACCGCCGAAGTACGACGGCACGTCCACATTCGAAGTCTTCCGCCGCCAATTCGACACAGTGGCCAAGCACAACAAATGGTCACCAGAGGAGGAGGCCGCACAGGTAATAGCCAGCCGTAGAAGTCCTGAACGCGGTGCAGACAGCGGCGGAGCCCAAGGACATCTGGGAGGTTCTGGAGAACTGCTTCGGGAACCACCGCTTGGCCGCAGCCTACTGCAGCCAACTGAAGTCAAGGACGCAGCAGCCAGCGGAGACGCTGCAGGAGTTCGCCCTGGTAATTGAACAGCTGGCCAGCAAAGCTTTGGTCGACCTCCCACCTGAATTCGTATCCCGGGAAGCCGCCTACACGTTCGTTGACGGGGTACGAGAGGTCGAGATACGTCAGCTGCCTAATGCTCGGCAACAACAAAACCATCCACGAGGCGCTAACGGCTACATTGAGGTTGGAGTCGGCCAATGTGAAGGCTTCTCCGACGTCGAAAACAAGGAGTATCCGCTACACTGGAGACCGAAAACCAGCCGAGGGATGCCGGCGAAGACCAAGTGGTGTGTGTTGGGGGTGTGGACAGCCGGGACATCTGAAGAGAGACTGCCGATACCAGGAAGAGCAGCCGGAAGAACGAGTAAGGCCCGGCGTGGCGAGTAGCACCTCGGTGCCGTCCGCACCATCCCCTCGAGTGACACTGCGCGCCGCATCCAGGTCGTAATGTTCCACACCTGACATTTCGATGCTGAGAGAAATTGTGACCTTGTGGGTTCGAGAAATTAAAAGTCCAGGTTACAAACTCCAAAAATGTCTCTTTATTTCCGTAGACAATTACGTCACATACACATATAACTTGCAAGGTCATCGACCACAAACAAAGTACACTTTTACTGCTGTTCACGCGCACGCGTCCAACTACCGACTGACTCCCTGTCCGTCCGTAGTGCTGGCTGGCTGTATAAAGCCAGAAGATTTTTGCTGCGTGCCCACCCGTTTTACCGCAGGTAAGGTTTTATGTTTGGGGGTTTAAAGGATGTGTTGTGGGTTTTGAGGTGGAGTTTTGTTTTTGAGGTTACAATTTTGTACCTTCAGGTAGTGGGGCGGGTGGGCTCCCTTTTTATTGATTACTCACTATCCGGAATGTTCTCAAACAATCAAGACGGCGCTACAAGAAAGAGGAACTCTCTAGAAATCCGTTTTCTTCTCCCCACAGTTTCGGCAAGCTTTCATCTACACACTGCACTGCCTGTCTCTTTAAACTAGATGCCCACGCCGCCTCGATCAACAATGTGTTCGCGACGATACGAATTGATCATAAAGGTGTTAAACTCTCAGAATATAATTCTATCACTCAGTGCATATAAGAACGGCTAGTCAGTCAGCCACATCACTGTACTTGTTACCGAAACATCACAATGCTAACTTACATTTATTTTTCACAGTGTTCAGAGCAAACACTACAGTGCTTAAGTTTCTTTACGCCTCTGCTGTACACATCTAACTCGCGCTGCTCGAAATTTCTCGACGCTTACTGCTCTTAGATCTTAACTCAACACTTTAACCGCTTGCCTACTCTGTGACATCTGAATCTCTGACCAACAAATGAAGTGAATTGAACTGCTAGGCCGGTTTTTTTTTGGGGGGGGGGAGGCTCCCTTTGTGTTCAGCGGGTCGCGGAAGAAATTTTCTGGAAACTGATATCTCTCAAATGGTTTGGATGGAACATCATAGGAGTCGGGTATAGGGGCAGAGATAGGGTCCAAAGACTTAGGAACGGACTTAGTTCTTATACATCTGTAATTGCCACATATTCTCGAACGAAAATGAAGACACTTACCTGAGGCATGTAACCAACTCGTTTGCCTGGAACGCCGCTGCCTTTAGTACCGGGTTTTCCCCCGAGGACGTAGATTTCACCCGTGTTAAGTCGCCGTCTGCCAACGATACAGCTGAGTAACGTCGTTTTACCACAACCACTAGCACCCAGAAGTCCATATCTATAAAAGAAATTACATGTAATGTTAAATTAAATAACATGAGGTTATTTCGCAATAAGAAATCGATTTTAGTAGTATTCCGAAAGAATTAGATCTCTGTTACTACACTTTTTGTAAGACCGCTGCAAGCACATGTTAATATCCTTATGACCAAGTTGGAAATATTCCTTTCTTGGTTATCTTTTTCAATATAAGTTGGAAAAAAATACATACCTGCATCTAGATATTTAAAAGTTAGAAAAGAGAAAACTTTGTAGCATTTGAAAGTAAAGCAGATCATACTGTGTTTGGTACTTTCAAAACAAAATAGAAGTTGGATTTCAAACTTTTAAATGATAGGTCAGGGGTCCAGAACTCGTTTCTATTTCCTACTAGTTTCTGTATGTCCACTACGTGAAAACTAAATAGTGATCACTTGTATCGTGTGTTTCTTTTCAGACTAATGGGAGCTTCTGTAGCATAAAATCATCAAAGAGAGAAATAAGAAGAGGGAGAGCATATGGGAAGGCTTTTACAGCACTCAGGCTATGATGACCAGAGCATGGATTTCGGCAAACTGTGAGCTCAGACACGTGGTGACTAGATACTGGTTTCCATAAGTTTCCACGCTCCAAGTGACAAGTGCCTGTGTGAACTGTGGATGCACTAGATAACACTTACTCAGTTGTGCGAAAAAGAGTGAAATCAATTGTGGAATGTAGCAAGGAAGACTAACTTAACAAATCAATTATGCACAAATGTGCACATTTCTATTACATTCATAGCATAACATACCTGGGTTGGAATGATATGTGAGAATTCACATTTTTATTATAATTCAAATGACGAGTTATAGTGATGGACAATAGCATGTATTAAATGTTGTTTTTCTCCTACGTTCATTTGCTTCTTCTCTCTCTCTCTCTCTCTCTCTCTCTCTCTCTCTCTCTCTCTCTCTCTCTCTCTCTCTCTTCATTTGTTCCAAACTCTTATTCGTTGAGCTTTAAACATTAGATCACGCACACATTCGCACTCTCATTCATATCCAGGCTCTGGTGAACATGGGGAATCAACCTGGCTGGAGAAAGGTCCCCCACCCTCAGCCGGGAATCGAACCCGGGACGCCTTGTATGGCAGGAAGGTGCTCTACCGACTGAGCTACGGGTCAGCAGTTTCTTCTGTATCTCCAACCGCCTCGATTGACTTACAGAGACAAAACATGCATTCTTCCTTTTTGTGCTTCTTAGTTGTTATAGCCTCAAATGCTCAGTTGCAACAATGTAGAATATTCTCAGGTCCTGCCGTGCTAGGGGTCCCGGGTTCGATTCCCGGCGGTAGGGGTGGGGATTTTTCTCCAGATAATTCCTCATCTTCCCCATAGTCTGGAAGTATGAATGAGAGTGTGAATGTGTGCGTGATCTAATGATTAAAACCCGACGAATACGAGTTAATATCTTCGAGATGTTCCAAAGGAGAACGGCCGCCGATATGACCATTGGAGTTAAAAGTGGGGTATAAATGGAACAAAAACAAAATATTCTCAGGTATAAATCCAATTGTACTTGAGAAAAATTTGCGTATGTCTTAAAGATAACACAAGTGAATAAGTGAATACAAGTACACTGACACTTGATTCGTGTTATATTGTTTCCTATTGGTGACGTACGCATAGAAGTTTGGAAAAAACGTAAATAATACTCTTACTTTAGAGGAGTGTTTCTTACACACAATTATTTATTCCTTAGATATTTTCTTGCCATTTATCAGAGGAAATGTTTATTTAGATATAATGAATAACAATTAAATATAAGTTATTTATAAGCAACACTGCTACAGTTTGTAATAAAATGTTGTAAATAACTACAAATGTTTTTCTCAGCAATAAGATGTTGCACGCAGAGCCATCTCTGGACAGCAAAACGCAGTCACCAAAAACTTACGTTAAGAGACAAGCAATTTCATTCCCTATCAATCAATATAATACAATTGGAAAAGCGTACTCTATTTAATATACTTTTACAATAGTAAGTTAGTGTATTACATTCAAGGTATTTTCTCAATTCATTATTTTCAAATAGATTATTTTTATACCTTCATGTTTAAGATAAGTGTTTACACATTTCTTTGGAATTTGGAGTGAAATTTTAATGTTAAAAAGCGGCTCTCTATTACCTTCATTCAAATTTCATACAAGTCTTACGAAATCACAAGAAACACAATAATGGAACACAATAATGGAACTTCTCTACAAATTTAACATGTAAAATGGCAATTTCACAGTAAAGATACAGTTTAATATAAATGTAGTACGTTATTAAATTTCACATTTAAACCAAGCTTGTTGGCATGACAACTATAGCTGCCTAAGGTTTTGCATTGCCAACAAAGTATAGTACAATTATTATGAGGTGGCAGCTGATTAAATGATGCACACTAAATTAATTAAGTCTATTACCACACCTGGAAGGAGAGTGAGAATGATTTCTACATATGGAGCCATTGATGGTGCATGCACAACTGCTCCACATGTAGAAATCATTCTCACTCTCCTTTCAGGTGTGGTAATGGACTTAATTAATTTAGTGTGCATCTTTACTCAGCTGCTACCTCAAGATAATCCAACTGTAATCCATGGCATAACAGTCCACGAGCGTGGCAAAAGGGCCAACCCGACTGCCGACCTCACGCCCACATACGCAAGGCTGAGATGCGCTATCATCCAATCGATACGCCGAGTTGTGGTCAGTATCATTCATTCCCAATTTTTAGACCAGAGTTTGCTACCTATCGTAACTTCTCAATTTCCTCCCGATGCTGAGCGGGCACCGGTCCTATACTCGGAACTTAAAATCCGTACCCTCCAAGGGTAGGATTGAATCTGAGCGCATTCCGTGGCAGGGAAATGAAGCACAACGCTCTAGCCCACTACGCCACGGTGCTGGTCTTGTTTACAAATTACTGTTTATAAAATCTGTTGTGTGGGGAGAGCTTATCTGCCTCGCATAAAAGAGGTTGCAGGTTGGAATCCTGGTTGGTGGCAGTTAGCCCCCCAGAAGGTTTCCCAAATCTTGAAGACTTAACAAAGTATTAAGAAGATTATATCTTTAACGTAAAGCCGCACAACAAATGTTTGCTTTACAGCTTTTATTTGATATTATGTGGAAATTGTCTATCATATTATACACTCGATTTTGACATATGGAATGTAAATTCCACTACAAGATAATTTAAATGGCAAATGTAAGTATGCATATTTTAGTGAACGCCGATATCAGATATCATGTTCTTGTATTCAAGACTTTTCAGATGTTGCCGCACATAAATTGTCCCGTGCTATTAAATTCTTAACCAAACGATTTGAAAATTTGATCACGGCTAAATGAAACGTATTAATCAGCTTCTTATAAGATAGTTTACATTATATTAAGATTATTTTTAATTATTTAATTTGCTCCAAGGCAACTAAAACGCCGGTCATAAACCCTTTGACTTAAGGGTGGGGGGAGAGGAAGAGGGACTCATAAAAATTCATAAATTCTTTTAGCTTCCTGATTACATTTAGAATATTATATTAATATACTTTGTGACAGTAGAAAATTGCATTGCAGCTAACCAAAAAAGATACCTTTTTTTCAAAATGGATTAAAAGCCCGTACTTATGCATGTATGGAACTACATATAGTTCCTAACTGATGTTTCATGAAATTCTATCATAGGTAAATCAAACATTGAAAAACTGCTTGTTTGGGAGGACGCTCCTTCTGAAATTTGAACCACTGACCTCTGGTTCAGGAGTTTAAGTCTCCAAATATTATTCCAGCTGTGTTATTTCTTTTGAGCATTCTATGCAGTTGTAGAACATTTTGCAGCAATATATTGAATTTAATAATCAAGGCCATTAAAAGTGCTTTCCTACTTAAGAGGCATTCTGTACAAAATTAAGAAATTCAGTGTTTCAAAATCACTTAAAAGAGAACTCCGGATAAAGATGAATTTCAAATAGTTTATTACATCTTCAGAAATAGCTATAGCTCAAAATAAAAAATAGGGAAAAGCTAAAACATCAAACATGATATTTGTCTTAGTAACGGTTACTTAATAGCTTGTTGATAAATGAGTAAATTAATAGATGGAAAGTACAGTTGACTCATAACATTATGAAGATAACATGCAAATAACGACGCACATATAATTAAACCTTTCAAAGAACACGTAACAAAATATGAGTAGTGATGGATTTTCTGTGAGTAACTATTCGTCTTTTTGTTGTTCTACTTGGTTAACCCCCTAATTAGTGGCTCAACTGGGTATCTAAACCCGGATCCGTTAGTCCATAAAGCAGACAACTCCTCACCTGTATGCTATTCCATTACGTCAATGACTGGATGACGCATTTCCTCGTCGCTGGCCCGAAGGAGTTGTAATGGGGGACATGGCCGGTTAACCTTAACCTTATAAGCGCTTTGAATTTTGGGATTTTCTGAAGGCATAAATGTTTGCCCTGTGTCATTAGTCATCTGTGACCCAAAGGAATACTTACGAAGAACTATGAAATAATGTGTGCAACTCCTATTTAAAACAAAACAATATATTATAGCGAACTTTTCATACATTTAGCTACATAAATTCACTGTACTGTACGCTTTATATTTTCAGAGGATAAAAATTGTTCCACTTACAGAGGAAGTGCTTAGCTTGAAGAAGCAACGTCCTTATCTCTTATTAAGAGAGCAAAATTGCTGTGCTTTACGCGTGCACGTTGGTGCGAATGAGCGTACGCCTATGGATAATCTCGAAATTACCCAACGATGTTGATAATTGTTTCATAATTGAAAACTACTGGTTATCCCAAAGAACACCAGCTTTAGGTAAAATAACTTCCAATTTGAATTATTCTTCATAAAAGAATATACCTATTTACGAAGACGGCCATGATTTTTCAATGAAAATGAAATGGATTTTAAAAATAGGCGTGTTATGTGTAAAAATAAAAGAAAATCATATTGTTATATGTATATTGTTATGATGTACAAACTAAGGAGTCAAAATAACGTTTTTTTAAAGCTTTTCAACGTTAAGTTACATCGGACAATGGATGAAACGGGTGAAATGATGTTCAAATGAGTCCGGGGACCATAGAGCTTAGAGTGACCCGACAATCATGATCCACGATAAGGGAGAGTCGCTGAATAGCCTTTATGTATTTAACGTTTGCTGTAACTCTTCAAGAGCATTGAAATTCATAATTAATATAAAAAGAGAAAAAAGAAACTACTCAAACGATATTTATAATAGCAACAGATTACCGAGCGAGATAGCTCAGGCGATTTCATCTGTGACCCGCATTCGGGAGGCTCGGGTTCGATCACATTGGCCAATCTACCTGAGCCATGGGTTTTTGGGGGGTTTTCCTGGGTCGCTAGGCGAATGCTGGGTAGGTTAATTACATACCCCTAATTTCCTGTCCCTCACTTCCATTATCCTTTCTCATTTGGTGGTTTCTTTCAGGGTAGAAGTGTCGGAGGGTGTCTCGGCGTTGCATGGCAGGATGATATGCTCTGAGGAATACGCTTTCCTCCCTCGATGGGATGGACTCCTGCCTCCGAGCCAGCCTAGTGTCCAATTCAGAAATGCGTCAGGCGGGATGCCGGTTGTGCAAGACTTCCTGAAGTATTCTGCTCTGGGGAGGTGGCCTCCGGTCTCCGAACCGGCCTCACGACGTTTCGGGGCCACGGCAGGTGGGATGACGATTGTTCTAAAACCCACCGCCGGGAAGTTTTCTTTGGTAAAGTGCAGGGACCTCGCCCTCTGTAAAGTGCAGGGACCTCGCCCTCTGTACTGCAATGATTCCTTGGGGTTGGCCACCCTCTGTCTACTCTCACCTCATCCACCCTCCCGGGGGTGCCCCACTTGGAGCATAGATTCAACAGACCAGTCTGGTCGAGGTGCCGAATCACCTCCGAACAATCCAATCCAATCCCTCTGGTTACCAATCTACATGGCGCAACCAAGGAACTTGCCTCAGTCAACATACGATGACGTGGGTAGATAGGGGTGGCATGTGTTCAGTATACCAGTTTCTTTACAACCCTGTCTGTGAGAGAGTAGTCTCCTCATTTATTGAACGCCAATGCTTTCTAGTAAAGGCAAAATACCCTTACGTTACCTCGGTCCCTTCCCCAAAGATAGCAGCCTCACGGGGACATGCTTTGAGACTAGTGGCATATCCTAAAATTATAAATCGGTGGCCCGAACACTGGGGAATGTTTTCTTTTGCCAAACTCACAATTATTTCTTTGAATTTTTATATCAGTAAATTCTGTCCCTATTCCCTGTAATGTTTGTTTTATTTAATAAGCATGGAACCAACGTTTTCTTTTAACTTTTAGGTCCCGAGTTCGAATCTCGGTCAGGGTGAGTTACTTAGATAAGGTTTTTCCCGGGGGTTTCCCTTATCCTTCAAGACGAATGTCGGGTAACTCTAAACTCCATAGACCCTGGACTCATTTGAGCATCATTTCACCCAATTCATTCACCGTCCGATATAACTTGAACGTTGCGGCGGACGAAAATTAAAAAAATAAAATAAAAAAAACTGTGCTTATCTAAAATTTATTTCACCACTCGAATAGATAGTTCTTTCGCATTAACAGAGTTTTTAAAATTGTCGGCCGGGGAATAACAAAAGAACCCGCATCATAGAGGTAACGCAGGATTAGGATTTAGGATTAGGATTACTACGGAAGAGATTAGGCACTGCGACCAGTCTTCATCTATTGTACCTATGTCACTAAATGGGGCATCTCTGTGAGGAAGAATGAGGCGAGAGGAGACAGAGGGCAGTCGTCCCAAGGAGCCACGACAGTGCAGAGGGCCGGGTTCATACATTTTAATTAGAAATCTCCCCCGGCAGGCCAGGACAGCGGCCATTCCCATCCCCTACTGTGTTTTTGAAATGTTCCCGACATCCGGTTCCGAAATGGTCCCAGCAGCCGGTTTGAAGACCGGCAACCGTCTTACCCTAGGAGGAAGTATCGTAGTTCACCCAGAGCATATCATCCCGCCACGCACCGCCGAGACTCCAGCCAACACTTCTACACTGAAAGAGACCCCAGATAAGAGATAAGGGATGGAATGATGGGACAGGAAATTCGAGTATATAATTAACTTACCCAGCATTTGCCAGGCCACCAAGGAAAACACCCGAAGAAAACCCATGGGTCAGGTAGGCCAGCCACGGGAATAGAACCCGGGCCTCCCGAATGCGGGCTACAGACGAAACCGCCTGAGCCATCCCTTAGAGCTCAGGTTAGAGGTAAGGTAACTATAAACTAAGGGCATCTGTTACGGTTATGCGTTAATATACGTTCGAGAGCTTGAATTATATTTTTAATAAGCTTGTTTGGAACCTAGTATATTTTAAACTGGAAAATACAGCAACCGCCAATATTTATTCTCGTATCAATATCAGAAGAATTTTGGTCCACTAAAAATGAAATTCAGTTTCAGTGTTAAAAGGGACACTGGAACATGAATTGCTACGAATCTCCGTTCTCCTTGCTTAGCTGCGAGACTAAACATAAATAACAGTTGAAAAAGGTATAAAGAAAATGACAATTCAAAACAATAAAAATGGCCAATGCCAAAAGAATTAATTAGGCATAATTTGTAGTATTAACGAAATCTACACTTATATGCAGATAATAATTGTTCTGTATTTTTTACGATCTGGAAGTTATACAATATTCATTCAAGTTTTCAGAGATTATTCCTAAAAAGTACAAAGTACACTTATATTTGATTTGGTTTCCAATGCCTTCGACGTATTAAGCTTTAATTAAAATAGTTAAGAAAAGCAAAAGTAGGTAACGAAAAATGTTCCATGTAAAGGACCGTTTGTGTTGATGGGGGGGCAGGTTCTGTCGGCAATTCGTGTCGCGTTCTTGGGAGATGCTAAATTTATGTGAAAAGCTTGATATGTTGTTTATAGCATATAACAGTCAGCTATAATCTGTCTAAAACTCGAACAATGCTGTTGTAAACATATGAAAGACTAGAACGACAGAGAGAGATCTATTTTAAGGATTGCTCTTAACCCTCTTGTTGCCGTACATCTTAAGAGAGTTTCTTCCCTAAAACGCCGACCATCGATTCGACTGTGCTCTATCAAGAGAAGACTGCCATCGTCAATGTAACCGGCGCAATGTTTGTGAGGCTGTAAAACTATTTTTGAAACATCCTATAGAGATTCCTTTTGTGACAGCAAACCTTCTTCCTTCTAACGGCGTGTTTCTTGGTCACTGAGAGGGATCTCTTGCTATTTTGAAGGACGGTATTTCCAACCCTCAACAATAGTTTGACCATATCCTGTTCAGTTGTTTATAACCTATAAAAATGAACATGAAAAGTTATTCTCGCGATGTTTTTGTGCCAGAGAGAGACGTTGACAAAGTTATTTCATATTAGGACAAGTGTGACATCGATACAAATATTCTGACAGTGAGGAAAATGACTAGAAGTGCTTACCTTTGCGAATAAAGTTTTATCTTTCTAATTTTATTCTTTAATTTCTGAGCCTCTGCGTGATTATTATATTCATTTCTATGTTTATAATAGTAAAACAGAATTCTTAGATTCGTGGAATAATGTTATAACTAGTGCTGGAAAACAGTGACGATAGACGAAGATACGTCTAAGATATCTGAGATGCAAACCCCCCTAAAATCATCGATACTGGTGAGATACATTTTTCGTAGTTTTTATGCATCATAATACAGTTTTAATATGAGTTTATAATTATTTTATTTGTAATTGAATACATTTTTGTAGTGCTAAAGAAGCATTACCATACGTACATGATGCACTTTTCACCTCTGCCTATGTGTTTGAGGTTGGCATTTAAACACCAGGGGGCACCGTAGTTGAACCGACGTGCGGCAGCAAGAGGGTTAAGCTGCTGATTGGTGGAGGAAAATTCATGAGTGTCTTAAGTGGTTCCTACCACCAACAGCAGTGTGAGAGCGTACGTTAAAACTGTGCGCTCTGTCTTTCTCTCCTCCAATATGTTAATGTTAAGACAAGATTATTCTAGTTTGAGGCAGATCATAGTAATTAGACACGCAGACACTGTTAATGGAGAGAAAGGCTGCAAAGTCATTCGGCCATATATGGAATAAGGCCTGGATATAGGTCATCTTTTGTCTTCGTTTATTTATGTAAATGAGGATATTCGATAGACTGTAGTAGAGCACTTGGCACACAAAGCAAAGGAAATTAAGTAACCTTCAGAGATCACATTCTGCAGGCGAAATGTCAATCGTAATTGCGATCTGAATAATTACTATCCTCAAATTGGCAACGTACAATAAAGCCGTTTTCATCATACGAATGGAATACAGAATTAGGTATAATGAATGCCAACGTATTTATAACAACTAAAGGAAGTACTGCAGTTCATCCAAAGTTTCGACATCGAGAATGAGGCTCCATGAATTAAAATAATTGAAATTTTATGAAAAACAGATCTGTGTGTAAGTGTGTTTTTCTCAATGCGTGTGTCTTAGAACACCATTACCCAAAAACGAAGAGTTGGTGACATACAAAACTTGGCATTTGACTTAATATCTCCTAAGAGTACGATATGAAGATTTTTCAAGAATATCTCTCCCAAAGACTACCCTTTACATTAAAAAAATTTGAAATGTTGTATTTTCTCAAATATGGCTGTAACAGATTTTATTTATGATATTTTCACAACAAGAGAAATGTATGTCTTGAATTTTATGGAAATAGCCTTGAATTCCTCTTCATTATGGATGACATTTGCACAATTGATTAAATAGCTAAAGCTCGTTAAGGGACACAATTTATGTGAAATATTTTATTTTTGTGGACGCAACCATGATCGAGATATTCCTTGCTACTGGATGGCATTCTCAAATACTTATATTTTTCTGAAACAATGGAAATATGTTCTATTAAGCAAAGAAGATGGATACAGTAATCAAGCCTTAAAAATTACAGTATCTGCTGAAACCTACTGTATTTTCCTTTTCCCATTATACCTACACGTAGGAGGTATGTAATAAAATATTTTATATAGGTAAACGTTCATCCAAATTACCATGAAATAGATAGATAGTAGATGAAATTTCACTTTCTCCTATAATTCTGCTGGGCAAATCTGTGTTGAAAATTTAATTTAAAGTGACTGAAATTAATGGAAATCAGCGGTCTTGTATAAAATAGATATATGATAATAATTTAAATGCATATAAATATGTGTCTTTTCTATATATTCTTGATAAAAATGATTAATTGATTTTCATTAATTTATTAGAAACGTCCATGTGATTCTTGTGTGAATTATAATTACTTAGTTCAAAAAGAAAATTTTAAAACAATTTCCCTATTAAAAAGTGTATTTTATTACAATAATATTATTGTTAAACAATACCTAATATCTTCAACAGATGAGTGAATACGAGCAGTTTATTAATTAATATTGTTCCACTGAACAAGAAAGCAGCTTACAACTTTCAATTTTACCGGAACCATTAATGCTTCATTTCAGTTCTTGTCCTGTAATTCGTGCCTTAATACCTGTTGCCCCACCTTCCCTTTCTCTTTCACCGATATTCTTTGCAGGGCGTAGGCAGATCGTAATCGGATCATCCTTCTTTATGATAATGTGCTCTTACAAGAAGTTCTTTTGTTTATCAAAATACCGACAGAATATGGAGAGATGTCTTGTTCTGAGCTGCTATTAGCCACTCTGCCGACAAGAATTACCTTGCCAAAGTGTCGATAATGCTAAGTATACATACCTAACGTTGCCGCGAGCTTTGTTTCACGACCTAAATTGATATATTATGGCTACCACCTTCTAGGAAGGGATAAAATAAAGATCTGCGATGACTTCACCCTCTCAAGTATCACTAAATTGTTTATTTCATGTGACGCTCTTCAGGGAAGTAGTACAGTGTCCAACAAATTAAATACTATACTTCCAGAAATGATTTTCACTTACAACTTAAACTGAGTTAAACAATTTTGCCTTTAATCATATTTTAATTCTTCTACTCCAGACACATCTTCGTCTGTTGAGTCATTATTACTGTCATCCTCGTCACTGCTTCCATCTCAGTCTTCAATTATAATTCTTTCGATTGTTTCTTCCACCTATGCATCTTTTTCTTAATATTCCTGTTTTATTTCATCCACATGATGGCACATCTCTTCCCATTCCATTTGTCCAATTTTCTCAATTCATTGTCGCCACAGCATTTCGTGTTTCACTTTAAAGGTTACATTTCTGCAAGCAATCCATTGTTTGGCATCTGTCCATATTAATCATATAGGATACAGATCCGGGTGCTACGGAGGCAGCCTTAAGGTTGCGTGATTATATTCCAACAATATTGGTTCAAACAAAAATTTCTTGAGTCAGCTCATTGGCTAGAATTAAATAATACAGGTTTGTTTTGAAACCGTTTTCATCAAACGGGATATTGTGATTAATTTGAGGCTTATGTACTTGTGTATTTGGTAAGAGGCATTATCTATTGTTAGCACCTAGTTAAGAGGTATATTTGTAATTAACATTGTGCATAAATATTTAACATAATTTTCAGTATTCATTTCTTTATGAACACAATGTAAGTATGACTGTCACAGTATTTTACAGTCAACTGTACTTGGGGGGTGGGGGGCTGTGGCAGACGATTCACATAGCATGTTGTATCAAGTAACAGGAGTGATAAATTCGCTGAGTACAGTAGCTGGATGGAGACAGAGGAGAAAGAAGGCTAGGCATGGGCTCACTAACTGTTCTATGGGTGAAGGTCAGTCAAGAATTATTGGAACCAATCTCTAGCGTACTTTTTCTTCTAAAAGACCATCAGATTACTGTCTTGTACCACTACAAACCTGAAGGTGTGTCTCCCGTGGTGTAGTGGTAATATGCTAATCTCTAGTTCCCGAAATCGTGGGTTCAAATCCAATGGATGAAGATTAATTTTTTCGTGTGTAAAAAGTGTTGGCACAACTTTTGGTACGGAAATAAAGCCGGTGGTCCCAAATGCAACCTCAAACTTCATAAAGACGCCTCTGAAGAAAGCTAAGCCGTCTTTCTATCCCAAAATAGACTGGGATGCTGAAAACCATACTTGCAGTTATAGAGGGTTTACAAATTTGAAAGATGAAAAAGAAACAGAATGAAAGAAAAACGGTGGAAAGAAAATTACGGTAGATGAGAAACCACCATAGGGTTTGTCTAACGACCAGGGAAAACCATAAGAAAACAGTTTAGTAGCAGTGGTCGAAGGAAATCGAACCCGTTACCTCATATGTTACACCGGAATCATCTCACTTGGTTAGGTAAATCCATACATAGAAATAAAGCCAAAACTTCGATTTCGAAAATGTGCGTTTTGAGATCCCTAACAGAGTGTCGTGCGTTTTTATTAGTGAACAGGATAACTCAAGAACAAATCATAAATATATTCAAGTGACAACTTTTTTCGGTACTGCTAATTTCTACATATTTCAGGACGAAATTTCTATCAGAAAGCTCTAGCAGAACATTTATTTTCATTCCATATGTACCAAAGTTACCAAAATATGATATTTTAAAATCGAAGTTGAGTCTTAAGTGAAATGCTGGCGATGAAGCTTTGAACATTTTGAACTTTTCTTGGCGTTCAAAGATTTAATTTTCGCAAAATTAAAACAGTACATTAAGCATGCAAACTCTGATCTAATAAGAAGTCAATTAAAAATCTAAATTACAAATTGTACTTATAAAATTTCTCCTTGGATGACGCCATACATCTTAAAAGTAATTGAACTGAAGGGTTAAAATATTGTATTACCGTGAAAATTAAAAATACAAGTTTATGAGAAAATCATGGTTCATGATTTCCGGTGCTATTTGCATAAACCTAAACGTGGATGTTTGGAAATTTAAATCGCCAGACAGGATAAGTCACACGTAGGTTTCAATTCAGCATTGTGTGAAGATATTTTACATGAACATTGCAAGAAAAAAAATTCTGTTGAAAATTCAAACTCCAGTTCCTTTAACAATGCCTTTAACAATGCCAAGGGAAAGCTTTAAAGACAAATCCGCAATTCTTCCACCTATCTTTCTCAATGGAAAACATTTTCGATATTTCTTATTTTCTCGAAACGTCTACAGCAGGTTTGACTAGAACAGTCTCGAAAACATGTGTTTAAGACATCTGCAGAAATAAGGAAACTATATATATTGAACTTTCTGCGATTATTTTGAAGTATTCTTCATTCCTACCGAATTTTATTTTATAGTAAAGCATAAAATATTGAAGCTTTATTGCACTAAAATTGCATCTGAATTCATCTGAAATGAATTTTCTATGGAATAATTTTCGAAATATTCAATGTTACATCTATTTACATTCTAAACTATTCTTTTTTCTGACGCAAGGATCAATGGCAACAAAAAGAAACCTACTATATGGGTATTTGCATTTTATTATAATCATGTTTTAATTCTAAAGATAGGAATCGATTTATACCGAGGTCAGAAAATATCTTCCCCATGTGAATTAAATCAATGGGAGCTGGTAAACTTTACTGCTGTGAACATCTTAGTTGCTATGTAAGTCTATTATAAAATGGACTATGTATTTGGAAATCATGTGAAATTTTAACTACCGCTAAACAGTGATATGACCATTTTAAAAGGCAAGTGTATTGAGTCATTCTTTAACTAGGCTGCATGTTTTTGCATTGAATAGTCATTGTAATGCCGACATACGCACAACTCACACAATATATTGCAAAAATGTGTTGTTTTGTTTTTTAATCCGTTGTCTGAATATCCAGATGCTTTTGTGACACCTTCCAACAACTATTTCAGCCACGTGTCATTCTTAACCATTGTTTCTCAGTGAACATTGCTCTTTTATCTCGTCCATCTTTCCGCTGTTTTGTTTCCTCAAGGTTTCGTATAGCTAGGCTCATGAAATTCCAGTTAATTAGCGTTAAATATATCTCCATTGTTTCGCTAAGCATAACGGCATAATAATTGCTAACTGTTGACAATACTTATCAAATGGCTGAAAAGTGGCAAGTTTACACTCAGGATGCGTACGAGTTTTCCTTTCTTAACAAATCCTAGTAAATTATAGTGTTTTGAGTAATGCTTACAATCACCAAATGAGAGAGTTCATGGAAATATGGTGAGCAGTGGTGATGTAGCAAGACATGGGCTGGAAACGGTTGAGTTTTGGAAAAGTTCTCCACTATCCTTGAAGGTTACAGAGCGAGATAGCACATGGTAATGTGCGATGCTGCATCCCTCTGATCATGAGTATTTCGTGGGTACTGCATCCTCTACTCGAAAGTCCTGCCAATCATTTTCTAATCCATTAATTCATTCATTATTATCTGCTTCAGGACTGAAAGACCAGACAACGCTGTTCAGCTTGCTGTGGCAGGAGTCAGTCGGAATGCTGAGAACCGGCCCTCTTCGAGTGGATTCCTTTAAGAGACACCCATGTGCTTCGGGACTGGCTTGAAGGCTTTGGATGCGTTCAGAGGGAACCCGTGTAGCTCGCGGATGTCCAAGATCTGGTCGCCCTTCGGGTCTCTTCCAAACACATCCCTCCCACTCAACATCTAGAAATCGCATTTAAAGCACAAAGGATCCCATTGGCCTATTCCTGATAAGGATCTTTTTACCTTTCTACGCACCTCTCACGAAATGCTTCAGGCGATACCAAATGTAAGAGATCATGCAAGTAACCAAAATTTCAGATTATTTTCTACATGGAATTGTATACGCCCATTTCCTCTGCTCTTTTCTGAACTTAGCCGAACTTTGAGTCCTTTTGCTGTCGGAGTTGAAAATGGTAGGACCAATACTCCTCCACCAATACTTTCTGATCTTATTTATAAACTTCAAACAGGTGTTCCTATAAATCAACTTCCGATATTTCCTGGCGCTACAAATATTCATAAGTGACCTTTAATCCTGTGTTTAACGAATGATAGTCTTTTGATATTTATGGAGATGAATTAGGCTTTTATAGCTATAAATTAGCAAATTTAAGATTAATATTAGTCATTTATATACTTTAGGAAAACGAAATGCATGAAACATCAACAAATACACATAGCAGACTTTAGTCTTGAGTTTAAACAATTTAGAATTGATTGATAATATACAAATTTAAATGCGTTAAGTGTATCCCAAAGAACATGCTCAACTTAACGGTTAGTTATATGTATATTTTGATGTTCCATTTGTACCCGCCTTTAACTGGTCAAATTGGCGGACATTCTGCTTTGGAAAACATATAATTCGTAGACTTTGAGTGGCTGATACTTCTATTTTATTAAATCACGCACACATTCGCACTGTCATTCATATTTTCAAACTCTGGGGAAGATGGGAAATCATCTTGGTTGGAGAAAAATTCCCACTCCCAGCCGGGGATCGAGCCCAGCCTCTTAAGGCATGAAGATGCTCTACCGACTGAGCTATGCAGCCAACCCAGGACTATATATCTGTGCACGTTTTTTCCAAATATAAAAGATTATTCGTATTTACCAGTGTACTACCAAATTTTTAATTAGACCATCTTTTCTCTGTTGAAACTGATTTATCGGCTAAAAAGGATGCTGGTTTAGTGCGAATTTAACTCTGGTATATTGTTCACACCTACTTCTTTGAAAATTCTCTTCGCTCACTTGCACGTACAACTATATAATGAAAGATCTTTCTACCTAATCGAATAGATCCCTATTTAATTCTTCTAGTCCAGCACTTTCAGGTATTTCGACTTCCCTAAAATTAGTTAACCAAACTTTTGATATCGGAATCAATAACATTTAAGATAAGCAATTTTACAAAGAATTACGACATAATAAATAATTGCAATAAATAATTTTGGTATGTTTAAATAAGTGCATACTGTAAGAGGGAGACTGGGAGATAAAAGTAAATATTACACCTATAAGAAATAATTTCTACAACTGTTTTATCTCGATTCACATGAAGGTTGAAATTTCAGCGTTTGTAACAATAGTTAAAGAGTCAGCAGATAAAGTAAATAAATGCAACACAGAATTTTCAGGCAGTCTCCGCAGTTGTACCAACACCTAGGATCCTCCTTTTGCAATAAATTTAAAAATATATTTATTTAAGTAGTAGAAAACCTTACCTCACACTAACCATAAGGTTGGACATTTTTGACTGTTATATTTCCTAAAAATAAAACTGTCCCTCCCTGTGTCTTGATATGACATCATAGCAACTGCTAATAGCAATTGAGAGTAATTATTTTAAATACTGAAAAACCGACATGGTCTTCCTTTGTTGAATCCTGAGGTCACCTGTCATATACATTCATTCCTCTTCTTGGACATAGTTGAGAAACGAAGAGTACATAAGCTACTGCGCTACTGCGGCCTCCTCTTCCATATAATCATTGTTATATTTGTAGGCTGAATGTGAATAACACCACAATTTGGTGTATAATGATCTTTGCTTTAATTTTGCCATCAGGGTCTTCAGAAATTACATTACAAATTCATTGAATAGAATTATGAACCTGAGGATAATTATACAATTCGATTACATCAAGGCGCGCAGACCATGGACTTTGATACTAGTGAAAGGAGGAAACAGTGAATGATTTATTTGATGGATAACAAGTGCTAGAGTTACAGCATGAATGGGGAAAAAATGAACATCTCGAAAATACGTTCACTGCAAGATCAGTTGCATACGATTACTTACAAAGTGTGTTACAACTACAAATTATATGCTCCAGAATAAATGCTTTATACATTTAAAAATTTGTAATTATCTGTATTTCAAAAAGAAATACATTTTAAATGCACAACACCTAATGTGTTGTTATTGTTTCCTTATTTCCTTGCTTACAAATTTTTAAAATTTTAAACAAATGTTTTATTGTTACTAAGGTTATTTGAGGTCTATTTTTAAACTTATTTTACTTGCCTGCTGATGAAAAGTTTGGGAATATTCAGTATAACATTAATATATTTCGTGCAGTAGTGATTCTATGTTAATTAGGAGTTTACAACGGGCAGAGACTTAGTGACAGAATTTTTTTTAATGAAAATATAAAACCAAATCGTTGTCAGTTAAAGTACCAACTCCCTCACATACACACATTTCGGGATGTATCTGCAACACAAATTATTCATTCATGACTCTCCTTCGATCCATTGTGTGTGTGTATGTGTGTGTGTGTGTGTGTGTGTGTGTGTGTGTGTGTGTGTGTGTGGGAGATTTATTGCTTCTCTCTCCGCCATCTCATCCGGGAGGAAAAGATATGATGCAGGAACCACAGGAGGCCAAAGGCTGCTCTCAGGCAGGTCACATAGACACGCGGAAGTCCCTAACAATTCTTGACTCGAAAAGTTCTAGTAGTTCTTGACACTATTGCAGCTGCCCGGAGAGGCTGATGAACAACCCATCAATCTTGAAGGATTCCCCATACATTTTAGAAATAATTTCAAATGTTAGAAGTACCTAGCTAAATATAACATGCAAAAATAATTCTTACAAAGAGCATGCAGGGATAAATTAAAAATTAAATGAAGATCAAACAACAAGCTTTTGCTAGAAAAAGCACTTGGAAGCAAAACGTATACTTTCAAATTTTCGGTAGAGGTTTGGGGAAGTGGTAACGAATAAAAGCGGAATATTTTAAAACAGTTGCATCACGAATAAAGTTATTCCACGTGAACCTGAATTTAACGTTTAACTCTCAATTTGTCTCTGTTATGACTTTACCTTTAAGAATGCAGAAGGCTGAAGAGCTAATCGTATATTAAAACGATGCTGGCTTTAAATTTCCACTCTACATAACAAGAAGCGAACGAATAGCAACTTCGCACTTAAAATAAGTAGAATGTATTTGAAAATATAAATCAATTATAATATATCAGAAGTGAGAGATACCACAAAAATACTATTTACATATAGTTTTGCTAAGCACTTAACATTTACCAGTTGTACAAAATGCATTTTGAATGAACAGAACACCTTATTCGCAGAAAATTCAGGATATAATTATATTCCTCATGGAGCTGTCTTACCCATTTAAGAAGAGAATCAGAGCTAATATACATGTCGCATCCCAAAGTACTCTTTCCACGGAAAGGTTAGAAGTATCTTACGTCGACCACCGCTTTTATACGGGAGACCTCAAAACATTTATTTCTGAAAAGTTTAATACTGAATTTATACTTAGAATATATTTCCTCAACTTCCCTAGCTGCATAGCCGACAGAAAAATTAAATATAAAGCTATAAAATGTATTACATTAATGTGGTTCTTTTAGTGATAGTTTGTAACACTAAATAACAAATTGGCAAGTCGCAAGTATTTACGCTAGACACGTGCAAACTATAGCATACTTAACCACTGCAAGGACGGGTTTCCACTTCATTATGTACACATTGTTGCCAATGGTATTTTTTTAGTGTATAAGAACTTATTCCACTCGATAAAAGTTTCTAAAATAAATTTCAGAAACAAACTGTGACCTACGGCTATGCTGGCAATGAATTTCGTACAACAAGAATGATTAAATATTTGTTTGTGACCATATACGAACGTAGTAGTATTGCTGTTATTGCTGTGCAATGGGACGTGCGCTGTTAAGGCATAGCCATGGCAAAGCATTAACATAATTCCTTCCTGGAAAATATTCTAAGTTACTTCCGCTCATGCAAGCATGTACTTTGATGAGCCTGCCAACAAAAGACGAACGGGAATTCAAGGTGGGAGAGCTGTGTTTTAACGAATTGCGTTTCAAGGATTTCCTGAATGAGATAAATGAATAAGGCATTTACGGGCTGAAAATTAATTTGGAAAGAAACCCTGCACTAAGCATAACATGCATAAGCCTACAACTTTTAATAAAGGAAAAAAGTAACATTTAATAATAATAATAATAATAATAATAATAATAATAATAATAATAATAATAATAATAATAATAATAATAATAATAATAATAATAATAATAATAATAATAATAATAATAATAATAATAATAATAATAATAATAATAATAATAATAATAATAATAATAATAATAATAATAATAATAATAATAATAATAATAATAATAATAATAATAATAATAATAATAATAATAATAATAATAATAATAATAATAATAATAATAATAATAATAATAATAATAATAATAATAATAATAATAATAATAATAATAATAATAATAATAATAATAATAATAATAATAATAATAATAATAATAATAATAATAATAATAATAATAATAATAATAATAATAATAATAATAATAATAATAATAATAATAATAATAATAATAATAATAATAATAATAATAATAATAATAATAATGACGGTTGTCCTTACTATAGACATTTTCAAATATAACTGAAAGTTAAATCATTAAAATGATATTTTTAAATAGCTCTAATATTAATATCACATTTCCTTATTTTAAATAAATTCAAAATTTCAAATTTACTTTCTTCAGGAGCTATTCATATTACTCATATATTATTAGATATGGAAATTTAATAAAAATGGAATTTTTAAATTTATAATTCCAAGAAAAATGTAGATAACTGTCAATGTACGTATGTGAAAATTGTTTCGCAAATTTTATTTCATTAAAATGGCTTTGACAACTTTATTATAGATATTTATGTTTTCTACTAATAAATGGGGCTTTTTATTTTACCTATGAAGGTATCACATTTCGGTCTGACGTTTACATAATTTTCTATAACTATTAAATCATAAGAAGTACAGAAAATCTTATTATGCAAAACATATCTCTTTAAAGTATAAAACTTACTTGAATTATATTTTTTTTAACTTCAGGAATTTCACTGATGATTGTTTACACTTTTACTTTTTTAAATTCCACAATTAAATTGGTTTTATATTAATTATAGTAGTAATAAAATTAACTGCTCTTATAATTCTAGAAATACCTGCTGAATAAAATCCTGCTAAAATGGTATTCCTCATAAAGCAAAATTTGATACTATAAAACATGCTGAAGTTAAAGGTATAAATAATGATAAATTTCCTACAAATCGAATATCAGTTCTTAATCAAGATGCCGTGGAAAGAATACGTTATTTCAAGACAGCAATTAATTTGTTTTAAAGAGTTTAATGTCGTCTCGGCTCTTTTATTTTCCTTGTAGGTAGTCAAAGTGGAATGTAAGCCATTTCTGCATTCTAATCTCAATTACGTAACCTGGGATGGCAAATTAAGCTTTTGTATGAATGTTTTGTAGACGAAATATAAAATAAAAAATAGCGGCTACTGAAAGTCAAGTAAATATGGCAGATTAGACTTTTACTGTCTGGAATATTATTTCGATAAAATGAACCTAAAACATTCCACTAAATACCTCTATTTCACCTATCTTTATGTAAAACAATTTTACTGAAATTTTAAAACAGAATCTGCATGCAGTTATTAAAATAGCCGTAGCAGGTGACGAACAGAGGTACAAATCCACCAGAAAAAAAATAACAAGATCGGCCGACGTGTTTGGGAAATGTCACGCTGAGAAGTGAACAGGGCACCATTGCTGTCATTGCAACTTGTTCTTCAAACCGAAATCTTATGGATTCCTTGTTCCCGCTAATACCCTTCAATAGAGTTATCGGTCGTATGACCAGTTTTTCTCGCATATGTCGATGAACTAGTGCAGAAAGTTCTATAAAATAGTGTTTACTCGTTTCATATTTGAGGATGTGTAGAGAAAACATGATACAAGAATCCATTGCCGAGTAAAACAACTAAAGGTGCTAATGATATTAGTTCAAAGAAGGTAATTTAAAGCACTCTTCTCAACTATAAAATGTAAAAATAAATCGGTGAGGATCAATTTATTAGTTAATACAAAGATTTTTTAAATCAAGGAGCTTTTGCTTTAGTTAAGACTTAGTAAATTTATTATATCAAAGCAACGTTTTCAGTCACTAGCCATCTTTTTATTAGTCATATTAAATGTTTAAAATCTTTTTTCGTAATACTATATTAAGTTCTGCTTACTTTCTTTACTATTTATAGATTCATTATGAGTACTTGATATTTTCTTTTTAACTATAACGTACGCGCAACACACTCTTTAGCGCTAAAGAAGAGCAGATGTAAATGACAGCTTCTTCGTCCGTAGACGTTACCATCCTAAAAGCTCCAAGAAGATCGTTTAAGTCACAGTAAATGAATGGAACATTTTATTTAGGATATAAAGTATAAAGTATCTGTGAAATACTCTTCTTTCGAAATGACGTTTGTGCAACTGTTAAACCATAGAGCTAGAAAAACACTTACTACATAGTGTACAACTAACTAAAGCACATATATTAACAAATTTTTATTGCGTTAACCAATCTAACCACTAGATATATTCTTGTTATTGGTTTGGATTGTCAAAGTTAACTTTTCTTCAATTAGTAAGTAGCTATTCGTTTTATTCTCGTGGTCATACAAAAGTAATAAATTGTATTACTTTAGTAATTACTTTAAAGAGTAATAAATTATAAAGATATAACTATCCGATTTTTTAAAAATACTACTATCATTTTAGATTAATGTAATCTTTTTATACCTACAATAAAATGTTGAATAACAGCTTATCTTGTTTAACAAGGGGTTTGCCCGCCTCGGTGGCGAAGATGGAAGCGTGTCTGCATCACGTTCAAGAGTTCTCGAGTTCGTATCTCGGTCAGGGCGAGTTACCTGGATAAGGTTTTTTCCGGTGTTTTCCCTTACCCTGAAAGACGAATTTCAGGTAACTCTAAGCTCCGTGGACACCGGACTCATTTGACCATCATTTTACCCATTTCATTTATCGTCCGATATGACTTAACGTTGGAGGAAGTAAATCGTAAAAAAGAGGAGAAAACAAAAGAATACATATTTGCAAGAATGAGGGGCGACTTAGCATCACCACCTATATAGTTCTATGCCCTCACGATGCGTCTCCGGGAGAGAAGAGTGAGGTTAGAGGAGACAGATGGAGGCCCGTCCTAGGAACCCTGTAACAACCAAATAGGATGAAGGTGAAGTGAAGGGATGAGTGGGGTGAAATGAAGCGGTAGGAAATTGCGGAATGTAATTAAATGTCCCAGCAATCGCCTAGTGACCCGTGAAAACTCCATAAAACCATGGGTCAACAAGATCTGCTGTGAGGATCAAACTCAGAACCTCCCAAATGCAAGTCGCATACATTACTTGGAATAATTTCTAAGAATAGTTTAGAGCGAGTAGAGAAAATCAGGTGAATGAAACGCAAGAGCTTTTAATTTTATACTAAGAATGAAGAAATTCCCTTCATTAGTTCGTGTGCTGGAAATTTTTAAATTGGTGTACGAATGCTCATTATCCTGGCTTTCATCTATTCCTGGAAGTCTGATTTCGTTTGCAGATTATTTGTATTCCAACTGTATATCTCAAGCACTGCCATGGAGAAAGATTTCAACCAGTTGGGTAGTAAGGAATTAACTAAGTTTAAACTTTCTTTAATTATGCACATGGCTTAATCTAACCAGACCAAAAAAAGCTAGAATTTTTTGTTAGAGATCTAAAAATTTTCTGTTGGTACTTTTAAGATAAAATTTAAAACATTCACTTCCGTGGAAGTGTACTGTTATTTATGCTTTTCATTTGCAGTACTATATTGTGATGTTATTGTATACATTTTTATAAACATTATTTTCATGTAAATGTATCAAATTAAGCAATTAATGTATCGAAACAATACTGGTATGACATTTTAACTGGTTGAGTAACACATGAAAATGACATTTACAAAAAATGACGAGGAATATTTGTGTCGAAAACCGATGAAAATTGATTTATCTTGAAGGTTATTTAGAACCAGAGGTTCACCCATCATTAAGACGAAGCTGCTTTGCATGGAGATAAGGAAAGGATTATTCCCTGCCTGCGGATGTTCGAGACTACTTCGAGACACATCTGGACACGAGTGCTGGAGGTTCCTTGTTGGCCATCTCAAGTATTGGACGTTTCTACTGTAATTTATTGTAAAGATCTATCAGATATGTATTGTTCGATGAGTTATTAAACTTTTCTTATTGGTAGTTCTTGTCGCAGACATCTTGAATGTGTGTGTGTCATTGTATATATACATATAGTACTCAAATAACACATTTTGTAACTAAGATAAATGCATAACACCGTTTATAACTTAATTTATTTTTCATTAAAATATGAGTTTAATACCCATGAACAGAGATGATATCAAAAGGTTTCGTTACGGATGCTGGAGAGAAACTTGGCAGTAACAAACAAGAGTCAGGAGTAAATTTGGTTTCTAAGTGTAGTGAGGTACATTCACTTGCAGCTTCTGTTGATAAACAGTTCTGATGTGATTATACTACAAATGTGCTACTGTATTTTATGTTCTACTGTGTGTGAACATATTTACGCAACCACAGAAGACGTCCTCATACCATTTGCCTGCACCAGCACAATAGACGCTACGAAAGCTTCTTGATTCAGGTTCTTTGGGTACCTCAATGGCAAACATTTACTGCCATTTCAACACTTATACTACAGGCTACTAAACGATAAAAAATTATTGATTTTATTACTCTTTTCGTCCAACTTTATATTTCAATTAATTTTACTAATCAACCGGTGGAAAGAAGATAAAACTTTTTAGATGTGATGTATAAAAAAACTTGAACATTGAAAAAGCTCACATTGTTTAATAAATATCGAATAAATTTGGAGTACCTAAACATCTTTTATTTCTCTTAAAATAAAACAAATGGACTTAAATTACAAGAGTACATGATTATGTAAACACTAACATCGTGCAAAATATCTTTGGAATAGAATGAATTTTCAGGATACAAAATGTTTACCTTATGGATGTTCATAATGCAGGCTACGAATGTCAACAGAGGAAACTAGAGGATGTCCAGAAAAACACAATGTTCTTTTAATTTCGTCCTTGGAATTGAGATTTGCTCCATATATTTTACATTCCTCAAAAGAGATAAATTTTTTCTGATTATGTAGTCACTTTGATTACTACTGACTGAAACACTTTTGTTAACTTATTTGTTATTGTTAACGTATAAAAAAACTTTTTGATAGGTTCTATAAATTAATCCCTTGAAGGTTCTTTACGGATTTCAGCTGCGACTGATGAATGATTGACATTATTATTATTATTATTATTATTATTATTATTATTATTATTATTATTATTATTATTATTATTATTATTATTATTATTATTATTATTATTATTATTATTATTATTATTATTATTATTATTATTATTATTATTATTATTATTATTATTATTATTATTATTATTATTATTATTATTATTATTATTATTATTATTATTATTATTATTATTATTATTATTATTATTATTATTATTATTATTATTATTATTATTATTATTATTATTATTATTATTATTATTATTATTATTATTATTATTATTATTATTATTATTATTATTATTATTATTATTATTATTATTATTATTATTATTATTATTATTATTATTATTATTATTATTATTATTATTATTATTATTATTATTATTATTATTATTATTATTATTATTATCATCATTACTTTTACTAATTATGACAATCCTACGAAAATAATATTGAGAATATACAGTGAAGGGAGTGAAAGCTTCTAATGTGTTAATGCATATCTAAGAGTAAATGAAGTGCTTTAACCTAAAATGAAGCATAAATGAAGCATAAGCCTTAATAAGTGTGGTGCATTACTGACACACGCATCTCTCTCTCTCTCTCTCTCTCTCTCTCTCTCTCTCTCTCTCTCTCTCTCTCTCTCTCTCTCTCTCTCTCTCTCTCTCTCTCTCTCTGTGTCTCTCTCAAAAAGGAGGATTATTTTTGTATATTTGTAAAACCAACAAATCCCTTTTAGAGATGCAGAAGGAACAATCATAGCATTTTCAGGCCGCCTCGGTGGCGTAGGTGGTAGCGTTTCTGCCTCCCGTTCAAGAGGTCCTGAGTTCGCTTTTTGGTAAGGGTAAGTTTCCTGGATAAGGTTTTTTTCCGGCGTTTTCCGTCATCCTGAAAGACGAATGTCGGATTACTGTAAGCTCTGTGGACCTCAAGTTCATTTGAGTATCATTTCACCCTTTCACTCATCGTCCAATATGACTTAACGTTGGAGGATGTAAATCGCACAAAAAATAGTATTTTCGGTTCTTGTGTACTTTTATTTTCTGTGCTCTTCCTATGGGTATTAGGCAGGGGCGGCTTCTGAGGTAGTGCCGCTGTGCCATGGCACCATCTGTATGACAACGAAAGAAAGAGAAGTGTATAGGAATTGCGCAAAAAAGATTGTATCTGAGTGTCTGCTCCCTCGTGTGAATAGGCGTGTTAAACTCAAGCGCTCTGTCCTGATTGTTTTCCGTGGCTTGGCGCCAATTCCAGAACGGCACCGTCTACGCTCATAAGCGCCTGTGTTAAGGGCTAGGATGTCTGTTTATACACGGCTTCTTATGGGAGAAGGTAGTGCCGAGATTTCTCTGGCGCATAGCTTACGCTTTATCCGCTAGAGTGCAGTAAAGCACGGGACTTAAGATAACTGTCTCTCTGTCACAAAATCGTACACGAACGTCTCGTATCACATTCTCCATGAACTATATTATCAAACTTTTACAGTGCACATTACACCTGTGCATAACAAGAGTACGGATGTAGTAAATATCTATTTCCGTTTCCCTGTACGTTCTGTTTGGTACAGTATATTATAAAACAGGATGGATTATTGATAACATTATCTAAATCGCTCAAAATTGGTACAAATATTTATATTTTAACAACCTTAATTTTTATTTATTTATTCATTCATTCATTATTTATTTATTCATTAATTTATTTATTTATTACTTATTTGTTTATTTATTTAATTTATGTATTTATGTATTCATTTATTTATGGCACCGCCAATACAATTCCTCACCAGCCGCCCCTGGTATTAGGTATAATTGCATTCCAAAAAAGTTGATAACGATATTTCACAAGAAATCTGTTTGACGGCCCTCAACTTGATATGAAATTATGAAACGTTATTTATAAACCAAACTTTATATGCAAGCCAATTCTCTACTCATCCTTCTACCAAACTTACAACACCTTATTCATAATACACATTTATTATTAATCAGTTTAACCTTTATTATACACTTAACATATCTTAGGCATAAAGATGATACACTAGACTAATTTGATAATCAACTTTTTAACAAGCGTTTGACTTGATGAAAGGAAGCACAGTGAAGTTAAAGTCATGTTAAAATTGTGATTGAGTTCATACGTGAACACATCTTGATTTAATTCAGGATGTTCAACAGATGAAACTTTTTCGAAGTACCCCTATTCCATTCTCAGCTTAGTCGAGTCAGTCAATCAATGAAACTTTAAATTCATTTTCTCAATGTATATTGTTTAGAAAAAAATATTCGACATGTGTCATAGAAAGTGAAGTTTTATGTATGTCAATGTACATGCTCTTTGCATAGTCACAGAAACAAAACAGAAAAGAAATAGACAATATTCAGTTAAAAATTATAATTACCTATTAGTTAATTGACGGAAATTAATACTTTATTCACACTAGCCCTATATAGGCTAAGGTTTTTGATAGAGTCAACATTAAAAATTCATGTCAAGGCCGGAATTTGGACCACGGATATCCTGTTGGCCATGGTAGCTCAATGGGTTAGAGCATTCGACATGTAATATGGATTTAATGAGATTTAGATTTTTGTAGGAAAATTTTTGTCTATTTCTTAAGTTTAGCAATTACAGAAAATAATTAATTATGAAAAGAAATTCACAGGTATTCGCAGAAAACCTGATGTTGCATTTACTTATCTACCTATAAGATATAGGTAAAAAAAAAAAAAAAACCTTACTCCTCTAGGTATCTACTTCATATTAATCATCCTGGCCGCGCCATGGCTCAGTGTTTAGATGGGTTGGCTCTCACCGAGGCGGACCGGGTTCGATCTCAGGCGACCATAAAGTGAGATTTGTGGTGGGCAACATGGTGCTGGGGCGGGTATTCTCCGGGACCTCCGGTTTCCCCGCCATCTCATTCCACCAGTGCTCCATCTTCATCTCATTTATCATCAGTGTCACCGCCTGCGGTGCCGTATGTAGTAAAATCGGGCGTTAAACACTACCCAATTTCATTTCATTTCATATTAATCAAAATAAACATTTCTAGAAATGGATACTAATTTTCCTGTAGATACAATGGGAATATGGGAATGCAGAAAACTTAAGGACAGTCAAATCTTTGAAGAGCTGATCAATATGATGGCTTCATTCTCTTTGGATGATCAGGAAGGAGATATATAATAACAAGGAATAACCTGGAAGGAGTTGATATTTCAACAAATTGTGTATAAACAAGATCTGCTTACTAATGTAGTAAGATTGTCCTATCTCTTATTACGGTTTACCAGTTATCCACAAATTTTCGATATAAAGGGTAGTTTGGAGGGGATTCTTGAAAATTTTCTCTACTCGTCTTTGGAAACTTTGTGTAAAATGACTTTTCCTTTTTTAATCGTGATATTCAGGCGTGAAGGTACATGAATATTTATTAGACAGTTCTTTTCAGGATTCAGATGCATGTTCCATGAAACCTTGAATTGTTAGGTATGAACAATAGTTCTTCTACTAACTAGACAAATAGTAAAAAAAGTAATCTTTTGTTTTCGTTAGGAAAGATTTACAGGACCTGAACACATATTTCAGGTGAAATCTAAATATCAAATTTTTGTGTGGAATGTAATAATAGGTACGCAAAACAAAAATAAAAACAAAAATATTAAATAAAACCTCTCATTAGAATTATTGTGGACCAAGTTGAAATTGTTAGACTTATGAAACCCGTAGCTTCCAGATTAGGACGTTCCTGAGGTCTTTAGGCTTCAAGGAAAACTTATACCTAATCGAACATATTTCTTTGTACCAAAGCCGGGTTAATCCTAGAGATGAGGAGGCCACTTGTGGGGTGTCACAAGCTGGCAAGATCACTTTCCCTTTCTCCTTTCTCCAGAATGATGTAACAAGAAAGCGAAACCATTTACAGCCGACAGGTTCCTTCTCCCAGCTGTGAACCTAAGACGTATCCGGCCGCCGTATACGCAAGGATTATGTAACATCAAAGGAAGTTCAACACAGAATCCAGGTCAGCGGCTGGCCGGATCATTAAGTTCCTCAAGAGAACAGCATTTCCTCGTGATGCTGGGAACACTTCGGAAGTTAGATAACGTTCACCCACTTGCATCATTTGGGAACGATATTATTAAAGTTTGGCTATTTCTTTCATATCGTGTAAGATAGGTTCAGGTCACCCGTGACACTTTGTATTTTAATTATCATAATTATATATGGTTGAAATTTGACAACTGAAAAGGAAAGAACCACTTTTATGCAAGAAGTTTATCACAAAATTAAAAACCATCATTTAAATTGTTTTGTTTATAAAATTATAAAACTAAGTCATTCTGAAAAATTTTTGCAATATATTAGACATACAAAAAATTTTCCTTTTAAAAACGTCTTAACATTATTAACTTATCACGTACCAAGATATATTAGAAGTAGTCTCCGAAGAATTTGTATCTACAGAAAAAATAACTCAAGCCACAAAGCCAGTACACAACACAACCACTGCTTATAAATAAAGCTAAAACTTTAAAAATTATAATAGCAGCTGCCAGGACTTACATTCTGATGACAGGTCATATTTTAGTTATTGCATCATAAGTATTACTAATCTGTACATAAATTCTTATCATGGGTCCCAGATTATGAAAAAGCATACTTATTAGATCGTGTTTTGGTCACCTTCTACCCTTCTAATTTAGTGTATTTCTTCATGCTATATAACTGCTTTAGCATTTTATTTTATTTTGCTTTTCTGTTTAGTCACTTTCAGACATTCATATCTAGTGTTAGATATTTTCTACTATTGACATTTTACGTAAGGATATAGAAATTTCGTTATTTAACTGAGAAATAAAAGTAGCTTACACCATTTACTTGCTATATTGGAAACAAAATTACTCTATGTTAATGGCTGGACTTGAAAGGGCTCCTTGTGTGTGAAAGGGTCGCTATTATTAAGGGAGTATTTTTAAGAATTATGTACAAAAATAAGGACGAGGCAGGTAAAATTTTTCTTTTTCACTTAGTAAGCATATACCTGTACAGTCACTTTATTTTTGAATTTGTATAATCTGAGAACTCAGTTTTGTAAGACCTACATCAAAAATTATTTTATTTTTAGTCCTTCAGACAATAATATTGAACAAATACTTTTTAATTGATTTTCTAAATTATCTCGTTCTTATTTATACAACACCTTTTCTACGTGCATGGCACTTATATCCATGTATAAGCTACTTCATATCTCTCCACATACTAGTTTTAATAAATTAAATATATATAGCCAAATTATTTTTTGTTATTATATAATTTTTTTCAATAATTTAGGTAATCTTAAAGATTAGTTTTCAAACATTTCTGTTCACTGAACAGAATAGGGGATCTATTCGTGCGCATACAGCTCACTAGAGGAGTGAAAAAATAATTTAACAAATTTCCATATTTACAAGGAAGTATTGTTTGGAATCTAATGCATTTTAAGACTTGGTTTTATTAAAGGTTTCTTCATTCCCAGAACCAATTTTCAAGAAATGCTTCCATTTGGAACGGATCAATATTTTAATGGACATCAATGCCTGATCAGTTAAACTGGAACAGTTTCCAGGTTAATAGTTGTAAAAAAGCGTGAAACAGATTCTGAATTCGTTTATCTTTTTGATTGGTTGCTAGTTTTATGCCTGCCATGCTATTCCATGTTCCATTATACAGTAAAAGAAGACAGCTTACAGTTTATATGCAATATTAATCCATGTCACATAATCAAATATCAATTAAAATTATGGTGTTTTATTCACATGATATTCTCTATTCATTCCTCCACAGATAATTTATGCAAAACGTATTTTCCTATTTTTGTTTCTACACATAAATTTTCATCATACATAAGATAAAATTAAGATTAGAGCTGTAAAAGACGAGTCGCTATATGATGCATTGAAATTCCACGCTCTTTGCATAACCACGAGAATAAAGAAATAGTGTCTTACAGCTATAAAGGTACTTGAAAACTCAAATCAATAATATGGGAGTGTTATACTCAAAATTGTATTTATTTTTATTTTTAACGAGATATGATTGTTTTTCAGAAACTTCTACTGCCTCTTTGGTTAACTAGTTATGCAAGTGTAATTCAGAATGAAAATGACTTCATGGTCTGTTCCCAGAGAATTCACTTTGTCATGAAAATAACCTTAAATATGGGTTTTAATCAAAATATCATTAAAGAGAACAATTCTCCTCGTAAAGGGTAGATTGGGGTGGGAGGATTTTGCTTTACACAGTATAACCAACAACGGTCATTAACATAATCAGCATGATTGGTATATATCATGCAGAACTCAAGTCTCAAAGTTAGTGCGCGCGCTTAATTACGCTGGAGCCAATAAATGATGAATGAGGGTCAAAATAGACACAATGATATGAAATCCTTTAAATATTTACTTTAATATTTCACTTTAGAACATTTACTGGTAACGCGCCATTTATTTTAAAAACGAAAAAGATTAATTTATGTTTGGTTTTAGGCATAATGTTCCTATATAAAAATCCATGGAAAACATACTGCTTTGCCATATATTTTAACATTACATTTAAACGTACAACAAACAAAAGACCCAAAAGATTCGAGCCATTCGTGCATTCTACCACTCCACTATCGGTGCACAGGAAAAGTAATAACATAAGTGTTCATTTTTATTACATATCTTGCAAATAAATGTAGGGGGTTATTAAAATGTATTATGAACACAGCGTTAGCGAAGGTTTCCAATATTTTTTGAATCGAATTTTGCTGTTTATTTTATCTGTCTCAGTCTAAGTAGAAAATGAAATTTGATGCATAAACTAATACACGCTTAATGCAATACATAGATGTACACGTGTGCACAGAGATATATAAGGGGAATTTAGCTAAGGTATTTTTCATATTCATAATGATGAAAGATACTTCGGTTACTATTTCCGGAAAATTCAACATATACATTTCATTATATATGAGCATAAAAATTCCATTTTAATTAAAATCATTATAATCTTTTTTGAGAGCATCGAAATTCTCAAATCTGTTTTCCAAGTAAACAGGGGAAGATTTTCTCCAAAATCTTTCTGTTACATCCTTGAAATATTTCTGAATTTATTTGCCAAGTTTGGTATATTTAACCAACTGTTCCTTTTTATATTAATACTGTTCACACACATCTGCACATGTATGCACGCATGCACACGCACACGGACGTTTTGCTTAAAATGTGATTTTAGATTAAAAGAATCTTAATCCAATTAATTTTGATATCGAATTTTTAGATGGAATATAATACTTTCACTACTTAATAAACGTTGTAGAGAAAGTAATAAGAAAAGCTTTAGGAAACGAACGTTACAATAGTTCAAACTACGAACACAAAAGCTACGGTTCAAAATTAAGATTTGTCAAATCTTAAACATACAAGATTCGTTTTAATAAACTGGAAAGCAGTAATGTATTGTAAACGACTTATTGCGCAACCTTACAACTATTTTTCACCTTAAAGGAGAAACAGGCTTTGGTATTTTGAAAGAATTTCAAACGGAAGGTCAAACTTATATACGTGTATATGGATACTGGAACCTGGTGAATCAACAACGAGGTTATTTTCAGTCAAGGACAAGTTAGATGTTCAACTTAAAAATAAACAATCATTTGTATTGCCTTCTTGTACGAATTATACCTATGTATGACTAAAATCAAGAATCTCCACACGTTAAATAGTTTTGTTAGATACGAAATACTGACAATGATCCATATCCGTAAAGCTAGTATTTGAAATACTTGTCTTATTTTTCTGGATTATGAAATGATCCCAGATAGTTTATTTTGATTAAAGCTGTTTACCACGACAGATTTAAATATTTTAAAAAATCTTTTGAAGTGACGCACTAAAATGACTTTATCTACTCTGTATAAAGTCTTCTTATAAAGTTAATTCACCTACTTAATGTTAATTTAAATAAACTTTTTAGCAATTGTGTTATTGCACATTCCCTTGTACGTAAAAGGGGAATAAGAAGAGCTTTCGGCCTTAAACGTCACTCAAATCTTTAAAGAACAGAAAATACCGATTTGAAAATGCCTTAAATAAGAAGGTTCATCCCGGAAGTCACATCAAGGAAATAGCTATAAATGTAAGGCGTTTGATATAATTTGAGCATAGTAACAAGATGTAAGTTATGCCTTACGGTTTCCCAGTACACAGTCATTAAGAATGAGGAGCATATCAGGAGGCTCTTCCCAGAAAATTCGATTTGTGCTTCATTTATCATGAACTTAAGCATCTGATATTTTAATCAAAATCGTTAGAGCTGCTATTGAGCAAATCAAAAATATGCACTTCCGGGAAAATCTTGGTGAACAATATTTCCTCTACTTATTACTTGTAAGTACGTAGAAGACAAAGTAAAGGCATCCTTTTGCAAGAAAGTAAAATATATAAAAATAAAGGACATAAAAGTAGTGTTTTAAAACTATGGACTTCTATAAATTACTTAAAGGACTACCACGAAGTGTCCGCCTCGATAGCGTAGATGGTAGCGAGTCTGACTCACGTTCAAGAGGTCCCGAGTTCGAATCTCGGCCAGGGTGAGCTACCTGGATAAGGGTTTTCCCTTATCTTTAAAAGACGAATATCAGGGAACTCTAAGCTCCATGTACCCTGGACACATTTGAGCATAATTTCACCCATTTCATTCATCGTCCGAAATGACTTACAGTTGGAGAACGTAAATTTACAACAAAAACGATGAAATTATATTCAATGTGGAATAAATTAAAAAACAATACCTACAGATACATTTTTTCGTGTTTTAAAATTAAGCCAAATTCAAAAGCATTTAACATTTGTACTACGCAGGGACATTCGCTGAAAAAGCATTATTTACATTAATGAGGATTCTGTGATTTTATGGCTAAAATTGCTTAGAAAAACATAATTATGTTTCAAACATTTATTTTTTCCAATTCACAACATTTTCAAACTGTATTTTTCCCCATTACTGTTATTTCACTAAGTACTAGTGGGATTATTCAAGTATTTAGAAAAACGATATACAAAGATTGCCAGGAAATGACATTTGAGGGCTAAAAGCACAGTGATTCTCCAATATCCATCTGTGTCGCAGGAACAGGAAGTAAATAAGCGATCATACGAGTGACGCACAAAGCTGCAAGTCGGGGTGGACCGGTTGTGGGCATATGAAAGAGGCAGGGCCGTCCTGCGCTCTGTTTGACTTGAAACGATCGATGCTGCTTTATACACATTAAGTTATAGGACTTAGGAAATTATACTATTAGTAAGTTACAATTTGAATTAAAAGAAAACGTCGTAACAGTAATGTGTGCAAGAGAAGACAAATGAGCAGTGGTGGGGGAAAAAGAGATTAGAATTATTATTACAATTCGAAGACAGACACAAATAGAACAAATTCATTTTACTTATGAGACTCACAGCAAATTGAACACTCATATTATGCAAGTGGACTGGTCAGTGTCATTGTTCCAAGAGATGGGGGACCGTCACGTGTTTTACGCAAGCTGTTAATGTCAGTTCTGAGACATACTCCATACATTTTATAAAATTTTGAGTGGTTGAGTGGATAAGTAACAGCAAACATTCCACTGCATTTACACAAATCCTTTCTTAATTGTTAGTCGCAACCAAGTTACTAGATAGCTGATGCTGAAACTCGTCAAACGTGAGTTCTATTCTATCTCCAACTTTCCATTTTAAACGCAAGATTTTATCATTACTTTTATGTCTCTTTCTCTCAATTTCTTAACCAACGAGATGTCTCCACGGTAACCGTGAGATCCGCATTTGGGATTTCTTCAATTCCTGTCGGTTCGGTAGCTCTACCATGTCCCCCCACTCCACCTTCCCGTAGCGCCTGCGGTTGGGTAGGCGAATGCGGTGTAGTTCCTCTTTTCCCATCATTTCATTTTATATATTTTAAGATTTTAGGACTAGGCGACCTTCGTTGACGTTATGCGGTAGGATGGAATTTCCGTTCTGGAAAAATTTCTCGCTGCTAGGGCCCCTCCTGGGAGTTGTTTCTTAATTTTTATGGCACAGCCAACCGAATGTATTAGAATTGTTGGAGACTACGTTCTTGCTACCTCACAAGAAGGATGATAGAAAATCGCTTATGCCAGAACATTTGGTATCTATTCTATGCTAATATCAAAAGGAAACGGCAAAATCCCGCCTCGGTAGCGTAGATGTTAG
This sequence comes from Mantis religiosa, assembly GCA_030765055.1. Taxonomy (NCBI): domain Eukaryota; kingdom Metazoa; phylum Arthropoda; class Insecta; order Mantodea; family Mantidae; genus Mantis; species Mantis religiosa. Next base: position 90,061,738 of record CM060951.1, read on the forward strand.
CATGTCTGCCTCACGTTCAAGAGGTCCCGAGTTCGAATCTCGGTTAGGGTGAGTTATCTGTATCAGGCTTTTTCCGGGGTTTTCCATTATCCTTAAAAACGAATGTCAGGTAGCTCTAAGCTCCATGGACCCCAAACTCATTTGAACATCATTTCACAAATTTCATTCATCGTCCGAAATGACAACGTTGGAGGACGTAAATTAAAAAGAAAAAAAAAAGCTGCAAAATCCATTATGGATATCTTTATTAATGTAAACTTCGTGAAAAAATAATAAATAAATCTCACAGAACTAAGAAAAAGTTACTGATCCATGTACTTATATATATATATACAAGAAATCTAAAACTATTGTTTATACCAACTAAAAGTTCATTAAAGTCCACCGTCTGTGGCGTGTGCTGTCGGGAATTAAACATTAACAAAATTAATACGAATGCACGTTAAAAATGTTACTTCACTACTGCAATTTCTCCCTGCATTAAATAGACTAGCTTCGTGTATGAGTCATATTTTTATTCTTGCAGTAAAGAAGAAAACTGAAAAAAATTTAAGCCTATAAAGGCTACTTGTAAATTTCTAACGGTGCAACATTTTCGGGCACATTAGGAGTTATCAATTTCAACATTTAATGTGGGTAACCCCATTTTTATCTCTCAGTTGTGACATTGCTTATTTCTATAAATAATTTGCCTTGCTCAATCCGCATTCAGAAAAAGCTTGAGGTCCTGATGGCCGAATACATTGATTTTCTTATCAAGTGAAGTTTGTGCCCTTATTAAGCACGAGAGCTGTTCAATAAAGAATGATCATAATTTTTACGGTCATAATTTTTCGAACTAAAATTCAATCTTGTTATATTCTGTTAGCTTAATGTGAAACAAACACAAACGCAGTATTTTCGTTATTGGTACTCATGGTTCCCACCTGTGAGAACCAGGTAAATTCAGACATGTTCAGTATCGCCTAGCGCTGCAATGGAGGTAACATGTAGTTAAAGTTGATGTTAGAGGAAGATCCGAAGTTTCTTTCAAACGTAATCACCTCTGATGAAACTTGGCTACATCAGTTTGATCCTGAGAGCAAACAGCAAAGCTTAGTGTGGAAATCTTTATCACCAATCTCCGAAAAAGCAAAAGTAGTTGTTTCTGCTGGGAAAGTTATGGTCATCTCATTCTTTGATATTCATGGAATGGTTTATCAGCAGGTTGTACCTGCACACACATCAGTAACTGGACAATACTATAGGGGTGTCCTGAAAACATTGCAAGGCATATCAGGCGCAAAAGACCACATTTCAACGAAGCAGGCTGGATGCTGCACCACGATAATGCGCGGTTGCATACTGCCAATGTTCTTGCTGACTATCTTGCAAAACTCAACGTGAAGTGCATCCCTCACCTTCCCTATAGTCCGGATTTAGCCCCATGTGACTTTTTTCTATTCCCTCACTTGACAAAACGCCTTCTTGGGACACATTGCCCATCATCAGAAGCAGTGATGAAGGCTGCGGAGGCGATTTTGAAGGATCTCTCATAAAATGGTTTCCAACATGTCTTTGAAGACTGGCAGAACGCTGGATTAAGTTCATCGCATTCAGGGGAGATTATTTTGAGGACAATCAAAATTATGAGGATGAATAAAGGCACGTTGTCAAAAAATAATTATGATCATTATTTATTGAACAGCCCTCGTACATAATTGCGTACACATATGACAGTCCGAGAAGGCGAATGAAAAAGTGTAAATGTCACACTTAGAACACAGCTACACTACAGATGTGTGTAACAATCGAGTAAAGATCTTAGTCATATTCTGAGAAAGTACTTTCTCAATACATAAGCGGATATAAGTTCGAAGGAGAGAGTTGTGTTAGATCTCGTAGCTCATGACTCCAGGCAATAATACCTATTCATTAATTGCTCAAAAATACCCTCAGGCAATGAAAACACTAGCGTATTTGTTTTTCATTGCATCAGATTTTAAAAATAACTTCTGGGAACGGATACGGTTGATACAGCTTTCGCCAAAATATTTCTACAATAATATAAACAAAAGGTGGTAACAGAGTTAACTCTTCAAACGTTTTGCACGAGCGACTTAACGAATCGTGTTTATGCAAAGTGCTACTCTAATGGCCAAGATTACTACATAGGTATAGGTTACCGGGTGGGGGAACTCCTCACATTTGTGACCTATAGTGATATATTGACAGATACCCTCCAAGAGGAAGGGATGAAGTGAAGAGATCACAGGACAGTTTTAAATGCCTAAACCCCAAGGTCAGAGTGAGCGGTTAACGGCAATTGAACCCGCCACCCCCCCCCCCCCCCGCCGCGCCCGAATGTGAGTTTCAGAAAATATTTTAAGAAATCTTGCTCTCAAATCTTCTCTCATCTTTAATTTTCAGTGAATGCAACAAAACTAGATTATGCTGCTTGGTATTCTCAAGTGCTTCAGAAATTCAGGCCAAAAAATATAATAACGATATGAATTTTTGTTTAAAAAAGGAAGCATATACTACAATGATCACAAATAAATGTTCTTTTTTCATCTTGTAGTTCTTATTTTAATAGAATAACTGATTCACAAGAGACCAAATACAGTTTAGGCTACAACAGAGGATATCTTTTGAATGGAATGACTATGGCTGTGACTGTGACTATGGCCGACATGACATTAAATTCTCCAACTGACTCGTGTTTCTCCCGCTAAACCACTTAGGAGTTCTCATAAACACATGAGACAACTACCTTAATAACTACCTAAATGGTTTACCGGGAGAAATACGAGTCAGTTGGAGAATTTAATGTCATGTCGGCATGTTGGCCATAGTAGCTCAAAGGTTAGAGCGGCTGGACGACAGTCAGAAGATCCGTGGTTCAAATCCCGGCTATGGCATTGAATTTTTCAGTCTGACTCTATCTTTACACAATTTAGCCTACACACGGCCAGTGTGAAAGAACAATTAATTTCGATATCGTTTGTAGTTTTGAAGATTAATCAAGAATGGTAAGGCAGAGCACACTAATGGACCGATTTCCTTCATGCAAGTGAGGTTTCACGCAAAAGAAGTATCTTTTACCCAATAAGTGTTTTCCTTCTCTGCTTTACAGTTGAGCCCTACCTTCCGAGTACTTTACTTTGAAACCCTGAAAGGAATTCCGGTATGTTTGTTCTTCAAATCGGTTAATCTATGTAGTGTTTTAAGCAGAAAGAAAGGTGCAGGAATTTATATTCTATAAATAAATTAATAATAAAATATTTGACAAATTTAAATGTAACTTTTGTTTGTAGCAACAAAATGGGCAACTGTTTCGATGTTTCCGTATAATAAATAGTATTTTTGGTAAATACGTACAGCCTGAACATTCATAAACGCAAACTTCTATCCAATGACATAAATTTGCTCTTTTGTATCGTTTTTTTGATATCCAAAGTTACACTTTAGACTGGTCCCGTAGCTCAGTCGGTAGAGCACCTACCTGCCGGGTTCGATTCCCGTCCGTAGGGGTGGAGATTTTTCTCCGAACAAGATAATTCCTCATCTTCCTCAGAGTCTGGAAGTATGAATGAGAGTATGAATGTGTACCTGATCTAATGATTAAAACCCAATGAATACGAGTTAACACCAACGATATGTTCCAAAGGAGAACGGTCGCCGATATGACCATTGGAGTTAACGGCGGAGCACAAGTGCAAAAAATAAAAAAGAGTTACGCTTTATTAAATTGTTTTAACAAATCTTCAATTTACAATTGAAAAGCACTGTAATATTTGAAATACGAGCGAGAAGAAAGTGAAGGAAAATAGATAAATGTCCCTGAGTCCAAGTTAAATCAAGATTTGTATCCACTCGCCAACCTCACTAACGACCGAGGAATAAAAGAACACATTATTGAGTTTCTGAAGACTGCACCGTTATGAATTTAATTTCATTTTAACTGTTGTTTCAACTATTAAGATATTAATGTTATTATATAGAAATATGACAATGCTTTTGGAGCTATTGCCATATGGAATTGACGTACAACTGTCAATGCACTGCTAGAAGCATCAGGAACACGGTCTGTAGTCCATATTACTGAAGCATGAGATAGGAATGTTATTTACAAATTGATAAAAAAAGAGCATTCCTTTATTCTGATGATGTAACATCTATATGAGCGTTGCGAAAGTGGCTTTCTGTCTTGAGGAACAGGCAACCTGCATCACTCTATTTAGCACCTTTGAAAGGAATGCAAATGTTATTGCAAAGCGCCCCTTTTGTGTTCGCAGTGTAAACTAGTTTCATCGGTCGTTAGCGAGGCTAGGGAAGCCAAAATGCCTTCCTCGATATGCTTAATTACAAGGAAAATTAAGTATTTTCACTATAGATTTTTAATTTGTCCTCTGCTCTAAGTAATACAAAAGCTATTTTAATTTCGAATTGTATTAACTTAGCTGTATATTTGAAGAGATTTGTGAAATACAAGTCATTTTAGCATCAATTTAATCACGAAAATGATAGCATTTAAACTTCCGGTCATAAGTTATTTATGTTTGTTTGTTCATTCGTGTTCTACGTGCAGCTGTTGCGTGTTGCATGAAAGTACTCTTCTGACCCCCTGAATTATTTTAACTTAAAATTTTATTTCACAAACTTTTTACATTACGCACAACTGTGTATTTATGTGATGATAGATATAGCTCAATGAAAAGGATAAATTTACTCCCTAGGCAAGTACAAAGATTTCAGCAATAAATTTGCTACCTTAAGAACTTTTTAATGATGGAATAAATTGTTTACTTACATGGTTCCCTTAGCCACCGTCATGTTGAGGTTGCTAAGAACCTGATTTGGATTCTTCTTGGAGCCATAGTGTTTGAATGCATGTCGCACACATACTGCATGCTGTCTTCTTGTCCAGAGCGTCGACTGCTGCGTCTGGAGCGTCCGCTGCGGAGCAAGAACGTCGGGAGAGGGCGTCGTTGCTGGTCGTTCCGACATTCCGATAGCTTCTCTGTAACAATAAATATTCTGTTAGAACACGAAGGTGCTCAAGAAATGCCTGCTTATTTACAATACAAGCGAAAACTCGAGTAAAGGACAACCGGTTGTCGAAAACACAGAACATTCTTAAAATAGACATAATAACTGTGGTGTTTACGACTCCCAAGAAGTAACGTTATATGTTAAGAGAAACAATATTAACTAAGCTTAATAGGTGATATGTGTATGTCCAAACACAAGTACAGGGAAAGGAATTTTCCTGGAACATACAACGTTATAATACCATTTGCAATGTTTCTTTATGAGAGGAAACATTTTTTAATGGACAGAATTTTTAAACTTTGACTATATTTGGCTTAAACGTTGTAGCGTTTGGTAACGCCCACAGGAATTGGTTATTTAAACTATGAATCGCTGTTAAACTGGCATTATAGTTAAAATAAAACTTCATTGTTTAATCTCTTCCCTGGATGTTCTAAGACAAGGCAAAGCATTAAAACCAGGATGAGAGCAAATATATAGGTAAATTACACCTCGTTCAATTGTTTTTGTTTGTAATTTACGTCATCCAACGTCAAGTCATATCGGACGATGAATGAAATGGGTGAAAGGATGTCCAAATGAGCCCGGGGTCCATAGAGCTTAGAGTTTACCCGATCTTGGGACCTCTTGAACGTGAGGCAGACACGCTACCATCTACGCTACCAAGGTGTGCCATCTCGTTCACTATAAACCGACTTCGAGACAGACGCACTTTTGTGTGAACTTTCGTGTTTTACCTCCAACACAGACCCTAGGCTGCACTATTCACGTTAGGTGTGTTCATAGTGTTTTCACGTTAGCTAACTTGAAGCCACCTGCTTGAAAATTCCTATGCCTGTTTATTTGTCATCTTCATCATCATCATTACCATCATCTTCCTTCATGCTTTTGATATTACTGCCTGTTGCAGTCTAGCTAATTTATTTTACTAGTTCCACCGCTTTCTTGGTCTTCCTATGCTCCTCTTTCCTACTGGTCTATAGTTCATAAAATAGCGTGGTAATCTTTCTTTTTCCACGTTTTGATTATGGACTACCCATTTATTTATACCCTGTTTACTTGTTTACTCCAATACTGGTCAATATACTATCTCTCACTCATTTATCGTTCTGCTGACTACAATGAGGATTGGCCAAAATCTAATATTTAATAGCAATGGGTGAATCTTCGATCTCCTTCCTCGAAAACAGATACATTCTACAACATGCATATAATTGAATGATAATGAAGAAAGGGATGCAAATATGCCATGTAAAATTAAGGGAAACTGAAACAGGAAACTGCAATCCTTAGCTCAATTTACTAATTGCAATTTAGCGACTTCTAAGATTACTACACAATAAATCAGATATGGAGAGAGAAAGAGAAAGTTTAAAATCTTTTAATTTCGAAGAACTGAGGTAGAAAGGATGGATAATATTCATTACTATATCGATAATACGAAAGTTGATGTTGTATATTCGCACATCATTTGGTTATGACTAATGATATATTTTGAAAGTAGGTTATGTTTTTGCAAGCCTTCTACTACAGAGAACTCTAACGACTAGCTTCTAACCGTTGTACATAATACACATAGCATGTGCTATATGATCAGGTAAGGTAAACGCAAAACTACAAACCTTCTCTTTGGCACTCCCAGGCTTCAGAAAGCTTTCCGTTGATTGCCTATGTTTGCATTTGATAGTTATGTTTTGACATTTTTCCCTTTCTAGTTCACGTTTCCGTTCCCTTTCTCGAGAAATTATGCACCAGAAATATTTAGGCACTAATTCTGAGAGAGAGAGAGAGAGAGAGAGAGAGAGAGAGAGAGAGAGAGAGAGAGAGAGAGAGAGAGAGAGAGAGAGAGAGCGTGAGCGTGTATATTTAACGCCGTCCCTACTGCATAGGGCAATTTGCTATGGACATTAATGATGCATGAAGCAGTAATTGGCAAAGAACATTTGAAAGGAAACGTTCCAGGGGTACATTTAGGATACCTTCGGGCACTGTCAGTTATAATGACAACGAAAATCTGTAAGTAATCAGAAACGATGGTCCGCTGACCGCCGTTCACGAGTCCGTGCCTTAATGACTTTGGCTACCGAGGGTAGGCAAGTTGTATGTGATAACCATTCCCATGTTCAAGGACTTGAATCAGCACTTACTGCAGTTTGAAAGCTATAAATGTGTGCAGTGGAATTATATCCTAGGAATTTATTGTCAAGTTCTTGTTGTTTCCTTCGTTTAGTGAAACCCCAGAAACAACTGTTTCAGAGAGAGACGCTTTGAAGTAAGTAATTGCTATGTTCAAAACCAATTCCAAAATTATTCTTATCATATGTTTCTTGGATATTCTTTTACTCTTATTTTACTATCACATACCTAACATCCAAAATTGAAGCTACATACGTAATTCACTACAATGCGATATGACTAGGGTTATGATATTTTTTTTTTTTTTTTTTTTTCAAAATACTCAAATGGAATTCTGCTAAACAAAACTCTTTCTATATACGCTACGCTCTTTCTTATAGGTGTAGAAGATATTGCATTAAAACAAAAATTTCGATGGCAAGTGTTAAATCTAAATGCCTGTTTTGAGGTCCCTTAAATCCAAAGAAATACTGTTTTATATATAGGTCCACGTGTGTGTTTGTGTAAGTGTATGAACAACTAAAAACTAAAGTTGGTTAGATACCAAACGTGGTATTAAACTTCGTCTTCCAGGAATATGACACGGTGATTTTTCAGAAAGTCTTTCTTCACCTAAACTAACCTAAAACATTTTAGAAAATTTTCATTTCACTAACATGACTAACGATTTTCATTAAAGTGGTTCATTTAAGATAGTTTCATGGCAAATAAAACGCATTTGCATCTTTAATTTTTTGGGAACAGCCTTTAAAGCGCTATTCCTTATTGAAGGCCTTTGTATAATTGGCAAACCGTAATTGTACATCATACAATTTGTCTTGATCTTCCTTTATGGACTCAACAATTTTCAAGATATTCCTTGTTACTGATTCAAATTTTTAAATATATACGTGCACTTCTCTCAAATAGGAAGTCGTTAGTCTGTTTTAAGGCATCGCATAGCGAACAGCTCTTAAAAGATGTGAGTGTGACATTTACTTTTTGCTTACTTTTGCTAAGCACTTAACTTCTGCTAAGTTAATTTTAGCAAATATCTGTTTCAGCCTGAATTAGATAGGGGAATAAACAATTGTACGAATTATGTATAGAAAACATAAGATCAGACTTCTCATATATGGATTCCAGTCAACCGAAATCTTTCTGGTTCTCTTTCGTGTTGTTAAGCAAGAAGTACGAGCTTTGTCATAATTTCATTAACAATTTTGGCCCTTACTTCAAATTCTTCAATATATTCCAAATATGTATAGCTTTCTGAGTTCTTCCTCTTAATCTTATACTTTCGGATTTTGCTTCCAGGGGTTTTCTATGTTTTTATCATTCGACGTAAGGAATACATTTCCAAGCATTTTAATGGTAAAGAATTATTCAGAATGCAATATTTCGCTACAGTGAGATAGAGGAAGCGTTTAAGACAAAAGCAGATACTTTTGCAGCAACTGCAATTTGAGAAGGTAATTCATACATCACAAGGAAGCGGAGTCGAAATGTATGTCAACGATGTACTGTCACTTTCGTGATCTAGCCCCATGGAGAGGTCACTTTAGCTGTCAGCAGTTTTGCCAAGAGTTACGCCATTGGTCGCTGCACAGTGTGGACAACGTAACACTGCTTGTTTGCTCTTACTTCATTATACCGTCACGCAATCGCTTTGTGGTTGTAATGTTGAGAGAGCGAGTTACCTTTGTTTGCTGAAAGTCAAGTTTCAAGTCATCGCAATGTTAAACAGCAAAGAAATTGCATACCCCTCTGCTGTGGTACATATGATCCACAAGTTCACTGAAAATTTGGTTGGTTTTTGTTCTAGGTCTGTTATTAAGGATGAATCCTCTTGTTCCATAATCTGCCTTTTATATCTGTTTGGAATGATTGGAAATAACTTTACTATATAAACTTTCAAATGTTTCTGCCAGGGAGCTAGAAAGAGAGACAAATTCTACTTAACAAAAGATAACTGTAGATCTCATTATAACACACCACTTATGTCAACTGCATTTATTTTATGGACTGAACCACAAATTGTCCTTGTTGTTTGTTTTAATTTCAAAACACACTGTACTTTTTTCAAACGGGATTTTATTATTAATTTTTCTTTGTTTTATTCCTTCTTTCCTTTTTAATATTCTGCACGTGCAAAGATAATGGAATATGAAAGCTATCATTCAGCGACCAGCTCTTAACGACTTTACTATCGCTTGAGTCCACTGTATTTATTATTCGCATTGTATGTACAAAGGAATATAAAACCATTCTACAAAGGTTTGTCGACTAATGTGAAAGATAAATGAATAAGTGTCTGTAAAAATTAAAAGTTAAGTTGAAAAAGTCTATGAAAACACACATTGTTTTCTTCATTTTTATGCCTTCGGATAGTTCCATCTTGTGCAATTTTTATTGCATTTTTGTTGAAATTTTGTAGAGAAACTCCCTAACCTATAAGCATAAAAATTCTGAAGTAATTTTTCTTTTTCATGATTGGTGACATTTTAATCAGAATAGTTAATTAATAAACAATAATTTATAAAAAATAAAAATTAACTTTATTCAATTTACAAAAGGTACAATATATCAAAAGTAATATTAATATTATAAGTAAACTGATTAAAATCTCAATTTTTTCATCTTTTTTAGTGTTTTTCTTATGTGTTTCACCATTATTCAGAAAACTGTTTGGAGTTCACTCTATCTTTTTATTTATATTTTTATTTTCTTCCTTTTGTCTGATTATGAAGAGATTAAACTGCATTCTTACCTTAAGGTTGTTAATATTCTGCATTTTCAATTAATATTCTTTTAATTTTACACAAACTCTGATTTTCTACCAATGTAATGGTCATCTCTTAGTATCTTACACAGCATTTATAAGGCCGCGCCGTGGCTCAATGGTTAGACCGCTTGGCTCTCACCAAGGCGGCCCGGGTTCGATCCCAGGCGAGCGCAAAGAGAGATTTGTGGTGGACAACACGGCGCTGGGGCGGGTTTTTTCCGGGATCTCCGGTTTCCCCCGCAATCTCATTCCACCGGTGCTCCATCTTCATCTCATGTATCATCAGTGGCATCGCCTGTGGTGCCGTATGTAGTAAAAGTGGGCGTTAAACACTACACATTTCACAGTATTTATGGATCTACTGAATTAGATTTCAAAATCAGAGATTACCAAATGAGTTTCGAAGTTTTACTCCCTCTATAGTATTATTTTATAACATTGTAGTGTTTTACATTATTGTGAATCTAAAATATGGGAATTTTGCATAAAAGTGATCTAGATGTAGAATAGCCGTAAAGAGCATTGGAAAAACGAAATTGTGATTATACATAAAAGCCACTCTACAACAAACTGTAAACTAAAAGTGTTGCAACCATTTGGTCTATTCTGGCCAATGTCACTGCAAAAAGGCTGCTAACAGGAAGTCGCTTCTACTGTCTACAGATGTCTTTACACGATGTCAAGCAGGGTCAGATCAGCCGGCCAAATAGAAGGACCTCTCCATTTCGCCTTTCGAGGGAAAGTTTACGTTTCTGTTACGCCTCCACGTGTCATTGGTGTTGTCTACCTATGTTCTCACTCTCAACGTGCTATTTACCAAAGCTTATAGCGCCTTTTACGTAAATTTGTCAAATAACGATAAGCGTACCAAGGCATCGTAAATACTAATCTTTCCCGCCTTTGTTACTGAAATCATCTTTGGCTAAGTATATGTTGTAATAACATTGTTTTTTTTTTTGGGGGGGGGAGAATATTCTCTTGCACGATATCGTCCATTGCCTTCGGTTAAGATGTTTCGAACACGACAAATCAAGTGCATCGGTGCCCTTTCTTTAGTGAGCTTTCTGTTCACCAGTTCTTTACTTAAAAAATTCAATATTGTGTGTTGGATAACTGGAGATGTCAATTTTTCTTTTCTCTGAATCACATATACTTATGAAGTTCAATTAAAACTGAGTTAAAACAAGATATTTTAATAATATTTCTTAAAATCGAGACCTTCTCAATTTTGCGAGGATCAATTTGATATTTTTTTTTTTTTTTTTTTTTTTTTTTTTTTTTTTTTTTTTTTTTTTTTTTTTCAAAACCCCAAAGACAGAGAAGGAAAAACAGTTAACATTTAAGCAGCAATATTTCACAGCTTTTATGGTATCTTAATCCAGTGTTACAGTGTTAGATAATTATAGAATGTGCTCTGGACATGCATGTAACTTACAGCGTTATGATCAGTGCCATTTTCTTCTTATTATTAATTACAAATTTAAAAGACTGTAAAATAGAACTTCAAGAAATATTTAAGACTCATAATAAAACAATGTGCATAAACTTGAAAGATTTTTATACATTTTTGCGAATTTCTTTATTTTTTTCTCGTATAAGTCCTTATTTGTATTATACTTCCATGGCTTTCTCCATTTTTGTACAAATTATTATATCAAAGGTTATTGTTGTAACGACTTCGTGTTAACTGAGCTAAATATTTTCAGAAATTTTTATATAGAATATTTCGTTTTAGCTAGAAGGGGAAAAAAGAAGTACACTAGGTTTAATTGATGCTCAAATCTTTCAAGAATGAATCGCTATATGTAGGGTTTAATTTTCTTTTTTCTTTTAATGTCCAGAAAATGAAGAGCGAATGACGATCTCCCACTTCAGAAAAAAGTGTATTCCAACAAACGAACGTGTCGAAAATAGTTCGCTTCACAAAAATGAATGAATGAATGAATGAATGAATGAATGAATGAATGAATGAATGAATGAGGTATTTAACCAGTTATGCAAAGTGAACCAGAATGAGGAGGCCACTTGAGGATATCAATATATTTCGTTTGTTTCTTGACACTCATGGATTATTATAATTATCATGCATTGTCACAGGTTGAAATCTTGGTTTACGGCAATGGAAGCCAATGAAAACCAATATTATACCTATGCTTTCCACTTACAGCATGTTAAGTGATGTGAACAAGAAAATGATGCTAAGGAACCTTCTCATTAATATACAGAGCGTGCAGTACTCCAACTGTTCACTAGTTTGGACTAGCACTGCTTGGATATAGAATATATAACAGACACATCGTCCGATATGACTTGAGGTTGGAGGACGTAAATTAAAAAAAGGAAAGGAAGTTGCCACCTGGATGATTCTGTGCAATCGTCACCCAGAGGGCATGACTGGGTTTATCATAGGCATTTTATTTTCAGCCTATAATTCTTAGCCTTTTGTTAAAACTGCCGTATTTGTTCATTTTCAAGGTTCTGTAATTAACCTTTTTTTTGAGTTTGTGTAACCGTATGCCATGCTCATCATGCATGGCAGTGTACTGCGGGCAAGTGTTTCTTGGTATACCTGGTAAAACTTAATCAAATCCATTGGATATAATCGTAAAGTCAGGACCTTTTTGTGCAGTGTTTTATAAAAGAAACTGACGGAAACTTTATTACCATAAATATGTAAATAAGTTCAAGATATTTCAATAACCTCAGCTTTTACCCTATTGGGTGGTATCCTGAACTCTAATTGTATGTATGAGTTGAATAAAAATTGTTTTCTGTTCATGAACATTTCAAAGTTTTGTTTAAATACTTTTATGACATGAAACAAATTTAGACGTACGCCACACTGAGTAACATCTGCCTTTTAACCAAAGATATTATCTTGAACAAACATTGGTTTTCATGAGAACGTTATGGTCATTAAATATACTTAAGTGAATAAATGGCACCTACACATTTCAAAATGCATTTAAAAGTTTAAATTCTTCAAGCGTAATAAAGGTGTATTAATTCTGTTATGCCAAGAACTGTGACTTTGGCTGTAGAGATACTTGTCGAGATTATCTTTTGTTGAAATAGAATTTCTAGGACAATATATAACCAGTAGCTTTTAAACAACTATCAACTTCGTTTCCTCTAACCGTCCCACTCTCTGAACCTTTAATGAAATATGTAATGAATTTGCAAAGCTTTGCCTCGATCAGCATGAATCTGAGAGGCCGTAAAGATAATTTATGGGAGATATATAAAAATAAATTATATTAAGTAGGGAACTTAGTGTATGTAACGTATCAGATTTTTGTAATGTCGGGTAATTAATTAAACTGGTTTGACCATTGGAGTTCTCTAGCAACTCGTCTGAGACTTAGTACTTTTGTTTAAATTACGATTAGAAATAAAATTAGGGCCACTTATATATTCATTAAACGCATATTTTTCTTAATTAACATTTCTGGCGCAAAGAAGTTAGAATAAATAATGTGCCCACTTATTTTTACTTTAGCTATTAAAAGAGCTCAGTGGTGGTGAAGACCGCGCCGTGTCTCAGTGGTTAGACCGCTTGGTTCTCACCAAGGTGGCCCGGGTTCGATACCAGGCGACCGCAAAGTGAGATTTGTGGTGGACAACACTGCGCTGGGGCGGATTTTCTCCGGGACCTCCGGTTTCTCCCGCCATCTCATTCCACCGGTGCTCCACCTTCATCTCATGTATCATCATTGTCACCACCTGCGGTGCCATACAGAAGCACGCCATAAAACTTTGAATGCAACGTTTCAGTTTTGCGAAAGAACAAATTTTGGAGACGTAGTAACCGAGCTCCTACTAAAAAAAAAAAAAAAAAAAAAAGAATTATACAGTGCGACATTCATATGTTTGTGTTATGAAATTAACGGTATGTGTCTACATCATCAGGAATATTTAATCATAATATAATTTCGACACAGTTTGAAATAAACACATAAGTAATTGTTATGTAAACGCTATTTCCTTACTCGTCCAATTGAGAAATGCCATTCACAAGTTTCTTTTAATCAGGATAGCATCAGAGACATCCTAAAATACACTTGCACTCACTTAATCACTAGACTAATGGAGCTGTAGACAAAGACCATATTAAGTTGTGAACTTAAATATGAATGTCTTGCTATTTCGGTTCTCTTCATCATTTCAGGCACCCTGAAGTAGAAAATATGTGTACCGCATAGCAGTTGTATTTTCTGCTTCCTATTGTATCAATCGTTTGTGTTATAAAGCTGTTAATAGCCGAATACCTGGTGCATTCAGCTGTTTTTAAAACAATACAAATAAACAGTTGCAAAGGGCTGCAAACCGTATCTTTTTTTTTTCATTTATTTTGGCTTTAATTCAATGGTCATATCGGCGGCCGTGCTCCTTTGGGACATATCGAAGTTGTTAACTCGTATTCGTTGGGTTTTAATCATTCACGCACACATTTGCACTCTCATTCATACTTCCAGACTCTGGGAAAGATGGAGAATCATTTTGGTCGGAGAAAAATCCCCATCCCTACCGCCGGTAAGAAACCGTATCTTGTGCTAGTTAAAACGTGGTCATTTAACCTCGAAACAATAAAATATAAACATAATAAGTGAAATAAATACAAAACTTTCGAAGTTTGAACATAGTTTGTCAGACATGTTATATTTCAGCTAATAAAGTAAATAAGGTACATAATCCGAGACGCACTCATCTAACACGTCACTTAATCCTTGACAATATAATTTATGTTTAACTTTCTGAAGAGAGTATAAATAAAATTGCTTTTAAACTGTCTTACATTTATTTATCTTTTTAAAATGTAAATCGCTTTAGTTCAAAACTGTTATTCATTTTAAATATAGATAGTTTCGATCAAAATGTTTTCGAGAACGTAAGTGCTACTTCTCGATCTCGTAGTCTATAAATTTGTTTCTCAGGAATTCAAGAGGAAAACTTTGGTTCAACATGCAAATAAAATGAAAATAAAATACAAAGTAGCGTATAAATCACTTTCTGGACGCTAGAGAGTAAGCAATCCAAGATAATGCCGTTATGAAAATACAACTCCTCCTTGAAACACACTTAACTCTGGGTTTACGTACGTGCTTGAGAGTGCAAATGCAGCACATTTGATGTTAGTACTTCGTTCATGTGGGAACACAAAACTAAGGTCGTACTCATAAAAGTAACAATTTTCCACGAGCAATATAACGCATTTCCTGTGCTTAGGCACATGCTAGCTGAAATAATAGACTCACCTTCGGGCAATTGGACCGAAATCGAGCTAGCTTCAACTGCTGATGTCCGTGACACCGATGCCGATTACAAACCGATCCTCACACTTGGCCTGTTTCAGCCTTGTTAGAACAAAGTAAGACGTGTGGAAATAATGGACTCTCGATGGAAAAGTAAATGTCAGAAATTGTATTTGATATCTTCAGTCGGTTTTGTGCCTATCTTGCTAGTTGATCAGTACCATTAAAACTCCACTTTCATATTAAAAGTAAAAGTTCCACCTGTACCTTAAATTGAACTCAGTTTCTTAGATTGTTTTTTATTTTCTTATTTAAAGAAAATATTAAACAAATGATTGTAAGAGTAATTCTCATTTACTTGCATCTTGTGAGTAGTAGTAGCTTACAGAATATATTGGTATTTAATTTCAGCATCTTCCAAGATGTGACATAATCTTAAAGATAGCCCACCACAAGCTACCCTTCACAGAGAAAAATATATTCCTAATTTTTCTCAAAAATGGCTCCAGAAATTTTGATTAATTTATTTATATTAAATATTTACATTACAAATAAAATGCATATCTTGAATTGTATATGAATAGGTGAATTACTCTTCATTCATACCGAATTTTCTACATAAACTTAAGAAATAGTGAAAGAGTAGCATTTTCAAGACATGTTTTAATGATGTTTGCAATTTTTGTTAATGTGAAGAGAAGATATTTATGCAAATACTACTTTCCATTAACATAAAATAAAAACAAAAATTCTAAAACATGGGCTGCTCAAAAGTAAAGGATTCTGGGTAAATGAAGCCATATTAATATAATACATTAGCTTTCTTATAACATTATTTAATATTGTTTCTGAAATAAATGAGCCTTCTAGAGCACAGCTTCATTTAGTTTTTCTTCCCAGATATATTACAATGAGGAACGTAAAGCTACGTATCCACCATTTTGTCTCTTTATGGAAGTTTGATTACCTGGAACCTAAACAATCTTCCTTTAAAACAAATGCAACAATACTTCTATTCTTAACACACATACATAGCTTTGTACCCAAGGAGTACCTTGATAAAATAAATAAAAGAAACATACATATTATCTTCTTACTAACCAGATCAAGCCCCTTTAAAGAATTATTCACCAATAAATCAGTGTAATAAAATACTTATAAAGAATCTCTTACATGGTTTGAAACTAATCACTTTAATCCCCAGTGATACTCTTTACCTAAACATGAACAACATGAAGAGGGTTGCATTTTCAGTAAAGCACATGGACATATTTCTGTTTACAATGAGCTCATATTTACCATACTTGTACTATGCATCACATGGACTTTATTTGTTGCATGAATTATTGAAATCATTCATGTCAATTACGCTTTCCTCATAGTATTATGACTAAGGAAATGGTACTCCACTTAACAACATATTAAATTTTACACTAAGAGCCGCTTCTATAATAGTAAACTAAGCATATGATCCCCGTTGTAGGCTAATATTTGTTCTAGAATTTATATTAACTCATTACTTAATATATCTCAGTTTGCATCAGATGAAAACTCTTGAAGATGTCACTACTGCCATCAGTATTCAAATCGTTATAATTATTTTCCGTCCAGCCAAACACTAGACTGATAAAGAGCAAAGGTTGAATTATTCTAGAAGTTTGCCTAGTAGTTTGCACTTGTGTGGATGTTCATAAACTTAAAAGTTTAAAGAAGTGGCTTTAATATATACTTTGATACTGGTTATAACATAGCGCTTTATTTTTTATATACGTATGTCTTCTATCCATAACAGTAAATGGTGCTGATAGGAGTAAATAAAAAGCAATTACTTTCATGTTAGAAGATACATATTGCATCGCTTCGTCCCAAAATTCTTGCTACAGCTAAATGGAAGCATTTTTTAAGGCAAAAATAAAGTTTCAATAACATAAGAGTAAGTTTTAAGACGCTTTTTTAACAAAAAACCCTTTTTTAAGATAATAGCTATTAATAATTTTTATTCATAATAATGTTTCACAAAACTTTTATAAGATAATCTCAGAATGTTTTTAAATGGCAGTATATTTTTTATACTGTCTCCAGTATTTCGTTAATGTTCATACTTACATAAGATATCAATTATTGCATAAAATGCATTGCTATGCTAACAAAATGGATAGTAGAGTTTCCTGGTGTCATTGATGTAGCTCATTTGTAGAAATCCACAAAATATCAAGTGAAAGTGAGGAGTTATAATGACGTCTGAATGTGGTGACAGGATGCCTACACAATATGAGCTACGCGCACTTTACATACACATTCAGATCGACCTCCTAATGATTTGATTTATTTATTCATCCATTAAAACATGTACATGTTATAGGAAATGATAAATTTACTGTGAGTAGAACAATAAATAAATTCAAGGAATATGGGTTACGTACATAACGTAGTTTCTTATTTCAAATATCTAACGTGTGACATGATATATTACCTTAAAGTGATCTTCCATATTATTTCTTCCATTACATTTATTATTTTGTATTTTGTACGTTTTCGTTACATTTTTTGTTATAATTCTTTATTATTATTATTATTATTATTATTATTATTATTATTATTATTATTATTATTATTATTATTATTATTATTATTATTATTATTATTATTATTATTATTATTATTATTATTATTATTATTATTATTATTATTATTATTATTATTATTATTATTATTATTATTATTATTATTATTATTATTATTATTATTATTATTATTATTATTATTATTATTATTATTATTATTATTATTATTATTATTATTATTATTATTATTATTATTATTATTATTATTATTATTATTATTATTATTATTATTATTATTATTATTATTATTATTATTATTATTATTATTATTATTATTATTATTATTATTATTATTATTATTATTATTATTATTATTATTATTATTATTATTATTATTATTATTATTATTATTATTATTATTATTATTATTATTATTATTATTATTATTATTATTATTATTATTATTATTATTATTATTATTATTATTATTATTATTATTATTATTATTATTATTATTATTATTATTATTATTATTATTATTATTATTATTATTATTATTATTATTATTATTATTATTATTATTATTATTATTATTATTATTATTATTATTATTATTATTATTATTATTATTATTATTATTATTATTATTATTATTATTATTATTATTATTATTATTATTATTATTATTATTATTATTATTATTATTATTATTATTATTATTATTATTATTATTATTATTATTATTATTATTATTATTATTATTATTATTATTATTATTATTATTATTATTATTATTGTTGTTGTTGTTGTTGTACTTATTATTACAACCTAAAATTTGGGATTTGAGAGTTATATATCGATATGTAAAACATCTATGGACTGTATCCCAGCTTTTTAACTCAAAGGTCCTGGGACCGATTCCTGGCAGAGGTGGAGAGTTTTTCTCTACTATAAAAAATTTTTATCCTCTACAAAGGCTGAAAATAATGAACGAGTAAATATGAGTATACTGGAATTTAAAAAGTAATAAAATGCAAGGTTTACATTACCTTCAGTGGTTTCTCATGACAAAGCGCACGATATGACAATAGAAGCTCAAGTGGACTATAAATATGAGGCAATTAAGAAGTACTCTTATGATCTCTAAGTTGTAGTTAACCCGATATCCTAAATTTGGGACAGAAAAATTTGAAGATCATCTAAGTGAAGGTTGGTCCTTCTCGTCTTAACTTTACAAGTATTCCAACCTATAGTCCTTCTCCTTTTGCTTTTGGACATGCCAGTGTTATCAATCTGTGCTGGGAAAGCTTAATTGAACCTTAATTTTCCCCAAAAATAGGTTTCAGTAATATAACTTGGCGACATTTTCGTTTTAGATACCCTCTGATACATCCAAATAAAAGCGAGTTGTGCGAAATCCACCCCACAAGACAAGAGAGTTCCGCACAAGTTTATATCGTACATGAACACCTCAACACAGGACATGTCCAAACAAAAAATTAAGTACTTATATAATAATGCTTTTGTTAAGGGAATTTTGCTGGCGAGTTTCCTTATTTCAGGAGATTACTCTCAAACAATGTTAGGAAATAATCTCAGCGACCATGTACACATTACGGAATAGACGCTCCTTCGTTACGACATAGAAGAAACTATATCTTCTTTTCACTTTCACTCATATGTCATACTTTCTGTGGAATCACTGTACCGAGAAATTGTTCAGCCTTTCCTTAAGGGCTGCCATATGCGTTATACAGCTTCCAAATGGAAACGTAACTCTTTATGCAATGCAGTGGTCCATTGCCATTTTGCCGTATGAGTGCACCAAGAGTGCTGCATCATTCTACTGCTTCGTCGAAATATGACAAATCGCTACTGGAAGGTACTGTCGTAAAGTTCATTATACTAACTAGAGATCTGAAAATGTGCGGTAGTAAGTAGCACTGAAAAAAAAAGTCACTGAGAATAAGTGCATTGGAAAGAAGGGACGTTTTAAATTTCACCGAAGGTCTCTATTAGCTAGTGTAAACTGCACGGTATTACAAAAATTATAACGTAAATATTACAGTTCCCTATTTTCAAGCATTTAATGAGAAATAATGCAATGGGATGTAAAAGAACTTCTGCGAGGAAAACATCCGACACACCGGTGGTGCTATATGGTCTTGGAAACTGACAGCGTCATTTTACAATCTGTAAGGCATTCTCCAAATACCATTAAAAATAGAACACAGATTGTTATTTTTGCAAATTTTCTAACGCTGTAGTATTTTAAACTTTTTTGAAGATTTCTTCTTCTTTGCATAGATAAGCAAAGAGATAACGCATTTCAAAGTTTCACAGACAACACAGCACTCTTCTTTCACTACCACATGTTCATGTTTTCGTACAATAAATTATTAGTTCCAAAAAAGCTTCTTATACATCCATTCTCAATCACCAACTCGTCAGTTCTTTAAAGCTGAAACTTATCTTAACATTTCATTAGTAACACTTGCCACATCACGTAAAAGGAAACTCTTATTATTTTTAAGAAAATATAAACAAACTTAGACTTAGTAAACTGGATTAGCTACGGGATGTAGTAAGCAAGATATACATTGCTACCCCAAAAAGAGTTTATATTGATCGTATATCTATAAATCGAACATCGGCAAACAGCCCATGCTCTCAGTTGAGACTTCAAAAAGCGACACACAAAGGTATTTCCTGCATTTTAATTCACGGGTTATCTTTGTAAATAACACTAAATTTTCTGCAATAATAACCGAATTTAAAGTAGAAACAAATATATTAATAAATAAAGTAGAATAAATGCTTCTCTAACTTCCATAGAGTACACATTCCATGTTGTCAATGCACACGTATTTGGTTGAAAATTATATAGACGCAAGTAGCAACTTCCCTGCCCTTTTAGGGCAGCCACACTAGAACATACTTAATGAACTGAGAGTGCGTGAGAAACTTTTCATTCATGTTCCAATACAAGCTTATTTTCTGTCATCCATTGTTTCCGAGGAATAATTTACGTATTATCAAACTGATTGTATTACATTTAACACTAAAATCTACACACGTGGTAAACTTGTTTCAGAAAAAATAAACAGTATATTTATAAACAAGCCAGTATATATGCAGATTATTAAATTGATTATTTCGCATTCCTCAAAAACCGCTTGGTATTTTCAATGCAAATACAGTTATATAAAACGTCTTTGCCCTTTTCGGAGCTAATGATGTACAATTTAAAATTCGCCTCGAACAACGCTGTGATAGTCAATTTTACATGAAATAATTTAACAGTCCTGGGACAAGCAGAGATACTGATTGTACACTAGCAATATCCTTGAAATGTTCAATATATCTGTTATGTATTAAGTACCATTAACAACGTTCATTCAAACAAAATTCAACTCTTGAAGAAATAAAGTTTACAAACTTGGTCTTGGCGGCTATTCATATAGAAAGGGAAGCAGCCTGGCAGAGAAGAGAAATATTTCATTTTAGAATGAACATATAAGGCGATAATATAGATATTCCAATATTATTACACACCACGGTATGTTTTAAAGTTCTTAGAAGATTGCAGTTGTGTTCAACTTTTAAATATACTTTAATTTAAAAAGTAACTTAAATACACTAAATGCGGTAGATTTTCGGTGCATAATATCTACAAATATTCTTGAAATATTATTTAAACGGTCATGCAATGCCGAAAATACAGGTTTAATAGGAAATTACTATTCTTGACTTCACTTAAATCATATATTTACATAACATTTTCAAGTATTGAAAACAATTAACTCTTCATAAATTGATTTCGAAAATGCCGCAAATATTACTGGGGTGGAAACTCACTTAGTTGTGCATATTATTCACCGATAGAAATTGTTATATAATCACAAGTCACTGTAAATGTGCAATAATCATAGCAATACACATTTGAAGTTAGTTTGCCTAGAACAACAGGGTTATTGTGTAGGAAATTAAATTTATCACGACAGTAAAACATGTCTAGAGAGCTACATATGTATTCGGTCCAATAACAGGAACTCGGGGAAACACTGGGCCTCGAAAAGACAGGAAGCTGCTGTCTGCAGAATGGCCTATCGAAGCCCCTACCGCGTTGAGCAACCCAACTTACAGCAATGAAAGATGGGTTGCAAAATATTTTATGTACATATTAAGAAAACAGCTGAATAACTAGCAGACCAGTAATGACAAACAGATTTGTGGTCTGTTTGGTTCTGTGCCCAAGGTTAGGAGATCGACCTGGCTCAACATACTGATATTTAATTTCTCTTAAATGTGACAGTCTTTTATCAACGTAATTATGCACATGTAAATGTTTTTTCGGCGTACTCAGGTCTAAACTGAATACATTTAATTCGAGTCTTACATAAATTACCAAGTTTTAAATAACGAGTTTTAATGGTTTACTGATACAGCACAGACACATTTATTTGCATAAAATATCATCGAGTTATAGTTTAAGAACTTATTTTCTTGCTTTACGAAGTAACATGTTTGTAATGGAAAATTTTCTGGGTATGCAACTGAATTTTAAACTTGCAATTTGATCAAATAATGTAGAAGAGTTGGTGATTTGTTTTATTTACATATTATTATTTTTAATTTCTCATTAACTGTGATAGTTTTGCCGACCAGGATTTATAGCCACATGCGGAAACTTAAGACTAGTGGAATGGTGTTCATAGACGACTTTCTTCTAGCCTTAGTTTCATTGGTCGAAAGAGATACGAGTAGTTTTCTTCTTAGTAATGAATTTCTTCCGCCATTCTATTGCCCCCAGGAACAAGGGAAATTTCCCGCAAAGCTCATTTAATGGAGAGCTGGCATAATATAAATATAATTATGAGTTATTCTATTTAATTGTCAGTTCATTAAAATGATTGCATGCTAGGAAAGAAATTAGTGGATCTATTCGACGTAAAATAGTACACTAAATTTAGGTCTTTTTTCTCATTTAGCTTGTGTAAATAACGATCTCAGCTGAGTATTAACGGTTGTAATGGAGAGTTTTAAGCTAATTTGTATGTGTTGTATTTCAGTTACATTTACCTGTTCTGTAACTTGTAACTACATTTTACCCTTAGCGATAACTGCTTATTTATTTTTTATTTAGAAAATTTTCGTACCTTTGTTATATTTTCAGATACTTACACTTTATATGTTCTAAATATCTCAAGCATTATCTGTTATAGTTGCTGTTTATAGCCCAGTGTGATTAGTAACCACATTACAATACTATGTTAAAACGCTACTTCTTTATACAATGACATGGTGTGCCCGCAAGAGGGGCTCCAGGTCTTTACTGCTTTAACTAAATATCGCTTAAATAGGAACCTGAATTATCAGTTAAGAGCTCTGATACAAGCTGATATGAACGTGATTTAATTATGATCAAACTTAACATTTCCTTGCAGAAGTGGATAAGATAGAGCAGGTATGGTGGTGTTCTTCAAAGTATTAGATCGTGCTGGCTTGCAGGTTATATCAAGGTCGGTAGTTTAACATCCTATTTTGTCGGCTGAAGGAGAACAGTGGGGATAAACTTGAGGCTAAGCCACTGTGTTGCACATCATATGGAAAACAAACGATTGCTCAACGGTCTTGTAATACGTACATCCACAAACATGTCTACAATGACTATTGCAATGAGGCTTACTTGTCTTTTCCAATGCTGAAATGCCCATGTGAAATTTGCTATACTGTAACTTTGTTATACGTGGAGAAAGTTTTCTGTTTGTAAACTTTCTTTAACCATGAAACTCCACTATACGCAATCGATCACACACTTGTTTCGAGTATCTTAATTTAGGTCCGGAAGTTTTCTCTAAAGACACTGGATAATACAACTGAATTGAACCGAATTAATTTCTCAGTAATTTAAGGTGTATAATGAATCACACAGTGTCTAAAAGAGATGGTATTTTTGCATCAATAACAAAATATAAACAGTTAATTTAACAACGTTTCTCATACGGCAATTCTATCTGAACATTGCCTGTATTTGAGGATACCCATTGCTGAATTCTTAAATTCAAAACATTGTTGAACTTCAAAACTATGTTCAGCTACATGCTATCGCATTTACTCTGATAGCTTTTTAAATCCTAACGAATTATATGATCAAGAACAAACGCCTTATTGCCTATATTTATTTTCAATTCCTTTTGATCACCTTTGATTTTATTAATAATTTATTCATTAAAAATCTTCCTTTGATGTATTTTGCAAACACCTGTTCAATGTTTCAGCCGAAAGTTGACAAGCGAATTTGAAAAAAAAAAAAAAAGTTATAAGGTTTTTGTAACACTTTGAAATTGCTCAAGATATGACACAGTTTGACCACAAAGGATAAATAGATAAGAATTAGATTAAAAGTAGCAAGAGAGTTTAAAGGGGTATATATTTTAATTTTGTGCATTAATATTTAAATAACGCGGTAGTTTTTTTGTTGTTTTTTTCATATTACCATTGGTTCATCATGTGGATCACGTAATCAAGTAGCATAAAATGTAAAATATAATTTTTTGACAGCAGATATTGAAGATGTGAGCATGAAATTTAAACCACACTCATATTTGTGGTACAGAAGCAAGAAAAAACATGTATATAAAAACTGCAAGATTTGGTATGTCACATATCCAAACTGATATACTGGGGTATTATTAAATAAAACAACTAGTTTCACCTTTGACTTTATTTAATTCACTGGATTCAGTTTTTCTATTTTATACTTGCTATAAAAGTATTTTTCTTTCGTACATTCCTTCAGCGTTTATTCTGTCAACATTTTACATCAACCTTATCTAACGCTAAATTATCCCGTTTATTGTTTCAGATTTGTTGTCTACATGCATTAATTTCCTTACACTACAGGATGTGATGTGTCACTATTCCTTCTTCCACAAATACAACCCTGGATCTCGCCCAGAAAAATCGTTCTCCCTCGTGCTGTTAACATACGTCCTTAGACTTTCCTATTGCAAATAACATTTAATATATTCATTAAAATTGTTTATAACTTAATAAATGAAAATTGTGGTAAAAATGTTTAAGTAACCTTAGATGCTATAAGAACTTACTTTGGTAAAACACAATAGTAATTATATACTGAGTATGAATGCCCGTTTTGCTTTTTTATCAATTTTAACTAATTTATTACACAAATAATAAGTATTTGTTGCATGTGAACCATTTGTGTAGATACAAAATACTTATGCATTACTATGAGAAATAATGGTGTTTTAACTTTCTGAAGCATGAGAGTTTTGCATCGTCATCGATACTGCACGAGAAACAAAAGAAGTTACTTAGGAACAACTAAAAATAAACAAAATGTTGTTTACAGCTTGGCAACAAGCTAAACTTGTATTGCGCAGTGTTTAATTCTATACCACATTTACTGGAGGAAGGCAAGATTGTCTCATAAGTAATTTGGGTTTTCTGATTTTAGTGTTTTGGAAAATGTATTGGGTTTGTTTGGTTTGACAATGCTATTTACAGAACGCCATAGTGTTGCGTACAGTGCGAGCATAGTCTTCAGCTATTAATTAACAATCCTAAAATGGAGATAAAGTTTGAACATAGATTCTTTCTAAAACAATACTGCAAACAGTATTATAAAGTCGCTGCTGCAGCTCGAAGAATATGTGAAATGGAAGGAGAAGGTGTCGTTAGTGAGTTCTTCGTCCTAACGTTCTAACGTTTCAACAATGGAGACAGAAACACTAAAGATTTACCACGTTCTGGAAGCCCTAAGGTATGAAATATTGAGGATGCATGCAAAGTTCTGCGAGAAAATTCGCAAGAAATGTATCCGTAGACTTTCAGAAGAACTTGGTGCATCAAAAAATACCACATATCGCCCGCCACATTAAGACACTTGGGAAATCATAGAGTATGTACCTCATGAATTGACAGCTTAACACGCTGATCGTAGGTTGGATATCTGTAGTCAGCTTATCCGTAATCCCATGAACGATAGATTTGTCAGAATAATTGTCACTTGTGATGAAAATTGTCTAAAATGCTATATAATTGCGAAATGTGTTACAAATCACTGGCACTTCTTAGAATAAAAATATGAGAAGCAAAATGAATACATATTTATTTACTGTTCAGTCACAACCACAGCTTGAGCAGTCACAGTATCCTGTCATCATTGGCTGAATGTTGTCAATATGTATGAAGATTCAAGTGAAAGTAAAAGAAAGATACAGGACTTTTAGTTGTTAATATGGATATTCTTTCCTGAGCTATATGAAATCATTTCCAAATTTTAATAATAAAGAAGTATAGTGCCAATGCTGTTGACTTTGTAACTTGCTCGAACAGTAAGTTTGGGATCCAAGCATAGATAGTGAAAAACATTTCACTAGGGGGTGAGTGTGTGGTGTTTAAGGGCCCGTCGACAACAAGGTCATTTGGGCCCACATTTCACTAGGTATAGTTAATTCTAAAGACAGAATATACCGTTGTTTGAAAGCTATATGTAGAGGATGAGGCATTGATAAGAGGCCATTACTGAGGGTAGAAGGAAATACTACTACAAACAGAAGTTGTTTGGGGTAAAGGAGGACTATTGTGTTATTACTTTCTTCCGTGACTGTTGCAAAATCAGTCGCAGGAGCGATACAATGGCTGATAGCACGGGTGTAAATGCAAACATCCAGTGAACTGTTTTTCAACCGGTAAACAGTCGCGGTAGTGAAATCTTGTAAAAATCTACCATTCTACACCTCAGTCGTGAATTCACATATAAGAAATGTAGATCTACTTAGGAATGGAGACTTTTTTGAGTAGTGTGAACTAAATTCCCATTCTGCAAGAATATATTAGGTAACATTTGGACTGGGAAAATGTAGTGTTATATTCACACAAATTTATCCAATCACTATTTTACGAACTACACCTACAAAATGTTTACCTTTCTATCTAATTCTAGCTAAGTGAGATACATTTTCATTACACTTTAGATAACAGTACTAACCAGATTTTTAAAAGGCGAGTCGTTAAGAAATGCATGCTCTTTGCACGGCTACAATAAAAAAGGGAGTGTTACCTCCTCTACCCATTCTTCTAACAACTATTCTT
This sequence comes from Mantis religiosa, assembly GCA_030765055.1. Lineage (NCBI taxonomy): Eukaryota > Metazoa > Arthropoda > Insecta > Mantodea > Mantidae > Mantis > Mantis religiosa. The sequence goes on from CM060951.1 coordinate 90,088,611, forward strand.
ATCAAAGCTGATTCTTATTTGCGTTTCACATTAAATGAGGTAAGCTTATATTTAATATTTTATTTAATATTTTTAATATCATACAAGAAGTATAAAATAGGATAAAATGAAACCAGATTGAAATAAGCAGAAGCAGAAGTTCGTATTTGAGATATTAAAACCAAAAATAAAAATCGAGAAGGGTTCGGCCCGAGATGAGATTTGATATTTATTATGTGTGCGCCTTAACTTTTGTATAGTGTGATTTTGACTTTCTCTTATAGTTCATCAATTATTCAAAGATCGTTGAAAATGAAGATTATGTTTTATAGTGTCTAAGTTTTCTTTCTGTGGAATGCCTTTTCAGCAGGATTTTACTCTAAATATATCATTTTGGAAGTAGTGACATTAAGAAATTGTCAAAAAATTCAAGGCACGCGTTTTATGTGTTTAAACATCTTAAATGAATAGGACCAAATTCACGCCAAGGCAGGAGGTCATCTACTAACATTATTTATTACTTATTATCCAATTTTTTATTCCTATTTTACCCAAGGGTATATTAGGAATATACTTTACAAATTTATGAATATAATACAATTTACAAAAACATAACAAATTCAATATCAAGCTGACAAAAAGTAAACATCAAGATTAATTATTTAGTTTAAGAAATATTTAGTTTAAGAAAGCCATGAAATATTGATAAGTTTTGTCATTCATCAGAATATGTGTAACCTAAGGATTGAAGCAATAATTAAAGTTCGTATCTTTCAAAGCAGAAAAACGGACAATCAAATAAAATGTGAGGGACATCTTGAAGATGATTTCCACAAATACAATGAGATGTAGATTTGATTTTGAATCGAAATGAGTAAGCTGAAAATTTGCCATGTCCAGTTAAGAATTGAGTGAGAACATAGTTAAGATTAACGAATTTACATTTATGTCTGTTAGAAACTGTTGAATGTCTACTAACATTAGCGAAGGTTTTAGTGAAGCCCCAGATCCAAATAATACTTTTTGTGAAGATGTCTGCAAATTTGGTATTCTTAAGTTTTCTATTTTCGAGGCAGTCCAGCTTTTGCACTGTTGGACATGCCCACTGTTTTGCTTAGCTTGATTTTCTTAGATCCCTTGAAAATAAAATGAAATCATATTTTTCAGTCTAAAGGTGTGCTTCCTTCAAATTATTCCAAAACTTATTCAGTGTGTGCTACAAATAGTTGTTACAAGAGCTCAGATTTTGATGTACTAAAAATTCCTGAAAATTTTTGTATGAAATAGTAAACTTTATAAAAATGATATAACTTCAAAATATTACCTATACTTTGAATTTAATAAACTTAGTGCGCAGAAGGTAATAAATTATTTTATATATTTGTGTAATTGTATATAAGCAGAAATAGGCACATAAACATTACGAAATAATGTATGAAATATTTAAAGGATATATTTGTTCCATGTATTTTTTTGAATAATTTAGAGGATTTTAGCTGTTTACCTATAGTTAAAAACAATAGCTTCCGTATTCAATACCAGAGGAGCGGCGATCAGCAGTTGCCGGAGAAAGTGTCTCAAATCTTGTGACGTCAGAAGTATGTAGTAGGGCCACAACCTAACAATTTATGCAGTCATGAAATTCCTATGTAAAGGACATGCATCTTTATGTTCGCCAGTGTTTATCTGTCTTCCTGTTGTATTGGCGACCGGAAGGTCTTGCGCCGCTGGCTGTTCTTTTTGTACTCTTATACTTCCTTCTTACATTTTTCCCTTTATTTTGTAACGCAAACATAAGTTTCTAAAAGTCGGAAGTATATTTCTTTTCAGAATTAGGTAACTCCATTGAAAAGAGTTCATTAAACTGCCAAGCAAAAAAACTCATCCTTTAAGAATCAACCCCTCAGTTTTCGGATTTTGCAACAATTGCTAAGAAATATTCCAAGAATTAGATAAGTAGGGAGTGAAAGTGACAAGTAGTCCGTGATTAACGTCACGTGGATAGGAGAATAAGCTTTTATATGAATACTTAATACATTTTAATTATAGGTTGATTGATAAATACTTTAAAGAAAAATGCATTCATTTGTGCTCGCACTTCCGAATTTCTATACTTCGGTGTCAGCTCAATGAAGTAGCAAAAAGGAGATTCGGAAGTAAAACATTTCTACTGAGTTGCAGCTTACAGACATTTGCAAGTTAAAAGTTAAACGTGCCGATGACACTAAATTCTCCAACTGACTCGTACTTACAAGTTGTAAGTTGCCATTAAGGTAGTTGTCTCATGTGTTTATGAGAATTCCTAAGTGGTTTACTGGTAAAAATACGAGTCAGTTGGAGAATTTAGTCTCATATCGGCACGTTGGCCATAGTAGCTCAATGGTTAGAGCGACTGGACGGAGACCAGAAGATACGTGGTTCAAATTCCGGCTATGGCATTGAATTTTTCGGTCTGACTCTTAACTTTCCATAGTACTATTCATTATTTAAATTCTGACGGATTTTATGTTCATGTGTAATGTGTTCTAATTAATGCTATAACTCGTGTTCAATAAAAACATGTGTTATTAATCTAATTGTTTGTATGTAATACTACGCTTTGTCAAAACTTTATCGAAACCTTATGAACATCTTATTTTGTATAAGAACGCACGTGGCAACTTTAGTGCTAATTCCAGTCACTTTAGAAGTAACAAAGAAAACAGGAAAAAGAACCAGATTTTTGCAAGTAAATATCCTTGAGCCTCATTGCATAAACGTTGTGAGGAAAGGACACATCTTGGTATCACGGAGCACTAAAACAGATACAAAACCTTGGTAGTGGGGAAAACGATATTTACGATTCTTAAAGCTTTTCAACTTATGCTACATACAGCATATCAAACTAAAGGTCCACCTGACTTTCTGTGCAAGGTTAACAACCAACATGTACAACCTGGCCTTCTGCGAAGATACACAAAAAGTAGTCTAATTGAATTATTTATAAAATCCTTTAAATCTCGCTTTATTAATATATGGACCAATGAAGTTACTTTTGATCACCTTGGACAAGCAACTTCCAGGAATTTTGCAAACAGTAGACGACTTCACCATTATCAGGCTATTATTAATGATCTAAAACTATTAGAAGAACCACAAAAATGTCAGAAATGACCTACAACTCTGTTTATTTATTAAGATTATTGTGTAAATTTATTTCTACACAAATATAACAGATATACTAGCAGATAAGGTTATTATGACAATAATGAGATAATTTAGAACATTCTAAATAAAAATATTTGTAGCATATTCTTGTTTGAAGAACCTGACAACAAAATTAAGAAAATTGTTTCTGAAGCAGGACTTAACTAGTTAAAATTAGATCTTAGTAAATTAAACTATAGAAAACTATAGTATTAATTATTTTGATTTTCCTTGATTTCTAGAATTCATTGTGAATGAACATCACTTCACAGCCTATGATACGACAAAGAAAACACTTTTTAACGAAATACTCATTCCGAATTACTACGTTTATGGCTTGTATTTTCTAATTAAAATAATTTTACAAAAATCATTCTACTCTTTGGAAACTGAAATTTTGTTCATATTTCAAGAAATTTTACCTTATGACTTTTTCGTTGTAGAAAATAATATTTTGACCTCAATTGTCGAAGGTTCTTAGTGTAGCTCCTTACGCTTTGTGCATGCAAGAATCTTAAAGACGACGAAACCAGCATGTGATTCTACACACCAAACAGCAAATATCCCTTTGAACTAAAATCGTTAACATTTCTAAGAAGTGGACCCACTCAGACAACTAATCTAGCAACCCGAATTTCTAACAAATATTTTGCTTCTTACAGGGAAAATATTTCATAGTTGTAAAAACAAGTGTCATATTTAGGCTTAGGAATTGCATGAGTGCAGCGAGGAGTAGTGAAAGGTATAAGAAACAATCGAAAAGCTAGGGAACCTGCAGCAATAGACATTTAAAAATAAAAATAAAAACTTAGATACGACCTTTTATCAAAGACATTTTAGTGTAGATTGTAGGTTGTAAAAGTAATTATTAAGTAATATTGCTAAGTTATATTGTTGGTCATGTTTGTTCCTCAAAGTTATTGCTTCCATACCATAGGTTATCACTACATGTCACTGCCATTAACATGTTCTTAGAGAATGGAAATTGTTGAATATTAAGATAATTTCTGTCTATATTTTCTCCCAGATACATACTTTAGTCAAACATTCCATAGTTTTGGTGATCGCTTTGTTCAACTGCGAGCAACTTTTAGATACTCATAATTCTGTATTCCAAGCTTAACGTCTGATTAACATTGAAGATTGTAAAGGGAATAATACGGGTTTGTATTTGTATTCGTTAAGAAACTGGTGCTTCCAGGAAGATATCCTTGCATGTTTGACGTTGTTCAGTTCAATCGGTGCCACGGTAGCTGCATGCGGGCCAAGGTCGACCAGGAGACTGTCGATCTCAAGTTGGTGGTCATCAGTGACTCCATCGGTTATCGGGCTGGAATGACACGTGGTCCATTCATGATTCCTCAGAGCACGTGATGTTACTGCAGCTAGCTGCTACATGGGATTTGATCTTGCAGTGTTGGTAAAATGTAGGTAATATGTGTAAGGAATCTGTGCTCAATTGGGATCTTTTGATTTCGAACCTTTTGGGATGTGGGTGATTTTTATTAGACGTTGAAGGTTTGTCTGCCGTACGCTTTGAATTTTGAATTTCTTTCACTGTGTTATGCACATTTCGTTCACTTTTCCTCGTGTCGTAGCTGTCCTTTTCTGACTTACGTGGCGGAGCTTGCATTTTGACTTGTTTTGCTGTAAGATTCAACTGTTGCATTCCAATATCCTGAACAGTGTAGGGCAGGCAACAGAAAGTGTGACGTAATACCGCGTATCCGTCTGTGTTTACGCAAGCTTTCACTGTTGGCCACCTATATTTATTCTTCAAAGAGGTCGCAGATAACTTGATAACAGCTGCTTAAAAATTCTTATACCGTTCAGTAGTATATGTATTCCATTTCCTTTGTTACAATTAATCCCAAATTAACTTTATCAGCATTTAGCATTTACATTAATTTCTATTTTTGAGGTTCTCGTCTTGTATACCATGAAAGTAAGTCATACTTTCATGGGGATTACAACCTTTAGCATACATTGGTTAATCTCTTCCTAGCAATTACAATTAATCAGGTGGTTTTAAGTTTCGGTTCGGATTTACTGTTCTGGTTGCTGCGATCTCTACTACTGCATTTACTTCCTTTAAAAACCCATCGGTGGGTACAATCCTGGTTCAGGAAAGAGGCGTTTAGCGTCGTTGGTACGGGGAGAGGTGTTCGAGGTCAAGATCCTTTTGATGTAGGATGCAATCACGGAAAAGCAGATTATATTCCGGACTAGCGGGTTGTTCTCCGTTGTAGGTAAGGGTGAGCATAGGACTCTGTCTCAGGATCCAGCGTTTAAGTTGAAATACACTATACCTCCTTGTTGGTTTCTCTCATTGATATAACATTTATATTATTAGATCGCTTCCTATCACACTTGCTCGCCATCCGTCGGTATCATGCTTTTATTCAAGCTACCCGCGTTTCACATTCCCGCATCTAATTGTAAGTTTTTCTCTGCACGGTCCCGTCACTTTACACATTCACACGCCCAAACGCCCCAAGATGAACTGTCGCGACTTTTCTCGTCTTTTCGCACCCTTGCGGTCCGCGGCCTTACCTATTTCCGCCTCTTTTCTATTTCATGAATGTTTCGCCCATATCACTGATGTATAGCAATTTCTTATTGGAGGTTTGCTTTCCTTATATTTAATCTGATTGGTCTTTCACCCCCTCATATATCTAGGCAGCAGTTCAGTTTTTCCCACCGGGGTTTGACCCTTGGGGTCATGTTGGGACACATTCTGACTTTTTCTCACGATTCCCGACCGTCTTACATTCCTAAGGGGAACTTTGCCCTCTTGCCTCCCTTTCTCACGCATTTAGCGTTCCTTTGCTTACGTGACACTTTCCTTAATTTATATAGTTTATTTTCCTTCACTTGCTTACAGCATCGGAAACCTAAGGTTTCTGCCTCACCTTCCACAAAACATGATACCAAATAACTGATTCAGATATTTTATAAAGCGCCTCTGTAATTAACTTTATTGTTATTATTTACTGATTTTGATATGCAATAAACTAATAAATAAAACAACCTAAGCATCATACATACACCATAGACATTTTCGGTAATGAAGGTATAATGTTTTCTATCTCTCTCCTTTTCCATCCCTTCCGATACTTCCTATTTCGAAACACGATATTGCAGAATTTAACTGGATTCTGCAGCTAAAAGAATATTCGAACTTTGATTTTGCAAATATAACGTTATTTATCTATATTCTCATCTGTTATGTTTGAAATTCACTGAAATTAAATGTTTACTATCAAAAATCAGTTATATCATATGCTAACTTCCAAATCAGGACTTGATTCAACGCTGAGGATGGAAATTTTTCCTCAGTTAGAGTTAGTCAATATACGCCCTTAAGTGAAAGTATGAATGGCAGCGTAAATGTGTATGAGAATTTCATGTAATAATCAAAATTAATACCAATAGAAGAAGGATAAATCCACTGTAAAGCGAATGAATATCATTTTCGATGTGAAACTATTTCAAAGGCAGTTTATTGGAACTTCACTAATATATTTTATGCCCTCATACGAAGTTGACGAATGTATCTGTCTTTTACAACATTAAACGTCGATTATTTTGCTCTCTTATGTGTTCTCCAAGTCAGAAACTGGAGGGAGAGAGAGAGAGAGAGAGAGAGAGAGAGAGAGAGAGAGAGAGAGAGAGAGAGAGAGAGAGCACAACCAAGTACATCCTCTTCAATGTCATATGATTCATGCACAGCGCACATGGTCGACCGCAACTACTTTTCCACCATGTGACTTAACAGAAACTACCTGTGATAGAAAGCAACGCAGAGTACGTGTATGCGAAGACAGTTGTTCTAAAGAAAATCAACCATATGGCAGTATTTTAAAATTGCAGGCAACCTATAATTTGGCATGAACAAGAGCTTTTCAGAAAGGAAATGCAATGTCCTCAGTTCTTAGTATCCAAAATTACAGTGCTTTAAGAGAGAATGTTTACAGCAGGAATGGGATATCGGTATAATGTCTATATCATGAATGCACAAATTCTCCTAGTAGGTATTACTGCCCCGAAATTATTTGCCTGATGCAATATTTACCACTTACCCTAGAACCACTACTGCAGTCAGTTAACCTACTCGCGTGCCTTAATGTTACCATACACATGAATGAAATGTTCTAGTTATCGTCACTAAAATGCAATAAAGACCGAAAAACCATTTTTGACTTCATATCCATAAACCTTTTGTTTTCCTTGAGTTCCCAAATGCAGTTCACTGTTCCACTTAATATGCAGCTCAGGTGTAGGTATTTCCATATATTTCGCTTTCACCTTTTCTTCTAACGATAACGTATAAATGGGCTACTTAGTAAAGTACTCAGTTCATTCGTGTTACTTAAATACAGAAAAGAGCACACTGTACACGTAAGCACTTGTGCACTAACAGCTTATACTGTTCCTTACACATACTTCTCTTTCAACTGTCTGCTGGCAGTACGATTAAAAATAATGATTAATTTAACTGTAGGTATGAACAGTGAAAGATGACTTACCAAAGTTTTAAAGTTATAACTATTTTCGGGTAACATTTACGCTGAAAATTATAGTTGTTGATACTTATTTTTCATATACGCTGCCAAAGATAACCCAAGACCTGTACTTATTGTCACGAAAGTTTGCTATACTGTTTGTACCAATCTTTGTGATATAGGGGGTAGCATATCTACCTTCTAAACTCGGTAATCGAGCGATATGACCCACTCCTTACAGGACGTTAAACTTCTTGAGGAACGGTATGGATCCATAGAAGAGTTACAGGTGCAAAATTAGTTTCTGTGGCTTGATATTGTCTGCCAAGACTTGACAAGCCTTGAATGTGCCTTCAAGAAGATGACACCATTCTTGAACCGGTCATGGAGTATTCGTACAAACGATTTAAAATAATTATTTCTTAATGGTATTAAAGTAGTGCCATGGCACGGAAGTGCCACCCTCGCCACCGTTCCTGATTATCACAAACGAATATTATGTTGATGTCAAGTGTTGAATGTATTTGTCCACGTAGTGATGCCTAAAGGTCCTTTGTTCTACCCCTGTATCTTACCAGGAGTCTAGAGAGGTAAACACTGGAAAACTACCACTGTGTACATACTAAATCTCAATTCGAATGTCCTTCGATTCTCTGATGCGCATATCACATTCATAGATATTGAGTTTTATTATACACTTACAAGTAAATATATGACGATTGTTCCTATACATTACAACCAAAAATAGTAGTGTTCGCTATTCCACTGCTGTTGTACTTAGTGGAAACATATGACGGTCCAAGAGAGCTATGGCAATGGCTAAAAACACTTGATTGTCATAATTCCAATACAACTGCTATTAATTTTGATACAAAACACTTGCTTATTCAGATACCTAACAGACAATAATTTCCTAATTAAGCATTCTTTATTATTTTAAACGTTTTTCTGTAATACTCAATAAATGAAAATACAACAATAAAACATCTTCTTCACCGTGTTTGGCTTCCGAATTTTCCCAGCGGGAATACCCCCACAAAATATTTCTTTCTTAAGAGAATGATAATTTAAAACAGGCATGTTTTGTAAAGTTATAACAGTACACTAGCTGGTTTTTTACAGACTAACTAGGGGCTGAAGGCTAAAAACAGCATGTAAATTGAAATGTATAAAAATCACCAGGTATCAAACTGTCAGCATTCAAGCAGCTCATTCAAATAAAAGCCCTTAGTTCATTATACTCGTCTTAATTACAATTTGCAGCCATTTTAATTACTAAAATACGTCGACATGAACAAAAGAATATTGAAATGTGTGCTTGTATGTATAATTTCTATGCTGATGCTTTTAAAAAAGTAAATTAATAGGAATCATTATTTTTATTGAGGCACATTTGTACAAAGTTATCAGTGTTTGTGAAGACCACACGAGGAAAGATTTTAAATGATAAAAGAATATTTAGGTAATTATATCAACAGCTATATGCAATATATAGAGAAATTTATGTGATCATTAATATATGCTTCAAATAAATGATTTAGGGACTCAGAAAAATTTCATTGACGTTCTCGACCATTGCAATTAACAGTAAACTACCTTTGCTGCCTTCTGCAAAACTGTCAGGTAGCGATCGGTGTACGGCAAACACTGTACACCGACGATCCTTTTAATGTATTTAAATCGCCATTCAAGGAAATGCATAAATCAACGAAAGTGATTTTAAAATTGTTAAATATAACGCAGTACAACGTAATGAATAGGAGTGAGTTTCGTCACGTAAGACTAACAGCTTACTTCCAACTCCCTCCCTCCCAGAAACACAAGTTATAATTCACTCTCGCTTGTGGTCATATTCCGTTTCTTATACCTGCTCTACTTTCTCTAGGATGTAGAATCTTACTTAGTTCCTCAGAAGTAAAACGTGTTATGTAATGTAGTTTACTGAATGAAAGCACAGAACATGAAAAAGAGACTCCATAAGATGGGGGGTGGGGGCAGAGACAAGGATTAAAATGGGCTGCGTGGCGTACAAAGTGAGAGTATATGGCTCGTCCTTGGTATTACATAATATGAGAACGGATGTTTCATGTTGATGAATCAATTACTTCAGACTTTCTTACCAACGTTTGGTTTTATCTTGCACACTAGGTTTGCCTGCAACATTTATCACTTTAGTGTTTAATTGCTGTAGTTACATTTTGTGATTACACTGGCCTTGGTTAAATAACACCTGAAGACAAACTGCTAGATCTCCATCCCGCTTTCATGACATTCACATGAGTTTCTCTAGTCATTAATCTAATATTTTCATAAAGAAAATTCATCCCTACAACTACTTTGTCCATCACAATATATCTGCTTTTAAGATAAACCATGGTGGCTCTCCCTTTTTCAGGAAGTGGCAATTAAATGACAAATCGATTTTTTACACTATGAAGTTACATGCGGGAGGGAACATTATAAGCACATTTATACATGTTGTTGTATAAGGATACAGTACGCTAAGCGATAGTCAGATATTTCAAAAAGTGATTTGCCAAGTAATATCATTGAAATTCCATATTTGTTACATGATTACAGAAAAAAAAACAATTCCTTCTCTACTTGTTTGCAAACTTTTATTTCAAAAGCTTACTATACTTCCTGAGTAATTATTGATAATCGAAAGAAGCATTATTACCCATTTACGAGTAAAATAGGTTAACGTGTTACTCAGATCCTTAAAAAAGCGGATAGATATTTTATAAGTTTAAAATTTCATGCTATTTGCATTACCTGAACGAAGAGCGACATGTCATTTATTTTTTATATTTCAAACCAATAATAAAAAATATAATGAAAACTGATACAGTAGAATCTCAGTATTATATCACTAATACTACCAGTAGTACCTTACATAAATATGTTTCTCATTAGTTTTAGAAATCAAAATTATTCAAAATCAATTTCGTACATGACTACACAAAGCACGCTTATTAAATTTCAATCAGCCTTTATGTCTCTAAATAATTTGGCCATCGGGAGAAGGAAATAGGACCCTAAATACAGTGTTTTAGGAGTATCGTTATGGTTAGTAAAATCCAATAGGTTTCTGTACACATTACCTTATTTGAACTAACTGATAAGGTGTCTTTATGAATAAGCAGGTTCAAAAAATGAGTTCGGTGAATTAAACATTTCCCTTTATATGAATGTACCTTGCGGTGGTATGCATAAATACGGGTTAGTGGAGAGGGAGGACGAAGGAACTTTATTCTTATTGCATACATCATTTTATTAATATAACACTTGGTTATTTGTTGTAATTGCATTTCAATTGTTAGAAATTCATAGAAATTCAGAAAGGTACAAAGCAAAATGATACAGTGTTATAATACTTCATAGCTTACTGCAAAGGACAGAACATGAAGAATTAGCTGTAATGCTACTCTAGGGTAGAGTGTAAGTTTGTTTTCACGGTATAAGCTGCAATGTGCTGACACTCTGAAGGCTAGCCGATTTATGCAAATAATTGACGTGTCCATTTTGTAGGAAATAAATTAATGTTTAATTTAAATTAGTAGTTTTAATCTTTTAGACTATTGTTGCAGAAAGGCCATTTGGAAGAATGCGGCTCGTGTTTATTGTATGGTTTTAAACTTTGAGTGATTTAGCATTAAGGTTGTAAGAGCATAAATAGACACGTCACATATACAATACACACTCAGACGTTTCCATATGCATGACCAAGTACTTAAGAGTACTTGTAGCTCACAAGACCTAGGTGGTACCCTATGAATCATACCTTCCTCAAACAATCAACATTACGGTACTGGTTGTGAGCGATTCAATGACATAATTGTTTTTTTAATGTTTGGGAACGCCTGTGTGGGATGCGTTTTAAATAACGTTCCGAAAATGTAACAAGGTTCCTGTACAAATATTAATCAATTTAAGAAAAAAATACTGGTGTTTACTAAAATGTGACTCAGGCTGCATTCATCCTACTTCAGTATAATTCATTACAAAACTTGCATTCATTCACAGAAAAATCAGAACTATAGGTGCAGAGGAAGGCGCTCTTTTGGAGAGAATACGTAGAATAGAAATATGTATATGAGCAGCTTACTGACATTTCAATGTTTTGTGACCACTGTTTGTCTTACATCCAACTATGTTTCTCACAACGCGTAAAAATACCTAATCTGAGTGATGCCCCTGTTGCTGATGAAATGTTAGAAGAAACGTTATAGTGAATGAGTTAATTAAGTCATTCACAATGATAATTAAATATTAACACAATAACGTAAACATAACTATGAACCTTGTGTTGTTTGTTGTCATTTATAGCGATAAACAGAAACATACATTTCGGCCAATTACAATAAAGCATGAGGCAATACGCCCATTGCAAATTGACCACCGACAGTACACACGACAAAATTTGTTTGTAGCTATATCAAAATGAACATAATTAGACACCTGGTTAAGGGATCTTAAACGCTTAAAGCAGTACTGCCTACCACCATAATTTGTTTTACTGCATTGATTCTTGACACGTGATCTTACAGATAAAGGTACTGAGAAACGAGCATATGCCAAAGGAAAATATATGTGACATAAGATAATCATGCTTTATATTTGACGTAGTCATTAATATTAAGTTTGGAGCTTGCAAACTTGTAAATCTACATTATTGTAAGTTCATGGTGTGTTTAAGCCAACATCAGTTATTGTGAACGAGTGCATTAAGATAACATAAATCTAATTTCTATGTTTGTTGTGCTTATCTCAAGTTTCATTATGAATGATCTCTAAACCTCCGTATTTATTTATTTAATTTTCTGTAAATTCACTTGTTCTTATGCTCACTTAATTCACCGAATAATAACATTTAAAATTTCTCAGAAGGGATACATTCTAATCAACTAATCATTAACCTATTTTTCCGGAGTGAAATTGTGGCAACTCTTACAAATTAATATTGGAGAGAGGTTTCCATAAACATGTGAAATATTAGGTTTTTCATTTGTGCAAATTTCGGCACTAATCTTATGCTTTATATTCATTCGTTATTCCTAGGCTAAATACACAGCTATTAGGTAAAGGTCCACTTATATGAGAGACACACTGATTTTTTAAATTACGACTAACTACTGTGATCACAGTTGGCTGCAAATATTGGAAGATGTCACAGATTATTGTAGTAATTGCAGTTAATAGCCTCTTAGGTTTATTCGTATAACAAGACACTTTTGGTTGCAGTTTTCCCACTTTATGTTCAATACATATTATTCTTTCTTTGGTATTTATAGTTCATAATATAGATTTCGTTGAAGTATGATGGTTTTAATAAATTTCTGAGTGGTTATTAGCACATTATAAACAAAATAATAACTTTATGAATAACTATTGCATCTGAAAGTAATGTTTCCTCTTAAGCAAATATTCGCAATATATTATTGGAAAAATCAGTATTACTTACTGTACTTTTAATTTTATGAATTAAATAGCGATTTATTTCTTCGTCAATAAATTCACCTTAAATTTTGCGAAATGGAAGCACCACATATTTCTACTGCTTTAAAATTAAACACACATGTTATTCTTATAAAATTTGTAATATTTTTACGTTTTGATTTTTGGACTCTCGTTAACTGAATACTCAGGATGTGAGAAAAATGTTTAGGAGATGTTCTTTCAAACGAGGTTGAATTAAAATAGGTTTTCTATATGACATAGCACAAAGCTTTTGTTAAAAATTGATGTACTACACTGACAGAACTTTATTTACTCTCTGTACTCTTGTACACAATATTTTCACAAATATTTATTTCTCTAGTTAACGTTAATCGAAATAAAAGTAATCTTAATGCTTTTCCTACAGGCAAAGGAGAATTTGTAAATACAGTAGGTTTAGTCAAACAATAGAGGTTGCTATTGATATCTTTGAAGTTCGGTTGAATTAATAATACTAAACACATATTTGCTCATTTAGTACCTCAAGGTACACCTGGAGCTTTAATACCTTTTATAGTATGTATTGAAACTATTAGAAATATTATTCGTCCTGGTACTTTAGCAATTCGATTAGCTGCCAATATAATTGCAGGACACCTTTTAATAACTCTTTTAGGAAATACTGGAAGAACTTCTCTTTCACGGCCCAAAAATAAAAAAGTAAATGATTTCTTAATTGAGAAAAGTATAAATATTGGAAAAATCACAGTGATATCAATCGTAAATTATTTGTAATTATATTCTGTGTCGTAATATTTTGTCTATCTCTTAGATTTAACAGATATTCAAAAGTCATCAGGAAAATGCATTATGGATAACTTTTGCAGTAAAATATCATTTATATTGAAACTATCTTCAAAATGTGTTTCAATAAAAATCTTTAAGCCATTTTCTAAAAAATCAAAATGTTCAAAAATGTTCCATGTAAAGGAGATGGAGAAATATGAGGAAAGACATCTTTAAAATCTTCGTGTTGCATCCTTGGAAGATGCTGAGCTTAAATAATTTAGGTTCTTAAGTTATTTTTCGTTTTTTAATGTTCACAAGCGCTTCTCCTAAAATGCTTTATTTTCTTCTTTTTGTTTTTATTTTTGGAGTTCCCAGACATATATTTCCGCCGAAACCCCTAATCGACCTTTTGGGTGGAATGCGATGCTTTCCCTAATTACTTAGTAGAGAAAGTAACAAGGCCTTAGTAGTTACGTATGCATAGGCGAAGGAATTTTTATAATTTAGATTCCTGTTTTTTGTTGTTTCCGGAAATTAAAAAGATCTAACTGACCTTTGGGTTGACCAATTACCCTCACTCTGTGAACCCCCGCAGCGGCCAAACACTCATGGACTACTATTCGTTCTGCACACTTGACCATGACGGAGAATGTTCTTAGGAAGTCAATCCTTGAGGCAAAGGAAATTTTCGTGGTATGACATTTATATAAGATAATGTTGAGTTTCTATGGAAGTTTCAATCAGGCTACTTATTTGCACATTGCTTGATGGTTAAGATAGCTTATTCTCAATAGCATTTGTAAACAATATTAACATTTTTCTATTTTCTAAGTCCATATAGTCAACCTCAAATGATTTGTTAATAAATGTTTCTCTTTAAAGATAAATATTTGGAGATACAAAGTACTACTTTAAAATATAGAGAATGAGATTTAAAAAATTTCCTTAATGTTGAATTCCATATAAGCTAGCACAGCATAGAGCTTCTATATGCCCTATAATGTTTATAGTTTCAACTTTGTTACTAAAAGCTGTTATGATGAACACCAGTTACAGAACAATGTCACCTACACCTTGTATCCTCATTTAAGTGTTTCCACATTGAAAATGCTTCCACGTAGTTAAGAGTTTTAAGGTGGTATACAAATCGTTCTCAAGCAAATGTACACAACGTATCTCCTTATTGAGAATTCAAATTACAGTCATAAATGAGAACAAAGAGATGAATGTTTTGAATATGTAAATATTATATTTATATTTATAAAGCTTAACTAAATCAATGGAGAAAATACTGTTATTTTTATTGAATACAATTCACCTCTGTAGAGATTTATTGCTTGGCCTGATTCTGGTTCCTTTGTTGTGAATATGTCTTATTTAAGAACACTTTTGAATTTCCATATATCAAGCAGAAATTAAGGTTAAAATTTCAAACGTTTTGACTTCCCATGAAGATAAAAGGAAATAATCCTCAAAAAGTGTAGTTGTACCTCTTAACAAGAAACAGAGCTCATCTTAAACGTTGGGAGTTCCCCATAGTATAATTTTGCAGCAGGAAATAGAGATCCTGTGGTAGATTACCGTAACGTGCAGCAATTCCTAATGGAGATTCTGGCGTCTAATCTGGGAATGAGCTGACAAATGCTGACGTTAGAAGGATTAGGAAAAAACCGTGTACGACCTCTTGAACCGCAGCATCCCTGAACCCCGCCACACCTGATCCTAGGTAATTGCAATTTACATGACGAAACTGTTTTTTATCTTAATGGAAAGCCTTGAGGCAGATTTTAACCTTCACAGTTCCATGTTAGGTGCTTGTCAGACGATACACATACGTCATCTGCAGCGTCAGAGTCATGGTTAGAGCTTGGAAACCTGCCCCAAGCCATGAATAATTGGAAATATTTCCATCAAAAAATAAACTGAAACATCAGTTGTAATTAATTAGTATTGTAGATTACTCACCTATGAACCTCGATCGTCAGTCAAACGCGAAAAACAAATAAACATGATTAATAGTGGACTTAAAGAGCAATGCACTATTCATTGTTCTAATATTAGACGATGGATATTACTTTCAAATGTAAAGTATGAGCTTTCACGTCTTCGTTTCTCCTATTGTTAGACTATTCCGAAACCCATTAGCTTACTATCTACTTATGCATGGAAATTATTTATTAAGGAAGATATAATTAATTGCTTAACTACACCAATTATTTATTAAAATGTATTAGCAATAACGAATATTCTTATACTCTTAAATAACGAACCCTATTGTTGATATTAGAGAAAATCCACAATATAGCATACGTTTCTTTATCAGCAGTAAACACTCTAAAGTTCGGGTTTATCGAGAGAAAATCAAAACGGGTGGGGTTTAATTGACACTACGTCCTCCGTGGTATAGGAATGTACGATAGAAATTCGTTTGGTGAGAAGAGACGCTAAACAATTACGAAAGAAATGGGCTGGACATCGTAAGTGGAAGTGAAAATATATGTATATCCGCAATTGCGAGTAGCACTTACTGGGAGCTGAGGTCTGGAAATGTAGCATTGTTTTCATTGCGCAACTATACCTCAACCCCACTGAACACTAGCCTTGACCAAGATGACACCGTGCATTGTCAACAAAACAGTTGTACCATCAGCCCAGAGCACTCAATTTCGTGATTGACTACTACAGACAATGCTTCATTTGTGTTGTAGAGTGTACGAAAATATATATGCTCTTGTTCAACACGTGTATGTTCTTATTGAGTAATAGCACTCATTATTTGAGGCCTACATACGCGCTTGTTATGGAAGTTAAGTTCAGTTTAATTTAAAAGCAAAGTTCTATAATGTTAGACTAAAATTAATGGATTTGGTTGATTTCTTTATTTACCGTAAGAATACGTGGACATGTCTAAATTTGTAGTATAGCATGTATAAAATATTAGTAAATTACTAACGATAGCTCGAACTTAAATTCTACTTAACCAAAATAAATTTACCTATTCAGCTATTACGTACAATTGATAAGTAAATAAGCCAATGACTTGAAACAATACTATATTCAAATTTACTTACAATATTTAAGCAATCTAAGAGATATTGCTTTATTATGCTTTTTACAATTTAAGTGATATTGTTTCATTATGCTTTTTCCAATTTTAGCAAAAGCTTATATATGTAAATCCTTTATTTGGCTTGACATTAATTTTCTATTTACTTCCACAAACAGTAATGTCCATTAAATGGTAGGTAATATCAGACAGTTAATGAATGAAATGAATGAAATGAAACTCAAGAAAACACAGGTTTCTTGAAGCTTAGAACTACCTGAAATCCATGTTATCAGTTTAAGGGAAAATCCAACAGGGTGTTCAAGTCTTCTCTTAGGACCTAATGACGACACCTTATCGAAACTTCACCTCTTTTGCTTTAGCATGAAGCACTTCCTCTTCAATCACTCAAGTAACCAAGTAATAGTGGTTCGTTTTTGACTGTTTTAAATTGGTTATGGTACAGAGGGGAGGGGAATCCACCTCATAAGTTTTGAGGCATCGTAACCCAGGAGAGAGCTTACGGTAAATCACTCTAACCCGGAACGACTTGAATGCGAGGCATTCACACTACTGAATAACTTATTATATAGGTTTAGACCTTGGTGTTAATGCTTTTGATTAATCGATGATATTGTGTTTATGAAGCCTTCCTATTGGAATGCTGTAACTTGTTCCAATCCTCAAAACGCCAATTTTCTGCACATCGTTCTCCCGCCCCCTGTGCCATTACTTAAAAACACACAAGATCGACGCGCGCAAGTATTTGGTATAGTGGTTCTGCAACATCGAAGCTCCTGTAAACAAGCCACCACTCAAGGATATAGATGACGTCCTTGCTCTTTTCTGTGAAGGACGTTGCAAGCTGACAAAGCAAAGGAGTTTTCCAGATGTGCGTGCGTTTAGACCTTGCTACGATATTTGTGACCTCACCTTACAGGAAATAAGACTACAATTATTACTTATTTTCTTTGAAATTCCAGTAATACTAAAACCATTATAATCGATGCTTACTTGTTTTTGTATATATTTCTTTCCGCAATCCTTAATACAATACTGGCATTTACTGCTTCACGAGTCTGAAGTAATAATTCTCAAGAGGACTGGAATCGATGAGTTCTGAGTTTTACCAGCATATGAAAATTCAAAACAACCCCTATTGAACATTCATTTGGTAGTCTATAGCCTACTCATGCTGTATAGAAATGATTGTTGCTCTTATGTTCCAACAGGAAGGATATTTATTTTTATGCTAAAAATTTTCAGGGGGTTGCGAATCTTCAGGTACAATGTAGTAGTTATAAAGTAAGGTTGTGGTATTTTTATCATAATTTAATCTAATCCTTTTTACTATAGAAGTTACTCATCTTGAAATGATCTTGAAATGTTTAAATGTTTAAATAAAATCATTAAAGTGTTGCATCATTATCAGTAAGAAAAAAATTAATACTTAAGAATTTAAAAAGGAAATCCTGCCATTATAGAGCATTCCACATACCCACAATGCTGTACCCAATACTCCGGTAAGTATAGCTAACCAATAGATGGAGGTACTTAAAGTTAGTTGACATTCTTCACCGCATCCCATTAAGATAAGAATCAGACAGATTTAGCACCCAAATATGAGGTTAATCTACTGCCTGTATGCCTTGAGATCTTAAAATGTGTCAGAAAGAAAATTACATGATTGAATACTTTAGCTAATTATCAAATTACAAATTTTAAAACATTTTGTTTTTTGGTTCTTTTAAAATAACCCTTCAGTTCTCATTAGCAAACAGAGCTAACATATGAATTGTAACTCATCGTGTAGCTTTGAAGTTTTCTCTCAGAAATCGTTTAATATTTCTAGGTGCTTCTAAAATATTTTTAAAATCTTTAAATATTTCAGCTAAGATATTCACTTTTACTGGACCTGAAAGTGCTTTTCCGTAGTACACAGAAAATGTGTCCAGGTTGTCGGTGAAGGGTAGGGGAGAATCACGGAACAACATTTGTTCACAGCTGCACTGCAAATCGAATCGGAAATATTAATATTTTTTTCGGAATTTTTTTAGCAATGTGCTAGCATTGATAATGATATTTGTAATATTAATTCCTTTGTGAAAATATAAATATTACCCGAAATATTTTTGTTTAATGTGTAAATGAAGCATACATTTCAATTTAGTAAATGGGCCCAAAATTATATTTTTCTGCCAAAAATAACTAGATATATTCACATTAATGTAGAACGATGTGCGCAAAATACCCAAATGTTTAAAGCTTTATATTGGCCAAAACAATTAAACCAGAGACTAACAAAAACACGTGTATCACTTTTTCCTTCATAGAACAAATAAACTCAATATCAATGAAATCGGAGACATGAAGACCAATTTTACCCGAAATTTGTGTGATTTGACATGGAATGACTCTATATGGTAATTTAGTGATATTACTTTTCGTTTAAAAATGGATTAAAATTCCTCCAGATATTGCAATTTGTCTTGTTATTAAAATACATCAGGGCGCCGGGGTAGCGCGGTGGTTTCGTTCGCGGCTCCCGTTCTAAGGGTCCCGAGTTCGATTCCCGGCTCTGGGGTTGGCGATTTTAAGTCGGCCCTATCCACGCCTTCACCTCTGTCTAGCACATGTGAAGTGCCCCAATGCCCAACGTGGTTCGGAGTCCACGGTAAAAACTGTAGGTCCTCTCACCTCACCGCCATCTTCACTATCACCCTATCATCGGAGGTAATGGACACCGCCCTCTGGGTGCCTCCACCTGAGAAATGGGTCCGGTCATCACTTGGTGGGGTGAGGTTACCCCGAAGGCCAAGGTTGCCATGTGGGGAGTGTTAGTAACTAACTAACTTAAAATACATCGGAGTGAAATATAAGTCAGTTTGGTTGTGAAGCTGAACAGCTTTTCCTCTGACATGACAAACAAAACAGAAAAAGAATAATTCCTCTCATGGAAGTGTTGAAAAAAGTGTTGTTGTAATACATTACATTTAAAGGGAGTCAATTAATGACTTTTTAGAAGTATGTGTTGTTTAGTGGCATTAATTGACTCCCTTTAAATTTAAGAAAAAGAATGTTTGTCTCAGCTCATGTAAGAACATATTAGTAATAATGATAAATGTTATCCCTAACACTAAAATAAATAAAATATTAAAACCTTATTTAAGTGAACGTATTTAGATCCTTTAAAAAAACTGAAAATTGAGTAGGTTATTGAAACTCAGACACAGTTGCAAATTGAAGAAAATTATAAATTCCAAGACATTATAAGTATTTTTCTTTCAATAACAAACTACC
Organism: Mantis religiosa; assembly: GCA_030765055.1. NCBI lineage: Eukaryota > Metazoa > Arthropoda > Insecta > Mantodea > Mantidae > Mantis > Mantis religiosa. Next base: position 90,108,855 of record CM060951.1, read on the forward strand.
TTGTTTTCTTCGTTGATTATTTATGAAGAGAAATAAGCGCTTAAAATTGTTTTAATTTGTATTTATATAAATTGTTATAATTTATCGAATAATGTAATTTTCAATAATTTTCGCAGCACCAATACTTTTGCTACGTGCCTATTTTCATTCGACAAGACTACCTGCTATTGGGATTGGGGATTGCATTACGGAGGGGATTCAGTACGTAGGCCACCATGGTGGGCCCATTGTTCCTATGCCCCCATGTGGAGGCACCCCTGGGAGGAAGGATGAGGCGAAGGAGACAGAGGGTGGACGACTCAAGGAGCCACGACAGTACAGAGGGCAGGGTCCCTACAGTTTACTTGGATAGAGACCTCCCTCGACAGGCCAGGACAACGAACCCGCTCCCCCGCAGCGGGATGGCAGCGAGACCAGCAGCCGAGCGCTAATGGTCCCAGGCAGGCGATCCGAGCCCCAAAGGTACCTGGCTGGCGGTCACGAAATAGTCCCAGCAGAGGGCCTGAATCCGGAAACCAACCTACCGAGGAGAAAGTAGTTTTGCTCAGAGCACATCATCCTGTCATGCACCGCCGAGACACCCGCCGACACTTCTACCCTGAAAGAGACCACCAGATGAAAGTTGATATGAAATGATAATGGAGATGAAATGGAGGGACAGGAAATTCGGGGGATGTAATTAACCTACCCAGCATTCGCCTAGCGATCCGGGAAAACCCACGTAAAAACCCATGGGCAGGTAGGTCGGCCATGGGAATCGAACCCGGGCCTCCCGAATGCGGGCCACAGACGAAACCACCTGAGCCATCCCGCTCGGTCTACCTGCTATTTATACTATGCTAAAATCTAAAATGAGTAATTTATATAATTTTAATATATATTTATTTCATGTTTGACACAAATGAAGCAGAATTGGCAGAAAATTTAAAGAGAAAACTTATTTAGCTAGCAACAAATAAGCTAATTTGTGGGCTTGGTCTTAATTTTTGTGACATTGTACTAAATTAGCCTTTTTAATATGTAAAAGTTAATGAGACTTCTATTGGTTATCCATAATAAGGACAAATCTCTTGTAGAGAGAGCAAACCAAAGTACATGGACGTAACTTTCTACAGGATGGCCTTATTTGCCCAGTATACACCTGTATTCGCTAACTCCAGTTATCCTTGCAATCTCAGGGCTATAGCAGCTAACCGTAACATTATTATCGAAAGTGAAAACGCAAGTAGAGAAATTCAGACCTTGCATCTTCTCTGTTAACTACCTCAGTACTCTTGGATTACTTGATCTTCAAGTAAGAGCCCAGGCATTAAGTTTGAACAAAACAAATATACGTATATTAAACTTCATGTTTGTATTGTGGTAAGTAATAGGATGCAACTGAAGATGATAATGATGTATTAGTAATGAATCATTATGTATTACTGTCAATGTTATTGTTGTATAAAAATAAATTTCTACTTGAAAAGCATCACTATAACTCGACCCGATGCGCCCTACTCGACCCAAGGCTTCAAGCCAATGCGACATGTATTCAGCAACAGTACCTCTGTGTTTGTTGACACCGAATGCTTAAGTATACAAGGTCCAAAACTCCTTAGACATGACCTCACAACAAGCACCTCATTTTTAATTATTTTACTTTTATTGACATATTCTGCAGCCTGTTGTACTGCAATAATATTTGTAATAAAAACATAAGATAGAAGAAAGTGGTTTTCCAGCATAGTTCTTGAAACGTGAGTAAAAAATTTAAGTATTGTAATGCATCAAATGTTCATAGTGATGCCCACTAAATTTAAAATATCGTGTAACGCACTTAGGTATTCCTATGTTAATATGTAAGCAAACTGATGCCAATAAATTGCTTTGTACCTAGATACCATCGCCGTGCCTCCATTTGGATTCATCGTGCAATCGAGTAAAAGCAATTTCTCTGATGCAAGAGACTAGAAGTGCTATGTCATACATCGACTGTTTACTCGTACATCTCATGTGTAAAGCACTTACTGGCTGCATGGAGCAGAACATTTCCTTCTCTCGTGATTGCGGAACACACAACACACGTGTTGACAGAAAAAAGTCCCCTAACATTTGTTATCCCCACCTAAATGACAAGAAATTGGCCTTCGTTGCGAAGGTTAATCAGATGGGCCCTACATTGCTACGTGCATGGTAATTCATCTCTACAAACCCCTAAGGACTGAAAAATGAAGTTGGAAATGAGGATGCCAATGGAAAGTAAAGATTTGGGTTCCTTGTGATGGGTATCATGGGTGACGTGTGGTCAAACATGACAAAACTTGCTGGCCTTAAGAATGATCCTGACACAAATACATGAATTGTCTGTCTTCAATAGCAATTGAAATATAATTCGTTTACATCTTATCCCCACTGTTTACAATTGTAACCTAACGATATATTGTTATGTGTAAACGGTATCCTTCCTCATAGTGATTCTATTTTCAAAGACAAATTTAAAATTATTTAAATAGAAAATATGAACTCTACCAATTTTTCTGAACTTATAATTCACATACGAAAATAATAAGTGACTATTACTACAGAAAAGGATAGAATTGTTACTACAGAATTTCTACCTGCATTTTGCTCATCAACCTCTTGTCTCGCAAGAATTTAACATTTTGACACAATAAGCATAAGCAGAACTTAAGCTGTAGCTAAATAAGTTGAATAATTGAACACACTCACGCGCGCACCCCGCATCGTTTGTATTTTCTTAAATTGTTAAATCAAAATTTGTTTTCTTTTTTTCTTTTAATTTCAGTGATTACATCTGATAGTTACGGTTTACGCATTTGGTTTTTCCATTAGGGCATAATAAATTAATTTGTAATTAAACCACTTTTATTAATATTTAATCCGAATTTGAGCAAATATTTCAGTTTTATGGTATATTTTATTATTCCTTGAAAGTATGAGTATTTCTCTGGAGCTAACTAGCACTAACAAAGTTAACTTGTTCCCGTAACCAAATTGCAGCATTATTGGTCAAGAGCACACTATCTCTCCGAATAGAGTTAACCATTAAGCGCGATGTTTCCAACCAACTATTCTTTATTTGGGATAGTTATCTATAAATCTAAGAGAGAGAGAGAGAGAGAGAGAGAGAGAGAGAGAGAGAGAGAGAGAGAGAGAGAGAGAGAGAATATAAACCGTTAATAAAATTTCTTAATTTTACCATCAGATCGTATCTGTGCTTTTAACGTTATCCATAACCTTCCATCCAATATATCAATTTGACCATCAGTCCCCATTTAATGCAACATGTCCGGATGTGACATGGCCGATATTATTCTGATTGTACCACAGCTTGCCTTATCTTCAAATTAAAATAAGCTTACAGCTGCAACAGTTGTTATGGCTGATTATTGGCAAAAGTATTCTACTCAACGAAAGAATACAAAAGTCTAGATAAGCAACAGAGATTTCGGTATGTATACGTCACATATCGTACACTTAAAGACCAAAATTCAGTATATAGTTTAGACAGATCTATACGTTAAGTATATTTAAAAAAAAATTAATTTTAAATTTTTATTTAAATAAACTAGAAGGGAAGAAACTCCTTCTGTATGACGTTGGGTGAAGAATTTATTTTAGAACAGTTTAGGCTTATACATTTAAGTTTTAAGAATTTATTTTAGAACAGTTTAGGCTCATACATTTAAGTTTAACACTATTTGTTACATAGAGATATCTAAACAGTATTACATTTCCTATTACATACAATTTAATTTATTTATTAGCTCCCAAACATTTCTTTTAATGTTATCTCCATGCTCCATTACATGCAGTAATATTAGGTACATGTTTTAAAAACATTTTCTTTTTTTCATTTGTTTAGCGTCTTGTAATTCACTGTTTCTGGTTTCACTGTATATTTATAACTTATGATTTTTTTACATAATTCAATTCAAAGTTATATAGCTTTAGGGTAATGTAGTAGGAGTACAAAAGATTCAACATTTAACACTGTCTAATTGATGGATAAATGTTTGTAAAAAAGACTTCAAAAACTAGCTATTGTTTTAGTATGCAACGTCTATTCACTTTTTTCAATTATGAAGATAGGATTTTCTAAGCCCAGCAGTTGATCTAGAAGAGAAAAAAGGTAGCATGTGCAAAGACTTCCGAAAATCTGCTTTTTTACTGTTGAAAAAATACTTTAAATGCCTGATATCACTCCAATACTACACTTTGAATGGGCTCTAATATTTCCGCAATTTTTAATCAGTGCCCCATTTTCCTAAGTTGAACTTGGTGTTAAAATAATATTTAACAACCTAGATTTTTATTGGTTGATTTACTTTTATTACCGGTTGCACAGTGTTTCCTACTGGGCACTAAATATCCTGATTTCACCCCTTCTCTATCTTCCAGTTTTCTTTAAATGATACTAATACTCTCCTGAATGCAGTTAATATGTTTTATTGTTTCATTCACATTACTTTTTACTTCAGCATTTACTAAAGAGACCTTAGACGTTTTTCTGAAGTCTTGATATAGTTATGCTATTTTCGCTGAAGTCTGATGTAGATCTTAGTTTCCATTAGCATTTGTTTTATTTCAATTCTACAAAAGATAATTTAAGTTTCAATGTGAAATAAATTTGTTTTACTACACTTTGTAACGCCAGAAGCGAGAGAGATAATAACGCGTGATCTAGATCATAAATGACACTGCAGCTTTGCTGGTTACCTATATGTTGCAACGCGGCATGGCTGTTTAATAATTTTGAAATGTGTTTAGCATACAATGTCCAAAGTAAAATAACAGATTAATACATACTTAATGATTCATGCTAGTATCGAATGAGGTCAGAAAGAACTAAAATGTATAAAGATCCAAGTGCTTACTCAAAAGCATAAGGGCAATGATTCACAGTGTTTACCAAGCACACTTCAGCCAATGCCTTTTACCGGTTACACAACTTTCTGTATGGTAGTATAGATGATTCGGGAAGTTTGCATTATTTCCTGTCATAACAATGAATCGTAAATGTTAACAATCGCAGCATAAACCTCTTTAACACACAATAAACTTCGTTTCGAGAATAATAGAGCTGAATCAGCTGGAACAATAATAATCCAACAAGCACCTCTCCAATGTAATACGATTTCCAGCACTTAAAGATTTTATAGGGCATTGTACATAAGTAATAAAAGTTTAAGCGAATTGGAGGAGGCTCTCTTGCCTGAGATATCAGTCCTTTTAATTTTCATTTACAAACTTAGGCCATCACTTGAGAGTTTTACGTTATTTCTCCTAAGTAGTTAGGCAATGCAATGGGCTCAACAGATGAGAAAAGAGGAAAGATGAAGTTTCGGCCTACGAATCTGCGAGACAATAGGTATTCAAAGTAAATGCACTTTGATATTATGTTAAATGTAGCTGAATACAGTATTTTGAACTACAGCTTTCCCACAAATTAAAGTTGAGAAACTGAAAGGAGAATAGACTTATTTTATATGTATATCTACTTTCTACGTTTGTAAGTAAACATTAAAATTTTTGAGATTTCAGAATGCTAATTAAAACATTATTTAGAAAATATGGCTTTTATTTTTCGACTTCACTATTCAGCCACAAATATTAGTCGCTCAAAGCATTAGGCTTCAGCTTTTGTATATTCATTTTTCTCACTGTGTAAAAAATTCAGAGAATTTATTTTGGTTTGCACTTTAAGTATTAATGTTTATAATATTTTTCGCTTTTTGTGCTACACCATTCAACTATACGGCTATCGTATCTTTATTTAAGCGTTTTACTAGGAGTCTGGAGTGCTGTTCTCACTCGTTCTATATGATTTATTAATTTTGGATGATTATTAGGTATTCATAATTGTTCACTAATTTACTCATTTTAATTTTGTTTATTTTGAAGGGATCTGGAGAGCCAGATTTCTTCCATTTATAGTCTATCTTGGGTTTGTCATTGGAGGTGTAAAACTATATTGCTATTTCGTTGTTATTTTGTGTCCTGTTTCTTAATTTCCTTTAAATGAAACGTTATTTTTTGAAATGAAGTCATTGATCATAAACTGTTCCTCCATGCGAACAGTGAACATATGTATAAGTACAAATTTTGAAAGGATTCCCATGAGCTGCCCTAAGCTATCGCAATACAAATGCAAATATTTCTGAATGACACAGAATACAAATTTTTTATTGTTTGCTGTCAATGATATTAAACTATGCCAAGGAAAATTATTCCTTTGAGCGTGTTCTGAGTTAATGTCAGATATTTTCTGCAGTAGCAGTTAATGTAAGTACCCATGCGGTAACGTCTACGTCTCTATCTTGCACTGATAGAGATATTACTTGTTGAAATTTCTATAAACTTCAAGGAAAACTGAAGCGGTGAAAGGAAAGCCACCATTGCATTGTGTCGCTGGATTATTCCGTCAGCAATTGAGGGGCCATTATACGTATTGGTAAAAAGTAAATGTTTCACTACTGTAAGTAAGAGATCAACGAAGTAACAGCCTGCAAGCGAGCCTGAGACTGCCATCCCTACTACCGGCCTCACGCCCACATACACAAGGCAGAGGTGGGCCATCATCCAACGATATGGGTAGGAGATGTCAGCATGTCGACTCCCTCAGCCGGAAAGTTGGCATTTTGATTGGGATTTTCAACCTCTTGCAGCTTTTCAAATTCCTGACGATGCTGAGGGGACCTTGGTCCTATATCTGGGACTTAAATTCCGCATTCCCGCAAGGGATGAAATACGAGCGCATTTTGTGGTAGGAAATCGGAGCACAAACATAGTACGTCATGGTGCACGGCCACTTTGGGCTCTTGCTTTGTTTTTTGATTTGCATGAATTTTTAATGTGATGAAATAAAACTGGGAAATTTAAATGCTTTGAATATTTTTGGTATAAATCCATTTGAAGTAACTGACAGAAATACATATAACGCAATCTAAGGTGTTAGTCTTTGTTTTCTTAATCTATCTATCTATCTATCTATCTATCTATCTATCTATCTATCTATCTATCTATCTATCTATCTATCTATCTATCTATCTATCTATCTATCTATCTATCTATCTATCTATCTATCTATCTATCTATCTATCTATCTATCTATCTATCTATCTATCTATCTATCTATCTATCTATCTATCTATCTATCTATCTATCTATCTATCTATCTATCTATCTATCTATCTATCTATCTATCTATCTATCTATCTATCTATCTATCTATCTATCTATCTATCTATCTATCTATCTATCTATCTATCTATCTATCTATCTATCTATCTATCTATCTATCTATCTATCTATCTATCTATCTATCTATCTATCTATCTATCTATCTATCTATCTATCTATCTATCTATCTATCTATCTATCTATCTATCTATCTATCTATCTATCTATCTATCTATCTATCTATCTATCTATCTATCTATCTATCTATCTATCTATCTATCTATCTATCTATCTATCTATCTATCTATCTATCTATCTATCTATCTATCTATCTATCTATCTATCTATCTATCTATCTATCTATCTATCTATCTATCTATCTATCTATCTATCTATCTATCTATCTATCTATCTATCTATCTATCTATCTATCTATCTATCTATCTATCTATCTATCTATCTATCTATCTATCTATCTATCTATCTATCTATCTATCTATCTATCTATCTATCTATCTATCTATCTATCTATCTATCTATCTATCTATCTATCTATCTATCTATCTATCTATCTATCTATCTATCTATCTATCTATCTATCTATCTATCTATCTATCTATCTATCTATCTATCTATCTATCTATCTATCTATCTATCTATCTATCTATCTATCTATCTATCTATCTATCTATCTATCTATCTATCTATCTATCTATCTATCTATCTATCTATCTATCTATCTATCTATCTATCTATCTATCTATCTATCTATCTATCTATCTATCTATCTATCTATCTATCTATCTATCTATCTATCTATCTATCTATCTATCTATCTATCTATCTATCTATCTATCTATCTATCTATCTATCTATCTATCTATCTATCTATCTATCTATCTATCTATCTATCTATCTATCTATCTATCTATCTATCTATCTATCTATCTATCTATCTATCTATCTATCTATCTATCTATCTATCTATCTATCTATCTATCTATCTATCTATCTATCTATCTATCTATCTATCTATCTATCTATCTATCTATCTATCTATCTATCTATCTATCTATCTATCTATCTATCTATCTATCTATCTATCTATCTATCTATCTATCTATCTATCTATCTATCTATCTATCTATCTATCTATCTATCTATCTATCTATCTATCTATCTATCTATCTATCTATCTATCTATCTATCTATCTATCTATCTATCTATCTATCTATCTATCTATCTATCTATCTATCTATCTATCTATCTATCTATCTATCTATCTATCTATCTATCTATCTATCTATCTATCTATCTATCTATCTATCTATCTATCTATCTATCTATCTATCTATCTATCTATCTATCTATCTATCTATCTATCTATCTATCTATCTATCTATCTATCTATCTATCTATCTATCTATCTATCTATCTATCTATCTATCTATCTATCTATCTATCTATCTATCTATCTATCTATCTATCTATCTATCTATCTATCTATCTATCTATCTATCTATCTATCTATCTATCTATCTATCTATCTATCTATCTATCTATCTATCTATCTATCTATCTATCTATCTATCTATCTATCTATCTATCTATCTATCTATCTATCTATCTATCTATCTATCTATCTATCTATCTATCTATCTATCTATCTATCTATCTATCTATCTATCTATCTATCTATCTATCTATCTATCTATCTATCTATCTATCTATCTATCTATCTATCTATCTATCTATCTATCTATCTATCTATCTATCTATCTATCTATCTATCTATCTATCTATCTATCTATCTATCTATCTATCTATCTATCTATCTATCTATCTATCTATCTATCTATCTATCTATCTATCTATCTATCTATCTATCTATCTATCTATCTATCTATCTATCTATCTATCTATCTATCTATCTATCTATCTATCTATCTATCTATCTATCTATCTATCTATCTATCTATCTATCTATCTATCTATCTATCTATCTATCTATCTATCTATCTATCTATCTATCTATCTATCTATCTATCTATCTATCTATCTATCTATCTATCTATCTATCTATCTATCTATCTATCTATCTATCTATCTATCTATCTATCTATCTATCTATCTATCTATCTATCTATCTATCTATCTATCTATCTATCTATCTATCTATCTATCTATCTATCTATCTATCTATCTATCTATCTATCTATCTATCTATCTATCTATCTATCTATCTATCTATCTATCTATCTATCTATCTATCTATCTATCTATCTATCTATCTATCTATCTATCTATCTATCTATCTATCTATCTATCTATCTATCTATCTATCTATCTATCTATCTATCTATCTATCTATCTATCTATCTATCTATCTATCTATCTATCTATCTATCTATCTATCTATCTATCTATCTATCTATCTATCTATCTATCTATCTATCTATCTATCTATCTATCTATCTATCTATCTATCTATCTATCTATCTATCTATCTATCTATCTATCTATCTATCTATCTATCTATCTATCTATCTATCTATCTATCTATCTATCTATCTATCTATCTATCTATCTATCTATCTATCTATCTATCTATCTATCTATCTATCTATCTATCTATCTATCTATCTATCTATCTATCTATCTATCTATCTATCTATCTATCTATCTATCTATCTATCTATCTATCTATCTATCTATCTATCTATCTATCTATCTATCTATCTATCTATCTATCTATCTATCTATCTATCTATCTATCTATCTATCTATCTATCTATCTATCTATCTATCTATCTATCTATCTATCTATCTATCTATCTATCTATCTATCTATCTATCTATCTATCTATCTATCTATCTATCTATCTATCTATCTATCTATCTATCTATCTATCTATCTATCTATCTATCTATCTATCTATCTATCTATCTATCTATCTATCTATCTATCTATCTATCTATCTATCTATCTATCTATCTATCTATCTATCTATCTATCTATCTATCTATCTATCTATCTATCTATCTATCTATCTATCTATCTATCTATCTATCTATCTATCTATCTATCTATCTATCTATCTATCTATCTATCTATCTATCTATCTATCTATCTATCTATCTATCTATCTATCTATCTATCTATCTATCTATCTATCTATCTATCTATCTATCTATCTATCTATCTATCTATCTATCTATCTATCTATCTATCTATCTATCTATCTATCTATCTATCTATCTATCTATCTATCTATCTATCTATCTATCTATCTATCTATCTATCTATCTATCTATCTATCTATCTATCTATCTATCTATCTATCTATCTATCTATCTATCTATCTATCTATCTATCTATCTATCTATCTATCTATCTATCTATCTATCTATCTATCTATCTATCTATCTATCTATCTATCTATCTATCTATCTATCTATCTATCTATCTATCTATCTATCTATCTATCTATCTATCTATCTATCTATCTATCTATCTATCTATCTATCTATCTATCTATCTATCTATCTATCTATCTATCTATCTATCTATCTATCTATCTATCTATCTATCTATCTATCTATCTATCTATCTATCTATCTATCTATCTATCTATCTATCTATCTATCTATCTATCTATCTATCTATCTATCTATCTATCTATCTATCTATCTATCTATCTATCTATCTATCTATCTATCTATCTATCTATCTATCTATCTATCTATCTATCTATCTATCTATCTATCTATCTATCTATCTATCTATCTATCTATCTATCTATCTATCTATCTATCTATCTATCTATCTATCTATCTATCTATCTATCTATCTATCTATCTATCTATCTATCTATCTATCTATCTATCTATCTATCTATCTATCTATCTATCTATCTATCTATCTATCTATCTATCTATCTATCTATCTATCTATCTATCTATCTATCTATCTATCTATCTATCTATCTATCTATCTATCTATCTATCTATCTATCTATCTATCTATCTATCTATCTATCTATCTATCTATCTATCTATCTATCTATCTATCTATCTATCTATCTATCTATCTATCTATCTATCTATCTATCTATCTATCTATCTATCTATCTATCTATCTATCTATCTATCTATCTATCTATCTATCTATCTATCTATCTATCTATCTATCTATCTATCTATCTATCTATCTATCTATCTATCTATCTATCTATCTATCTATCTATCTATCTATCTATCTATCTATCTATCTATCTATCTATCTATCTATCTATCTATCTATCTATCTATCTATCTATCTATCTATCTATCTATCTATCTATCTATCTATCTATCTATCTATCTATCTATCTATCTATCTATCTATCTATCTATCTATCTATCTATCTATCTATCTATCTATCTATCTATCTATCTATCTATCTATCTATCTATCTATCTATCTATCTATCTATCTATCTATCTATCTATCTATCTATCTATCTATCTATCTATCTATCTATCTATCTATCTATCTATCTATCTATCTATCTATCTATCTATCTATCTATCTATCTATCTATCTATCTATCTATCTATCTATCTATCTATCTATCTATCTATCTATCTATCTATCTATCTATCTATCTATCTATCTATCTATCTATCTATCTATCTATCTATCTATCTATCTATCTATCTATCTATCTATCTATCTATCTATCTATCTATCTATCTATCTATCTATCTATCTATCTATCTATCTATCTATCTATCTATCTATCTATCTATCTATCTATCTATCTATCTATCTATCTATCTATCTATCTATCTATCTATCTATCTATCTATCTATCTATCTATCTATCTATCTATCTATCTATCTATCTATCTATCTATCTATCTATCTATCTATCTATCTATCTATCTATCTATCTATCTATCTATCTATCTATCTATCTATCTATCTATCTATCTATCTATCTATCTATCTATCTATCTATCTATCTATCTATCTATCTATCTATCTATCTATCTATCTATCTATCTATCTATCTATCTATCTATCTATCTATCTATCTATCTATCTATCTATCTATCTATCTATCTATCTATCTATCTATCTATCTATCTATCTATCTATCTATCTATCTATCTATCTATCTATCTATCTATCTATCTATCTATCTATCTATCTATCTATCTATCTATCTATCTATCTATCTATCTATCTATCTATCTATCTATCTATCTATCTATCTATCTATCTATCTATCTATCTATCTATCTATCTATCTATCTATCTATCTATCTATCTATCTATCTATCTATCTATCTATCTATCTATCTATCTATCTATCTATCTATCTATCTATCTATCTATCTATCTATCTATCTATCTATCTATCTATCTATCTATCTATCTATCTATCTATCTATCTATCTATCTATCTATCTATCTATCTATCTATCTATCTATCTATCTATCTATCTATCTATCTATCTATCTATCTATCTATCTATCTATCTATCTATCTATCTATCTATCTATCTATCTATCTATCTATCTATCTATCTATCTATCTATCTATCTATCTATCTATCTATCTATCTATCTATCTATCTATCTATCTATCTATCTATCTATCTATCTATCTATCTATCTATCTATCTATCTATCTATCTATCTATCTATCTATCTATCTATCTATCTATCTATCTATCTATCTATCTATCTATCTATCTATCTATCTATCTATCTATCTATCTATCTATCTATCTATCTATCTATCTATCTATCTATCTATCTATCTATCTATCTATCTATCTATCTATCTATCTATCTATCTATCTATCTATCTATCTATCTATCTATCTATCTATCTATCTATCTATCTATCTATCTATCTATCTATCTATCTATCTATCTATCTATCTATCTATCTATCTATCTATCTATCTATCTATCTATCTATCTATCTATCTATCTATCTATCTATCTATCTATCTATCTATCTATCTATCTATCTATCTATCTATCTATCTATCTATCTATCTATCTATCTATCTATCTATCTATCTATCTATCTATCTATCTATCTATCTATCTATCTATCTATCTATCTATCTATCTATCTATCTATCTATCTATCTATCTATCTATCTATCTATCTATCTATCTATCTATCTATCTATCTATCTATCTATCTATCTATCTATCTATCTATCTATCTATCTATCTATCTATCTATCTATCTATCTATCTATCTATCTATCTATCTATCTATCTATCTATCTATCTATCTATCTATCTATCTATCTATCTATCTATCTATCTATCTATCTATCTATCTATCTATCTATCTATCTATCTATCTATCTATCTATCTATCTATCTATCTATCTATCTATCTATCTATCTATCTATCTATCTATCTATCTATCTATCTATCTATCTATCTATCTATCTATCTATCTATCTATCTATCTATCTATCTATCTATCTATCTATCTATCTATCTATCTATCTATCTATCTATCTATCTATCTATCTATCTATCTATCTATCTATCTATCTATCTATCTATCTATCTATCTATCTATCTATCTATCTATCTATCTATCTATCTATCTATCTATCTATCTATCTATCTATCTATCTATCTATCTATCTATCTATCTATCTATCTATCTATCTATCTATCTATCTATCTATCTATCTATCTATCTATCTATCTATCTATCTATCTATCTATCTATCTATCTATCTATCTATCTATCTATCTATCTATCTATCTATCTATCTATCTATCTATCTATCTATCTATCTATCTATCTATCTATCTATCTATCTATCTATCTATCTATCTATCTATCTATCTATCTATCTATCTATCTATCTATCTATCTATCTATCTATCTATCTATCTATCTATCTATCTATCTATCTATCTATCTATCTATCTATCTATCTATCTATCTATCTATCTATCTATCTATCTATCTATCTATCTATCTATCTATCTATCTATCTATCTATCTATCTATCTATCTATCTATCTATCTATCTATCTATCTATCTATCTATCTATCTATCTATCTATCTATCTATCTATCTATCTATCTATCTATCTATCTATCTATCTATCTATCTATCTATCTATCTATCTATCTATCTATCTATCTATCTATCTATCTATCTATCTATCTATCTATCTATCTATCTATCTATCTATCTATCTATCTATCTATCTATCTATCTATCTATCTATCTATCTATCTATCTATCTATCTATCTATCTATCTATCTATCTATCTATCTATCTATCTATCTATCTATCTATCTATCTATCTATCTATCTATCTATCTATCTATCTATCTATCTATCTATCTATCTATCTATCTATCTATCTATCTATATGTGTGTGTGTGTGTGTGTGTGTGTGTGTGTGTGTGTGTGTGTGTGTGTGTGTGTGTGTGTGCATTTACCTAATAATCTGTGTCTTCTAATGTGTCTCCAACCGAGGCCATCACTCCAGTGCGAAGTCTTATATGCACACACGTTGTTTAATCCATACTTTATCTTTGAAAATTCCATTTAATTTAAAGTAAATATGACAATATTTATTTCAACAGAAGAATTGGACGAATAATGTTAGCAGTTTATCCAATGTTCTCTTAAAGCCAACAGTAAGTAACTAGGAACAGTAACATTAGGGCCTCAGAAAAGAGCACACTTCCTGTTTTGTAAGCCGCATAGTCATTGTTTATTCAATGATTTAAGTTGGTTTAAATGACCGGAGGTTATTAGGCAACCAGCACCTCTGAAGGGAACAAAGGCATTTTGAACTGCTTCCTTTTTACTTATATCTTTTATATTATGCTTCAATTCTAACGTATCTGTAAAATTACAATCTACTCTCATTTTATAGTTGTACATTGAGTAATGATGACAATATTGCAAGTTATTGTTAAATACTATGGCCCATTGGCTCTATCTTTGCTTATAATGTTTGTCAATATCTGTAAAAGTGCATCTAGTAAATGTGACATTTGCTTCCGCATTTTACTAATGTTGATAAGTAGATTATTTTTCTGATTTATTCTACTGAATTTATTGAATTAGTCCAGAGTGTTACCACTGTTTAACTCTGCCCTTAGATCTTCGTCTGAAAGCTTCTATTTTTTAAAACTCTTTTCTGGTCTGTATATTGCTACAGATGTATGATAGGGAACCACTTTAATCTGTAGAAATTTCAATCAGGCTATGAAAATACAATGCTACGGTTGGAAGTCCAACGGTGCAATTGACTGTTAGCAAAATGTCTTGAGGAATTTTAGAGTTCAGTTAAGTTGAATATTACAAAAACTAATAATAATTTTTGGGATTCAAATCCAGTTTTAAATAGTCGATGCTTTTAAAGGGTCAATGACGATTTTAGCTTCTTTATTGCAGCTTTTAAATGAGCTCAACATTTAGTTGTTTTTAAGGCATATATTTTAACTTTTCAGACATTAAATGTATGATTTGACTTTAGTTTTGCTTTAATTAGTGTACATGTTGTCAAATACTAGACAACATTTGTTAGGTATGGATTTTGAGGTTCTTTATTGTTATATTTATTCATTAACAGAAGTTAATTATAATAAAATGTAGGAGATGCTTACAAAGGCATATGTTAAGAGGATGGTTAATTAGTGCTGTAATATAAATTTCAATATGTAATAATTGCAGCTAAATATCAGGACCAACATGTATGTACACTTGATAGTTTTGAAAGCCTAAGAAAGTTTATGTAGATAATGGAAACCATGAACTGTGGCATCCCATAATGCCATTTCAAAAAAGAGCTTAATGATTATTATAAATCTGTCAAATTCAGTCATTTTGAAATTCAGGAAGTGTTAAGCCTAGCTTATATTTCCTCGTCGGTTGTTGATCCCACTTGAACTATGATGTTTTATTTAGCTAGTAGAGGACATGCAGTAATCAGCAACGCTTCCCTCTAACAGAAGAAGTTAAAAAGAAGAATACATAAACGAGTACCTTGAACTTATCTTGTTCTAAACGTGGCTCATGGCAGAGTTTATAATGGTGTTATAGCATAGCGTTTCCATGGAAGGGAGACCGCAGGAAGTAAATGGCAGGTCAGCGATGCGGTCCAAGAGGAGAGGGGAGAGTAATTGCGGAGTACATGACATCTAGATGTTCGGGAAAACCCCAACAACCATACACAGAAAACCGCTTCGATTCCAGTGTTCAGCAAAATCTGTGTCTTGTGAACTTCTTGTTCCACTATTCAACGTTACCTACTTAGAACAGTGATGGATATGTTGAACAACGCTATGTGAATGAAAAAGAGCATTTTAGAGTTAAAAATTGCAACGTATAAACTGCACTGTACAGATTTTTAGTCAGTTTGTTTTAACTAAAGCACCAAAGCCTGTCTCGAGCCCTGAAAACATAAAAGGCTCAAGACAGCCCTTGTGAAAAGTTCTGTTTTCACCCTCTTCCTTTTTCTTATGTCCATGCAATGAACATGGTCAGCTTTCCAAATTTTTCAGAAAGGAGCGGCCATGTTTAATCAGTGGTCTCCTTTCACGAGACACGAATGCATATTGTTTTTTGGAAATTAATCGTGAGAAAAATACTGTTTTCTTTAGACCACAGATTTAATTTTAACATGTAGAAAATGTGAAAATAACTGAGTTATTTTGGTGGTGAATTCTTTAAATTATTTCAACTGTGGGATCTTCTAATATTTTTAGGGATATAAGTAATAAATTTGAAATGATTGATGCAATAGTTCATTGTGGTCAAAGCAGGGTAGCTTCGATACGAAATCTCAGGCAATATACTGTGATGCAAGGGCTATTGTAGTAGCGTATCGCGTGGTGGACCTTGCTCTTCAGCAACAACCGACGACTGGTCCGAAAGAGAGGTTCTCCTCTAAACATAAACACCAGATTCTCTATGGAGAGACTATCAGAAATTTCTAGAAGTTTTCCCTCCCCATTGCCTCCCGCAAACATTCCAGAAACTATCTCTCATATATGTAAGCGAGAGTCAGTACATGAGATGGCGAATTCTTAATGCGGCATGAAGAGATAGTTATTTAATAGGTTCGCAGAATTAGGTGCTCACAAATAGTGAGTATTCCAATTGTGAGCGTTTAGAAAAGTTTTGTGTTCAGCGCCACAGCAAGTAAATGAAAGGATGGATGATTCATTTAAGGTTACGCGGAAGGAAAAGTGAAGTTAGTAGTGACAAATCATACAACTGAGATAACAGTGAAAACTGAAAAGTGTCACAATTTTGGAAGCTACTGTGGCATCAGCATCGCATTTTCGATTCTCTCATAGTTCCAAGGTCTCTGCGAATTAAAAATACTGTGAAAGTTTCATATTCTCCACTTCGTTTCGTATTCAGCACTCAGATTACTATTTAGACCAAAAACTGGCTCTTCAATAAGTGTATCATCAACTCTTGACCCCTGTTGACGCCAAGGATCAGGAACTCTGCTACGGGAATGCAGCATCGAAATTGGCTAAAAATATGGGAAAAATAGCTTTTTGTTTTTGAGCTAATAAAATACTTTGAACCTTATAGTATCATAATCCAACTAAATTTATGAGTTTCAGGCATTTAAATACCCTCAGAGGACAATTTAAATGCCCGTACGCACGTGCATGCCAGTCCTTGGATTCACAGAATTCTGTCATTTGAGTTCGATTGAATGTACTAAATTAATATATTTGAAATTAGCGGGAAAGTTTCTGGTGGAATTTTATGTGTTGGTAGGATGGTTATTGCTTACAATATTTGGTACTATGGAAACAAAACACTGGCTGCAAACATTGAAAGCAAATAGTAATGTTTATATTTTACTTTTGTGTGAGTTTCTAACTTGGTCGTGATTTTCTTGTGTTTCTCGTTAAACTACATACTGTTTATATATAATTGATGAGTTTTAGTGTGTCATTTACCATTCATAAACGCTTTTTATACATCTAAACGTGCATATAATTTTTTATAGGTTGTAGGTAAAACATCCTTTGAAACAACTGACCTTTTGTTCACTGTGTACATAGTTAGGATAATGAATAGGCTAAACTATACATGGGAAGAAACACCTAAACATAACACAACAATGAGAACATACTTGAGGCCTAATGTGGTAAGAAAACTAATACATATGTACCAAAGGCTGGCATCAAATGAAATCCTAAGGAGATGTACATTGGATAAGACACAAAATGCATATGAAAGTTTACATAACATGATATGGCATAATTGCCCAAAAGATATATTTGTGTCAAAGGAGTGACTTCAAGTTTCTGTGACATCAACTATCAGTGAATTCAATTTTGGTTGTTGTGCCTCACTCAAGCTGCAGTCAGACATAATGAGCACAGATTTCACTAGCATCTCTAAAAATTAGGCAAGGAAAGGACCAATTACGCTTACTTCATTCAGCAATTTCTGCGAAGTAAACTTCTAAAACATCCAGAAGGAAATTTAATTGACGAAAACTTCTGTAGAAGAGAGAAGGAAGAGGCAGGAGGGTCCAACTTATGTATCTGGAGGGTTTTAGTCTGCTTCAAGGCATGTAGCTGAGAAAGAAAATGTTATGGATTTTAAAATTTTATTTACTCAGTTATAATTTTTTCAACATTTTTTGTCATTCAAAATGTTCCACACGATGCAGTTTTAATTCAGTCCCTATAATATTGCTAACACATGTTCTTAGAAAGCAAACAAAGGTTTCTATCATAGGAAGTTTTAATATTCATTATATTTTTAAAGTTATTGATATATAAAATCAAAGCTTTAATAATTTTGGCTTTTTTGTTTGCGTCATACCTAATTTTTCCCCCTCTGGAACTAAAGGCAGTATAAAAAATTCATATGATAGATCTTTTCTTCATAACCATCTGAATATTTTTAGGAATAAAAAAATTAAAACTTTGAAAATTTTCATCACGTGGAGCGGTTTGATTTTTACCCAAATTTTGAATTTGACAAATTAATTACTCAAAACTATTGAAGATATCAAAACCAAATTTTGAATTCTGTGTCCACTATGCATCAGAACTAAGTGGAAAAATTTCAGCAAGATTAGTTGAAAATTGCTGGGCTTGGGGTTTTCGGTGCTGCATCCCCTTAATATGCAGCGCAGTTGTTATGTGACAATCATTCGCCAATCTGAATTGAAAGTTTGTCTAATTAACCGCATCTGTTGTAACGTAATTCTCAACTTTACGCAACAATGCCACAAACCCATTATCCTATGAAGTAACTCGTGTTACATAGTTATGACATTACGATTACAAATAATATTTAGCTTGAAAGTAAAAAAATACTGGATACAGTTAAACACGGGTAAGAACAATAAAATACATCGCTGAAAGGAAACGCTATACTTTTTGATAAAGATCGACAGATGCCAATTAAAAAGACGTGTGCTTGCAGCAAGAGTGAAATGAGACTGCCATTCATTTCATTTGACCTGTACGATTGTGACTTAACGCTAATGCAACTTTTTCAATATTACACAATGCTGTGAAATTATCCTTGCGGGAACTCTATATATGGCGATAAGAAATAAAATAAGATTACCGTTATTGTGAATTTTTTTAGAATGCAGATATGTTTTTTAATTTTTTCAGAAAGTAACCTTTCGAGTAGCTAATTCAAAAATAATTTAAAAAAACAACGCTCTTAAAGTTGAGTCAGTGCAAAACAATATAATAGTAAAAAGTACTTAACGAATATACCGTAAAATTTGAACGCTCTCTACTTTAGTGCTTCCAAGTTTGAAGTTTTCCGATTCCTTAATATTTTAGATAAGGTTTAGTAAATAGTAAAAAGTGGCTGAAGATGAGTAAAGGTAGATTGTCTTTTAGTACTCCTGGGTCGGAGAATCACATTTGACCTCAAATAATCTTCGTCATGGAAATAATATGAAAGAGTTTGTAAACTAATTCTGCACCTCATATATTACCTAATGTGTAACTTTTGGAACGTTTTCTGGACATCTAAATATATTCTTTTAATTTAACTGAGAAAAATTCCTTCTTACCACTTCTAATGTAGAAAGTTCCTTTTTTTTAACATTTTAAATGTAACTATGTATCAACCACTACTGAACATTATAAAAATTCCATAAACACCCGTTTTCATTAGAATTTCTGTATCATCATTGCTGTTCATTTTTCAGGTTTTCTTGCCAAAAGCCATCTCAAATTTGCATACAATCCTCAGGAAGGGCGCGCTTGATCTCATCAATTCTACGCTTTATCAATTTATAAGCACCTTCAACTATAATTTACAGATTACAGATTACCGATTCTGTTCATATCTCTTGATGTCATTGATATCAGCTGAATCCAAATTCCTTGATTGCATGGACTACATGGATTTTCCGTTAGGAACGTTGTACCGTGGAAGAGTTCAAACACGTAGATGTGGAGGCCAAATAACTGTTTACTGCATAGATATTTTAACAACATTTTAATGATATAAAATTGGATTTCTCCCATTAAAATGCTGCGGTCCATTTTATGGTTTATGACTCTATATCAATTCTATTAACTGTATTTTCATTAGCTAATTATTTGACTTAAAAATATAATATTTGTGAAATGAATAAATTTTTAATATGTTATTTCCGTGGCATAAACCTAAGCTGTAGTATTTCTCTCTCTTTTTTTGTTTATTTTCTTGTTTTTCTTCCATTCAATTTCTCTTCTCTCAAAGTTGTTAGAGAAAATCTTAAGAGGTTACCTCAGATGGACCTTAGGAGTAGAATGGTGGCCTTACACGGTTCGGTCCATGGCTTAGATTATGTCTTGGAAACCAAAACGGAAGACAATCAAAATAAGTTCATCTTGTTCTGCACACAGTACGACACTTCACATTAATTCTCCCTGAGAAGAAATTAGTGTAACTAAATTTTCCTTTATTGATCCTTAGTATATGACTCAATCTGTGAAATATTTTAATTGTATGGTAGCAAGTTGTAACATTTATCTTTCAATTACAATTGCACTTGAGGCTCGTATTATGAATATTTGTCCTATCGAATCCCCATTGGAACAATAGCTTCAGCATCTAGGAACTCTCATTCTACATGTGTGTGTGTATGTGTGTGTGTGTGTGTGTGTGTGTGTGTGTGTGTGTGTGTGTGTGTGTGTGTGTGTGTGTGTGTGTGTGTGTGTGTGTGTGTGTGTGTGTAAGAATTGTGGATAACATGGATAAAAAATCAACTATTTAAAAATAGCTTTAAGCAACATTGCATTGTGAATGATTTTAAGATTACTTCTTAAATTACTTCTTACATTACTTCTGTAATGTAAAATACTTCATTTTAAACTAGACTAAGAGTCTAGTCTGTTTAATAATTTTTTCTTCCAAAACGCGATGAAACCTATCTCACTCAACAAATAGAACCTCTAAGGCGTGCAAGGGTAGATTAACCATCGTGACGCAAGTATTTGAGACGTAATATATTCAATCTGACATCAATTCAATTGTGCACGACATATCACAGTCGTGCGATGTAACACTGTCGCGGGGATTTATGAGCAGGGGATGCGGAGGTCTGCATTACAGCATACGTTCCCATTATCCCACTATACCTTCCTAGGAGAAAATTTCACCGTTCTTTCATCTCCTGCTCTACACTTATCATTCAATTCTTAGCTTAGAGTGGAGTAAGGTAGGAGAAAGCATTCACGCTCTATATCTGGTTTTTAATGTCTATTAAAATGCTTAAAACGTTTATGAAAATGACCACTTTTAATGAAACGGAATGCACAGTATGTATTATTATGTTTAAAATCTTTTTAATAAATTCTAATTTATAAAATGGATTTTGGTTTCAACTCGTATTTGTTTCCTTTACCTAATAAAAATCTTCACATTTTCAAATTAGCTTTGTTAATTGATGTAAGCCACAATAAAACTATACAAAAAGGCAAATTACTTTCCAGAAAAGCAGTAAAACTCTGTCAGCAATTAAAAAAGGTATGCATTCAAGGTAATTTCAATTTAGTAGGAGTAAAAATATGCCATGTGAATTGCAAATGTATCATTACAGCAGCAAGAAAGAACAAGTTCTCATGTTAAGCTGAAAGCTCTTATATAACCATAATAATGTGGTTTGAATGCTGCTCCAAACTGACGGGAAAATCTAAACTAGCAGCTAGAGAGAAAGTGCATTTGGTAAGTGACAAGGGCCGGTATGTTGAAAAATCTAGTATACTTATAAATAGAATTAGAAATAAACTCCGTGGTGAAAGTAACTAACACAATGAATGAAGTAGTCTAAAGTTAAGGTTGCCAAATTATGAATTTCACCTGCCGACGTGATATAATTTTAACTCGATACTGAGGAAATACATAATATACTAATAATATTAATAAAATGTATTATATAATTCTTCTAGCACCATTTGCAGCGCATTGCACTACATAATATTTTTAATACGAAATCGCTTTAAGGTTCACGGTACACTTAATTAACCGTACATTCCTAGATATGATCGTGTGATGCATATTTATTTGTAATGGTGGTTCCTCCACTGAGTCAGTCGGACAGTTACACTGTTGTAAAAATATACACTGTAGAGTTGTTAATGTAAATAAATTCGGTAGTGTATTTCGGTACAAATAGTTTTAGCGTAGTGTTTTATATTTGCCTTTAAGTATCATTTTATCATACTGTGCCTTTTTTATAAGAGTTTCATTGTTGGACACGAAAGGTCGACAAAAACTTGCTATAAACCTTGTGTGTATTAATACTATGAGTAATAAACCTACACATTGTAAAATGCACCATAAATTAATAAATAACTATGAATTTTAAATTTTATATAATACTTCTATAATTTAAATTTGGCAACTGTCCATATTTTAAGCTTTTGCTGTCATGGATTCCCTGAGCTCTAAGGTACATTTATTTCGATAGTCATTCTATTTGTATGAACTTAATTGCCTCCATGATTAAAATTACTTCAATACAGATTCAAGATTGCAAAAATAGCACGCCACGTCACCTACGAAAAGATCAGTTATCTGTTCTTAAATTGAAATGACGAAGTTTGGTAGACGGTCTCTGTTGAATGAATTTAGTCAATTGTTTTGATTATCCTTACGCAAATACTCTCGGCATATGTTCTATAAAATTCATTTTTATCTACATTGCTTGTTTCTTTCATTTTCATGCATAAGGTAGCTAAACAACAAAAATAACTTTATTTTTCAAAACAATAATTTTTCTTTGAACATGTCAGCCTGCAGAATGTAAAGTTACACGCAGAACCTACAGTTTCTGGAAAATTATGAAGATATGCCAATGAAAGAGTAGAGCCAGACTGAAAAATTCAATGTCATAGCGGGATTTGAACCACGGCTTTTCTGGCATCCGTCCAGCCGCTCTAACCATTGAGCTAGTATGGTCAACGTGCCGATATGACATTAAATTCTCCAACTGACTAGTGTTTTTCCCAGTAAACCACTTAGGAGTTCTCATAAACACATGAGACAACTACCTTAATGGCGACTTTCTATGCTGTAAGTACTTTAAGGCCCGGGCTTTATAGTTCGGACCACTATTAGGTACAATTAATGGAAATTAATTCTTCTTTCACACTAGCCGTGTGTATGACGTACTATGAAAGAGTAGAGCCAGACTGAAAAATTCACGGATCTTCTGGTATCCGTCCAGCCGCTCTAACCATTGAGCTACTATGGCCAAAGTGCCGATGTGACATTAAATTCTCAAACTGACTCGTGTTTCTCCCGGTACTTACAGCATAGTAATATATCGTAATTATGTATATTGGGGGTTGTTGTACCAATACTTTTTAATAAGTTAATAAATATCAATTTTAGTCTTGCTATAATTGTTCATTTTAACACTGATCTGTATCTAAATTTTTGTGAATACTGATCAATAAAGACCTATTTCTGATGGTAGTTGTGAAGAAGAAATAAATATGTTGTACAAATAAGTTAGTAACCAAACAGGATATTTAATTATAGCCTTAAATATTTAGAGCTAATGACAATGTTTATACACAAGTTAATTTTAGAAAACTAAAAGAATGTGGCAATATATTCGCGCTGAATAATAATAGCTGCTGTTTAGGAAGTAGATCTTAAAACCTATTTGGGATAAAATGAACTGGACAAAATATAGCGGCAACGTGGATAGAGGAAGCCCATACAATAAATATATAAGACATCTTGACCACACCATTCTGAAACAGCACTTTTCGTCGTAATCAATATGGCAAATTGAACACAATCTTGGCAAAGCTTTCATAGAGAAAACAAGGTTTACTTTTACATTTACTGCTTAAAATGTTAATTTTATCAAAAATAACAAATCTAATGAACTTTTAACTGTAAAGGAGTATACGGCCACACTAAACTTGAGAACCTTTATTTTCTTGCATACATTTTGTCCACCATTTTTCCATATTTAAAATGCTACATAGGCAGCTGTATTTTCTTGATTAAACCGTACTGTATTAATTTCGTGATATGTTATCGGAGAGAGGAAAATCATTTATTGATGCTTAGGTTAAACAATACTTACACCAACTTTTCAGGTAGATACTCTATAATCTATTCTAAAGTCATAATTATTTGTTAACAATGCATTTTTTCTAAACCTTCGGATGTTTTTTGTCAAAGTCTTCAAATCTTGATTTGCTCTCTACATTAACGAAAACCAAAGAATAATTGAAATGGTGATTCCAAAAAGGAGCTAACTTGCTGTTTTTGATGATTTTTTGGTATGTAATTTCAAATGAAGCTGAAAATCCATGGATACTGACTGAATATGGCCAATGCATGACTAATGACATTTGACCTACACGTTATTTTCATATTTAGTTTTACATTACTCCTGAAAAATATTTGTCTCTGGATTTGAAAATTTTGATTGGCAATTGATAATAAATCACATTAGAATGTAAACATTTTTACGTGATCTAAAAATCTTAGTAAGTGGTTCTCATTTTCGATATAGAGTTGCATTTTTAGTAGATACTAGGTACCTCTTATGGTTTGAATATGTTTAAACCAAATATCCAAGAGAATCCCATTAATAATATGCTACTTTACACATGGCAATTTATATGCACATCATATATGATGACGTAATAGACTGAGAATTATGTTCATTTGGGAATTTATTCCTTTGTGTTCGGTAGCATAACTGCGAACAATAATGTATAGTAATTCACAAACAGGTTTTCCCGAGATAGGCAATCCCAAGATTGACTGACTAACGTGCTCACAACATGGAAAATTCCTTGACTCTGTAGTGGACTCCGAGTCCCTGGGACAACCGGTTTGACTTGTCAAGTACCCCCTCCTGCCCAAAATAAATAAATGAAAAATAAAAATGCCGAGGTAATCTTCATTATCAAATCAGTCCAGAAAAGATTCCCACAACAAGAAAATAAATTTCTGGTAGTTTCCGCAACCACTTCCCTTGTGCTTAATTTGAGCTTAAATTTTAGACAATGAAAACTCAAAGTTTCAGGTTCGATTCCCGGCTACGAGATCACTCCCAGAGCTTTTCACTTCGTGGCAAAAAGGGGAGGGGGTAAAAACTGAAGAAAATATTACTAGCATCAAATGATAAACCACATTTAGTTTATCACACTATGAATTGTTTCTAAAAAGATCTTGCTTAAGAATGTAGTTAAAGAAAATTTAAAACAACATGTTTAATCTTAAATTAAAAATTAAGGAAAAACAAAATCTCTTTTACGCTTCCAGGAAGACCATAGAAGTTAATAGAATGTGCAAACGAAACAATGTTTGTTCAAATTTATATGCTAGGACAGCATTGATAAATTAAATAAGTGTGTAATTATAAAATCGTTCCTGCCTTGGAACCGGACTTCATGCAAACAAAATGTGTATCTTTCACAGTAGCCTCGTGTTCGTATCAGATCTCTTTATCCTATGCATGGGGACATTAGAAAGAATTAAACGGGATCTAGGACCCTCTTTTGTTTTACCATGCATATTACTACTAGACGTAGTATTTATACAGGAAACAGATCATCTACAGCGTTCAATACACCACCTTAACCAAATATGCAAAAGTTTTAATATTGAAATATCATGATAAAAGTAAAAAATAATGGAAAACTGGGGCAAAATACCAATAAGGTCGAAAATAGTCGTTAATCACAAAGTATTGGAACACGTATCCTCCTTCAATTATTTAGGCTGTGAAATCAGCAATGAGAAAGATAAAGAT
Source organism: Mantis religiosa (assembly GCA_030765055.1). Classification (NCBI taxonomy): domain Eukaryota; kingdom Metazoa; phylum Arthropoda; class Insecta; order Mantodea; family Mantidae; genus Mantis; species Mantis religiosa. Next base: position 90,135,331 of record CM060951.1, read on the forward strand.
ACGAACAAAAAGTTAATGAGTATTCAAACAATTTGTGGAACAATTCACAAAACCCTAAAGAATAAAACAAGATCTGAAACAAGAATAAAATTTTATAACACCATGGTGGTCCCAACTTTACTTTATGGATGTGAAAACTGGGTACCTACACAAAGAACCATCAGCAGAAGTTGCGAAATGAGATTCTTGAGAAGAACAATAGGATGCACAAGAGAAGTTAGAGTCAGAAATGAAAATATAAGAAACGAATTACAAGTGGAAGCTATAACCACAAGAATGGATAGGTACAGAACAAGATGGTTTGAACATGTAGGAAGAATGGATGACACAAGACTGGCAAAAGTAGTTTTCCAATATAGTCCTAAAGGAAAGAGGGACGTAGGGAGGCCGAGGAAAAGATGGAAGGGGACACTGTGAAGACGGAACAGGCGAGAGCCTAATCCATGAAGTGAAGAAGAAGAAGAAGAAGAAGAAGAAGAAGAAGAAGAAGAAGAAGAAGAAGAAGAAGAAGAAGAAGAAGAAGAAGAAAAAGAAGAAGAAGAAGATATTACTATTTGACATTAATGATACGTTTTGTACAACGATTGACATAGTTGTGATATTTGCACATATTTAACGCATTGTGTGTTATGGTGTTTATGATTTTCTGCGTTTCGCGGATTAGTGGGTGCATCGTGTGTTTATATCAAGTTTGGAGTGGAGCGAGCAATAGATTATCCTATTAATACATTCAGAGTTACCTACTATAGCTTACCGAAAGTGCTTCAGAAGACGAAATAGATCTTGTACACTGATTTCTTTACATCTTATAAATAGCTGAACGTACACAGGTGTCTGACATTAAAAACAGGAGTGGATTCGGCTAATTTGTCATAACAGAATTCTCCCACTATGGAATAAAATCTTAAGCATCCAACATATTTATCAGAATTCTGTAGAAATCAATACTGGTCTCAAGAAACACAGAAGATTGTACAAATTCATTTTATTATGTTTTTAAATATACATGTGAAGTGTTCCGTATGCACGTGGTTAGGAGTCCACTGTATAAGCTGTAGGTCCTCTCGCCTCACCGTCATCTTCACTATCACCCTATCATTGGAGGTAATGGACACCGCCCTCTGGGTGCCTTCACCTGAGAAATGGTGTTCGGACTTCACGTGGTGGGACAAGGTTACCCCAAAGGCCAAGGTTGCCATGTGGGGAGAGTTGGTAACCAACCAACATGTTTCCCATGTTTGGTTAGTATATTTTCTGAAACTCTTTATTTCAAAATGATATTCTTACTTTTCTTCTCCTCTTCAAGGTTTAGGCTCCTTTGTTTCAGTGCCTATTTTTCCCAAACCTCTTCTCTCAAGGAGCACATATAGTTGTAGCCAGTAGCCTATTTTCTGGCACTGTTTTTAAATGTTGATCTATGATCTGGCGTTTAAAGTTATTGTATCTAATGTTGGTTTTACCTGTAATTTTTTTTCTATTTTCTCATATAATAGACTACAACGCCTCTGTTCTTAATTGGATTCACTGTGGTCCTCCGTCTGCTGTAGTAGAATAGCTTGTGAATGATCAAAATAGTTCCTTATTTAACATGGTCATCTCTTAATATATTGGACGAGAGTAGCCAAATTTGAATTTTGATAACTGTATGAATAAAATATATTACGTAATAGAGTTATTGCATCCAAAATGTATGTAAATTATCAACAAATATATACCAGAATCCTTTGGTTTAAAACTTACTCTCAAGATAATGGAACCACGAGTCTCCATCTTTATTTAGCCTGTCTCTCCTGACCATGCATTTCACAGAGCTTGAGCATCGACATTATACACTCAGGGAAAGGGAAAGGACATGCAACTCAGAAGAATACACTTCACGGAAAGACGCAGTCTTATAAGAAAACTATTCATCTCATGATGCCTGTATGCTACAGATTGAACATAATTGGCGCTTTCATGCAAAGTTACTCTAGTTTTCAATGTCTTGGAGACTAAAGGTGACGGAAATACCAACTATCAACAAATGTCATGTTAGTAAACAATTGAGCTGCTTGGAACCACCACCTGGAGTGCTGCACTAAGCTCTGTGAAATCTGGCAGTATGCCATGCATAACAACGGCGAGGCTCCTATGATTCACAGGAACATGGATTTGTGTCAATGTCAGTTTAAAAGTGTTTTTAATGCTTTCTATATTAATTATAGTAAGTAGAGAAAGTATTGCATTACACCCAAAAATGTAATTTCAAAATCCAAAAAGAAATGGAATCAAAGAAGATTTCACCGAGAAGTGCGTATGAACCCACAACTGAAAACCGACGCCTGTCAAATATAAAACTTGGCATTGAATTTCAGCATCTTTCAAAGATAAGACACGGAAAATTTGAAAGCAAATTCTCCATTCAAACTACTCTTTACATGGAAATATTTTCGTTATTTCTTTATTTTCTCCAAATGGTTGTTATGATTTTGATTAAAATAGAACACGTTTAAAATATTTAACTTTCAAATAAAATGTATGTTTTGCTTTATCTGAAATAATCTTCACTTGCAACAGCTTTTATCTAAATGGTAAATTTCAAGCGATAAAGAGCAACTTGCTACACAAAAATGTAGATCTTGTAAGGCATACAATATATGCGAAATCCATTTTGTTTAGTATTAACAATTTTAAAGTCATGATTTATTATTGTTTTGAATTTTCAAATATAATTTTTTTTTTCAGTTGGTAAGTGTTTACTAATTGTTTCCCTAATGGACAAAGGATGTGTGTATTTGTAATTTACGTCCTCCAACGTTACGTCATATCGGACGATGAATGGAATGGATGAAATGATGCTTAAATGGTCCCAGGATCCATAGAGCTTAGAGTTACCCGACATTCATCTTTTAGAATAAGGAAAAAAACCGGAAAAACCTTATCCAGGTAACTCACCCTGACTGAGATTCGAACTCAGGACCTCTCAAACGTGAGGCAGACACGCTATCACCACGCTACCGAGGCGGGCTCATGGACAAAGAGCAAAGTGTTTTCAAAAGCAATACATGCCATGAATGTTGTTTTTCTTTATTACCTTTATTAATTATTACACAAATTCTACTTTTAACTTTAGAGTCTGCAGTAGCAATTATTCAATCTTATTTTTTTGCTGTTTGTCTAAGTTTACTGCATTCCCTTATACCGACAAAGACATTCTAATGAAAGCATTTCTTCAAAATTCAAAATCGCTGTAATAAAACACATAAAAGAATAAGCTTTCTAAAATCAATTTGTAGAGTAGCACACATAAAAATCGTGAAAATATAATAGGTATATTTTAAAGGTGTTTACTCTTGAGAACAAAGGTATATTAATTTTGTTCTGGCGTGTAACATCACTTCCTTCATATTAATACCAGAATAGGAACGACGTGTACACATTATGTGTATGTTAGAGACAAATTAATTAATGAAAAGCTAACATTAATAAATAATTACTCACAGAAGAGCTTTATAAACATGTTAAAACAGGGATTTTATACTAATTGTTACGCTTATTTGTCTTTATCGCTTCATTAACAATGGCTAAAGCATGAGAAAATAAGTTAAATATCATAAGTAATTTAGGTTCAAAAGTTATATTCCTATTTTCATCGAGGGTGAAGTATTATTTAATGTCGCTTTTATCTCCAGACAATATTATTGAGCTTATAGGTCGACTTGGCCCCTTAAATGCCAATTTAAACATGGCGGCGCCAAACCACGTTCATTATACTTTTTTTCATATTTCTCCGTTTTTCTAGGTTTTAGTTCTATTCTGGTGTACTTTTATCAAAAGGTATGATATTCTTCCTTGGTGTTTTTGCTAGTGAAAGCCAGCATTAACATTATAGGGTAACCCCACATAATAGAACAGAGAAAGGCTATTATTGTTTCGCTCTAGTAATTTCTACTATTTTTGGTGGGTAGGGGTTGAAAATTTTCTTTTGCTTACCTATAGTTAAACCCCTTTAACAACAAGCATTATATATAGAGACGAGAGAGGGTGCAAAGAGCTGAGAACAACCTTGTGTTCGTCCTTGCTGGTTTCTGGAAAGACATTGCAACTTGTCCTAGTAGAAATTCCATTCAGGAATTCAATATTTTTTGATAGACATGTTGCTCAGTACATCATAAATAGTTTATTTATAATATAAATATATTTTAAAGCGCTATTTAAAAAAAATTATAAATAAGACAAACTATCCTGACTCCAAAAGAGATGGGTGCTGTCATCCTTAAAAGTGCACAGGTCCCTCTTTATAAAGATGCCCAGAGTGGACAAAACTAACGAATACATATATCGAGTGGTAGGCCTTGACCTGTTCTTGGCGGTCATGCAATTGAAGATCTCTGTACCATAATTCAGTTTATTTTCTCTTCCTCTCTCCACTATTTTGTATCACGATATACAATCAGTTGCAATACATGCTTCTAATCGAATGAGATACTTCCATGCGATTCTCATTTGGGTGGTCCTAGGTTCTACTCTCCTCCGGCCAAACAATCACAACGGCCTTGGGCTTTTTCATGTTTTTTCCAGGTTGGTAGCAAATGATAGGGTGATTCCTCACAAATTCCGGTTCCCATAATGTCGTTTAATCTTTTTCAGTGTTTGTAGGAGCAGGTGACTGTGACTTGTATGTTGTGGCGGGACGGTGAGGTATGCACTGAGCAAAAATAGTTTTCCTAGCGGTAGGATGGCCGGCTGGTGCCTCTTTCAAGGAAGGAGCTCATTCCCGGAAATCCTGTACTGAGACGGCTGAGGCTCACGCAGACATGCACCAGCATCAGGATTGGTTTTATTCTGTAACCTGCTGGTGCGCATCGTCGCCCACATCTGGTGCACCTCCGGATCTCTCATTCACCACTTATCCCTGCGTTCACGTAAGGCATAAAAAAAACTAGAATTTTTGTACGCGTGATAGAGCTCCAGTGACTGAGGCCACCCATAATACTAATCCCAATACATGTTTTAGATCGTCCTCGCAAGTTCACATAGCACTGTTAGAAGGCAGAGGCATGGACTTCCTCACAACTGATTTACATAAACAGCCAAGGTAAATAGTAATAATGGAAACTTTCAACTGGCTTAGAAACCGGATGCTGCTACCTCGGTATTTCGTCTATTTCCGTGAGTTTTCGCGGTAACATCGGATATGTAATAACTGGCTTTGGTGAAGGCTTCAATTATTATTATATTCTTCAGCTTAGAGTAATATCACGCATTTTAGTTGTGAAATTAATTCTTAATGCAGAACTAAGATGAGAGTTACTAATCACGACATAGCATTTACATTCACCGTGACTCGTTAAATGTGTAAATCACGTGCTAAGATGTTAGGGCAACACTCCATGTTGGGATAGAACGCTTGAAAAGCTTTTGGTTTCAATGGAGCATCCTGCAACGAAGAAGAGGTAAACAGTGGACCATCCTACATGAAGGTCATCTAGAATGTTGGCACACACCAAAGCTTTGACGTAGCTTATGTCGAAACGCTAAGGGATAAAACTAACCTCAGGATCCAAAATGCTACACTTCAACATTGAGTGGAGGCGATTTCCTGTTGAGAAACAAAATATGTTACATCCTAAGGCAATTTGACCTAGTGATTTCTCTTGAATAAAATCTCCCAACCTTCTTGTTTCACCTTTCTCTCTTGTCCCTTGCTATCTAACAAATAGTAAATCAGAACGCAGCTGCATTCTGATTTGAAAATGTAAACACTACCGTTAAAATAGCTAGACGTCTTTCAGTAGCTGAAGATTGTTAACAGCAATCTATTTTGAATTTTATGCAATTTCAGCTGTGGTAACAAACGGATGCTGGATGAATTGGGCCACTTGTATCTCAAAGTAAACATAACTCATTTTGCAATCAGCTTCTTCTACTCATGACAACACAAGAGCACACTAAACATAGCCACTTAATATAATAAAACTCAGGGTGTAGAACTATAGCAAATTTAATTCTCACCAGAATTCTTCCCTCCTGAATATCGAAGCACAAGGCTTGTAATTTGCCATGTTTAGGATAGTCTGCATTTGGACTGTTGAATATTTATAAACAGTCTTCTTCCCAATGCTGCTGCCCTTCTCTCCACAACGGGTTCTCTGTTGCTAGTAAAGATCTACAGTTTACTGAATCAAACAGATTACCCATAGAATTATTTTATGGTCACGATTCGTATTTTCCAGTTGTTTGCGTCAACTTAAAGTATCTTACGGCTTAATGAAAGTTTCTTGTGTCGGCTTCTGCAGTATATTCTTCTTTGAAGTTGATTCTCAGAGAAATCCTGTTTATTCAGTTCATTTACCGTTACAAAATATTGGTTCCTGAATGAATGTTCTAGTTTGGTGAAAATGTCCTAATTAGTGGAGAAATGTTTGGAATTCATGGGCGAGGAAGTGTTACTCAATAGTTATCTTCTGGTTCACTGATATGTTGTTGGGACTCACAGAGCTTCCTGTTTTGAAGATTCTCATTTAAAATGTATTGTTTTATTTTGCTTGTTTAATCACTGTTCATTTATTTAATTGTTGGATTTTCTACATTTTGCTCTGTTTGACTTTTTTATTCTTATTTATTTGTATTTAGTTCGAAATTTTTTCTGTTTTGGTGGGTGCTGTATTCACGGACGTCTCTTTAGTATTATTCGTCTCCCTTGTTCCAAAATTTTCTAGATAATGAAATTAACATAAGATTAAGAAAAAAGTACTTTATACGGAATATCTTTGAAAAGAGAATTTACTGCATGTATTGTGTTTTACACGCTGTACTACGTAACAATGGTGGAATTAAAAATGTTGCTATTTCACCCAGTTTTTCAGTTATACTATACACATTTATACAGAAATTGTGTGAGAGAGAGATAGCAAATGAGACAGAGAGATATATAAACTCAAAAAGCAAAATTGGGAAGTCGTATATACACCAAATTTTTTTAATAAACTTAGAATCTTTCAAAAATATTACACAAGGATTTTAAACATAATTTTCCTAATATGAATTAGCCTTTACACGAACATTCTTTCTTAATTTTTTAACGAAATAAAATTATTTTGTAGAGCTTATATACAATTATTTGCAAATAGTAAAGTTGGTAGAGATTCTTGTCTGTCTTTTGTTTCTTCTTTTGCTTTGACCATTTACGAATTATTCATTGTTATTGCTTTGAGTTTTGCAGAATTTTCGTTACACACTTTTGGAAGTGACTATCTCGGTATTTTAGAATATGAAAATTCAAAGACAGCACACAGTAACCTCTTTATAAATATCTGACTGTCACTTCGGCCTTTTATTATCCCCTTTACAATGAAACGTGTAGCAAAATCATTTCCGCTAATGCTTTCCTCGTTTAACACGAAGTATAAACATCAACCGTTGTAAGAATAGTTCGCAGAAAAGATATGAAAATAAACGATATACTATACAGAAAGTCAATGTCAATGTAAGATATCAGACATTTAATGATTTGGAATAATGAAGGATCGAATGCTTTAGAAAAACGACTGATGAACATTAATTATTTATGCATATAAAATATGTCATTAAATTGCATATTTATAGTTGGTAGGGTTATGTTTAGGGACAAGAGGACAAAGGACGCTATTAAGTAATCTTTGAATGTGTTGTACATTCGTCATGCGTACCTCGAGCTCTAGCCTTGTCCGTTGGCAAGCCAACCTGCCGCGCATGCTGATGCACCTCGTTTCGTCACTTGCTTACAAGTCCAGCATGGATTTCTCTCTATTAAACACAAACAAACCTAACAGAGATTTAAGAAGAATTAAATTGTATCTCTTAACTTTTGCGACAAACTTTATTTGAGATTAAGTATATTATGGAATGAATTTGGAGACAAGAATAAAGAAAATCTTGGCTGAGCTTACCGCAATTCTCAATCAGTGGACAAGATACTAGTGATAAAATGTTTGAAGTAGACAATTACTAATGAGAATGAAGGCAGCAAAGTCAATTTTTCAACTATTAGCTTCCTATTAGGTAAAAAAGTAGAGAAGATATTAGACACGAACTGAAAGTTGGAGTATTTTACAAATAATAAAAAGACATCAGTATAATTGGAATGATTCCTGATAAACCGAATATAACAAAGATTAACTGGAAAACTAACAGAAGGACAACAAAATAAATTTGATGTAGGTGGAAGAGACTAATGTTTTAATATATAAATGAAAAGTATCATCATTATTAAATAATTATGAAAGTACTACATCTTTACAGTTCCGTAACATTTTTCCTGTTCTTTCTAAACTCGATATGGAAGTTTATGTAAAATTTAGAGAAAAAAGTCCTCAAATATAGTAGAATGAGGATCTTACGAGATATTTCTCTTGAAGTGTTTAAAATAACAGGCATTTCGTCTTTAATTACGTGATCAGCAACTGGCCATTTTAATGCACTAACTCGATAAACTTTCTGAGCAAACATTCAAATCCCGATCTTTTTTGTGGGGAATAAACTGGTTTTCTTCCATTATAAGAAGCAAAACAGTTGAAAGATCCAGTAATCAGTCGGGTTTCGGTTTACATTTCGCAGCTTTGTTGTTTATAATTTACGTCCTCCAACGTTAACTCATATCGGACGATGAATGGAATGGGTGAAATGGTGATAAAATGAGTCCAGGGTCCATAGAGCTTAGAGTTACCTGACATTCTTCTTTCAGGATAAGGGAAACCCCGGTAACTCGCCCTGACCGAGATTCGAACTCGGGATCCCTTGAACGTGAGGCAGACGCGCTACTATCATGCTACCGAGGCGTGCTTTCACAGCTTGTGGCACTAAAACAGTGATTAGTATTTGCTAGAATAAGTAAAAGATATCTTTATTAAGCGTGTCTACATACATATAAATGTCACGTTAACTACAACATAAGTATACAGAGCTACATACACATTCACATTTTCGAAGATTATTTAAACGAATAATAGTTTCATGGTTCGCTTGTAACCACAGTTGCTATACTCTTGCTTACAGGAAAACATCATTAGGCTAGAAGCTATCATGAAAGTACATCTCTTAGATGTAAGAGAAATACTTACCGAACTAGTGCGGGAATGTCAACTTACGATGCATGGCAACAATAACATAAGTATGGAATATTACTTCATAGTGCATAAAAGATTTCAGGCTGTACTCACAATAAAATGTGCTCAAATGAAACGTCACCTGCTTGTAACTTTATTACATGTTTAATTCTAGTTAAATTTCTGCACATTTTAATTAACAATTTGTCATACGATATTATTTCAAGCAGCAAATTTGCTAAGTGTAAAGCATTTAAAGTATTCAATTAGTTTCAACTGGGCTTTTAGTTTGAAAATAAGCTAAAACTGTACCAAGAATACCTGAATGGAATATATACTTATTTATTTGCTTAAGACGAGTGTGTTACGTAATGGCTGTACGTTGTCGCAGTCAGTACATTGTTGCAGGATAGTAAATTAACGTTTAGAGGACCGCTTCAGTCGTAAAATTAGAATTTCCTGCTGTCAAAGTAGAGGATATACTACCCCTATCAGCCTTTAGAGTACTTTAAACAAAAGAAGATCAAGAGGTAAAAAGCACTCTATATGTATAAACAAACAACAACCTCCTGGAAGTAATTACACATTAACAATAACATCGTAAAAGAAGTTTGTAGAGATGGCCAGAATAACATAAGGTTCACTTGAAATCATTTGGAACAACTGATTTACACTATAACAACGTGCATCCTTAAGTTCAACGACTCTGAAAAAGGCCTTAACGTCTGTAATGTAAATATAACCTTATTTTGTTTTAAACTGTTGAAATTTGAAAGTTAAAGCTTAGTATTTTTGTAATAATTTAGTAAAAATAAAGGTATAGAGCCCCAAGAAAAGAAATATAACTGCTTTATTTATCAATAAAGATAATAATATGCAAGAAAAAGGTTATACCACGCATTGAAATCTCCATCTAAAACAGATTTTAAGGCATAGTATTACCGAATTTGAGTCCTAGATTGTGTCTGTGCTTGAAATTGAAGCATTTCAAAGATCTTCCCTAGATTGTTATTCAAAATGAATAGGTTTATTTAAGGATTTAGAGTGCATGAAATACGGATAATGACTTGTAAGGCTTAATTAATGCAGCCCTTACGTAAGTTGTCATCTTTCCTTTGCTGTGTATTAAATTTATTCAAATTTACTTACGCCAACCTGTGTAGGAAAGAGAAAGGTGTCACAGCAGACAAACATATGTGTATATTAATAATAAATGCATTCTATTGTTTGCGACATTAGTATATATGTATGTTTTTGAATAAAGTCGAAGAATAATTTGGAAACATAATCCAAGCAACTAGAACTTGCTGGGAATAACCAAGAAAAAGGTTTTTCTTTAATCAGGGCGGGTGTGAAATCCCATCTTTGCCCACGCAACTGAATCAGATAAAGCAGTTGACCTTGTAATATCTGAAGAAAAAAATTCAACGAATTTAACGTTATTTGATCACGCGTTATTGGTGAATGAATTTCATATATATTTTAAACATTTGAAGCAGAATTGAACAATTCAGTGCCAAGGCTGGACCATTAACCATGGATATTCCGCTGTCCCACCAATACTATTACTCCTAAGCTACCATGATGACATGTAGGCTATCTCATCTCATGTATGTATCCCAGTAAATCCTCAAAGCGAGCTCAGATATTTGAAACATCATACTTCAAAGACCACCTGCAATGTTGTATTTTATACCGAGCTCTCTAGTTAACCATTATGAGTTTGTTACTCGTATGGCATCTCATATGATGTCATAAGAGACATCATAATATCTACATGCTGGCTCGACATGTTTACATGTTAATAGGTTTGACCTATTGAGTCCAAGATTTGTAGTTCGAGAACCAGCCTTTGCACTAATTTTCTTTTTCAAATTAATTATTTCGTGTATACTCATGGCTGCAAAAAGAATAGTTAACAAAAGTCCTAACGTTATCTATGTAGTTCTGTAGGTTAACTGGGGTGAACTTATGTGTAAAGTATTAACTATGAAAGCAGATAAAGGCTGGTTCTTTTGTTTTGTTTACCTACAACAATAATTACAATTACATAAGCGATTGTGAAATAACTTGGGCGTTTGAGAGAGGTCTTCTCTGCTTAAGTATATCAGCAGAAAGCATCTCTAAAGTAACATAGCCCGGTTTTCCTTCCGGCTATTTGTATGTTATTTCTGAAGGAATAATGTAAATGCTTTCATTACTAAATAGATACCAGTTTTAATTATATTATGCAGTTTCCTCGCTCTGTTTACTGTCTTTCTCGTTTACTTCGTTTCCTTCATTCTTTGAGTATTAAAATCATAATTGGAATAAGAATTACATATTGTTGGAATGAAAATAGCTTCTTAATAGACAGATCTCAAATTGGAAACTGCACTTTACTCCTAAATCCAATGTAAAATAAGTTTTGTCACCGAAAATTATTTTAAATGTCAGCTATAGATGATAACTTGTTTGAAAACACAAAATAAAACGCTGTAGAAAGAGAGGAGTTTGTATCCATACTTCCAAAATTTTAAATACATCTAGAAGGATGGTAGTTTTGTTGAGATTAAGATTGAATGAGTTTACCATTCTATATATGACACTATGCATATATATGATAGGGACCTCCTTCCGTGTGTGATCTAATACATCAGGTGTAAGAATCTTGTTTTCCTCTGAGATCCTGCACATACAAGCTGCAGAGGAAGAAATCTGATGTCGTGAGACTGAACTTTTCGAGGCCATTTAATTGACTCGCTTCTACTGCATAATTTTATAAGAAAAATAAATTAATTAATATATATATATATATTTAGCTGAACTGATGAACCACTTTGGAGTAATACATCATGTGTGTTTTATTGTCATATACATTACTGTATTAACTTTAACAATCCAAAGTACACATTTAGCTTGTTGATGAGCCTGATGTTATGTCTTGTTGATTGTAGCTATTTGCTATAAGAATATGCTATTTCTTATGATATTTTGATTATATAACCGCCCGTCATTCTATTATATATTTAAAAATCAAAGGAATATAAATAGGTGCAACTTTCATGATAAGCACTTTAATTTTAACTTTATAAACGAGTAACATTTCAAATTGAGTTTTTAAAAAGTCGTTTAAACATATCAAAATATTTTGACCATCTCAGGTGTTACATGTAGCCTAATTTAAAACAAAAATCAGGATAAAATATTTGTTAATGCCTTCAAACCTTAAAGAATAACTAGTTAACTAGATCTTAAATAGCAAAGAACCAACTGAAGCTTAAGGTAGAACCTGCTTGCCGCAAATACCATTTTATAGTATGGAGTTGTGCAAGTTAGAGAACTCTACTTAGTGCTATATGAAGCAATACGTTTTCACCTGAACGGAAACGAGCAATTTAACTGGCATGCAAGATACATGAATTGTTAATACATCTTAGAAGGTTTTTTGTTTTTGAAATCATTACTCTAAGCATCACCATACTCTAAGCATTTCGCTGTGTAACGAAATGTTAAGATTACTTTCAGCATTAAACGCAGCTATGACAATTATAACACATATATGGATCATATCAAATAGTGCAAAGTTAAATTTTAATATTTATGACCCATGTAAAAACAATTAATAATGAAGATATATTCGTTATTGCATAAAAAGTAATGAAAATAAAATTAGTGAAATTTTAATACAGGTTCTGAAATAAACTATTTTAAAAGATAAACAGACTAGCATTATAATTTAATAATACCCTTTAGCTCTCTAACTATAAAAATATTAGAAGCAAATACATAATCTAGGAGAAAAATTCTTTGATGCTGCGTTACTCTTCTATAGAAATTAAGTCTACAACATTTGTACGATGATATTTCGCCACTTGTTTCGAATTATTTTTCTCTCCGATTACAAAGACATTATGCGTTTATAATAAAACTTATAACCTAATAACCTTAGAGTGTCAACTAATGTATTTCTACCAAACTACATTCTAGAATTGCTGCGTGGCACTCATGTGTTCTAAATGATCTGAAAAGCAAATCCTCTCTTCAAATTCTAAAAATGCATTTTTATCATCTAACAAAAATTTGGTCTTATAGTTTGGCTATAATGAAAGTACATTTATAAACATAAACATAGGTTTAGAATACGTTACGTATTAAGGAATTGGTGTGTAATGAAGCTAAGCAAGGTGTCAAATAAAGGAAATGGATACATACAAGATATTTGTTGTGCTAGATGAATGACATTTTCTGCTCAGATTTTTAACCTTAGTTTTTGCCATTATGAACGAAAACTTCTTAAATTAACACTGTAGGTATATGCATAATTTGTTTCACAGATTCTGTATTTGTGTTGTTGTCTTTTACTGGATGTTCATTAAGATAATGTGATTATTGACATGGTAAACAAAAGTGCCAAATTGAGGTTTTAGAAAGCCATTATGCATAGAATTGTATTGAATGTATCAATAGGAGAAAATTTTCATTTTATAAAAATGTAACTACAATACGGTTTTCAAGGATTAAAGACCTGGCACCATTTTTTTTTCCTATTAAAAGCTTATAAAGATGTGTTCCTTTGTTTATATTTAAGAGACAGTGACATTTAAGAAGTGTATTACAGATGAATTTGTTTACAACAAAGATATATGTGTTTTGATCGGCACCTTTGACGTGGAGGGCAGGACCCTTACTATAAAATTACTTTTCTATATTTATGTTAACATGTAAAAAGTATTTGTAGGTACTTACGTTATAAGCATAGCGTAAAAATATCCAAATAATTGTCGATATTCGGGTATCCACTCCTAAGAAGTAGGAAGTTTGGTAGCTCAGTTAACACTATAAAAAATGGTTGTTCCGGAAATTGATTCCTGATTCCAAGTGCATTCTCCGCGTTACCTTAAAGTTCCACAGCCGTATGACAGTTTCACTTTATATCGTCACAAGTTCAAACACACACCAGCATTGAAATCACTCGACGATACGGTAATGTGCTTCTCGACAGTACGAAAAAAAAGTGTTCTGTTTGCAGTCTGCGTGGAAGCCAGAAGCAGTATTACGACGACGAATACTGCCTGCTTTGCCGCTTTCTCCGCGACGACTACAACAGGTATGCTGAACGTATTACAACACTCTCCTCTCACACATTCACTGGCGTAACTCTCCGCGAAGACCAAAAATGAGGCATCAGAAACAAAGAAACGCAACTGATGTGGAAGCTTCTTGCGAAAAACTAGTCCTCAAAAGTTCACTCTCAGCTATTGTTACAGGAATCCTTCAGATTACACTCTCACTTTCAATATCACTGACACGGAGATGCGTTCTGCTTAAGGCCTGTTAGGAAGAGGTCATTAGAAAAAGTCTTCTGTTGTAGAGAAGGGCACTTTCAAAGATACGATTCAGACGGACATGTTTTTGTAATATGAAAGGAGCCCTTGGTGCCCGTCCGAACGTCTGTCTGTCTCGCCTCTTTCTGAACACATGAACTCACACACGGGACACAGGATCTCGCGCAGTTTTCTCTCCCCCCTACCCTTGCCGATATCCCTTCCACCACGTCTTTGCAATCTGGTTGATCAACTGTTTTGCGCACCCACTGCGTTAAGTTTCTTTATCTAGTCTATTATCGTAATTTTTGCGTTGAGGAAATTACTAGTGACGTGCCTGGCATTTTATATCACGTGCGTTCTTTAGCAATACTTACACATTACGAATGATCTTCTCTAATTTCGGCATCTAGTCAGAGGAAATAGTATTCAATACAATGGTTCAATACCGGGTTTTCACCGGAAGCACAAGTTTCAGGATCGCCTTAAACCAAAAGTACAATATTTAACTTTCTCTACTGCCTGCCTATAGTAATTCGGTCAAATCGGAATCACAAACTTAGTATTTACATTCTTACCTTCCAATAACGTAACACGAAGATTTCCAAAAATCCCTCCTACACAACCTACGCCTTATTTATCAACTATTTCAAAAAGGATTTGCTAGCAATTTTTATTAAAAACTATATGTGTAAGATATTCCATGAAAAATAAAATAAGAGGGCTGTTCAATAAAGAATGATCATAACTTTTACGGTCATAATTTTTCGCACTTAAACTCAAACTTATTATATTCTGTTAGCTTAATGTGAAACAAACATGCCGTAGTAGTTTCATTGTTGGTACTCCTGGTTTCCGCTTGTGAGAACCAGGCAAGTTCAGACACGTTCAGTATCGCCTACCGCTGCAATGGAGGTAACATGCAGTTAAAGTGGATGTTACAGGAATATCCGGAGTTCCTTTCAAACGTAATCATTGCTGATGAAACTTGGCTACATCATTTTGACCCTGAGAGCAAACAGCAAAGCTCAATGTGAGAATCTCCTTCGTCACCAACCCCCAAAAAGGGAAACGTGGCTGCTTCTGCTGGGAAAGTTATGGTCATGTCATTGTTTGATATTCATGGAATGGTTTATCAGCATGTTGTACCTGCACACGCATCAGTAACTGGAAAATACAACAGGGATGTCCTGAAAACATTGCAAGTCCATATCAGGCGCAAAAGACCACATTTCCATGAAGCAGGCTGGTTGCCGCACCACGATAATGCGCGGCCGCATATTGCCAATGTTGTTGCTGAATATCTTGCAAAAATCAACGTGAGGTGCATCCTTCACCCATCTTATAGTCCGTATTTAGCCTCATGAGGTTTTTTCTATTCCCTAACTTGAAGAAATGCCTTCGTGGGAGGCATTATCCATCATCAAAAGCAGTGGTTTAGGCTGTGGAGGCGATTTTGAAGGATCTCTCAAAAATGGTTTCCAGCATGTCTTTGAAGACTAGCAGAAACGCTAGTAGAAGTGCACCGCATTCAGGGGAGACTATTTTGAGAAATAACGTCAAAATTATGAGGATGAGTAAAGGTACGTTGTCAAAAAAAGAAAAAAGAAATGTGATCATTTTTTATTGAACAGTCCTCGTATATATCTTGAATTTTCTGGGAGTAGCTGATGAAATCCTCTTCACTGGAGTAATATTTTACAAGTTGTAAAGAGTAAGATATACAAACACTTGTAACGCAAAAATATAAACTATTTTATATCATAGAATTTATTATAAAGACATTTTGTTATACTAGCAATTTTCTAGATATTTTTATTATTGGACGGACATGTGAAATACTTTTCATTTTCAAACTCAGAATTCGTTCTGTCTTATGATGCCAAGAAAATGAATGTGTGAACTACCCCACATGGCATGGCCTACTGTATTCTCTTATTCAGTTCGTACTTACAAAGAAATATGTAATAAATCCAGTTTTGGTTCTCTATCTAGATTGACATGAAGTATATAGGAAATAGTGTGCAATGGTTTTTAGAATAAAGAGAAGAGGACGTCATGTGAATGAATGCATATTAATTTTTATACCATCTACGGATAGAGTAGGTAGAAATATTTAAGTAACTATTTCTTAGAATTAGCGTTTTGCGAAATTTGCTTCTTAGGTTCTCTCAGACTGAACTACCATGCGGAGTCTATAAATATTTTAAGCTATACATTCTTCCTCGCAATTGATTAGTAAAAAAAAAAAAATGACTCCCTATTTGAGAGCAGTGAAGTTAAATGATCTACTCTGCGGTAGCCTAGCTCCTCCACATCGCCAGTGGGACGTAACAGCATTGTAGCTCAGTCTAAACGTTGTTTGCACGTTAGAATAAAGTTTAGGAAACTGTCTCTTGATTGCATTTTCTGTATGTAGTTTTGTGTGAGTTGTTCCGTGAGGTCTGTCAGCCTGAATGTATACAGAACTTCCGTGGAGTCCCATTCTTAACAAGCCCATAGTTTATATATGGCAGTTAGACACAAAGAAGCAATTGTTGATCTGAGTGTCTCAGATCTTGGCCACTGACACGTTTTAATAAATAAAATACTATTGTTAAAGAAACAATGTTAAGCTAGAAAACAATAAACGACAGAAAGGCAGCCATGGAAAGAAGTCTTAGAAAATCGCTAGCTTTGAGGACAATAGATTACTGCTCTGCTCCCTCTCTAGATCTAAAACTTATTCATTATTTGTTGGGATTAATGAGTTACAGTGTATGATTATCTTGGAAAGTTATTCTGGAATTCGATATATTAATAATACTTAATTACTTCTACTATAGTAATACCCAATAAGTGTTCAAAAGTTTTTCTCTGCAGAATACCATCTCCTCAATAGTTAAATTGTCAGAAAAAATAGGTTAAATGATTATGCGCTAAAAATATTCCACTTGTAACCCTACAGATTGATAAATCATCCAAAATGTAGACATAAAATAGGAATGTACTTTCGAGGGAAGAAAAATGAAACCACGTTAATCTAATTAACATGATATATAGGATTAATGATGGCGAAATTAAACAAATTTATCTTAAGAGGAAACACGTTTGATAGACGCATACATATGAGTTTAACTGTTATTAAAGCCAGCTAATTCTCATACTCTTTAAATATCAAACAGTAATCGGGACTAGACTTGAATAGTGTGGAGTCACATATTTTAAACAGCTGTAGCACGGAAAGGTAAACACAAGCTGCACATCCAGAAAGGCGGCTAGCCGTTCTCTCGCTATTGCATGAGCGCGTTTCTTCAGCAGTGCCGTGGTATTCGCATCAAACAAGAGCAACGTAATATATCATACCGTGAATTTTATTGATTTGGCACCACAATATTTATTATACTGTCAGCGTACTCTTGCGTAAGATAGACTAACTCTCCAAGCCTTCCACTGCTCAAATCAATTCATTACGTTCGAACAGGAAGACACACAGATGTTTAAATGAAGTTATGTGTGTAATTGACGTTAATTGTTCCGACAGAGCCTTTCATGTTTATCCACGTTAGATTAATTACTGCAGAACTGGTACACCAGCGTCGCTGACATGATCCAGGCAACTGAAAGGTCATAAACAAAATATACATTTATGTTTTTAATTCTTATTGAATTTTATTTAAAGGGGAAACACTAGGTAAGTATAAAAGAGAAAATTAAAAGACATTAGGATAAAATATGTTGTGGCAGCAACAATTTTCACTCGTTTGAAGTGCATTCTAAAACTTGAGCTTTACTGCATTTGATTCTGAACATTAAATAAGACGAGAATACGCTGGGTTTTTGTAGTAATGGAGTCTAGATTCACAGCAAATTGTTGGAAAAATTTCTTCCTCCCAGAGTTGCAGAGTGTGCTGCATGCGTTACACCACCACGTGACAGCCAGACAAGGAAGGAGTAGCTTAAAGAGTCCAAATGACTCGCGAGTCCCGTTTTCTCACCTTGTATAGCATAATTCTAAGTTGCCACCTCCAAATGAAAATGACACCTTGGATTTCTGTTGGGTTAGGTTGGTTAGATAGTACCTGTAAGTTTTTTTCTTTTAAATACACAAAAAAGCACTGATGTGGTACTTGTAAAATGAAAGCTGATTTCAAATGTACACTAAGCGAGTTTCAAGTAATAATGTAATGATTTTCTTTTTTTTTACATAAAATCTAAAAACTAGTAAAGCAGAAGTATGCTACTGTTATATACTGTTGTATTAAAATAGAATATGTACAAACTCATTTTACAATATAATTCGCAAGTTCTGCATTGTGCTTTTAAGAACAAAAACTCATTAGTTTCAAACCTCCATCATCCTTTCTGGTGGATTAGACTTTTCCACCAGTTTGCTTGATGTCTAAAGCAAATATTTCATGTAAAGCCTTTTATTACAATGATACAGTTAAAAATACTAGCAGGCTCAATGTAGTTAAAAAGCTATAAAAACTTGAGGAGGATTTGTGGTGAAGATAAATCTCTTGCGAAGGACGGAGAGAGCAATTTTGTGGTACAGCAGGAGAGAATGGAGGTATGTGGGAAGACTGAAGGTTTCTGGACCTTTTCCTTCGGTGATATATGTAAGTACAAGCCCACGGACGGCCCTTGAAACAGTGCTTAACAACTTCTAACATTGTATGGTTTCAGTATATAAGGTTACCGGCTGGCTACATATTTTTAACCATGCAATAATTAAAAGGTATTTAATACTTCGAGTGTACCAATACTTTGTGGTGTCTTTGCAATGAATAATTATTTCGAAATTTTTAAAATACACATAGGATATTTTAAATATTAGCATAATACATACATAAACCTACATAACCTGCTTTCCAGGGCGTAATTTCAGGTAGAAAAACTTTATATTACCATAATATTTAGGCAGCTTAATGCGGAATAATCAAGGGCAGCGTCTAAAATTAGTTAAGACTATAACTTATCCTCAAGCTGCTAAAGCCATTTTTGTGACATTTTTCTATCCGCAGACTAACATGTATCAGCTCCCCTTCCCCCAGAAAACAAAGATCACTTAATTGACTTGTAAGTAAAGCACATTAAAAATATCCGATGTGTTTAGTTTCATGATTTTCTCTAACCATATTTAAAGCTGGCAACTATGTGCACACACATACACCCATTTTTTTATCAAAAAGTTTTAAAGGTGAGGTTCACGCAACCTCAAGACGTATATTGCTGGTGAAACCTCAACATCGAATTTTTGGTTGGATACTTCACAATGTGTAATAGAAAAATACAAATCAATAAAAACCACAACTGATCTTGTTCTGATTATACTGATTGCGTATTGATACTGCATAATAGTTAAATTATGGGACTGTATCTGTGTGCTTAAATCATTACTTTTTGTTGTAATTACGAATTTAAACAACACATTAAGAAATTTATAGACGGCCTTAGGATTTAAAACTTCTTAAAATGTTTCTTTATGGGGGGGGGGGGGAATACTACAGTAGACTCAGAATGAAGGAGAGGAAACGCTAGAGGGGAAAGGGAGGAGGAGGATTAAGTAGGAGGTGAAATGCTGAATTTGAACAGGAATATATAAATCAGCTAACCATTTTTTTTTTTTTTTTTAAGTTTAGGGAGACAGTACTGCACATATCAAGAACTTTTATGCATAGCTTTACTGGGAATTTTGTTAACAAGTTTATCTACTTGTCTTTATATTAGTTGCGTACTGAATAAAGTTTTATGTATAGTGTAGTTTAATTCTGAAGCATATTGTAGAATGCTCGAAAAATAATTTGCAAAACACAAAAAGTTAATACAAACTACTTTTTCATATTATGCAAGCATTGTCTTTATTTTCTCTAAAATGTTAGCACAACTGTTACATTTTTGTTACTTGAAAAATTGAATACAGCTCAATATTTTAAAACTTCTTAAAATTTTCGCAATATAACTAAAATATATTAACACTCTCCTTTACATATGATGAATGAAAGACTCGTATTTAGTTCAATAAATACAGGCCTGTAGTGAGCTTTAAAATCCAGTGAGTAAATCTGATTAGATTTTCTTGTAGCTTAAATGTATTACAAGATGTATAACAATGTGCCCACAGTACCGTTTACGCATACAATTGTGTTTCTTAAGAGGTACATACATTTCTCAGTTATGGATTTCAAGCTGCGTAATGCTGATAAATTCCTGAATATCTTTTATATATCTTGTGTGCAAATTAATGCAGATTTAATATTAATACTTAACAATTTTATAGCTCTGTGAAAATCGAAATGACTTCTATCTAGTTAAATTTTAAATTTATAACCTATTAATTACTATAAAAGGAATTATCTAAAATCAACCATTTATAATACTGTAAGTTGTCACAGAAGTTATTAAGGAGCCTGCAAAAACACTAATAGCTGAATCATCAGCAAATACATACGATTTAGCTGTGATTATGCTAGTGCTATAGTGTTGCAATAACTTATAATAAAGAAGGCCCCTAAACCAGTCATAGAGAAGCTCCTATTTCCCACAATTTAATGCCAAATAATTACTATCATAGGAAGAATATCCTTAAATGTGATGTTGGCGAAAGGCCTACATAATTATAGGATCGTAGGTGTATGGTGATAATGACGTAATACTCCATCTATATATCTCACACAATTGTAGTGCTTACTGGTAGCACACCATTCCCACGAAGATATTTAATGCAGTTCTCACGAAAATATCTCATACTTTTACAAGATGGTATGGGTAAGATTATATCTTTATAAGAAACACAGAATACATCTTACGTTTTTCGCCTCTCTACAGCTGCACTCGCATTTCTTTGTTTATTTTACGTCCTCCAACATTAAGTCATATCGGACGGTGGATGAGGTGGTTGAAATGATGCTCAAATGTGTCCAGGGTCCATGGAGCTTAGAGCTACCCGACTGCACTCGCATTGCTGCTCTACGTCCTTAAGCAGGCATTGATTAGAAACTGTGCAATGAATAGTTACTATAAAATGCTCAGGTTTTTAATTTTGGAAAATTAAAATTGCGAGTGGGTGTATTAGAGTGTGTCATTTCCTAACAGCATATTTTTTAAAAAGCCTATTTACCTCTCTCTCTTTCTCGCTTTTTCCCACTCTCTCTCCCTGGTAGATCTTCAATACTTCCATTAGATTTTGCTATAATCTCATTTTTCCTTTCTTCACTGCGTTAAGTAGGGAATGTATTTGTATTTTATCCATCGAGATTTCACCCTAAACACCTGTCAAATCTCCTTAGATAACTCGAAAACGAACAGTCGGTTAAATACCAAACCCTATATTTAAATTACGCTTTTCCAAGGGTCTAACACCATTTAAATATCTCATTCAAACTTCACGTAAAAATTATTTCGAAAATGTTGGTTTTTTCAAAAGTGGCTAAATATTTTGATTAAAGTACCGTATATTTAACATATTTCTATGCTAAATCAAATGTATACTTCAAATTACTTTGCAAATACTCTCTACGTCCTCTTTAATCTGGATGACTTTTGTATAGTTGGTAAATTATGTGAATAAAATGAAAGCACGTAGAAAGAGTAGGTAGTTAAGGCAAACATTTTATCAAAACTTTTGTAGCGTTAGTGTTCTTTGTTGTTGGTTTGAAATTTAAATACTATGCCTTTTAAAGTGGTCGGTTGCTATTCTGTCCTTCAGTCATCCGAAGATTGAAGAATTTCAAAAGCACAGCATAGAAACACGCTTTAGTCAGCTGTAGCTATACAGCCGCTGTCCTTAGTTCATGTGCTGATGTAAAGAAAGCGGGAAATGTACTCCGCCGGCGACTGTGATCGGAGGGAATATTCCCAATATTTTATCCAACACGTGGTAAACATGTGCACAGTCAACGAATTTTTATGCAAAGTTTTGCTTTGCCGTTCTCGATATTTGAGTAACTTGTGCGGTAGCATATTTACATTCAGATTAAATGCAAAGTTGTGTATACTATGTAATACATTTCTCCTTTTATACGTTAAAAGTGACTGAATGCTTAAAACAATTACTTAAACATTTGATTTCTTCACTTTCACTTAAAAATTGAAAGTTATGACACGGGTCCTTCTGCAGTATATTACTGCAGTATTATAACTGCGTGTATCCACTTTGGCAATGATTTGAAAGTCCTACCGGCATACAACTGGGAAAAAGAATGCTTTACATACCTAATTCGAATCTGGCAACGGACAAATTCCTTAAACGACTTACATCTCCTAATTTTCCTTTGATAATTCCTGCATCACAACAATATATCTTCCCGCTCAACAATTATACTCTTTTCTGTTTCTGTTCACAAATTCTAAATCTATGTTGCTCAGAAATCAGAAAATAGGGATTATTATTTACTGCTTGAAGCACTTTTGTAATTGTTGGTAGCTCGTTTCTTTCAAAGAAGCTATGTATCTTGCGATGTAGCACTTTCAACAAGTTCATCACATTCACCTTCCACAACTGGCTTCTTTCTTTTTCAATGTTTTCCTGGGGTTATTATAAGAGCACAACCTCGCTTTGAGCGGCATCGGTACTTGGCGCGGGAATACCAGTTTATTCTGCTGACATATGAACGTCCTCTATCGCTAAATACGGGGATTTTTCATAACTTGCAAAAAAAAATTCAATATAATTTGTTTGTCACGCCTTTTTAACGGTTTCCTTCTATGCTGTTTACATATTGTACGGAAGCAGCCATGTTGTTAACGTCATTCTAACTCCATCAAGACTTCTACCCACGTTGCATCAGCAATCCTTTCCATATCCACTCTAGATTTTATCACAGAAGGAATATTTACTTTATGGTAGCTAGTAATGCTTTCGAGTGGTACATTGAGGATGACCATCTGATAATGGAGTACTCGAAGTGAACAGCATCTGCTCAGCGTTCAGCGATAACTAATGGCTTTCTCCAGGAAATAATTAAAACACTTCCGTCATAAATGTTAAGATATCGCAGATGAACCATGCAAGCAAACCTTCCCACCATCAATTGCATACTGATTATCTTAAAAAGAGAAGCCTAACAGGCCGTTGATTGAAGTACGATGCAAAGAATAGTAAGACTGTAGATGGAACCGACAAAATGAATTCCTAATTGAGCTTAAGGTGCAAAGATTGCTCCACTCTACATTTGCCACCGCAAGATAACGAACAAAATGCAGAAGTTAATAGAGGATTAAGACAAGAATGTGGGCTCTCGCCCATCTTGTTTACAATATATATATATATATATATATATATATATATATATATATATATATATATATGAATAACGATATAGAAGAAAGGAAACAAACCAAAAGGAATAGCTGTCAATAATGTGAATATAATCACAATACTCTTTGCAGATCACCAGATTTTAGCAGAAAATGAAGTGGAACTGCAAAGATCAATAACTAAGTTGAATGAAATTGGAAAATAGTACAATATGAGAATATCTGGAAGAAAAACTAAATCAATGGCAATGATAAGCAAAGAACAAACAATCTAAATACTTGTTGATCACGAAATTATAGAACAAGTTCCAACATTCAAGTACTTAGTGTCAAAAATAACAATTATCAACACCAAGGTAGATGTTGAAGAGAATATTGAAACATATAATAGATTAAATGAATGTCTTAAACGTCATTTTGGTAAAAAAAAAACGAGGACAGAAATAAAGCAGAGGCTCCACAATCTAATATCTAAACCAGTACTGGTGTAGGTACTCTTGTGAAACGTGGACATTAAGAACCAGAGAAAAGTCAGTACTGGAAGCAGTTCAAATTAAAGTTTGCGGTCATTGTTGGGGATTACTAGAAGAGATAGGATTAGGAACACTACAATAAGACAATGAGAGAACAGTTAATAGAAGAAAATATTACCGAAGGAATTTAGAGGTACCAAAATCGATGGAAATAACATGTTCTACGAATGCCACCATCCAAGCACCGCAAATCTTATTTTATGAACCTTCAGTTAGACGAAGTGTTGGAAGACCACAGAAGAGATGGAGCAACCAGGCTCTTTTTTTAAACTTTCAGAACAGATCTGGAGGTCTAAACCGTGTGAGGAAGAAGGATGGAAGATAAGGAACAAATATGATGATATATTCATTCACAGAGGACATGTTCGGTTACAGTGGTAAGGTTTATTCCGGAGTTCGTCTTTAAATGAAGTTAAGAGAATTTTAAGTTCCATATACTCGGTTTTATTTGAGCATCATTTCACTCATTTCAATCATTCATCATCCGATATTACCACCTGCGAAGTGAAAGGGCGTTAAACTTCATGATCCCATGGGGGAATGATGAGTAATAGATACACCTGTTTTATATTGCATTATTCACATTGGTTACATAGATTAAGCAGCATTGAAATATTTATTCACGACAAAAGCTCTTGCGATGGAAAAAAAAACAACAATTGCAAACTTTAAAGTATATCCGTTTTAAAAAGGACGAAGCCTTATGTTTCCTAAACGACTAAGACTAAGAAAGAATTTGGCACAAAGAGCGTATTTTAATGACCTGTGCACTGCTACTGAACATTTATGTATACTTTAAGGTTTACCTGTGGTGAATGATATAAGATATAATCAAATTAAGGGGTTATTGACTCAAAATACAAGATATACATTTCGTTAAACATGCAAATGTCTTAAATTTATGTCCATCAAATTAGTCGTTTCACCACCTTCGAAAACACAGAATTGAAATCAAAAGTTTTGATTTATCTGATAATAAAATCTGTTCTGATATAAAATTTCAAGTTCACGTACTCGCGCATATAGAAGTACTCTGAAAATACTTTTCTTTCGAATTCGGGAAGTCAAAACATTGTCACAAAGGATCTAGCAATCAGAGACCCTAAATCTTCCCTCAAACTATGTTTTCATGGTGAAATCGGGATATGGATAGAATCTGTTGGAAAATAATACTCCCTTGCATACATAGATAATTGTAAAACAGAATCCTTAGCTATGCCTCGCCTTCAAACGAGATTCGAATTCGACCTTTCTGAATTATTAGGGATAAAGTGACACACCCAATCACAGAGATGATTATACGGTATATGAAATGCGGTGCATACAGCCATAGTTAGTCCTCGAGTAAGTTCGTATCGAATTGGTTAGCTACAGTTGCATTTTTGATCTTAATTAGGGCTCTGTTATTAACCGTGAATATTCTGCAGAATAGAAATAATAACTGTTTTGACTATCACTTCATTAAAAATAAGATTAACTGAAGCTTAATACGAGGGTAGGTTTATTTCCAAGGACTCTAGAAATTGCTCATCAATACTTTAAAATGGCACTGGTGTAAATCTATAGCTTCTAGAGTTACATTTCACAGGTTCACTGTCGCAGCTATATTATTAAAATCTTAGTTTTGTTAGTTTAATGCGTATTGCGATAAACATTCGTTGCTGTCAATGGTTGGTCGTTTGAAAGGACCTAGGTAATAATTTTGATAAGGGAAACCTAATATGGTGGGGAAAAGCTATAAAAACATAACAAAAGAATAACTTAAATGCAGATAACATTTTACCTAAAACTGCAAATATACTTTTAAATTCTGTTTTGATGTATGCTACGAGTAAGTAGGAAAAATGTACGATTTCACAAAAAGTATATATTTTGAGGTCTTCTTAACCCATAACTGGAAATTTACCATACTTACCATATAAGCGTCATGTAAAATGCCTTGTAACAACTTGGATTAAAATTTCACAAATTCATTTCGTAAGTATGCATTTTGTGATATCCTGTGAAGTTCTCTTTATTCTAAAAGAATGTATAATAAGCCGTAATAGACATAATCCTACAACACAAAATAGTTATATCTCGTTATGGCACACAACTTATTTAAAAATATATATTTTTGTACGTCTCATTTCAAGATAGTTTTATTTTATAATTGTAGTTTAACCAAATATGGAGCCATTTTCACCAGTTATGTTCTTGACATTACAGATAAAACGGAATTTCAAACTATCCACAATACCTAAAAGTAAACATGCAAATTTTGCAAATGTTCATGTATATCGATTAATATAAATAAGTAGAAAAATAAAGCGTTGTAAGAGTAGAATAAAATTTTTAGTTTCTCAGTTATTGATTTTCAAAAAGGGCAGAAAAATATTAAACATTTTGAAAATGAAAATTCTAAACGTGGAAAAGGTAAAAAAAGATATAAGTAACACCCACATTTTAAAATGAGTTTTGAATCCATCCCATATTCAATATAGAGATAAAGGTCCATTTTAGCTGAGTAAATCAGTTTTCCGCCCCTTCTCCTAAAATTACAATGATATATTGTTCTATGTAATGCAGCCATAGAATATTTTCACAAATCACATTTTAAACATAAGTAAAATAAAATATTTACAAAACATGAGTAGAACACAGCCATTATGTCTGATTTAATTTTAGTTACATCATGCAAATCGTGATGTAAAATAATGAACTGAGGGAAAAACTATTGTGATAATAAACGTAGTTATGAGCTTAAGTGGTAATGCTTTTTTATCCAGACAGGGAATTAAACAGTCACACTTTATGAAACTGTGAATCACGTTTACATTTTGAATACTTGATTTTGAAGCATTCATAAGATTATTATTTCAGCAGCTTTGTCTCTTGCTTTACAAGAAACTCATGGAATATTTATCTTGCTTTTAAAAATCAACTCCGTTCTTCATTACCATAAAATATATTTACACGAGGTCTAAAGTTTATTAGCTGTGAAGATAAATTATAGCTCACGTATACTGCAGTCTATATGTTCGCGTGTATGACTGAACGACAGAGCATCTTCAATATTTTCATGACATGGGGGTGATAGATCATAATCTCTTTGCTTGTTAATACCACAATAACTTTTGCAATCTTATCCATAGCAATATGATAGTCTGAGTGTCACTGGATCACTTAAATCATGTTTTATTTTATCTAGGTGTATGGTAGGTACAAGTAGCTCATTCCATTCAAAAATTTAATATTGGCATTTCATAGGAAATATTATTTTTGAGTCCCCCAAACCCAAAAACGTATTAAGTATTTAAAGGTATTAAGGTAAGATAAATGCTTTATTGTCACATACGCTTACAAATAGTGAGTAAACAGGTGACTCGTCAACAGTAGACAATTTAAAATAATAATAATAATAATAATAATAATAATAATAATAATAATAATAATAATAATAATAATAATAATAATAATAATTACACAAAATAACAATAACACTAATAATATAAATACTAATAATACTAATAATATAATTACTAATAATATCAGTACAACTATATACAAATATTGTTATAATTATGACACGCCCTTGGAATAATATTGTCAGAATATTAGAATTACAAAATGACAAAAAATTTCATTATAATTCTATTTTATCATCCATATATTCAATAATCGAGTAGTAGGCTTTGTCCATTAGTAGGTTTTTTATTGCTTTATTAAAGCATTTGAGGTTTTTCATTTCACGGATTCTTACAGGTAATTTATTATATATTTTTATTCCTGCATATTGTGGGCTTTTTTCATACAGTGCTAATCTGTGCATGGGTGGTTTTAGATTATTTTTATTTCTCGTTCCATGATTATGTTGCATTTTTTAATTATAAATTGTATCAAAATTTGAATGGCTGTATTTATTTATTTCATACAGGTATTGGGATGGTAAGGTTTTTGAACAGGTTTCTGCATGAAACTTTTGGTCTTGATTGGGTCATTACGCGAATTATCTTTTTTTTACTTTTAAAGAACCTTTCCCATCCCGTAGAGTTCCCCAATAGTATTATTCCGTATGTCATCGAAGAGTGGGAGTAACTGAAGTACACTATTTTTCTTGTTTCGAAGTTTGTTAATTTAGTTATGCAGCTCATATTGAAGGATGCACTGTCTAATCTGTTGGACAAATGAAGTATATACTGGAGTATCTAAGGTTTGTGTCTCCAAGTTCATCCAGCGGTAACATCCTAACCTAGTTCCCAAGGTGACGGGTTCAAAACCAGTGGAGAGCGATGATTTTTTTGGAGAGTAAAACTTTTTAGCAGCGTAATTTAAAATCAAGATTTGGTTTAAATATTAAACTTGACATTCAAGCTCAGCACTGTTCTCATGATGATTGTCAATAAAATCTCTCACCGTAAACTATTCTTTGTGCGGAAACAGTTGCAAAAATGTTCATAATTGTTCAAAAATGGCTCTATTAGTTTTGATCAAAATTCTCTATCCTTAAGATACTTTCATAAAAGAATATATCTTGAATTGTCTAGGAATAGCCTATGAAGCCTTCATTTTGATAGCTTTTGCGTAGTTGGTAAATCATAAACAATCAACAAAGTGCTTAAAATACACTACATATAAAATACGGTATATACCGTATTACCGTTTTCATCGCATAAAGCCCCCTCGCATATTTCTCTCCCCTATGATGTTTCAGCACTAAAAATTATTTACCTATTAAATATCGCATAATTCCCTCTCCTGATTCGTTCTTATTGGAGTAGACTTCACAAGACTTGTTAATGGACAACAATCAAAGCAGCGGTGCTTATCACAGCCAACAATGGACGCAATACTTGCCATTGTGACTACGTATCGTGAAATTGAAATATGAAGTAGCAAACGTGTTTCTAAGTCAGTTTGTTACAAGTCGTCAAAATGAGCCAGATATAAATGGAAATGGTGATGATAGTGACGAAAGTGAGACCGGAGAATAGTCAGAGAGAGAGAGAGAGAGAGAGAGAGAGAGAGAGAGAGAGAGAGAGAGAGAGAGAGAGAGAGAGAGAGAGAGAGAGAGAGAGAGAGAGAGAGAGTTGGAGAGAGAGAGAGAGAGAGAGAGAGTGAGAGAAAACATTGAAACAATACATTGTAGGCCCAATGGAACCGTGCACCAATTACTGTATATCTATATAACTTTTACATAATACTACACGGTTTCCCTTCCTATTTGAATTCCTAGATGCACCACTCGCATAATTCCCTCCCCTATGTTTTCAAATAAATTTTTCGAGAAAATGAGGGATGGTATAAGTACGGTATAGGTATAGGTACGATAACCAGTATTGAGAACCTCCTTGTTGTTAATTCTTCATATGTTTATTTTGTCAAATAGGAAGCCATAACTCTATCATGGACAAATCATGCAAAAACATTGAATGTCAAAGCCATTACACAGTGCGTCTTCTTAAAAAAATGACTATCGTTTAAATCTACTGCATTCTCTTAATCTTATTGTATCTATAGTAACGAAACCATGATTTCCACAATTGTTTATCTCAACCTGAATTAAAAGAAGGTATAGTTTTAAGAATAGTTGTAATTTAGTGAGTTGCAAAGTTGTAAAAGTCATATGAGTGTACTCAATAGAATTTACCTTGAAACTTTTCTTGTCCAATGGTTCAAATGACTACGAATAGCAAACATTGTGGAATATAGACATATAAATGGCTCAAGGAAATTTCTCTTCAACTGAGTACAATGAAAAGCGGCCTTGCTTAAGCGACTTTTCTTCACGCGTCTGGCGATTCTTCCACTCAGAATATTTTGCAAGTTGGCGAAAGTCTTCACGTGTGACAAAACATGCCAAGTAATGCAATTATTACTTGTAAATATTTACTGTTAAGTAACAGACTATTCTTGAACGAGCTTTGTTTACTCCCAAGTGTCTCTTCCTTTGCCGTTATCCTCGATGTAGAACAGAAATTCCATTCTTGCCTCTAATTTCAGAAACTCCATATTTTCTGGTTTCTTTCTAAACACTTCATTTATAGGTAAGCATACTTCTTTATTTTCTTGTAACTATAGCTGTCTTATGCTTCTCTGTATCTTAGTTACCTACGATTTGTTCAAAAATCAAACTACCTAATAAAAACTGTTTTTTAAGTTAAAACTGAATTAGGTTTCCTTATTTATTTGTAAGAATGACAAAATCTATATGGAGTAGATTTATCAGTAATAATTCAGTACCACTGTGCTCTCATATTTAAAGAAAATCCACGATCCTTAGGATTCTATAATTTTTCTTTAACATATGCATATGCTGCAGAAAGGAAGTTATTGTGCTAGAACGTAAAACCTTGTAATAGCTTAAATATCCTATATGCAGGAATGCGATGTTCTGAAATCGAGTTAAATTGTTGAAGTTGACCTGCCTTTCCTATATCTGCAGCAGCTACACTCAAAAGTGTAAGATCACGTATCACAACTATGGATTTGTGGATAAAACAGAGATTTCGTTTTCATATCTCCGTTATGACAATAAAATATGTGTATACATGCAAATACTACATGCTTCGGTTGTGTATTTGACTGGTTTACCGCATAAATAAGTACTGATGAGTTCCCACAACTACACTGACGTGCCTTTGCTTATGATTCCTATGCCTCACTCCTTCAGAAGTCTGTGTGACAAGCAATTCACATTGGTTTACAGTTCACTGTGCGCATCTAGTAGCGTGTTTGTATACCTAATTAGGTTCATGCCATATTACCTCCTAATGGGACGAAAGAAGGGGATTGGAACTGAAAAAGGATGCTGTTACTGCACCTCTGCATCTAAAAGGCTATTTTAGTAGGACAATAACAAGAAAATTTGGCGTAGCCCCATGTACTGTTGTGTTTACATTGCAGCGGTTCAAAAAAAAAAAAAAAAAAAAAAAACTGGTGCCAATGCAAGTGCTTCTGGATCTGGAAGATAGGTGCGCAGCGGTCAAAAAGCCTATATTACGCACACAAAGTAAGGTGAAACGGTTACAATGCCAAAACAAAATTGGAGCATTCAGCAAGGGTCCAAGGTGTTATTCACGGATGAGTTTCAGTTTCAAGAGATCGGAAGCCAGCGTAGATTTGTTCGCCGAATTCATGGAGAACGTATGAAGAGCAAATGTGTGACGCCAACGGTGAAGCATGGTGGAGGGTCGGTTATAGTGTGTGGATGTTTTGCAGGTATAAAGGTTGTTGGTGTAATGAGAGTTAATGAAACATTATAGAAGGTAGGATATCACAGGACACTCAACAAAAATGCTGATCTGCCTATCAAGAGATCTATTGGTCGTGGGTGTACTCAACAGTAGGAAAATGATCCGAAATATGCTTCTAAGTTGTGCCGAGGGTGTGTTAATAGAAAATAGAAATGTAGGGAGCTGGAAAATATGGTTTTGCTAGTCAATCAACTGATTTAAAACTCTGTAATTATCCAGGGGTTCTCTAAACATGTGTTTTGTTTATTGTACTCATTAAGTATTTATCAATAAGGACATATCTAATATAAGCAGAAAATTTGTCTGGAATTTTCTTTTGGCCATCGTACCGAAAGTGAACATTTTCGAACTCATCGTCTTAATCTGACAAATATACACCACATCAATTAGATTGTTGGGAGCCGAAATTTTAATCGATGTTTCTTGCCAACATTGTTAAAACTGCAACATCTTCAGATTTGCTTAGGTTCTAACTCCTATTGTAGTCACCTCATCGTTATATTGGAAACATGTTCATCTTTGAATTTCAAGATTGCACTGTTTGGAACAATTGAGACCAAACAGATGGGTATGCATAGTTAATTAAAACGAGAAGAAAAAGATTTGTAATGTATTAAACGCATTATATGTATCATAACCTATTAGCATCAATTATTTTCGTTATCTAAAATTTACTGTTAAACATTTATTTTAATTTATGTCATCTGTTAATCAATATGAATTTATTTACTGCAAATGTTATTGCTGATACATAGAAAAATACAGGACACTGAGACCACAGTTAACAGTATAAAAAGAAAGTTGATGTTTTGCAAGCATTGGATATAAAGTAAATTTACTGTGAGATGCTAAAAATTTTAAATTATCTTGGTTATTTAAATATTGGAAAATGTATGACGGCAAAAACCTCATATATGGTTAAAGCAACAAAAATGTGATAGGATTTGCATACTAGAATGTATTCGTTGTAAATAATATTTATCTAATGTTATTATTCATCAATTAAATGCAGCGTGATAACAAATAGAATTTTAGAGATATCACAGTGAACTCGAGTTAAACGTTTCAATATTTAAATTTATCTTACAAAACATAAGACATTTTAACCAAAATAAACATTTTTATAGAAAATAAATAAAAAAGGTGTGATGGAGATCAAGGAATACCTTGGAAAATCTTTGCCTTTCAGCCTTTAAATTACTCAACGAAAGACAAATGGACAAACTTTCTATCTTTAAAGCACTTTTTTCTTTGTTTAACTTACACTCGATTTCCAAGAGCGCTTGCAAGAAGGATGCAAGCTACTAGATGCAATTTCATATGCATGTAGTTAGACTTTGGACCTTTATTGTTGAGTGCTTAAACACCTCTGAAGTGGAAATGAAATTCTTCAACAATGGACGAATGTTGGTCAAGAGGACCTTCAACACTTCAGCTCGTATTTGCAGATAATGGAGAAAAGAAATCGTCCTTTACTTTCAATGAGTCTTACTGTGTCCTCTTTTGTTCTTAAATGATTTTAAAATTTAGTCCCCTTATATAACTCGTATCTAATCAGTATATTATAAAATGTAGCAGAACTTGTTCTGTATCGTATTGTGATACTTTCAATAAAAACACAGAGTTTTATTAATATAAGAAAATAAAATTTACTTACCATTTGTTGTTCATTTGAGTAAGAAGCTTAGAGCAGATTCTACTACTGTTGACAAATTGCTGATAAGACTAAACACCGGATTTCCTAAGATTGTGTTCTGAATTCTCTGAACAGTGCTTTTCCAAAAAATGTTATGCTATATACAGTAATCAAACGCATATTACTAAACAAATACTATTTTCAAATTCGAAGTACCACAGACCTTGGATAGTAATAGCGATCATTGTATAATTGTATTTATTCGGCAAGATGAGGAGGAAATAATGTATTCTACATAACAGAAGTAAACTTAAGGTCATACGAGAGAGAAAGGTGTTAAATGAAAATGGAATTTACAAGACTTAAGTGGGACATACAACGTAACACTGTTAGCTTTCTAAGCTCAAAAAATGACTTAATTTACCTGCGCCACTGCCTGTTTCTTATGAAATTATTTTACAATGTTCTAGAGGATTGCTATAGTTAATTTTTACTCCTTTCACTTGTAATGTTTTACAACGTTTATTCCTGTACAAAATATATCTTGATATTCAAACAAAATGATGAAAAATATTGGAGGAACTTTGATTAGTCCGATAATCTTCCAAGATCTAGAAATTCTTAAGGAACTCGTTGGGCGTAGAATCACAGAGAAATAAAGAGTAAAATTATGTTTTCCTCAGAAAGAAAAATATGCAATATTGAAAGTACTTTCTTGTTCTGAATTCAAATATGACATCGGTTTTACCCCAGCACGCAAGGTTTCAAAGGCTTTCATACCTTCTACATTCTAAACTACAAAACATTCAAACATTCTGATTCACCTAGAAAGTAAAAAAAATATTATTTTTTCTATATTTCACCTACGGAGTATCCCTCTTGATAGTCCAACAATAACCGGGCAACATATTAGGATTTCATTTGCTTTAATGAAACTGTTCCATCACCGAAATTTCTTGATGACAGTTCTTCGTGTTCATTGCTCACTGCGCCAACATTGTTCGGAAATAAATCTAAGTGCGTGTGGAGGAAGTTTACTTTTAAGGACATAATGCAACATAATTTTTATAAAATGTTATAACATAATTGAAAATGTCATAGTAATTTTCCGCTTTTCGATTAAAATTTTTTTTTTCATCATCCATTAGTGACACACAAATATTCCTTCTTTAATTTTTACTCACTAATTTTAAGGAAGTTCTGCTTTAAGGACATCAAACCTGTTGTATTGTCCATTCCTTTGACAAAATTATCATTAATTCTAGTTTAAAATGTAACAGAGGTAGATATACACATTTTTGGGATTACGCAAAGCGTCATTTTCCCTCCCAGGAATGAATGATTTGCATTTAGGCCATTTAGGTCATGTAATCGTTTTTCCTGTCCCTACTATCCCAGTGGCACAAAAAATTACAGTAATTTATGTAACCAAGCAGCACTCCAAGAATAAGTATAATAACCTTCAAATCACCACAAATTTTTCATTAATTCATTCACTGCATACTGATGCTTTTCCAATATAAATTCACAGCTCAGTAAGTCACGAGTACTAATGGGGATTTATTGCCGTAATGTAGAAGGACTGATTTTAAACTAATTTTAGACGCGACAATGAACCAGATACTAGAACATTATTCAGAAAAAACAGTCTTTAAATTGAGAATGAGATTACGATAAGTACATATCTTTGTATTGTTTCAAAACAGCATTTCACTGTTTTATGAATTACTTTAAAATTCGTATGAGATCATTAAGATCATCTGGAGACAATAAATGAGGTTTACATAAGCAGCTTAGTCGAAAATTGAATCCCCAAAATTACATTAGAATTTGCACTCTCTTAATTTAATAATATATGGTCTGGAGATAGCCCGCCTCGGTAGCGTAGATGGTAGCATATCTGCCTCACGTTCAAGAGGTCCCGAGTTCGAATCTCGGTCAGGATAGGTTACCTAGATAAGGTTTTTTCGGGAGTTTTCCCTTATCCTTCAAGACGAATGTCGGGTAACTCTAAGCTACATGGACCCTGGACTCATTTGAGCACCATTTGACCCAATTCATTCACCGTCCGATATAACTTAAGGTTGGGGCGGACGTAAATTAAAAAAAATGGTCTGGAGATTTTTGTATGGAAAATTCATTGTTGTGTGGAACTGATATCATTGCTGATTGTAAATTAGGATATACCACTGTATAGTTTAATGTTCAAACTACTGCGATTGTCATTTTACGAAGATATAGGTGCCCGCCTCGGTAGCGTAGATGGTAGCGTGTCTGCCTCACGTTCAAGAGGTCCTGAGTTCGAATCTCGGTCATGGTGAGTTACCTGGATAAGGTTTTTTCCGGTGTTTCCCTTATCCTGAAAGACTAATGTCGCGTAACTCTAAGCTCTATGGACCCCTGGGTTCATTTGAACATCATTTCACCCATTCCATTCATTGTTCGATATGACTTAACGTTGGAGAACGTAAATTACAAATATATAGGTGGCTCAGCATGCTTTCCCAGGTATTATAGAAAATGAAATAATTGTTTGACATGAAATGGAATTTGTAATTCTAAGCTAAACGGTAACTGTTACCGTAAGTCAAAGTTTGTTCAAAATTAATGCAACGCTGTAGAACCTTATAAATACACATGCACACACGAATAATATATTAACTTTAGAAAAAATTTTATATTTAATATTCTTCAGAAAGAATTAACCTTTGCAATGGCGAAATAATTAGCAAAATAGGTTGTTTGGATTTTTAGGTTACCTTACACATAAATGAAACATGTGCGCGCACACACACATTCATTCAGTTGCTCTTTCCCCCCTTTATAGTTCTTTTTCCCTTTAATTTACGTCCGCCCCAAAGTTTAGTTATATCGGACGGTGAATGAATTGGGTGAAATGATGCTCAAATGAGTCCAGGGTCCATGGAGCTTATAGTTACCCGACATTCCTCTTGAAGGATAAAGGAAAACCCCGGAAAAAACCTTATCTAGGGAACTCACCCTGACCGAGATTCAAACTCGGACCTCTTGAACGTGAGGCAGACATGCTACCATCTACGCTACCGAGGCGGGCTCCCCTTTATAGTATTAGTATAGTTTTTGGCTTAGCAGAAGGACCATAAGGAAACCTCACGAGGAAATACAACAACAAATACAATCAGTGTGTTAAAGTTATGTGAGCTCTTGAAACGGTCGTCTGCCAGAATGTCTTTGTACCTGTAGGTTACCGCATCAGATTTTACTTTCAATTACGTTCTCATATATTTTTACACGTTAGTCTTCGAAGTTGTCATGAGTGAAGCATTGAGACCCACAGAACGTCAACTTTCTCCATTTCATCTCTTCATTTTCTATCGCTTTAGTATAAACAAAACAAATCACATATTAAAGAGCTTCATTTGTTTCTTGCTGTGTGCTTCGCAACAAAATTCTCACTTGTTTTATAGTTCACAAATTTTCAAATGGGTGTGTTTTCGTAGAACTGAGAATGGCAAACTGGAGTATCGAGGATTATCCTGTAATACTTCAGCTGTGTGGTTAGACCAGAAAAGATTACTTGGAGAGTGACTGCTGGTAAGTTTATTGGGACTGTTTTAAACAAGCCCATAATGTAATTAACTTGTTGAAATAACAACAATAAGTAATAATAATAATAATAATAATAATAATAATAATAATAATAATAATAATAATAATAATAATAATAATAATAATAATAATAATAATAATAATAATAATAATAATAATAATAATAATAATAATAATAATAATAATAATAATAATAATAATAATAATAATAATAATAATAATAATAATAATAATAATAATAATAATAATAATAATAATAATAATAATAATAATAATAATAATAATAATAATAATAATAATAATAATAATAATAATAATAATAATAATAATAATAATAATAATAATAATAATAATAATAATAATAATAATAATAATAATAATAATAATAATAATAATAATAATAATAATAATAATAATAATAATAATAATAATAATAATAATAATAATAATAATAATAATAATAATAATAATAATAATAATAATAATAATAATAATAATAATAATAATAATAATAATAATAATAATAATAATAATAATAATAATAATAATAATAATAATAATAATAATAATAATAATAATAATAATAATAATAATAATAATAATAATAATAATAATAATAATAATAATAATAATAATTAATAAATGCTTTGAATGTATAGTGTAGTGTTTAGTTATTATCAACATCTTCACCTTCACCTTAAGTAATTTAGCGGATTAGTTATCTTCCAAAGGTTTGGAACATTAAAACACTTCAATGTAAGCAATAAAAGGATTAGTACGCCTATTTCAAACTAAAACTCATGAGACGTGATGTATTTTGTACAAATAAGCTTATTGTGCTCATATATTTTCCAAATATTATCCGAAAAATTGGGGAAAGATGCTGGTTACAATTTCCTAGTTCCACTGCAAAGAAAAAAAAAATAGACTTAATAAAGCAAACTAAACAATTTACTTTCTTCTAGTAGAGCACTGTTGGACTATACCCGAAAACTCGATATCTTACCGAAATAGATATTTCGAAGCTCTCTGAATAAAAAACAAAAACAAAAAAATACTGTTTTGGAAAAAGATGCCTGTGCATATGAGAGAAATAGAAGCCAAGAGAAACAGAAATAGAGAACTGCATAACTCAAAAACGGTTGTTCGAATGACGCATACATGAATGTTTACGTGTCAAGGCCTTTCTTTACCTTAAATCTCGCATAATGGACTAGCCAGTTATTTAAAGCACATTTTTAGAAATATTTGCGTGGTAAATAGAATATTATATCCTGAGTTTTCTGAAAACGGTCTCCAATTCATCTTCATTGTGAATGAATCTGGTATAATTTAGGAATTGTTAAGAGGTACGGAAAATGTAAATAGGGCCAAAACACACTGTTCGCGTCAAAATTTTGTGGCAGTAACATTTTTTTTTCTTGGCGACGGATTGAAATAACTTACACATTTTTCAAGTGGCAAGTGGCTATTCTTTTAGTGGGAGTCGAACAAAGGAACGAACGTTTCAAAATCCCACGTTTAAAGGATGTGACTACCGCTTATGGCTACTCTTATTTTCCTTTTACCTACTAAAAGTATATAATATTACAAATATGCTCAAGTTCTTATCGGGAAGCAGGTGGAAAGACGATTAGAAATCTACGTTTCAGGAGTATGATCTCTCCCATCATCAGTATATTTATTAAATGTTATAACCACAAATGAATATCTGGATATGACACAAATATGAACAAAGACAAAACACTATCAAAATTCGCATTACGGAACAAAAGACTGCTTTCAGGAAATTAAATGCCAGGTTAGGAGATGGCGTAAGTATAGAAAATTAATTGGGTCAAAGAAACGTAACTAGTTAATTTGATTATCAAGCTGTATTGATCTGCGCTTCTTAAAACGACGAACTTATATTTTAAGGCCGGTTTCCAAGAGGAGTTGAACTGAAATCTAGAATCACGAGTAAGCATGCTCCTCTCGAAGGAAGTTGCCAAAGCCTCCTTAACTCTCCGCTCCAAGTAACTGTTGTATTTTGCCAAGATGGTCGTCTCCCGAAAATTGGCTCTATGGTCGTTATCAAAGCAACGCTCCTCCAGGCCAGACTTCTCAGGTTGCCTTAAACGAATGCTCCGTTCGTGTTCGTTTATTCAGATAGTGATGGTCCTTCCGGTTTGTCCTATATACGGTGTCCCACATTCACAGGAAATGCGGTACACTCCCGGATCTTGGAAGTCCAGTTTGTCTTTCACTGGTCTCAACAGATGTTTAATCTTCCGAGGTGGCTTGTGGATGGTCCTGAAGTTGTATTTGGCGATAATTCTGCTGATTCTGCCGGATATATTGCCGGTATACGAGATGCAGGCCATAGAGGTAGGCTTATCTGACGCTTGAACTAAAGAGTATATATCAGGTATGGAGGGATGATTTATCTATGAAGCCTATGCCGATAATCCAGCGGCTTTAGAATCATGTCTGTACAACATACATTTGTCTTTTTCTTATCCTCCAGCTATATTGCAAATTTTGCAAATATTTGTCTCATTCAAAATGAAGTACATAAAAGAATGAGGTTTTGTAGCAATAGTTTGGGGAAGAGTAGATAGAGAAAATCATGTTAATATAACATATGTTTTTATAACGAGCATCTGGGAATAAGTGGCATAGGGTGTCACCATTCAAAGCAGAACTCTAAACATATAAT
Source organism: Mantis religiosa (assembly GCA_030765055.1). Taxonomy (NCBI): domain Eukaryota; kingdom Metazoa; phylum Arthropoda; class Insecta; order Mantodea; family Mantidae; genus Mantis; species Mantis religiosa. Next base: position 90,174,632 of record CM060951.1, read on the forward strand.
AAAACACGAGAGCAGTTCAAAGTGGTAAGATTGATTGGGTAATGCTTTTAGGACCCTCCTCGACAACTAGGCCAGTTGAGCCTGATAGCGAGATTGAGATGCCTGCTCAAGCACTTTGTTTGAGATTAAATTGAAAGGGCATAGGAATACTTAAGCAGTTATTTTCAAATTATGTATACTCTTTTCTATAACTTTGCATGGAAGAAAGGAACAGTCACAAACGGGTAAAATCTGGTCCTGTTGTTGTCTGCAAACCAAAACAGCATATGCGGGATGGAACAATTGATTTACCTACGACACCTATTCCAATAATCCATTTCCTTCCGCCCTGGCTTTAGTGCAATCAGAATCATGTCTTTGCAACATACACTCGTGTTTTTCTTATCCTCCAGATATTCTGTTCCTTCTTTCTATTTACATCTGAAACACCTTGCTAATTGACGAAAATATTTAAGTGTTGTAATCTCAAAGTAATACTTATTCTGTGGTCTGTACCTTCGTCCTCATTGTGGAGTTAAACTTGCAATTCTTGTTCTGCTCTACTGCGTTTGGAAACTTTTAATTCTGTTTCTTATTCCCGTGGTTTGAAATGGTTCATTAGCTTTCTCAAACCGTAATAAAGAGTTATCCCACTTAGTGCAAAGTATAATGCAAGGAATTGAGTTACAATAATTTGCTTAGAGTAGCTGTACTTCCATTAAGTCCCTGCATTTAAAGAAGCTAAGTTCAGAAGCGAGTCCCATCCAGCTCAGTGGGAGTGGCATGAGGTGTGACGTTGGTGCGGTACTCTGAGGGGATTGGGTAAGCTCTGTGATATCCAAATCATCGTCTGCTTCGCTCATGTAAGAAACAATAACAATCTCGCGTGACAATTGCTGTTTATGCAAGCATTACCACATGTCACTAGCATATCCTCCTTAACTGGACTCCCCGCATCCGGCAACTACGCAGAGCTTGGTCCCATACAGTACTTCACTTGTCTGTAATCAACAACTCACTAACTTTCGCGCATGTTACTGCTGGACGGATCGCATACTGGAATCGCTACCACTGCCAGCGACTTTATGGAAGTACGGTTACTCTACACATTTATTGGTTCTTGCAAAACCAGCCTGATTTATATACTACGGCCCATTAATATCACTATCATTTCAGTATGATATCGTTTTCAATATGTAAAGTAATAAGCCCAAAAGCAAAACGCTGAATGAAACTTGGAATTTAAGTTTTATCTCCGAAGTTACAACATGATACCTGTTAACAAAATTTCCCGCTTCCAATTATTTTATTTTCTCACTTTTTCATTAAAAAGTGAGTCATAAAAACTTCGTGTTGTACATTCAGACAATGCAGAAATTGGTATTCATCCAAAAGTTCATTTTTATAATCTGGAAACTCAAACTTTATATCTGGTGACCTACCATAGAAAATAAGCGGCAAGAAATTGAAACTTAGAATACTAAATCAGCATATTCTTATAACAAAATTAAATACTGCCTTGTTTTTAATTATTGTCGTATTTTGTTACCTCCTTTCAAAATTTATAAAAGGGTAGCTGAGTGATTTTTCAACTACTTCTCAGTGAAAATAGCTTCAGTGATAAACAGCATGAGTAACGATATTTTCCTAAACCTGTAATAGGTTACATACTATAAAGAAACAGTCACGAAAACAAGCAACTGATATAAATAAAACTACTACAAAACAGGTTTTGCACTCACAATAACGTTATGATGAATACAAACCTAACGACATCAGTGGGAAATTCCAAGTAATATCACTTTTGATTCTTGGAAAATTTGCAGAGTTACGTAACATGAGACTGGACTATTTAACTTCGCCAACTACAGTAACATAGTTACTTCTTTACATTGTTTACAAGAACGGAGGCTTTTAGTAGGATATGCTTACTACTTTGGATCATTAAAACGCCAACAATTTTCCGACATCTTTCTCCTGCTTTTGTTTTATACGTATTTCAGGAGATGATTTAGCTACATTGGCTTTGAGATAAGGATTAAATGTGATTTATGTTTTGGTGCGAAATAACAGTTTCAACGTCTAAAGTACTAAGTATAGCATGAATCCGCAATTAAGACAGGATTCCGCTCGGCAACGGAACAATGAGAGAAAGGGATCTGCAGCGATAATTTGTTTGAGTCTCGTAGAATAGAACGTCTAACGAGAGATCAAAGATGAGATGGAGAGACAGCCTCAAAAAGATAGCAGGAAAACAGTGGTCAACAAAAACTAAGAACAGAGCTACATAGAAGACACTGGAAGAAGTATTTACCCAGGCTCTATAAACTAAAATTGTGTGTGTGTGTGTGTGTGTGTGTGTGTGTGTGTGTGTGTGTATGTGTGTGTGTATGTGTGTGTGTGTGTTTGTTTGTGTGTGCCGTTGCTAAATATACATACAACAATAGTGAATGTGTTAAGTGTGTGAATTATATAGTGACAGTGCTAAGAATACGAAAGTACTTCTTTACTGGAGCGCAGCAACTGCACAAGGCTCTTAGGAGTTGCAACCTTAATGTACTTCTCAATTGCTGCTCCCTGGGTGGCAGTAGGCCTTTACCCTCAAGGGATTTACAGGCTTTTCATTCATTCAAACCAGTTTGTATCAATTTTGTTGGAGCAATACCTGAAATGAGAGCAATTATACATAAATGTAATTATTTTATCGTAGCTCTCTACTTTTACAGAATCCGTTTGGGCCGTCACTAGATTATTTGAAGCCTGTGACTATTATCTCTAGAGACGGTTAAAAATAATAGTGAATAAAACAATACAGACACTTTAGACAACTTAAAAAGGAATTTCAATTCAAGATGCTAAGAAATATACTCAGTAATTTCGTACAAAGATGCCGAAAATGTCTTGAAAATTAACACCAAGTAGTTTCTGAACTTCATTCAGAGAGTAAATGACTTTTTAAAGTGCATTTGAATTTATTAAGTAGTCACTCACTGTACCTTGTTAAACAATGACAGCTAGTAGTAACCTGCAGGGGGGAAACAAAAAGCTGGAATACCATCCTCACGCCCGCCTCGGTAGCGTAGATGGTAGCATGTCTGCCTGACGTTCAAGAGGTCCCGAGTTCAAATCTCGGTCAGGGTGAGTTACCTGGATAAGGTTTGTCCGGGGTTTTCCCTTATCCTTACAGACGAATGTCGGGCAGCTCTAAGCTCCATGGACCCTGGACACATTTGAGCATCATTTCACCCATATCATTCACCGTCCGATATGACTTAACGTTGGAGAAGGTAAAGTTACAAAAAAAATATCCCATCCTCACCTGTGGAGATACATTAATGAATTGCATGTATATTGCGTTATACACATAGATTTATCAAAATACCACTGGAGTTTATTTTTCTGCACAGATTTACTTGCGACTTGATAATTGGTAAAATAATTATGCAATCAAAACTTCACTTGATTCCTGCAGGTTAGGTCGGTCTTCCAAAATATCTTTTCCATTAGCATGGTGTTTTGGCCTCGCCTTTCGCACTTACGGTCGGTCCCTGTCTGAAGTTTCGATTACGATTAGTAGACTTTAGGGACTGAGTACGAAATGACATTCCCATCCTACTCTTAATACGTTAACGAAACAGAAGGAATGTAATGAATCAGCTTTAACGTGGTTCCACTAGGTACTTTTCACTAAAAAGGGGAATACGTGAATATAATGATAGATTTGTTTGTATATATTTCCTAGCGCTTTCTTTAGATGTAACAGACTGTGATGTTTGTTTATGCGTATACTGAAAGACACTGGGCTTAAATATTTCGTGATTAGAAAAAGTTCGCAAAAGAATACGAGTTGAAATTGGAAACATTACAGTATGTAAATTAAACCATTTCACTCGGAGACTTTATGTTATAAATATCATTAAACCTGAGGAAGATGGACAATTCCAGCAACTGCCATAAGATGAACCTTTTATGCACATTTGAAGAACCAAAGGAGCATTACAAGAGTGGCTTGCTCTGGCTTTTCCAGAAACCAAATGTGAAAGCCTTGACAGCTATTAGCACATATTATACCTGATATAGGTACGCAAGCTATTGGAATTCACCAAAAGCCAACCGTGACATTACAGTGCCTTCTGGCTGCTTTTAGTGATATCCTATTCCTTCATTTGACATAAACATCAGCATTTGTTTCTAAAATATACGCGTGTAAGGATATGACCGTATTTGCTTTCAATTGCACCTGTTAAGTAGGCACTACAGGAACCGTTTCATAGGACGCCAAATGTTCTTCCGCGATTCTTATTTGGAATTGTTTTAGTGCTTACTTTTTAATTGTTTTTACAATGTCTAATTAAATTTAACACAATGTCATATTTAGTGCTGGTAAGTAATTATGTTGCTCAAAACCTTATTTGATTTACTGACTCACTTTAATCTAGTAAATCCCATCCATTGGAAGATTGGCAGTACCTAACTGTAAATTCTGTCATTGTAGATTTTGGGAACTGCTAGTAAATTGTTTTCCCTATAAGTAAGATCTCCTTCTGATGAAAAAATTAAAATAATGGTATTTACCAATCTCTTTCGTTGATCACCAAAATCAATTTCAGGAAGAAGGAAGCATTTAGATTCGTAATGTACCAGTCTTTTATTAGCAAGGCTACTTGATCGCCTCCAAAACCCATCAACAAGCCTTCCCAATTAATTCATTCTATACACTAAGCTTTCTTTCAGCAACGAGAGGCAACTGAGGTGCGTAATATTGAATTCGTGCTTTAAAGTGGCGTAATTCATTTTAGCATTAAAGATCGCTTTCCATAGATGATCATAAGCAGAAATATTGAACAGGAAAATCAATTTGCAAAAGGATTATGTTTGATTTAAATTCTTGCTCTCTTATTCAATAATTATAAAAACCAAGCATCATATATTTTCCCATAAATCGTTCTTTGTCACTGAAAGGGTCACGTACTTTAATTCAACCTCCTCTTTTGCTTTTTGGTTTCCCTATTTTTCCCTATTTGTAATACTATTAGCACTGTGTCGTGTATAGTCCGACTACCCTCAACCCAAAAAGTTGAAGGCACAAAGATAGGAATAATACAGCCAGTTTCAAAATGGCAGGTCTATTTTAGAACACTATAAAATGTATTAATTTAGCTTGGTTTAAACATTTATTTTTTACTACTTACGTTAAACTTTTTTTTCATTATTCCATATCAACAGGATATGGTGCAAGTACATGAGCACATAAGTTACGGGCAAATTTAATCAAAGGCAAATATTACCTTGCAGCAGCGGGGCTACAAAACGTCTATATTGGCCCTAATAATAGTAGCGGGAGTTTGACCTATTGAATATAGTTATGATAAGGAATGCAACTTACTAGACAAAGAAAGAAGAATATGGGAATATCTTTAAAATTATGAGAAAAAGATGCAGTACTAAGAAAGAAGTGTAATCATTTACTACAGGTATGGCGAGAAGAATGGGATAGTGCTCCCCTAGGAAGAAGAGTACATGATTTATTCCCATATACCTTAAATAGAGGCTAAAGTTTCAAACTATAAAACCAAGTAAAAGATTCGTTCACTTTGCTACAGGACATGATTTATATAATGCATATTTAAAAAGAATAGTAAAGAAGTATTCAGATTTATGCAAGCAATGTAACTGTTTAGATTTGCCTGAGCATGTTATTTTTGAGTGCAGTGATTAATATAATGAATCAATAGAAGAATTCGATGGAAACTTCAAGGAACAAGCTTATGCAACCAAAAGATTATGCAAAATGAGAAAATATGTCCCAAATAGTATCCACTAAGGTGTTAGAGGAATATATAGCTGGCAAAAGAGTGAAATAAATAAATATAGGAATATTTCAACTACGAGAAAGGTATATTATTTAAGAGATCTTCGGAGGGAAATATTAAGAGTAGGATAAACTGAAGACAGATATCACCAGATTTGAGATGACTTAATCTGAGACGCACAACCGACGAATAGAAAACCTGTTATCGATATCGGAAGGAAGAGCAGATGACATCGAAAAGAGAGCAAGACCAGAGAGCCCCGAGAGAGCCAAAGGCGATATATTGAGAGAATCAGAGCGGAGAGATACAGATAATTATGTAGAAGAGGAAAGGTGATAACCGGACATCTGGAACTGACGAACCAGCTCCATCTACTGATACCAGGCTCTTTAGGAGATGGATACCAGTAGGAGGAATCTTTGGATACCAGTTGCAGAAAAATTTATAATTGAAGGAAATCGCCTTTCGTAGTTTGTTATAGTTATTAAACCTAAAGTAGGAACTTAGATTTGAATTATATTGTTGGAGCAGAAGTAAAGTAGAAGAAAGTAGCTTGTATTCTCCAGTAGCTTGTGGGCTTAATTAAAGTAGCAAGTAGATTATATCTGCAAAATTTGTAAACTACTTTATGTAGTTTGATTTGAAAATCCAATGAAGGTAAAACTTGAGTTTGCATAATAATGTCTGGTGCAGATTACAGAAACCGGGCCATTAGATATGCAGATTTTATTTTATATTTTTATTTATACCTTTTTAAATTTTCATTATTCTGTGCTTACCTTTTGTTATAAATACCTTCGACATTCATTTATGTTTGTGATTTAACTTGTATTCCTTTTATGACCTCTTTGGAGAACAACAAACTTTACATCTTGAAAACAAATAAAAAGCAATATCGTCATAAAATGTCAAGTTTACTACTTTATACTAATTACTTTAATTTGATTAATTTTATTTACTTCTTGTGTGTTAGTACTTTTTACTCCTGAAGTGTATACATCAGAGATTGTATGAATAAACACTGATTGGAATAAGATTGCCATTTTGAGCTTTATGAACGTTAAGATTTATGAAAACTAATGTGCTTCTTTGTGTATTAAAATATAGGAAGGCAATAAAACGCATACTAAATATTTGTGTACAAAGTTGAAGATAAATTAGAAAAATTTTCCCAAAATTGGGACAAGGCGGGAATAGTTAAAATATCCTTTCAATTTTGAGGGGTCCCAAAGCCAAATTTATTGCGATTCGTACACAATATTCCCCGATATCGATTAAATATGCTATAGAACAATGCCTATTTTCTTTACCTGGAGGCTGTAGAGATACAACTGCACTTCATTCAACACCGGAATAATTTGATTCATTGAAATCCTCTTCGCCAAAAAGAGTTTCGTTTCAGGGTATTCTATTTCAGGTAAATGTTTATAAGATTTCTCTCCAATATATAAACGAATAAATGTTCAGAAACTTTAATTTCCTCAAAAATAGTTCCAACTGCTTTGATTAAAAGTAAGCATTACAGCTATATGATGAGGAATTGAAGTATTTTCTTAGAGATTGGGATTGAGGGGAAAATCTGAAATATGATGAACTACATATACAATTTGTGCTAATTTTATCTAAATTATCGAAATATCTTATGTTGAATGATTATACTTTTCCAAATTTTACATACTTTTATATTGTTTCTTTTGTATAATTCCATTTAATTTCCATGATCATATCAGTAACTTTGATTTCTATATTTTCAAATATACGTGCATTTGTCCTCACACGCATAATTCCTGAATTTATGGAAAATAGAAAACTATTCCGTTTAAAGGTAATCTCCTCACTCCAGTCGCGAATCGTAACCGGACCTCTTTAAATAACAAGCACATGCCGATAAGTTTGGTTTATTCCTAGGTAGGAAGATACATCGTCAATGTCCTAACATAGATCACTTTTATGTGAAGGTTACAATAATGTGATATGTGAATTTGTCATGGACAGATATAGAGGGTGTGCCAGCCATTGTAGGAGATGGTCTGCTTCATAAAATGGGATGCATTGAGCTGCAAACTGGAATGCTGATGATGACTAGGCCATTCTGGACTGTCAGCTGCAGATATTTCCATTTGCAAATCAGTGACGTCTTTCTTCGTGTAATAATGAGTGTCAGCCTACTTCCTCCATAACTGCGTGAAATTACTCATAAGACTTTTGTCTGACCTATTACACGTCAAGGTAACATGTTTTTTGTATTGCTCTCAAAGCATTCCATAAGATGGCGGCAACCATAATACCTTACACTTGCTGGGCAAGTTTTTGCCCTCAGCCCCACTCCCTAATATTAACACAAGACAATCAAGCGTTTGACGTCATCCAGCCAGGTTAAGTGGAAGAGAACCGGCTGATCGCAGAGCGAAAAACCCTCAGCTACGGCATATGTGACCCTGAGATATACGTCAAGGTTTGCTACTTGGGATGTCTACATGGCTTTACGTGTCGACATCCACTTCTTTTTCTGTTCAAACAGATATATTTGATGTGAATTCTAAGTACAACAGTCAATAGAAATGAGAAATTCCTCAATGACGGTAGTCGCTGACGTCAGCACCACTGGGATTCTGGCATAATCTTCAGGGTAGGTTTTTATTGTCCACGAACGGGTCGAGAAACGCAAGAAAGTACATTGACCACCTGACCTAAGTCATGGAAGGTTGTGACGTCAAATGAGTTTCCATTGTACCGTTTGAATATTACTTTGTGTGTATACAAGGAACATGTTAATCTGGAAGGTTAGCTGATTGAAGCGGCGTGTTTCTCAGAAGTTGAAAAAGTATTGGCCGAAAGAATTATTTAGGACTTTTCTGAATTTTGAACTATTTAAGCGTTGAGGCCCATAGTAGAGAGCTGGCATTTCAGTCTATTATTCTTTCTTCAGTTCTTCACTTTAGGCCAAAACTGTTTCAGTTAAAAAAATAATACCTCAGCCAGCTACATAATCTAGAAACCAATTTTCAAGGAGTGAAGAGTTTCTTCTAAGAATAAAACTGGTTGTATTTTCCAAGGGTTTATTCCCTTTTCACTTACTCATCAAGGATGAAAGTATGACTAATGGGTAGCATATATCCTTTGGTTTTTACAAAAAGTACAAAATAGATGAAACAACTCCACAATAGATATGACTGAATGTAGAGTTCTGGACAACCACTTCCTATTGGCAACTATCCAAGAACAACTATTCCAGCAACATTACCCCTTTAAATTTATTTTAGAACATATAGGTAGGCGAATTTATATTTTAACTCTTAAGCACTGTTGAGTATTCAGTGGTTTCGTTTTCGACTCTCGTACTGAGGGCCCACTTTTCGATTCCCAAATCTAAGGGTGGTCATTTCAAGTGACCCAACGTACAGTAGAATCCCAAAATAGCGCGGTCCGAAATACCGCGGTTTCGGAATTAACGTGGGAGAAAGTATGTCCCCCGAAAATTAAACCGTATTTTTAAAATTTATTTGTATTCTCTCTCTCTCTCTCTCTCTCTCTCTCTCTCTCTCTCTCTCTCTCTCTCTCTCTCTCTCTCTCTCTCTCTTGTCTGCGGGAAGTCTAAGACTTGGGAAAGTTAAAATATTATTTCAGTCTGAATTACGCCTTTTCAGTGTAAAGTCACGTGTTGAGAATACCAATAGTGTAAAGTGTGACCTATTTCAGGACTGGAATACACTTCCAGAATTACTTCTGAATAATTGTATTTAAAGGTGCTGTACTTTATATTAAATACCTTTTCGTGTACCTACCTACTGTAATTTATTATTACGCGAATGTTCCCTTACACCTCCGCGAGATCGACTTTTGTCACATCTAAGCTCATGTTTCGATATAACGCGGATTCAAAACGCGAGGGTAAAACATGTCCCCAACAACCGCGTTATTTCGAGCTTCTACTGTAGTTCGGAATCCACCATAAAAGCTGTAGTTTTTTTATTTCTTCTGCTATAATAGTGTATCATGCTCAAATATGAACCTATCCGTCGCTTAATAGAACGAAGTTTCTCAAATTATTCTTAGAGAGACAACTTTTAAGATGTATCAAAGGACCTCATTCATTCAGTTTTCAGAAACAGCTATTCCCATAAAGTTCCTAATTTCATGTCATAAAAGAATCTTAAAACATGTCGTTTTTAATCAAAATTGTTATAAGCGTTTTTGAGAAAATCAAAGGATTTGTAAATGTTCCATAAAAAGGTAGTGTGCAGTGAAGAATTTTTTGAAAATCTTCGTTTTGGATCCTTGAAGATGCTGAAGTTTGATATTTTACCAATTTTTCGTTTTTGATTTATGCTCTTCCTGACACAGAGGTACTGATGCCTTTTTAAAAATGATTTTTTAATACACGGAAGTTCAAAGCGTGTATTTGCAATGAAATCGTGGTTTAAAAAATGTTTAAATAAATACAATACTTTCTCAACGTACTATGTGTATGGTACATAGAGTAAGAAAAAATGCATACATACAAGTGGGGCAATTGAATATAAATACGTTCGCAGAATGACTGATGATCTAAAATCTTCTCTTAGTAAACGAGGACAAGTAATACTGCAGGTCCTATGGTTTAATTTTCTTCGAACAGCATATGTTTTGCGCGGTGTTTCCACATAGCCCTGGGTTAGACCATGTCGAAATACAGAATCTTGGCAATTGAGACATCCGTGAGATGCATGTTAAAGACAAACCCTGACTTATGTAATGTTTATTGCGGTCTCCCTTGAACCTGCCAGACCTTCACCTGTGTGAAATAATACTTTTTGTGTCACATTTTGAAACAATAAAGTATTAACTCATTGATCTATACAAGTAATTAATTATCACTCACAATTTCAAGGTTAAAAAGCTGACTTTTGCAAAAAGTTATTGTGAAGAAATGTCTTCATCAGTATCTGTATAGGCAAAGCTGAGTAAGAATCACAGGACAGGTAAGTATTTTAAACTGAAATAATAGTATTTATATATTATATAAATATTAAATAAGAGAAAGAGTTGTTAACCATTTTGAAGATATTTCTTGTTACCTTTTTTTTTTTTTTTTTTTTTTGCAATACTCATACTTTCTCAAATGGTAAATCGTTATTAATTTCTTCTCTCTCTCTCCCTCTCTCCCTCTCTCTCCCTCTCTCCCTCTCTCACTCTCTCTTGGTCATGCAATGAGAATAGAGTTTGAAAGTCATCTCATAACTAACAACTTTTAAAAGTCTTGACTGTCGCACAGACCCTACTATATTCACAAAACCTCATGCAACTACAAGAAAATTTGCAACAAGATCATTGCTGAAAATCCGTATTTTGATTAACACAAAGTGGGTAGAGGAATGAGAGTTTCTAAGAATAATTTGTATAATCCTGCCGCTCAAAAGGTTAACTTGGCTTTATCTTTGTTAATATAAACCTCTCAGATATCTCACTAATTACTGCATAGGGAAATAACATACAGATATCTGTCATTTGTGATTCCTGCGTATTCATTGGCTGAAGTGATACGTTCATTGGTGCTTAGCACAAGTCCGAGAAGTGCGCCAGTACCCCTCTCACTGTTCCGAGAATAATCAGTGGGTTATCTCAGATGGTTGTACTAACAGAATTATACAAGAGTGAATGCAGTCGTGGGACTACAAACTTTTAGAAAACGTAAGACCTGAAGTTTTCCTGCCGACGAAAATGCTCAATTTCTTATCGGGCAGCAAGCCAGGTGAAAAGACGATTAGAAATCGACGTTTCGGGAGTGTGCATCTCTCCCATCATCAGGATATTTATAAAATGTTATACCACAAATGAAACACTGGATATAACACCAATATAAACAAAGACAAAATACTATCAAAATTCGCATTACTGAACAATAGACTGTTTTCAGTAAATTAAATGCCAGGTCAGGAGATGGCGTGAGTATAGCAAATTGTGTCAAAGAAACGTGACTACTTAACTTGACTATCAAGGTGTATTGATCTGTGCTTCTTAAATCGACGGATTTCCATGTTTAAGGCCGGTTTCCAAGAGGCGCTGAAATGAAATCCAGCATCACGACTAAGCATGCTTCTTTCGGAGGAAATGGCCAAAGCCTCCTTAATTCTCCTCTCCCAGTAACTTTTGCGTATTGCCAATGTGATCGTTTCCCGAAAATTGGCTCTATGGTCGTTATCAAAAATAAATGCTCTGCCAACCCAGAAGTCAGTTCTGAGTGTGTGTGTGTGTGTGAGTGTGTGTGTGTGTGTGTGTGTGTGTGTGTGTGTGTGTGTGTGTGTGTGTGTGTGTGTGTGTGTGTGTGTGTGTGTGTGTGTGTGTGTGTGTGTGAACTGTACAACTAAAACAAGAAAAGTGGGTTAAATGCTAAACCTGGCTTTTAAGCCCATCTTCTAACGACCCAATACAAACGTTTCAAGAAACTCTCCTCACCCCAAGCTACCCTTTCCATGGAAAAAGTTACAAAATATTTAATGAGTAAAGGAGTCTCTAACGGCCTTGATTAGAATACCTTATGGTAAAATAATGAAAACAAATTGAATTTTCTGGGAATTTCCTCTGAAATCCTGTTCATTCTAGACATATTTTGTATAAATGGTAAAGCTTAAGGAATAGACAGTCTTACTATACAAAAATGTAGGTTTTATTGAAGGACACAATTCATACAAAAATGTTTTATTTAAGGTATTGTGGGTTTCAACTTTCAAATATGGTCGTTATAGGCTTTTTCTCTTAATCATGCAAAGATGTTAAATGGCATCACATAGCGATTCTTTGTTAAACATATGACTATCGCTTTATGTATGTGTCAACGTGAAGAAAATGTATCTGAATTAACAAGGAAATGGAAAGATAACTATTTGTTGGTATAGTTTATAAGAGTGAGTGGAGAATACCGTGTGAGTGGAACAGATTTTTATTCATCCAACGGATGCTAATTTAGATGACATATTTTTAGTGAAAAATCAAGAGGAGCATGTTGTGTTAGCTCCCATCAGATTTATCCTTTTGCAAAATACACTTCGTGGAATATTCAAGAAACGTTGATCCTAACTTAGATATGCCTTTAAGATGACATTGCTTAAAAACACGTTATGACAGTGGAAAAAGGTATTGAGAGTTGTGGCCACTTACTGATATAACAATAATAGAAAGTTGTAAGTACTCAAGGTCAATCCACCAAAATTCCTATGTTCCTATTTGCCTTTTTTTGTTAAAACTTCATTACTCTTGTTACAGAAACTGACGAAGGTAATCAACAAAGAATGAACTAAACCAGATTACTCGTGCAATGAAATCACACAAATTTTAACATGAGACGTAATGAAACTGTATATCTCAGTTATGAAAGCACTTTTGAAACATTAATCTTTTTCAGAATATTTGTAGTTGCATCTCTAAATTAAATTTTCATTCTATATAAAGCATGTTCAGTGATTCCTATTTTTCTCCATAGGCATATTAGCAACTAAAAGGGACTTAAAATATGCTAAAATTTGTATTTTGGTTTTCCTAAGCTGTATACCAAAACGTTCATAATGCTTAGTTGGTGATTATTTTTAGTAAAGAATTTTTATAACTGTTGACTTGTTATGCATTTGTGAGGGTAGAATTTTGTATTGAAATCAGGTATTTATAAAATATTTGGTACGGTTAATAAAGTAATTACATAAATATAGTACAGCTACTTGAAAAATAAATAAATTGTTCCATAAAATTTGGAGAAAATAGGAGACGACACTAAGGACTTTTAGAATTTTGTTTATATTTGAGAGCTTCTTTCTAAAGCTTAGCGAGCTGGTTGCCATGTTGTCGATCCCACAGGCAATTTGCATGTGAGATTGGTGGTGGACAACGTGTCGCAGGGTATTTCCTATCATTCATTTCGCTTTCATTTTGTCATCAATTTCTCTCACTCTCATAATAGGTATCAGGCTGAACCCATCCAGGTTTTTTATCCATAGTTTCTGTTTCCCAATCCAACACCTAAGGTCATAAGGTATATAAAAACGAGAACATCACGATATTGGTAAAATAAGGAATTTGAAGAAGGTTGCACCAAAAATTAATTTGATTACGGAACATTTCAGAGCAATAAAATGTTGATCATAAATCTTCGATAATTCCTAAGCAATGGGAAGATCATTAGAAGAGCATTGTTACCTATGAAAGTATGTCTGCTCTTTGACCAATGCTTAATCGAAAGATATACATTTATTCGGTGATATAAAAGTATATGAGTTCACATCCAAAACATTTTGCACCAATACTCAGATGTGAAATAATTCTGTCAGTGGATTTCTGATAAGCTGACTCCCGATCAGAAACAACAATGTGAGGAAAAAAACTCTGGGAGAAGTCCACGGAGATACTTTATTAACTTGGTTAGGAATATCATTGCTGATTATGAATCCAGGGTTTGCTGTTATGATCCTGAAAAGGAAAGTAAATCGACTCAGCGTGTCTTTCAAACAAAAACTAAGTATACAACAGCTCCAAAAAGAAAAATAATTTCATATCATGACAAAGCATAATCGCATATAGGTAACATAATAACGACGGAGTACATGAATGCCCTTAGGATACCTTCCGTCGTAGTCGTGACCTTGTAATTTCTTTTTGTTTCAAAAAAACCAAAATGCATGGAATTTTTCTTTGGATGAGGTGGTGGAAAATTATAAAAACCTGGTTTCTGAATTGCCTTAGATGGCATCATTGTTTTAGGGACTGTTTTGCTGAATGTAAAAAAATAACATTTTTTTTTCTTAATCGTTATTTGGTTTTCTAAACTTTTTCAATGTAGCCCTCAAACTTTGTCGAGTTTTCAAGCTGTATCTCAGGTCATTCCTACCGACACAAATGGCCAAGTCGTAAGGATGGATTGCGAAGGGTGGTGTGCAGTGTAAATCCTGCCAGGAACATTCTTGCTGACAGACACCTTCCCCCCCCTCCCGCCGGTTTTCCTCGGTAATAATAACTGAAGATTGGGGGGGGGGGCTACGGGTCACATTATATGAATTAAAGAAAACATTATACTCTCTTCTTAAAAGAGAATATACGGTATTATTTTAACTTGTAAGGTAAAGAATTTGCGCACTAGAACTTTTGTAAATGTTCCCTCCATGCTTCAAACCCTATATGCGTAAAAGAAATTCGTCAAAGCTGTGTGAAAAGTAGTAAACAAAGAATAGGTATGATAGTTATGACACGGGTTAGGTAAATCAACCAAACTAAATCAAACGTGATCGGGTTGTGTGGGTTAGTGCTCTGTAAGGCACTCCGTGAAAGTAACATGAAACATGCAGTTACATCAGATGGAAAACCCCGTATCTACCCAGACAGAGCGATCAGTTACTGCATACCTCTCCCTGGAGAACATGAAGTAGGATATTCGTTAAAATTAGCTCTGGGCTTGTGCAACATCTACGCTGTGGTTTTGTGCCCACGTTATTCATTAGAAATCGCGGTTGTGGTCTTCCAAACATAGGTATAGTTATTGTCAATCTAGCAGATCCTTTTTGGCTTCTTTTTCTGTTCCTCGGACACTGATTAAATTCTATTGCAAAGGATTATTTATTATAATTTAAATATCACATCTTCTACAACTTTGTGTATTTTAAAATGTATTATACCCATAGTTGCCGCATTT
Source organism: Mantis religiosa (assembly GCA_030765055.1). NCBI lineage: Eukaryota > Metazoa > Arthropoda > Insecta > Mantodea > Mantidae > Mantis > Mantis religiosa. The sequence continues at coordinate 90,190,076 of CM060951.1, forward strand.
AAGTGTTAAAATATATATTTGACCACTTTGAACAATACGAATGCAGTAACAACATAAACATGTTTGGTATTGAACTGTAGTTTAAGGAAATTATTTTCAAAATGTTTGTGAATACACGCTTGCATACACACAGGCTTTTTTCTAAACGTGCGTCTTATTCAGGGAACATCAAAATGTGCATTTCAGTGACATCTCTGTATGGAATTTTTTATGACTTGCTACGCTTGTACATAGTTAAGAAAGAAGAAACTTGGGACAAGTGCTTATATGAAGTGTATTGAGCAAGTTAAAGAGAACATGGGCAACTTTTGTGTAAAGGTGTAATAAATAAATAAAACAGGTAAAACTGAAATACAGTATTCTGCTAGGCGAACTTTATTAAACATCATACTGTATGCATGTGAAACATATAATAAAGCTGGCAACAAGAAGTGTACTGTTATAGCGAAAAGTAAAAAGCTATAATTATTTTGAAAAAATGCTTTTAGAGTTGGAGTAACGTCGCTTGATTCATTTGTACGTCTGAAACTACTGATGGTTTTCTGTAATCTCTTACAGAACTGGGTTTTCTTTAAAGAGTTTGAAGAATTACTTGCTTCAAGAAAATCTCAGAAACCTTAATAGCCCTTGTATGATTTCTGCAGCCCCTTTTTCATCGTCGAAACTGCAGATATATATACACATAGAATAGCTAGAATCTGGTGACTACATCCTGGGACCTAAGGATTGTCTGAGCAGCAGCTTTCCATAACTAACATAAGATAAAATATTAAAACTTTAATTTAATTAATCCTCGCATGGTATCAGCTCTGGAAAAACATATATCTGGGGTCTTTTTTCACCCCAAAGTGATTGTAAAAGCTATGTGGCACTAAAGTGTAAAATATTTCTACAAAAATAATGACTTTATCTTGAGATCAAAGCACATCTTTTAAATTAAAACTTCGTTGTTGTAAGCTATATGTTATGTACTAGCCATGTCTGAAATATGAAATATATATGTTTTAGTTCCAAAATGTTCATTTGATTCACACTATATAACAATGCTGTAATTTTTATTATGATGTGCATTATAACTTTATAAACAATCGTGTAATAAATAAACTTCTACTCATTCCCCAGTCCAAAAGATGAACACTCATTGCACACTTTTGCTCTTCCATGTTCCACCTTTCACTGAATAGTGCCTAGCCATCTCATCAACAGTATCAACAACTAACTTTGTTGAGTTGTAAAATATTATCAATTCAGGTTTTTTATTTTTTCAAGTCTTTTATCACGTCTAACTTCCACAAAACGCAATTGCTAACCGTGTTTGTATTTTATAGTAATTTGTTACAACAGTGCATGTGTCTACGAATTTGTAACAACAATGGACATGCAAATGAAGGTTCAGAAGATGCATTGTTGCCAATTTTAATTATTGTAGTAAATTTGTAATATAACATGGAAAATCGGATATTATATACCTCGGAATTATTCTGACCATGTTACAAAAAAAAATAAAAATGTTGCACTACTGGCCGTCATATTACCATATATATTTTGACCATTTATAATAAAAAGTACACAAAAAGCATATCTGGAGGATGAGAAGTCTACTTTCAGATAAAAACAGTTTGTACGTAGTTAAAGCAGCCTTGGGGTCTGTAAAGACCCCATACACCAAGCAAGGGTTAAAAGTGATTATAAATTGAGGGAAGAGACTTTTAAATCTTGTGAACTTCAGGTGACTTGCTTCAAATAAGCAGTTCATATATTGTAATTTATTCATATTTAATTGAAATCAAGCAAAACTGTTTCTTATTTACGTATTTTACTTTCTATAACGTCTGCCTGTAGCAATTAAAGGAAGTATTAGAATACCATTCAATATTTAAAGTTCACAGGAAATACACAAATTGAGGTCTCCTGTATTTAAAAAGCGCTTTTAGAAAAGTGTGTTTATGTGCACGCTCACACTTACGCGTATTAAACACCAAACATTCAATTAATTCAGCTGCTTCCAACCAACCGAAAACACTCTTTCCATGAGAAAGCTGTCAATTTTCATTTTCCCAAAAAATGGCTCTAACAATTTTTATTTAACTGCAATATGTTTAAAATGTGTCATTTCAAATGAAATGTACATCCTGAAGTTTCAATGAATAGCCTCTGAACTCCTCTTCATACAGAATGGTTTTATCACAAGAGATAAAGCATACTATACAAGAAATTTATACCTTAAAGCGCGATATTTAAAATATTTCTATTGGTTTATTTTTATACAGTTGCCCCTTTACAATATATTTCCTGTTATTGATTTGAAGTTACCAATAATTACACTTTCCTGAAATAGAAATCTTTTATTGGTTTTATCTCTTGACCATGTAACAACCAGCTCTTAGAAGATTTTACTATCGCTTTAGTTTACTGTATTTCAAGTAAATAACCAATAAAACCGTTTCTACAAATGTTAAGCTCGAATATCACGAAGTGGAGAGAGGACTTAACTTCTGTAAGTATAGTTTATTGAGCAATAGAGAAAGTCGTGGGGTGTATACATTAATGACATGAAACGGATTTTCAATACATATTCTCAATGTATCTAAATATTTATGGCGATACCAAAAACGGATACACTAAAATAATTCACTGTGTGAAAGCTTTATTTAAATTGTGAATATGCAGAATAAAGTGCAATAGAGTTTTATTTGTCAATTTATATGCGTAGGCGCTAATACATTTCTTTTGAACTCAGCCTGCAATATTTCTAAATAAGTTAACTGAGCAAATATTTATCGAATAAATTAATCTGAAAATTCTATTTATATAGTTCTGTCAACTATTGTTATGCAATTAAACGCAACATTATACTTATGTTCTTAATAACACAATAACTGGCCATAACGTAGTACCGTAGATAGAAAACTGCAGAAGTATTAACAATTTGTACGCAGGTATCAATTTTAAAATTACAAAAGTGCAGAGCCAGTTTTAGAACAGAAGGTTATATTTTTAACAAATCATCAGGAAACTAGGAATGATTCTTACCAAAAGGACATATTCTTTCTTCTATTTTTACAGCTACCTGAGATGTTTTATTCTTCTAAGTGTTTCAAAGGATTTCGAATAGTTCGTAGTTATTGAAGTTTTAGGAGATTTTGGCCTCGTGCTTGATACATGGAGATATCGCTGAGTTATGTGAGCTTTAGTGCGCTTGGTAAGCGATTCCTCTCATACACCCCTTTATAGTTCAAAATTTCAATGCTCAAAAACTGTCCTAAATGTCGCTCTTAGCCTAAAATATTTAGTTCTGAAAAGTCTCTTATCTTGAGTATTTTTTTGTAAGCAATCCGAGTTAAATACTCCTTTTAAGAATGTTTCATAGACATAGTTTCATACAAGGGTAATTGTATGGTTAGTGAAATGTCCCTCTTTAGCTCCCCTTGGAATAAACGCTAAACTGTAAAACCTCTCCAAAATAGTTCCTAAACGTTACATTTAGAACAAAATGTTAAAGAGCGCCATTTTTCCTAAACATACAGCGCTGACAGTAGCAAAAGTATATTGCTTCAGAAAGAACAAATGCCTGAAGTAACTTGAATTAGAACTCAAATATTAGTTAATACAATTAACATGTCTGAAGCACGTGACTGTCGAAAAATTCCACGCTCTTAAACTAAGCATTAAGACATTACAAGAGATGTGTTGCAATTAGGCTACGTCTATGAAAATATATTTCACGGTTCACAGAAACGATTCTAAGATCTGGGAACTAACTTTCACTTTTCTCTTTTCCAGCAATTGTTCGTTAATTAAAGAGTCGTGTACTTGACAAGATATTTGCTTTTGTTAAAGATTAAAATAGAGGTGTTTATTCAACACAAACAACCTCCTGAAATACAACACTCTCTCTGCATTCCTATTCCACGTTAACGTAGAATACTACTAAAATTGAGTTTCCCCGTTGAAATTATATAATTAATGTGCTAAACTAACACATCCTTCCTTGACCAGGAAGGAAAGAACCACTTCTGGGTGTGAGGCAATTTTCAGGTGAACATCGCACTGCAAACCTATTAGCAATATAATTTGTAATTTTTACAAACTTAAGTTTTTGTAAAAGCAAACTTCTCTCGCTTTTCGACAGAAATAGTCGATTCCATACACCTTCTTCATAAAAAGCTTTATTTTTAAGATTTTGTAAGTGACCCTGCCTGATTTTTATGGAATTTTGTTTAACTGAAAATCTAAACCCAGATTACCCCTTCTATGAAAACTTTTATTAAAATTTACACTATTGAAAAAGTGGCTCCTACGATTTTAATTAATTTTTTTTATTATAGGCTTTATATAATGTCATCAGAAACAAAATAAACATCTTGAATTTTCTGGAATATCCGCAGAAGTCGTCCTCATTCAGAATATTTTTGTACAGCTGGTAAACTTAAAAGAAGCCTTGCTGTACAAAAAGCACACAATTTATGTAAAATTAATCTATATAAAGTGAACAATTTGAGAGGTGTTCCTTTTTATTTGTTTGGATTTTCTAATTCTTATACTTTTCCAAATGGGAACACAATATTGATCCACTTTTTTAAGCCTTGGTCTGTCAAAGAGAATCCAATTTCAGATTATTTCTTAAAAGATATGGCTATTGCTTAAAGCTTACTGTATTCCTATATCCCCTTGCATCTACAGGAAAATTAAGAATAAAGTAAGTTTATCCCAATTAGCATTTGTAAGGATAATTTGTTCAAGAGTAAAACATTAAGTCTGCGTGCCATACATCATACTTTTTAAAGCATCTCTCCATATAAAGAGAACGGAATTTAATACAAACGTCTCCAACAAAAAGTATAATGCCCATCTGCTCCCATGGTTGAGAGATGTGATGCAAATCATGACAGACCATCTTCGTGTAGCCAACTTGTTCATGGGTCTCGTATCTTGTTTGTTCAGGACAAACGCTGTGTGTAAAATAAATATTCCGTGTTCCCATCAAATGGGCTCACTTTACTTTGTACACCGATGTCCAATCGTTCTTGTTTGGTCAGAAAGGTGTGCCTTAGCCGACGGGATCACCGAGGTATGCGTAATGACTTTGCCAATACAATGACTACAAAGGCGAACACAATCCCTATCCAAGAAGAGGTTTGCAGTTATTAAATATACATGTTATATTCGTTTGAATTGCTCTATTTTTCAAAAAGCTAATTCTGCTTCACGGAAGCCAGTTTAAACATTTTTAAAAATTCTTTTGTTTCGTATTTTCTTATAGTACGCTGGGAACAAAGAGTTACATTAAGTTAAACGATAGTCAGCTCTATTAAGAAGCTACCGCTTAGGTAGCGTAGATGGTAGCGTGTCTGCCTCACGTTCAAGAGGTCCCGAGTTCGAATGAATGTCGGTCAGGGTGAGTTACCTTGATTAGGTTTTTGCCGGGGTTTACCCTTATACTTAAAGACGAATGTCGGGTAGATCTAAGCTCCATGGACCCTGTACACATTTGAGCATCATTTCACCCATTGCATTCACCGTCCGATATGATTAATGTTGGAGGACGCAAAATTACAAAAAAGGGCTCTATTAATTACGTTTTACCAAGAGCATATCATCCTGCCATGCAGCGCCCAGACACCCACCGACACTTCTACCCTGAAAGAGACCACCAAATGTGGGATGATGTGAAATGATAATGAGGATGAAATAAACGGACACATGTTTGGAGGATGTAGTTATCCTACCCAACATTGGCTTAGCGACCCGAGAAACCACCCAAAAACCCCATGGGTCAGGTTGGTCACTGGAATCACACGAACCTCCAGAATGGAGGACCAGACGAAACCATCTGAGTCGTCCCGCTCGGTTATATTTTTAAGAAGTGAGACATCCGTTTTCGCGTTACTAAGTACGAGGGCTGTTCAATAAAGAATGATCACAATTTTGTTTTGACAACGTACCTTTACTCATCCTCATAATTTTGATGGTCCTTCTCAAAATAGTCTCCCCTGAATTTGATGCACTTGTCCTAGCATTTCTGTCAGTCTTCAAAGACATGCTGGAAACCATTTTTTGAGAGATCCTTCAAAATCGCCTCCGCAGCCTTCATCACTGCTTCTGATGAAGGATAATGCCTTTCACGAAGGCGTTTCTTCAAGTTAGAGAATAGAAAACAGTCACATGGGGCTAAATCCGGACTATAGGGAGAGTGAGTGATGCACTTCACGTTGATTTTTGCAAGATATTTAGCAACATTGGCAATATGCGGTCGCACATTATCGTGGTGCAGCATCCAGCCTGCTTCATGGAAATGTGATCTTTTGCGCCTGATATGGACTTGCAATGTTTTCAGGACAACCCTGTAGTATTGTCCAGTTGCTGATGTGTGTGTAGATACAACATGCTGATAAACCATTCCATGAATATCAAAGAAGTTTCCCAGCTGAAGCAACCACTTTTGCTTTTTTAGGGGGTTGGTGATGGAGGAGATCTCCACACTGAGCTTTGCTGTTTGCTCTCAGGATCAAAATGATGTAGCCAAGTTTCATCAGCAGTGATTACGTTTGAAAGGAGCACCGGCACTTCCTCTAACATCAACTTTAACTACACGTTACCCCCACTGCAGTGGTAGGCGATACTGAACATGTCTGAACTTGTCTGGTTCTCACTGGCGGGAACCAGGAGTACCAACAATGAAACTACTACGGGTGTTTGTTTCACTTTAAGCTAACAGAATATAATAAGGTTGAATTTTAGTGCGAAAAATTAAGACCATAAAAGAATTATGATCATTCTTTATTGAACACCCTCGTAAAAACCATTGCGAATGAAGTGGACTTCGGGAGCTATTCCGAGAAAACTCAAGAACTACGTTTTACTTGTCATGAAATTATATTAAACATAACGTAATTTAGACAAAATCGTGAGTCATTTTTGAAAACAGTAATCAAAATTTTGCAATAATTTTTCATGTAAGAATAGTTTGATTTGGTGGGACATTTTTGAAAGCATCTTGAATTACGCTTAACTCAATTTAAATAATTTTCATATGTTAGTTATACTATTTGCAGACAGGCACGTGCACACACGTTCGCGTGCGGGCATTGTTCTTAACATTTCCAATTTTTCTGCACTCAGGGAGTTTCAAAAAGTGTTATTTCCATTGAAATCATGGTATTGCATCTTTTTTAAATACAATACTGCTTTCACTTCCTCAAATTACATATCACAGAAAGAAAACTCTTGCATTACAATATTATTTATGTATAGCGTCTACAGGATATCCGTATGAAAGCCTGATTTTCTATCCAATTATATTATGTTAATGGGGAAATGGGTAACTACTCGTATATACATATTTTGTTTGTTACCGACAATGTGAATTGTCAGTATATCAGTACTGCCGGTGTGCCAGAATTTCCTTCCGCGGAGTAAATTTACTGGTATGCGTTAGTCTTCTTCTTCTTCTTCTTCTTCTTCTTCTTCTTCTTCTTCTTCTTCTTCTTCTTCTTCTTCTTCTTCTTCTTCTTCTTCTTCACTTCATGGAATAGGCAATCAAGTGCCTGTTCCGCCTTCGAAGTCCTCCAGCCATCGTTTCCTGTGTCTGCCCACCGATCTTCTACCTTTAGGATGATACTGTAATATTTGTTTTGTAAGTCTACTATCTGGCATTCTTTCAACGTGTTCATTCCATTTTTTGAGACCTTTTAACCTATCATTCATACTAAAAATGTCCAACTCTTCTCTTATATTTTCAATTTTTATTAAGTCCCGTATGCGGTAGTCACTGCCCTTAAATAAAAATAATAAATAAAATAAATAAAAACTAGGCTGGTCTGTGCTATAGCCTATGACCTAGGGATAAGTAGGCCAGCGCCTAAGCAACTGAACCACCTAGACCAACAAGAGATCAGATTCCAAATTCGAATATATTTAAAAAATATCATTGCTTTAACCACTTTAAGACATATTTTTCTTGCTTCGGATTTAAACTCATATTTGCACTTTGTCACAGTTGTCTCATTATATTTCATTTATTAGGAATTTTTCATTATCCTTATTTTGTTTATCAAGACTTATATTTACTATGTATTGATCAGTACTTTATTAATTGCAAGTGTCACAGAATAGTAGTAGTTACATCATTATTCATGGACTAAAGATGAAACATGCACAGTTATATCACTTAATTCCTTGCAGCTACAAAATACAGACAGAGACAACCAATTCGATATACAGATGTTTAAATGGGAGTTGCTATATTATTGTGACTTTGTGGTCTCGTCGAATTAAAAGTCCAATTTGCAGAAATTTTAATGTTCTTTATTTCCGTAGAAATATACTTAAAGATTACAGCAGAATTACGTTACATACACAATCTCAAACTACCAAGGTCGATGACCACAACAAACAGCGTTCTGATTACATCTGTTTACAGCACTCCTGTTACGTCTGTTCTTACAACTGTTTACTACTCCACTGTGTTTTCGACTGCCTCTTAGCGAGTCGTCGCTTCCTGAAATACCTCAATGATAATTCGAGACTGTTCTGCAACAATCAAGAAATCGAATGTTCTGCCACCAGACGAAACTCGAATTTTCTAGACGGGAAACTTTATCTGTGCCGGCAAATCCTTTATCTCCGTGTTGCCTATCAGTTCCTTTGTGTGCACAAACCTCGTTATCGCGATCGCGTTCGCGACATTATTAAAAGTTCATGCACTTCTTCCATGATTCAAATTAATTATATTATACAACATAATTTAAGACGTTTTTGTATTCTGTTCACGTTTAACTGATACACAAAACTATCTAAAAATGCTCCCGAATGAAGAGCACTTCACAGGTTATTTCCAAAAAATGTAATACATAAAATTTGTTTTTCCTATCAATATCTTAAAACTTACAACATTTCAGTTAGATCCATTTTGATAAAGTAAACAAAAAAAACTTATTATTGTGTTATATGTAGATGCGATGTGAAATTTTCTTGAAAATAGTGTCGCGCCTTTCGGTGTTGCTGAATTTAAATACAAAGTATGGCGTTTAACCAGTTCTTTGTATTCCTTATACTTTTCACATACACCAAACAGTATATTTGTGTATAAAAAAATTTTCACTGCTTATTCAGGAGCCTTAAAACTTAGAGAAATATCGATATAGAATTTTCAATAGAATGAAATGCCTTCTCTTGTTCAAGTAAATATGCGAAACCAAATCATTTTTCAGGTCAACCAGTATGCAAACATATTTTGATTAAGTGCTCCTTAGTTGGGTTGTAAACGTCTTTTAACAAGTATGAGACTATACAAATCATAACATTGAAATATAGATCATTATGGATCATTTTACATAACAAATTGTTTGGCTTTAATCCAAGTAGAATTTCGGTCAAATTTCGACGCCCAGTAAGTCTTTAAGTAAGGGGATCATTAACATGTCTATATTCCACAAGTTTATTCCAAAGTTTGTGAACATTTCGGCACATGCTTAAACAACATAATTAACACCTAATAATTAACGTGTTTCATTAATTATAGGAGCTTTCGAATTAATCTGCGTTCCATACAAGCTTATTTAACAAAGCCTATATGCTTCTTTCACTATGAGTTCTCATTATTCGAAATAAACAACAAATTTCATTACAAAAGCTTTTTCGACATTTATAATGAAAATAATTTTAAAATAGATCATTACGAAAAATACATAAGCAATAATTAAAAATAATTCATTTTAACAACATTTAATTCACTGTTTAAGAACTGTTATCAAGTGGCAATGCTGATGGTTTGAAATTTGAGAAAACGAGGATGGAAATAAATGTCTAACACTGTACACTCTAAGAACTCCAAACACAGTATTTATATAGTACATGAGCAAATTCTGAGAGATCTTTTGAAAGTTGAGATCTAGAATTAATTTTAAAATAAAAATTGGGAATATAAGTTTTAGACCTTTTTCGACTTTTTCAGTGCGCTTTCGCCTTAAGCTATGCGGTTCAAAGTATATAATATCATAGTAGGATATTAGCATATTAACGCAGTTCATGATCATGGGCACTGATATACCTACTCAAGATATGCATTACAACACTGAGCAATTGCACAGTCAAAGCATACTATGGCAAGGCCGGGATTCAAAGATTTTGGCTATTCTAGGCGATGTTCATATCCCTTGAGAATGATGTGGTATTTAATAAGTTTAGAAAGTACTCTTAAAGAGGTTGTGTGGTATTTGAAGTATATATTTTAACTTAGTTGTTTAGTTGCCCTACAATGCTTGAATAATGAAATTCTCTTCTTTTTCCTCAGAATATGTCTTAAGTTACTATAAAGTAAGTAAGAAGGTATTCTGTTAGCGTTTGTATGCTGCAGATTTAAGCTTCAATATGGGTAAATTATTAGTGATTTATCGATGTATCGATAGTGCACATCTCTTCAATATTCAGTATCCTGAAGATGGGAGATACGTATCGTTGTAAAACTTCGATGCCTCGCTTTTCCTGAAGTCCGAGAACAGCTATAACAAGGGAAGCCAACCTATTTTAAATTTGGGCCAATAAATTCTAATCATTTATTAATGGATCATCTAGCTAAATTTATATTAATGAATGTTTTAAAACCAAACTAAATTATGGTAATAGGTAAAAGACAGATGCAGATCGATATTTAAAAATAATGTTTTAAAATACATTTAATTACTATGCAATTTTATTTTTAAATTATTTTGTTTTTTACTCTTATAACATGAAAAATGCTGAATTAACCTGAGGTACTTATTACCCTATTTAATAATAATATTCTAGGTCCAATAATTGACCTAATGCTGGTTAACTATACAGCCCTGGCCTTAAAGTACTTACACGTTATAAGTCGCCATTAAGGTAGTTGTCTCATGTGTTTATGAGAACTCCTAAGTGGTTTGCCGGGAAATACGAGTCACCTGGAGAATTTAATGTCATATCGGCACGTTGGCTATAGTATCTCAATGGTACAGCGGCTCGACGGAAACCAGAATATAAGTGATTCAAATCCCGGCTATGGCATTGAATCTTTCAGTCTGACTACGTTTCCACAATAATATTCTAATTGAGAACTTTGAACTCATATTTATCATGTCTACGGCTCAAACATTAAGATATGTATTCGTAATAGTGAAACGATTTTATTCTTAATTACATTCATTGTGTGAAGCCAAATTTACACACACGCCTTGGAGTGAAGCTCACGAATTTCAGTAAACCAGTGTGAGAGGACAATTTTTTTCTCTCCAAAATTTGGGCAAATTAGGAGAAATATCATTTACATTTAGTGAAGTTCTCGTTTTTTATTTGCAAATGAGCAGAGTATTTGTGAATCTCGGATAACACTGTATTTTGGGCTATGGGTGGGCCATTCAAAAATAGTTGGTGGGTTACTACTTTGGGCGCAGACAATGGTTTAGTCGCTCCTTGATCTAAATTATATTAAAAATAAGTACAAGGTATGCAGTGATTTAATTTATACTTCACTCTCGAAGTTATTTTACGTGTGTATGCAATTTAAATATGTCAAAACATTTTATGACGCTATTCGCATGTTGAAATTGATTCGTATCTTTAGCTTGAAAAATTCTGAAAATGCTATTAAAACCAAATGTTTTCGTGATTAACTGCCGTATAGGAACCGACCGCTTCTGAATTAATTTGCTGCTAATTTCATTATGAGTGTAAAATAATTGCTCTGATTTTAATCAAAATGACCTTCTTTCACTATATACCTGATTACAGCTACTTCCGAACTAAGGATTTCCTGTTATACATAGTTAAATGTGTATTTGAAATGATATACCTATACTTGATTTAGAATTTGTATGGGCCTAAATATTTTCATTGCAGGATTTGCTATAGTTGGTGGTGGTTAGTATGCTTAACATAATTATGATTATTTAGACAAGCAATTATGTTATTGCAATTAAAAACAGCTGTGAGTCACTGTCATTTTATGGGATATATATTTAAGATGAACATTATTTACATATTACTATGAGCAAGACAAGTGAAAATAAAAAACTAATTAGCACTAAAATAAATAGCAATAAAACAAATAAATAGCACTCGCTCTGAAACCACTAGCATTAATCATTTCTCTTAAATGTCATTCTACTCCATTAACCTAATTCTTCACTTTAGAGATAAATGTTATACATACACTCTTATTAACAAAATTTTCTCTACACCTGTTGTAACTATATGTATGAAATAATTTTACTGTATATCACGTTTAAACCCATAGAACAGGTTTCAGGATTATTGTTCTGCTTTTTATGGTGAAAAAGTTCAAATTTAAAACCGATGTCAATGTTTTTCTAGATAATTATTTTAAAACATTTTAATACTACTTTTAGCGAAAACAATTGTAAATTAAACTAATAAGAAAGTTGTAGTTATTTGTACGTTTGAGAAACTTCAGGGGACCATGCCGTGGCCGAGTGGTTAGTGCGCTTGACTCTCACAAAGGCGGCACGGGTTCGATCGCATATGAGATTTGTGGTGGACAACACGACACTGGGGCGGGTTTTTCTCCGGGGTCTGCCCAGCCATCATTCCATCAATTGCTCCATTGTCACCTTTCCTTTCGACCACTTTGCCCTCATTCCATACATCTACTCCTCCGACTCTCCTTCCAGGCATCGGGCTGATCACCCATCCTGGTTCTCTCTCTCTCTCCCTCTCTCTCTGATCTAGAGCTGCATTTCCTCAACCCAACGCCTAATGACTAAGGTTTAGAGGACCAAGAATCCCCTAACATTGCGTTAGTGGTATAAGTACGAAGTTAAAGAAGAAGAAAATCTTCAGATGAGTACGTGTTGATAAAAAATTTACCAATAAAGCCTTTCCACTTTAACAGGTTATATATTTAAGGTATGGGTATTCCCAATAGTGGTTCTAAATGCATAGAGTATTTTACGAGAAATAAGTTACGAGTAACATGTTTTTTCCCTTCAGAAATATTACTTCTATAATTATTTTAGGAATTAAGTGTTGCACAAAGCAATCTGACTTGAGGCAGCAATTAAAACGAAAAAATTTAATTTTAAGACCACTATTTTCTTAAAAGGTGGAAAACTGTGGGGTCTCAGCACAGGAACAAAGAAATAATTTCAATCGCTATTTGTAATAACGGGAAAGTAAACATTGGAGAATTAAGGTTAAGCATTCTTAACTTTAATGTAGACACTTCTTATCAAAGAAGAGTGAGTAATAAAGTGCAGGTAAAGATGCATGGGGAGCAACAAGGTAACCACAAATTTATCCTCCTATCCTGTATCACATGAAGATGCCTTACTGTACGTTAATAAAAAGCTGGAACTGTTCTAAAAACAGCTAATTGTATGAGTGAAACTCCACAAATATTTCAAAGTAAGCAAACATCAACAGTTGTACCTCTGAGATTAAGAAATAACCACACCAAATTAACATGCATTTGTGCTCATATTAACAGAAAATTGACAGTCAAGCATGTTGAAATCAAAAGAGACTGCTACTCCAGCTGCAGGATAAACCATCAAATTCCTTCAGATCTTGATGGACCAAATTACGAAAGCTAGAAATTACCCACTGATTTTGAGTTGTATCAGTGTTGTTGATAGACCACTGTATGTTGGGATTAACTCCATAATCTTTTAACAGTCTGTTACAATATAACATTACAAAACTAAAATGTAAATACAAGATGTCTTATTTAACTGCTTGTGATAGCAAACTAGCAATTCATTTTAAATTGTGTCAAAGTTATTAATAGATAGTTGTATACTGTCAGCTACTCTATTACATTTTACCAATCTATTAAGATGCAATTATCATGATGCACATGGTAAATGCAAGATGTCTTGTCATACAAATCCTGTAATGTTAGGCGACATTAGAGTTGTAAATGAGAATTAAAAAGGGGTTCCTCTTCAATAAACATATTCAAAGCTCTGGTCAGGAAGAAGTGGCTGTATCAACAAGGGCATTCTGTAACAACTCAAGTGTTGCCGTTATAGAGAGATTTATCTACTCCAAGGGACTTCCACACATTGACTTAGATAAATGAGAAAAACACTTAATTGCTCTTGTAGCTATTACACTGCAAAATGCTCCTACCAAAGCAAAAGATAACCTTGAGGATTCCCCCTCTTCACCTTAGGTTTTAAGCACCTCAGGGTATATTGAGAAAACAGTTCGATTAATCATGCAATTATTAGTATATTATATCTATCATGTGGCTGAGCTTGATCAAAGTTAATGGATATTTTATAGGAAGAACTCAGAAAAATTCTCACAAACGCTTATTCTTCCTTTTTAATGGAAATAAACACTTGCAGAAATGACTTTATTTTTCAGTTATGGTACACATACGCATTTTTCTAAAAATGTGTTTGTTTGGTTTTTAATTCAGAGTGACTCAAAGCATGTTTTTCTGGTGAAATCTGGTACCTAGTATTTGTGTGGAATACATTGTATCTCATCTACTCATTGTTAGTACGTAGTATAGAATGTAAATAAACGAAAAGCCACAGAAATATGAAATGTGGTATTCAAGTTCTCCGTTTTCTAAGAAATTATTTAGATTCTAGAGAGATTTTTACCCCAATACAAATTACATTTCACATACAAATTTTCCATTCTTTCTGGAAATTGATTCCTAAATATTTTTATTAAAATACCATATGTTTAAAAAAATTGTATGATAACAGCTGACAAGTCAAAAGGTACTTCCACCTTGAAAAAATTTTGCTATGGTTGTGAAACACGAGAGAGCTTGATATGATAAATGTAGATGTAGTTAAAGCACATAGTTTCCGTCAAATCACATTTTCGTGTAGCATTAACTGTTTCTGATTCAATCGGTTTTAATTTTTCATTTTACCGTTCTGTTTCTCATCATGCAGAGATTGAAGTTTCCCAAGCCAGCAGTTGCTTTTTAAATGAATATTGCCTCATCTTCTTGTACCTCCCTTTTTGAACTTAGAGAAAGTAGGATAAAAAGTAATGATAATTGCATTTTGAGTCCATTCTTCACTTTCTTGTGTCGATTTGATATTCATTTCCATTTGTATATTACATATTGGATGATGATATGCAGGTTGCGTATTTCTGTGACTCAAGGAACTGAAGCTCGTGACATGTTTGTATTACAGATTAAAGACACAGGTTAAAAACTATTAAATGCTGCAAAATGCAATATTGGTAATTCTTTGTCAATGACCTTAAAGTTATATCACTACCTTCTATGCACACTTCAACGGGACCTATTGCTCTTTTGAATGCACCTTAGTCTCAGCTTACGTTAGTAACATAGTGGTTAATTTATATTTGTACAAAATATGGTCATTTAAATCTTTCTAAAAGCATGTAAAGCACTTTTCAGAATTTCGAAGAAAAAAACTAAATAAAACAATGAATAATCCATAGGGAAGTAACGTAATTTTCTGCTTTGTTTTCATTCAGCTTTTTTCAAATTGCATCATTAACAAATCACACGTTTCAGGACCTAGTGTATTGTGAACGGTATAAGTATATTGAGAAGCAGGGCTACCTGAGTTCAGGTGAGGTTATGCATCTCGACGGTGTTACCTATTCCCAAGGAGAAGGCAACGGGAAACTGATGAAAATATGTTCTACCATAAAATAATATTTATTGAATTTTCAAACCATCGTACTCTTATGGATGAGGTACAACATCAACAAAATTATGAGAACTGCACATTAATGAATTGGTTAATTTTTTCACTACAAGGATTTGGATAACATTCCAAATATTGCATTTATATACCCTCTGTTTATTCCATTAAAATAAAATTATGTAATTAATTGCAGGAATTTTTATGTAAATGAAAATTTACCATTGTTCCTAGGAAGGAAGTTCATCTACGCCATCTGAATGCGTATAAAAATAACGGCTGAGAACTTACCTGTAACAGAGAGAAACACATACATGAATAATAAGATTCAAACAAATCAATTACAAGTGTAAGTGTACTGTAGGTTATATTGGATTTGACACAGTCTGTATGATAAAATTATATACTCAAAAAAATATAGTTTAGACCAGATTTGAGGCATAATGTGTGTTGATTACATGGGAGTAAAAAAGAATAAATGTAGGGACTTCAGAATGAATTCTTATACATATGATTTATATATAAAAGACTGACGAGGTTACTCGTTATAGCCTCTTTAACGGCAGTTTTCATAAATAACTCAGATTTCCAATAAAACTAAAATTAAAAACCTGTTAAAGTACCTTGTCTAACTGTTACATCCATGATTTTGTATTTTATTGTATTTTATTTTTGTATCTCCTCTATGAACAGTTCTTACAATAGCTAATATTTCTGACACCTTAATGTGAATCCATTTGCAGAGATGTCTTCATCACAATTTTATTATAGTTACAAGCCATATTCAAATCTTCAAAGAAGGCTGGTGTATACTGATATAAATGTTTAAATTTCTTTTATGGCAGATTTTGTCCATGTTTTAAAATGTCCTACCTATATTAAACTGTATAAATTCCTACCAAAAAAACAGGCGGTTTCAGGCTATTTTGTCAAATTCAATATCTATCTTAAGCATGCTATATTTTAATCAAAATTCTGAGTTATCTCTGAGATAAAAATCAAAGAAGAATGTTCCATATAATAAGGGATTTACGTTGTAGAATTTTCCAGATATTTATTGATATAGCCTTTATCAAGCACAATTTCTACGTTTTTTATTTAATATAAAACACACATTTTGCCATAGTAATAACAAATATATTATCTATAGGAGCTTAAAGTTATGACTTTCAGTGTTTTACTATATTGCTACATCTTCCCCTCACCTGCATGAATTATATGTTCTGTACGGAAAACTATGTGGTCCATATAAATAAGTTTTGTGTTTTTCTGTCAAAATCATTTAAGCAGGATACACGACTATTGGATTACTTGGATCGTAGAGGCAATAAAATTCTTACACTGTCAAAAACGTTTTTCTTTGTTTTCGATCAAATTAAATCTAAACTTTTTTTTTTCAGAATAAGTTCCATATGAATTTATTGCCCGCCTCGGTAGCGTAGATGATAGCATGTCTGCCTCACGTTCAAGAGGTCGTGAGTTCGAATCTCGGTCAGGGGAGTTACCTGGATAAGGTTTTTCCGGGGTTTTCCCTTATCGTGCAAGATGAATGTCGGGTAACTCTGAGCTCTATGGACCTTGGATTCATTTGGGCATCATTTCACCCATTGCATTCATCGTCCGATATGGCTTAACGTTGGAGGACGTAAATTATATATAAAAAATAGGAATTCATTGAAAGTTTAAGATATGAATTTAAACGAAAATCAGATATGTGCCGCTTGGACTTCTAGGTATTCGCTACAACAAGAAGTATTAGATGAAACGCTAGACAGCTGGTGGTGTAGTGATAAAAAACTGGTATTCTCAAAAGGTATGAAAATATCTAAAGCCAACAAATATAATAATAAGTTTCTTCGATAACATTTGGCCCAAATGACCTTGTTGTCGACGGGCCCTAAAACACCACACACACTCACTCATTCAATAACATTTGGAAGCAGATCACAATCAACATTCTTTTGTTTTATATTTGTGTCACCAATTTGCTTTAATTTTGTTTTGTTTAAAATTCTAACCTATTCCAACGTCATTTATTTTCAGTAAGCTTTTGTTTTGAATGTCATTATGTTAATTATATTACAAGTTCGCTAGCTGTTTGTTAAGTGATTGTAAAATCGAAAATAATCTTATGCATATGTTCATAAGATCGGGATGCTTGCTATGAAATACTTAGTTGACTGTCACAGGCCATTAAATCTGCTAATTCTTAAGTTAACTGGCATGGATAATCATGCACTTAAACATCCAGAGAGCACTATGGTCTTCCTGGGGTGAGTCTTCACGTCAAAGTGGCTTTCATGGAAACGACGAACACATTTCTCATTGTGCTTTCTCTTCTTTTCTTAGACAGCACAAGCGTTTGGAGCCAAGAGTCTTTGCTTTTCTTTTAAATCTCCACCATAAAAGAATATCTAATTCATTACCTCTCCAGTTCTTTTATTTTAGCTCAAAAATAGCTCAAAATATAAGGAAAAAATGTAAATGTACTAAAAAAGCTGTTATTCAGGAAGTACTTGACGAACAAAAAGCTACGAATTTATGCATCAAACTAATATGCTTAAGTTGAAACAATTATTAAAACATTTTACTTGTGTAAGCAATCTGTTCCGTTGTAATCCGGGACCTTCTGCCCCTAATCGCAGCTAAAAACGCAGTTAATCCTAGGGATATTTAGTGTTATGCAGTTAGAGCAAAGTGATCCACAATGTGAGACTCTTGAAGCGCTTGTTTCTCTATCAGTGTATCTAATCTCTGTAAGGGGAGTTTAGTTTTTTTGGTCCTATGAAAATTAAAAAAATTTGTTTGGGAAAATATGTTTGTGCAACTCAGTAATATTTCAAAGTATTTAGCCAGATTTGTGCCCTGAATTAAACCTTTGAAATGTACTCTTGAGTTTCGAATAAAATGAATGAAGTTTGCTACATACATATGTGCCCTACTTTATAGGGAGGGTTAAATTGCCTATCTTTTAAATGTTACAATGTAAGGATCCATTTTCTCTGAAACTTAAAAGTTCTTTTAGTGACCATCAGTTATAATTTCAGCTTCCACTGAACTGTTTTTACAGATCTTCAGTTTCAATTAATTTTATTACCTTGTGTAGTTTTGAATTTTTTTCTTTTGTTACACAGTCGTAAAATTGAAAGAAACATAATTTAAGAACATACAAAAAATGCTCTAATTTTTTTGTAATTTATTTCCTCCAACGTTTTGTCATATTGGACGGTGAATGAATTGGTGAAATGATGCTCAAATGAGCCCAGGGTCCATGGAGCTTAGAGTTAACCAACATTCGTCTTGAAGGATAAGGAAAACCCCGGAAAAAGCCTTATCCAGGTAACTCACCCTGACCGAGATTCGAACTCGGGACCTCTTGAACATGAGGCAGACATGCTACCATCTACGCTACCGAGGCGGGCAGAAAATGCTCTTAATATACATAATAACATTTTCTTTATATTTCAGACCATATGATAATGTATTTTAAAGGCTTTCAGGATTAAAAGTTTGACAAAAAAAAAAGATACTAATTGTACACTGAGACAGCAAAAGTTTCATTCCATATCAAATGAATTGGAATAGTTTAAATATTAATGTGACCAAACGCAAACAGATAGTTTGTTGATTATTCATTACTCCCCTCAATTGATTTTAGAATGTCCCATCAGTTATACATTTATTTTGTGGCTTGCTTTTCGAGCAATGCTTATTGTGTACCTACATAAATATATATTTGTAAAATATTTGTACATTAACAAATACTTATAAACGAAAGAAGGTATACACCTTCTGAGACACTTTCTGTGCAAACCATTATAAAACAATGTAATACAGGAACTGTGACGAAAACAACTGTAAAAACGTTAAAACCACAAAATAACGTTCAGGATTTAGCCACAAGAAAATACGTGACAATCTGCAGTAACAGATGAGGCTAACAGATTTATAATAGCATACAAAAACAGCTACTCTCTAAAAAGCATACAGGAAACAATCTAAACAAGGCTGTCCAAACTGTGAAAAGGGAGACATTTTCTACAAATTTGTTAACATTACAAGTTTTAAATAAGCTTTGGGAAAACGTTGAGTAGTGCTTCTATTACTCAAAGAAAAGTATTGTTTCACGTAATTAATGAAGTGATTAAGAAATAACAGCGTCGCTATTATATATATATATATGTGTGTGTGTGTGTGTGTGTGTGTGTGTGTGTGTGTGTGTGTGTGTGTGTGTGTGTGTGTGTGTGTGTGTGTGTGTGTGTGTGTGTGTGTGTGTGTGTGTGTGTGTGTGTGTGTGTATTGAAACCAATGTAGATGAAATATAGAAATTCTACAAATATAATTCAATTTACATGATTACTCAACTGTTTAATTGTGCACTTAAGGAACAAAAAAAACACTCTAAACTACATCTTTTATTTTCACAATGAGTAACAGTTAAAATGTTAATTTTAAATAAATTGTTCATCACAATAGAACTTCTTTCTGATGTATTTTCAGTACCAACCTAAGGTCTGTTCTGTTTCTAAAGAGCAAATCTGCAAGTATACATTTTAGTTTTTATTGCAATGGAGTTACTTTTTCCAATTTAAATATCAAAGTTGCTCATTTTCTAAAGAAATTGAATTAAATCCCTTATGGTATGGGAATTCCGCATTTAAATGGAATCACCTACAAAATCATCTCTCAAATCAAAATATTGTTTACAAAGTAAGTAAAGCATGTGTTACTTACACAGTTGAAGGCAAAAGTACCACAAAATGAACGTTGGACATTACAAATCACCTTAAGCTAATGTACCAGTTTTACGCAATTATTTAAGATCGTCATTAAAAGGTATCATTCTACTGTCACTTATGTGAAATGTTGAATGTACATGCTCATGGAAAGTGAAACAATATTTGAAAAGCAATAAAGAGATTCTAGCAAAAGTCTAGTTAATATTGAAAATAAGAATATAGTGGACAAATTATGGTTTCCGAAGGGAATGCATCGCCTAATGTTTTTGCTACGTAAAGGCCCTCTAGACTATAGGTGCTATACACAATACATTCAGCTGTGTATTATAAATTAAACAAAATATAGCTAAAATTTGTTTATTACATAGTTATTCAATGTTTTTTTTTTTTTAACAAAATAAAATATACAGTAAATGATTACAACTTGAAACTATGATGCTCAATTTCTTACGTTCAGTAATGTGAATTTTGATAGTGTTTTGTCTTTGTTTATATTTGTGTTATATCCATTGTTTCATTTGTGGTTATAACATATAATAAATATCCTGATGATGGGAGAGATGCACACTCCCGAAACGTCGATTTGTAATCGTCTTTTCACCTGGCTTGCTGCCCGAGAAGAAATTGAGCATATTCGTCGCCAGGAAAGCTTCAGGTCTTATTTTAGAACTATGATTTTGTATTAAATATTAATAACAATGTTTCGTGTTTGTAATGTAATAATGTAATAATAATGTAATATAATGTATGATAATACATTAAAGATCTGTCTAGAACATCAGAAGAATTCAACAGCTGGTGGGCAGAGCTAGAGAGAACACTGGTTAAAATAGGGATGGGGGATATCTAGCAAGAGAGTGAAAGAAATGTAAAAGGTTTTTGGACAAATATTTAGAATAGGATAGACGACATTGACGTGGGGAAATTGATAAGTAAGAAGTCACTAAATATATATATATATATATATATATATATATATATATATATATATCTGAGAATAAAGACAGAATGGGGAAGGGAAACATATATAGACACATGTGATAGATATGAGAGGGAGGGTTTAGCTTGGTTAAGGACAGCTGCCATATTGAGAGGGGGTTCACCAAAGGAGTGCATTCTATGTGGAAAGAAAATAAGTTTAGAACATCATGTAGTGGAGTGTAAAAAATTGAAAACTGGAGGAAATTAATATGGGATAACAATTGGGATAATAAAGGGGCTTACGTAGTAACAATAAAAATGCTTACGTTTAAAAGAGAGAAAAGATTAAGGGAGGTGGAGAAATTTGCTGACAAAGTCAAAGAAAAATGGTTGAAAGGGGCGAGAAAATATAATAAAGGGGTTTACGTAGTAACGATAAAAATGCTTACGTTTAAAAGAAAGAAAAGATTAAGGGAGGTGGAGAAAGTTGCTGACAAAGTCAAAGAAAAATGGTTAAAAAGGGCGAGAAAATAGGAGGTAGAGAAATGGAAGACACAATCAGAACATTAGGTCAAGGTCATATCTGGGCTAGGATAGAGGTTAACGGTCAGGGAGCCAATAGCACTATCAGCCCGTAATATAAGAAGCTGGCAAATTTGTACCTAGATTAGAATTGTACCTAAATGTATAATAATAATGTAATAATTTGAACAGATATATAGCATTTTATTGGTTATAGACTTTCTCTCTTGCAATAGTTATAGTTGTTCCTGTAAAATATGTTGGTATATCTAAATATATACATTTGTTAATATAATTTTGAAATTAGAATATAAATTTTATATAAGCCATATTATCGGATGGAAACGGTGCGTGAAATCTTGGTAACTAAGCGACCTAAGCCTTGTTAACAGTCCAAAAACCAACCACGTTAAGGACAACCTGTTAAAAATGTTTAGTACCACACCGAAATAGTATTATAACCGTACTGGCTAGGTGGAGTAATAAAATCCAGATGTTAATGACTAGTTATGTGATTTTAGGATTTTAAGCAAACTACTTAGCCATAAGGGAGTGTGACAGCCAATAGTCACGGATAAAATAGGCAGCAACATCTTAAGTTTCCTGCCAGTCTTGAAGTTGTCTCTCTCCTAACACAGGTGCGACAATGTCAAGCTGCAGAGGACAGTTTGTTTACCCAAAAGAGAGGATTCCCACAAAGAGAATCTTGTATGTTAAAAGGTGCTGAATCCGATGCTGACATCATACACACCTCATTTAACTAAAGTTTGCCACAGTGCCGAGTTGCATTGCATGCTGTGGGCAGACTCCTGAGAGGGATGAGTACTCCCTTGGTCGCTGACATGCACTCAAGCAGGAACAACCTAGTATGGGATACACTGTGAAGGAGATTATCTCACACATTATGAACTTCAGAGCTCTATTGTGCTTCAGGACGAGGGGATAACGTGAAGGAACTATAGAAGAAGTAAACCACAGGGCCATGAGGAAGTCCTTGATATTTTCTCAGTCGAAAACCAAACCTATGAGTAGAACTACCCAGAAAGAACAAAGAACCACAGTACTACAAAGTGGGAATCTAGTACCCACTCCTTCCCTTGAGCAGGCGTTTGCGCGGTGCCACACGTCGCGAAACCTGAAAGCACAATAAAAACTTAAGATGGAAACGAAATGAAAGTGAAATGAGGGGAAAAAATTATAGTGCATTCGCCTACAAATCAAAAGATTCGAAAATCGTAAATGATACTGGGGGATCGATAGCAAACGAATATGCAACCTCCCAAATGCGAGCCTCACACTTGTTCAATTAAAACTGCAAAAGAGATTCTAAACGCTGTTTTGCGTTGAGGACCAGCACTTTCGTAATGGTTCTAAGCAAACGTTAATCGTTCAATGAATCATGTTCTTGATTGCTTAATGCATAAGACATTACTCCGCATGATTGATGATGATTCCGCATGATGAACTGTGTTCGCAAATCATTGGACTGATTGTCAAAATCAATAAGTTAATGCAATTTTCAAGTATAAGTTAGTGAGCACAAAATGAAGAAAAGCAACACTGAACCATTGCAGTAGTGGAATGTCAGGATGCCACACGTGATAATCCTAAGACAGGCCTGAAGATAACACTCAGGAAACACTTGTACTTCCCACTAACTTCAGAGCCTTGTAGAACTAGCGGAAGACACGGATCTGTTTTGGCACTTTGTTGTGTTACAAGAACATCTAATGTTTTTATTAGCTAAATGACCTTGGATAGCAACTTTTCCCTTGGGTTAGCCCAACTAATATTTAATTACAGTAAAGGAAAGCAGGAACAAAAAGACATTTAATGATGCGTGTAAAACATTCTAATTATTGTTTAGACTTGTATCCTACTTGATTAGTTCTGACGCCAGAGGCATCGTTTCTGCAAGATCATGGTCGTGGGCACAATTTTTTTATGTAGACATTCTTTCAAAGTTGCTAAAATTGTCTTTAGAGTTACATATTCAGGAAAACACCTAGACTAAATTTGTGGGTTACCTATACGTTGAATCGCAAGACCTTTTTCACTCATTCTTCTTGCAAAGGCTAATTCTGGTATCTAATTCTTCTTAAACGAATAAACATTCATTACGCATTTACAAATTCGTTGTAGGTTTAAGAAGGATATATTGGATTATAACGAAATCGGAAGGAAAAAAAAAACGATTAGCGCCTTTCCACTTTAAAACAGTAGGAGTCTGAAAATTCAAAACAATAACAATTATATAGCTGTCCTGAAAAACCTCCATAAACGGCCCGAAATCTGATCATAGAATGCACTCTGTAGCAAAGGGATCGACCAGCTGTATTAAGTTCAGTCCCTCTGCCAATAGTTTTGAAGACTCGTTTCAACACAGTGAAGTTTGCAGATTTTCTGAACAGCATCTTCCGCACACTTGAATAAAAATATATAAATTGTAAAACAAACATAAATATTCCGTGATATACCTATAGGTGAAACACAGGTTGTAAATAATTTGTTTAAATATAAAATTATGAAATCCAAAATATTTCATTTGACATGAGTGTGTACTTTAATGAAATATTTAAGGTATCCATAAAGTATTTCTAATATTATAACTTCCTATAGAATGAAAACTATTACAGATAGAGTTGTGTGATTTATGGCAGATGACAGACAAGCTCCTAAAGTTTTGTTTTTCATCTTGATTTGTTTGTTTCGGTATAATCTAACATGCCACAAAACCAGGAGAAACCGCAATATGTTTTATGATACCATGAGACGCGGTCATCTGTTACTGTTCGGAGGAGGATTAGAAGGTAATACGGACGGGCGCCAACCAAATACAAATCTATCGTTGGTTGGTACACAAAGTTAAATGGTGTAACTTCCCGTCCACGGTCAGGACGTCCATCCGTAACAGAAGCCAGCGTTGAGACTGTGCAGCAAGCATTTCAAAGAAGCACTTCCAAGTCTACTCGTGGTGCATTTTGTGAACTCAGAATTCCACGTGCTACTCAATTAATTTCTTCTGTATGCTTATAAATTTCAGATAACAGAAGCTTTTTTATTTTGAACTCAATAACAGCTAACATTTACCTGGTCAGGTTACAGTTTTACGTTGTAACACAACTTAATGACCTGTAACCCATTGTGATATTGCAGCAGGATGGCGCGCCACCACATTGGAGATTAAACATCAGAGAGTTGCTGAATAGCACCATTCCTAACAGATGGATTGGGCGCGATGGTCCAACATCTTGGCCACCACGATCCCCAGACTTAAACCCCTAGACTTTTGGGTAATGCAACAAGTGTACCTGATATGAACACTTTGAGAAGTAGGATAACTGATGCTGTAGGATAACTAATGTTGTAGGAAGCATCATCCAAAAAATGTTGCAAAATGTATGGCGAGAAATAATGAGTATCGCTTAGATAAGAGGGCGACAATGGAGCACATGTGGAAGGTTATTGACAGTGTTACACACTTTGAGAGATTTTCTTTTATCTGCCACAAACCACACAACTCTAGCTGTAATAGTTTTCATTGTATAGAAAGTTGTAATGTTGGAAAGAATTTATAGATACCATTTATCTTTTTTCTGTGTAGGTTAGACCATTTACGAATTATACAAAAGGCATTAAGAATGTAAAGGCTATTTCAGAAAAACTGGATGTATTGTATTACACATTTTATTTATCGTGTTAAATATCTTAAATATGAGGTATATTAATTAGAACTGTTTGAGCCGTTTTCAAGTAAAAAAGAAGTAATACCTTTTCCATGAAAAGGGTAATTTCTATTTGATAAATTTTATTTTAAAATCATGGAGGTTCTTTGGAAGACCTTGAAGCTAAAACAAAGTTGTATTCAAAAGACTTTTTTTTCTTCAGTTATCTATTCAAAGACACAAACTAACTTTTAAGAAAAGTTTGTTTTGGGGACAGAAAGCCTCTGGTAAGAATTTTCTAGTGGAATGAAATATTTCTCTGGGTATCATATGTATTTAGTAGAGAATGTGAAAACAATATAGCTATTGGAGTACTTACTTCATGGCATGAATTTGTTTCCTCTCTACTCAATTTTGATATTAACGAACTGATAAAACAGTACACACCGGAGTCTCTGAGGACTCTCTATCGGATGGTTACAAGATCAAAACGTTTAGAGTTAATCAACAATCAACATTTTAAAATTATTCTACTTTAGCTAGAAAGAATTTGTTGACATGCATACAGCTATATCTTGATTTTTATCTGCATTCAGCATGTGCCACAACATAGGATGTTAGAAAAGGGTGTACAAACTTAATCTGTATTAGCCAGAGTAAAATACAGGTAAAACGTCTAACCGAGGAAAAATCAGACCAGATGTGGCTGTAAGGCAGTAAGTCTTAAGAAAATCCTTGAACCGGATTACTGTCCTACTATCATGACAATTTTGCTGACCTGGTCGCCCTGTAGACCTAAATCTATCTAGTTTTGTGTGTAGTTATTAGAGATAAGAATTTTCCAAAAACTTTCGACCATTTGAGGATCATATCTTCAATATTACGTCTTCAAAATTTAACAGGATTTTACACAGGTAGAGGGATAGTATTTAACACGAAATTTAAGTATAATACGTACATATGGAAGAAACTGTGAGACAGTCCATCATTACTGACTAATGGATTGTAGTAATGCCGCGACAGGTGACCTGACACTCGTGGGAGTTAATGGTTGAACCATATCAACGATTTATTCCTACTTTCATTATACCTACAACTTGGCTTACTCTGATGTCTTTTATAAGTAACAAAATAGAATTTGTGTTATAAATTTTGTATACATTTTGTGACTAGCGACGGAGAAACTAGTTACTTTTTTAATGATTTCACACTGGAGATCTAAGCTTAAAAGCAGTTGAGGAATTGCACAAACTTTATGAAGAGGGCAGAGAGCTGATCAACAAACACTGAAACTAATTTTTTCCCCACAGATGTTTATTACTCTATTTCAAAGTTTACGTGATCTTTTTCAAAGTAGTCCCCTCTTAATTAAATGCACATTTTATTGCGTCTCTGCCAGTTCTTGAACACATGCTGCAGACCATTCTAAGTCACGCCCCACTTTTCTTGAGCACTGTTTCAGATTTCTCAAATCGAATGCCTCCAAGCTTTGCCTTTAGTGATGGGAATAAAAAATGCAGGACGCAAGATCGGGGCTATAGTAATGTTGAATCGAGCCAGAAATTCTATGACTTTATTTCCGACGTAAGGCCGTGCATTGCCATGATGTTGCCACTTAGTCCAAGAAAGCTCTGGTTGTTTCGAGTTTTATAAAACTAATGCATTCATAGCTTATCGTTAGAAAATCTGCTATCGTAGGGCCCTGTACATTATTATTAGTTTTAAAATAGCTTTGATACTGTCACAGAACTAATGAGATACTTTGCTCCTATCAGCATATTTGCAAATTCACACAAATAGGAGCCCCAGTATAGCTGAGCTGAGCTGCAAAGAACGCAGATTATTATCTAAGTCAATGAAGGATAGTAAAGTAGTTAACGAAGGGCCAAAGTAATTGTATGTTATAAACGTATAGCGTACAACAAATCAAAGGCTCCTTAAAGCCGGAGTAATGCAACTAAGGCAATTTGCATCAGTTTCCTGTTCCTCACATGTGAAGCACATCCGGCAACAGCGCGC
The DNA here is from genome assembly GCA_030765055.1 of Mantis religiosa. Taxonomy (NCBI): domain Eukaryota; kingdom Metazoa; phylum Arthropoda; class Insecta; order Mantodea; family Mantidae; genus Mantis; species Mantis religiosa. The sequence goes on from CM060951.1 coordinate 90,217,571, forward strand.
TGGATTTAACCTGTGCCGCTTTTTAGGCGTGAAACGTTCTTTAGTCTTGGCATGTATGATCTACCTTGACTGCAGCTTCCTAATAGTTTTTAGCTTAGAGCTTTAACCTTATCCAATAAACATAACCTGCAGTGCTTAAAAAAGTTGACCTCTCCAAGGTGGCATTCAAGAACAAACAGGACCGATTTTTTTTTAAAGTGTGTTTTTCTGTGACTATCTGAATTCTTCCAGTACCTTTAACATTTGCACCTACAGGAATGTGCTTATTTCATAAAAATATGGGTGAATGAATTTTACTTTTAATTAATCTTTCTTATTTTTTGACTCTGTCTGATACTTTAAATACTTAGTAAATATTCCCAGTAAACATCACTGAACATTTTGAGCTAAATTATCAAGTTTTTTCGTGTTAAGTAGTCAAAAAATTATTTGATTACCCCATTACATCCAGTGCTATTTCCTCGTAGCAAAGTTTTCTTGCAACTTGCAAACTTTAAAGTCACTGTTAATAGGCCTCTGGTATAGAACTACATAGGCAGGAACACAGATGATAAATAAAATGACTACATATGATGCATTCTTAAATGTACTTTAGGAAATTATTGAAAGGTTCATCATATTTAATTGTAAATTATTGTAGACTTAGTGAAAATTAATTGTTGAAATTATGCTTGCTACATAAGAAAATAAATTGAAACCACATAGTCGAACTGATATGGAATTTAGACGAAATTTGTCCAAATCGTATAAATAAAAGATAAAGAACTCTTAAAAAATTTTTTCTTAAACTTTTCTAATGAGATGCCAATAATATTATAAAATGTTCTTTATTTTTCCTAGAAATTTAGCTATCTGATGCTGTTCTATACTGTACGCTCCTTTCACAACATTATTTTCTATCCACTTCTTTGTACGTTTGCTTAAAGAAACGTGCAAAATAAATCCAGTTTTTAGGTGAAAATAATTAAAAGCTCTTTTAAGAATTTTTCTTTTACATTGTTGTGGGTTGTTGAAAAGTCTGAAATAGATTAGAACAGTTCAGGACAAATGTCCATAGCTCAAATATGGACCGTTGTGAATTTTGAGATTGACCCAGGAAGAAAGTGGTTCTCGTTTTGCTTTTGTTTTGCTTTTTTATTTGTAAATTAAATCCCAAGTGCTTCTAAGGTGTTATAAGCGACAGTAATAATAATAATAGTAATAATAATAATAATAATAATAATAATAATAATAATAATAATAATAATAATAATAATAATAATAATAATAATAATAATAATAATAATAATAATAATTGTAAACTCTATAGACTTTCAAGTACTAAAAGGAACTAATGTGTAATACAAGCAAAAAACTAAATGGTTCACATCAAAACTGGGGAAAAAAAGTATACAAAAATCACAAAAAGAGTGAAAAGCATGTAGTACTACTTATGCAGTGAAGCATGTAGATATCAGCAATAATAATAATAATAATAATAATAATAATAATAATAATAATAATAATAATAATAATAATAATAATAATAATAATAATAATAATAATAATAATAATAATAATAATAATAATAATAATAATAATAATAATAATAATAATAATAATAATAATAATAATAATAATAATAATAATAATAATAATAATAATAATAATAATAATAATAATAATAATAATAATAATAATAATAATAATAATAATAATAATAATAATAATAATAATAATAATAATAATAATAATAATAATAATAATAATAATAATAATAATAATAATAATAATAATAATAATAATAATAATAATAATAATAATAATAATAATAATAATAATAATAATAATAATAATAATAATAATAATAATAATAATAATAATAATAATAATAATAATAATAATAATAATAATAATAATAATAATAATAATAATAATAATAATAATAATAATAATAATAATAATAATAATAATAATAATAATAATAATAATAATAATAATAAATACCTGGAAATACAACGTGTGGAAAAGGCATGATGTAACAAAAATGATGGTGACGTGGGACAGAAAGAAGCATTAGGAAATTTGTATATGGCTTCGAAAAGTCTAACGGTACAAACCTGTGAATTTGTAGAAATGTTATCTCTTCCCTGTATTCTAATGAAGTATAAAGAGAACCTATTCTCTTAAAAAGATGATAAACACACGAAGGCACACGATTATCCCAACGGAATATCTTCCTTTATTAGTTCCTTATATGGTGTAGAAGCGTAAAACCTTAAGAAAACGAAGCAAAGTAGCACTAAAACTCCGAACCGCAGCTTGCGTGGGCTTATGTCTGACATCACAAAGACGTCAATATCTTCTGATGCGATTACAAATGTAGATGAACCTTCAACTAGTATTTGGGGTGAAAAAACATAAAACTGATAAATCATATTATGCTCGAGTCCTTATCTGGAGTAGTTCGTTACAACAGTCATTTGACTTTTAATTAGTTAGCAATTCTTGGTTACTGGGAGAAAACAAGGTTTATACTACCAAAAAACATTTACATAGTTTATGAATGAATTAAATTTTGTGCGTGTTCGAGAACTAACTATCCTTGTTAAAATGAGGACGGATACTTTAAGAAATAATTCCAAAAATATTCAGCATTTAGGTCACTCTCATATAAACTAAATATTAAAGAAACTGCAAGCATATTAAAAAGTGCAGGCAAAACTTTGATTGGATTGGATTGTTCGGAGGAGATTCGGCACCTCGACCACAGTGGTCTTTTGTATCTATGCCCGAAATTGGGCACCCCTGGGAGGGAGAATGAGGCGAGAGGAGACAGACGGTAGCCAACCCAAGGGAGTCACTACAGTACAGAGTGCGAGGTCCCTACACTTTACCAGAAAGAAACTGCCCGGCGGTGGGTTTAGGACAATTGTCATCCCTCCTGCCGCGGCCCCGAAACAGTCACAAGGCCGGTTCGCAGACCGGAGGCTGCCTCCCCAGGCAGGCTTGCATAACCGGAATCCCGCCTGCCGCGCTTCTTCACTAGGCCGGCTCGGAGACCGAAGTCCATCCCGCCGGAGGGGAAAGCGTTTTACTCAGAGCATATCATCCTGCCATGCACCGGCGATACTCCTGTCGACACTTCTACTCTGAGAAGATCCACCAGATGAGAAATGGTATGAAATTATAATGGAGAAGAAATGGAGGTACAAGGAATTCAGATGATTCATTAACCTAACCAGCACTCGCCTAGCAACCAGAGAAACCTTCTAAAAATCCCGTGGGTCAGGTAGGTTGGCCACGGGAATCGAACCCGGGCCTCCCGAATGCGTACCACAGACGAAACCGCCTAAGCCATTCCGCTTGCTCCGGCAAAACTTACTGAAATGATTGTATAATAAGTACATATTTAATTTCCCTTGTTGCATTAAGGTTACTTAACTAGCTGCAATCTGACTGCTATTTTGAAGTCATTTACTTCAATACTTCCTAATACTAAAGTACCTGCAATGGTTTACTTAAAGACAACAATTCGCTTAAAATTAATTATTTTCATATCACTTTTTCCACACATTATGTTCTGCTTTTATACAAATAGCTTTTACAAACATTCTTACAAAATCTTATTCCGATATTTGTTTCGGGTTTAATTGATATAACGTTTTGCTAACATATTTCGTTACAGTTATGTACTGGTGGGGTAATAGCCTAATGTTTAGGTACTGTTTCCTATATTGTAGACTTGAAACTCCACACTCTTTCCATATCAGAAAATTGAATAGCTCCAGAACATAAAAATAGGTATAAAGAATTAAAAATCGAAATCATATTCTAAAAATGGCTAACGGCACAATAATCATTGGTTGTCTAATTTTTTGCGTTTTTACATAATCATATGAAATTCCTTCCAAAAGTGAACTTCATCGACAATTGCTTGAAAATTTCTGGCATATATTTTATTTTCAGGTAAATGTTTTAAATATATAGATTTTAAGTACAGCTGTTACAGACATTTTTGAAAAAATCAAAGTTATCGAAAGCTTTTCAATGTTAAGGCTAGCTGGGGACGGGAGGATTCTGTTGTAAATTGTTCATGTTGCTCAACTTTAATATTCATAAATCATTTCATTTTAGAGTTATGCTGTACCGGGAAGCCGGACAGACGGGTGAAGAGAAGGCAAAAACACTTTCTAAGATTCTTTAATTTTTTTGGGGGGGGCGGGGCTGCAGTCTCGAAACACATTTTCGATTTATTCTCTTTTTCAAATTTTGGGATAAATGAGCCTCTGTAAAATAACCGATTAAACAATTATAATTAAAGGATTATAATAAACATGTCTGAAACACAATTTACATGTCTGAACAATTATGTAACTATTAAGCCTAATAAAACAGAGCTTTTAAACCCTATAAACTATAAAGCAAATTTTGTAACTATAAACTATAAGAACTTAAGAACCTACAACATATTAAGTCGCCACAAACGGTGCTTAACTCATTGTAGCTATATGAGAATTCCAACTGCTACACCGGGAAATACACGTGTCAGTTGGAGAATTTAATGTCATGCCGGCATGTTGGCCATAGAAGCTCAATGGTTAAGAACAACCGGACGGAGACCGGGAGATCCTTGAGTCAAATTCCGGCTATGGGATTGAATTTTTCAGTCTGACTCTACCGATCCAAACCATAGCCTATACACGGCTGTTGGGAAAAACTATTAATTTCTGACAATTTTGTATTCCTATATTTACTTTAAAACATTTTCAGCTAGGAGCATCCTATATACACAAGGTAAAAACAAATCTCTTCAGTCACAAGCTTTAAAAAAGAACAAGAACTACAACTAATAAACAAGCAGCTTTCAATATATACCGTTTATTAGAAACGTATTAAAATAATATTTTCAAGGAAAAATTTGAAATAGTAACAGTAAAAGTTTATTGTCATTCATTATAGAGTTTGTTATTTTCGATTACCTTGGTTGTATAATTTTCCATAGTTTATAATTAATGACATTGCTTTCTACTCACATTCCTTATGAAGGATTTTAGTTTTATTGTGAACCAAACTCTTTCTATTCTTATTTCCCCCCTTTATTCTCGCTCAGTTTCTCCTACTAGTTTTATTGTTGGCCATTCTTCACCAGGAAATCCGGAGGAAATCCCCGTATTCAACAGACGTTTCTCCCTACATTTCTGTGACATGATACACATAACAATCAGTGTCATTATACTACATAGTGCGAGAGGAAAAAGTTTTTGGGGATTCACTAGTCACCGGATATGTAAATTCCATGTGACACATAAGCCCACATTGTGGCTGTCTCTTAAAGCATTCTTTAGTAGTGCTCCTTCTGATGTAATACTTTTAATTTACAAACTAAGAAAGATAAAAGACTTATATACCGTTAAATTTTTGTGTTGATTTAGATAAAATGTCCTTTCTTTCGTTAAATTCAGCTGTCATCAAAAGATTTGAATAAGCAGAGCCCAGATTCATTATGATATGCCATTTTTAATCCACATCAGAGGTCCCAAATTATGAAAATGTATTTTACTTAATACTTTTTGTTCTTTTAGCCACGTACTATTTTAGGTCATTTATTTCTTGATTTTACGTCACTATTATTTACTATACATATACTGGATGCACTACTATGTGTCACTTTCCCATTTAATGATTATTTTGAAAGGACTCCATGGAGTGGAGGGGTAGGCGTTCTCCGTGGGACAGATATTACATTTTTACAATACATGTTCCAAATTAGGGGATTTTGCATTACTATGTGCGTATTCCTAATAATCTAAGAACGGTCGTTTTGCTTCAAAAACAAGTTTTCTTTTTACATGCAGCAATAAAAAACACGGAAAAATTGTATTTTTAATTGGTTTTATGTTATCTCGTCGTTTATTTTATGTTCATTTTTTCTCTTTGATCCTGATTGATCATATCAAGGTATTAATAAATTTATACCTTTAGGCGATGATTATAATAAATTTCAGTTTAGTTTATAAATAATTTTGGAACCATATTGGTATAAGTGATTTAGTTTTGTTGTTGAATTATGGATGATTACACTATTTATCTATAAAACTTTAAGAAATCTGTTATTATAAGTCAAGATAGGATTTTAGTGCTAATTCTTAACTAATAATTTAGTAATTAATTAACTAATGATTAACTAATAATTAACTATTAACTAACCAAATTGATATAAGCTCAAATTGTTTTATTCTCTCTCTCTCTCTCTCTCTCTCTCTCTCTCTCTCTCTCTCTCTCTCTCTCTCTCTCGCTCTTTATTCCAGAGCTTAATTCTCTAAAAGAAAAATACGAGTGGTTTTAATTCCAATAATTTTAAAGCATTGCAATAAGTTACTAATAATCTAAGATACTAGAATCCAACTATCCAATTGTTAGAGTAGCTGTCAGAGTAATTTATTTATAAAGCCATGTATAATATTTGCAATATTAATTCAAATGCAGAGTGTGATTTTTTACTTTCATTGAATGTCTATCAAGACGGTCTAAGTTGGAACTGTTTATAACAGACCTTTATAAATATGGAAAATGTTATGCTTATTTTGAAAAATTGAGGATCAAGAGTGCAGAAGATTGCTTAGGTACATGTGATAATATCCAAACAGTATAACATTTGACTCTTCTCTGTCGACTTTCTGAAAGAGGGGCATTTTCTTATGACTTGATGTTTAAATCTGCAATATAATTTACAATACTTCCTTCTTTAATCCATTTCTTAAGTTGTATTTAGCAAATCTTTTCGCTACAACTATTAAGGCTTTTAATATTTTAATTTTTCTTGTAATCCACTTTGTTAATTTTATACCTCACATTACTCATAAAATAGGATTTCTCCTAGTTTTAATAATAATAATAATAATAATAATAATAATAATAATAATAATAATAATAATAATAATAATAATAATAATAATAATAATAATAATAATAATAATAATAATAATAATAATAATAATAATAATAATAATAATAATAATAATAATAATAATAATAATAATAATAATAATAATAATAATAATAATAATAATAATAATAATAATAAAAATAGAAGTAAGTCATTATATATCTAATTTTTTCAAACATTTTATCATAAATGTCTGGGCTCTGCTGAGAAGATGTGAGGAATTAAAGGGAAAGGTATTAGTAACATATTAGGACACGTTGGTCTTGCATTTCATCAATTTTCCGCTAACAGCTTCACATGTTAAGAATTTAATTTCTAAATTTTCCATTCAAGCTATGTATTCCTGAAGAGAAAATTTCCACAGTCGTGAGTCAGTAATCTTCTAAAGAAATGACGTAAATAGCGTTCACGCTTCGTTCTTAAGGTTGAGGTTTTCAAACGAGATCTTCGATAGCATGAAGTTTGTTAGTCTTTGTTCCTAACAAGAGCAGTGATTTATTACGAAAGAGGTGAACATGCTTGATGATAATTTGTGTTGAAATCACCTGATGGTATTAGGAATTGGGTGTGATGGAGGACCTTGTTCGCCGGCGATGACCGGTGGCACTGAAAGAGTGAAAGCATGACATTGACCCATTTCTTGACTGTCTCAGCATCGTTTGTCACACATTCTTCACTCTTGTACATATGCGTAGCTGATGACATGACGGCGAGTATCTGGGGCAAACGAAGGTATCTAGGAGAAGATTTACCACCCTCATTCTCATAGATGTTTTCCTAAATGATACTTCAATGCCTAATTATGCCAAAATAGTACAACATAGTATTTATATGTGATAGTCGATGGAACTGAACAGGCATAATTACCCATCTTGTACTAACATTAATGGTGTAAAAGTGCTGATAAATTAATTAAATCCACCCTATAGTAACGGATTAATCCAGCTATTATTTTTACTGAGTATAACAAACAGTAAATGTAATATCCGTGCAGTAATATCTGAAGCTCTTAACAACCTTCACCTACTACATAAATTCTATTTTTCTAAATATCCGCTGGATGTTTCATTATTACAGAGTTCTTCACCTGTGCATTCAGTTGATTATTGCTTTATATTGTAACAAAAACGTTAATATTTAGTTAAAATACAGCAAAATCGTTTGATGTGTGTTTGACTATTAAAACTTTTGTAAATAACATGTACTATTAATTGTAATTTGTTTTGGAAGATTTCTAAACGTGTGATTCAGAAGATTCACCCGTCAAATTCTTAAAAAATATCTTAGGCTTCAGCGGAATTTTGAGATTTCAATTTTGAAACTAACAAAATTAATTCCAGCTTTTATGGAAGAAGAAAAATACTATATATCAATATTGTAACTTTGTGGGTTCGTGAAATTAAAAGTCCAATTGCAGAAACTAAAAATGTTCTTAATTTCCAACGAATTACAGTTGGAACACTTGTCGATTACATAGAATTACGTAGCGCACACAATTACAATTCACCAGTTCGTCTGTCACAGGTCCACTCTGCACTCGCAATTACGGACAACTCCTCCGATGCACGTACACAGTCTTCCAGTCCGTTCCCTCACTCGTCGCTCCTCACGGCTGCTCGCCAAGAACTGAACTGGCTCGCCAACTGCAGCCCCGTTTTATAGGAATATCGCTGTTTCTGGAAGTCTCGCGTTTCAGTGATTCACCCCGAATGTTCTAAACGGCAGGGGGAGGAGAAAGAGTCGGCCAGTGATGTTTTTCCAACCATCCCTTCGTTAGCGCTATAAGTCAAATGGGTAGGCGTGGGCGAATGCCTCCCGTCCCTCACCTAGCCGCCAGTTGGTCGCGCTTTCCGATAACTGGATGACAATATATATTAAACAATGTCTGAAAATTGCATAGATATAGCAGCTTCAGTTTTTCAGAACTGGCTTCTACTATTCTATAAAATATAAGGAAGATAAAATACAGCTTAAACGTTCAGTTAAGATATTTTAAAATCTAATAAGCCAACTTAAATATTAGTAACTTCCATGTTGACACTACTCATACCCTCTAGTTTTTCTCTAGCCTCTCCCACTTTTCTCCGACATGCATTTGATGATCACAGTTTAAATGGTCCTACTCTTATAAGTAGGTTCAAACATTATTTTTATTCTGATTTAACGGTTTTATTCCATTCAATAAACTGTGCACAGTTACGCCATCCTTTGATTTTTGTTTTGTATCAATTATAACCCTGATGACACATTGATTTTCATTCAACAAAATTTTAAATTTCATTATTAATTCATTATACATTAACCTATGTGTTTCCTTATTTTGAAAACAAAAACATTTTAGTTCACATCTGCAGCTCCCATAGACTGATTTTACCCTGTGGAGGAAAAGAGAAATTTGTGGAACTGCATGCTTTCTGCAGTTAAGACTTCACAGCCGGGTATGTAATTTTGGTACTTTTGGCTGGAGCCCTAGTTACTCTCACCTCACCTGCCGTTTAGTATGGCTGAATAATTTCAAATTGTTATTGTGGTTAAGATATGGATTTACTTGTTGTTTAATAATGTTGTAAGTCATTTTAAATTAAAGGCTTTTACAAAAAAGATACATTTTGTGAAAGTACTAAAAGCAGTTGGGTTTTTCTGCAGTATAATATCAGTTGTTTGGTATCTGCCTACTCTGCGATTTTAAAAATTAAATTTTCATGTTTTAAACAGTTGTTTGAAAAGTAAAAGAAAAACTACATTTTTGGTTCATGATCTTTTTCATACCTGCTTCTCAAGTTAGGAATGGCGAACCTATCACGTGATGCCAAGTGACACGTGCACACGATTGCGGTAACACTCACTTGCACTCATTAAGTTACCACTATTATTATTTACTTGTTTATTTTCTTAAATATCTGTGCATGATGTTACTGGATACACAAGCTAATAAAGGAATGTATATCTTACTTCATGGAATACACTGCTATAATAATATTCCGCAGAATTGTGCGCAAAGATGACACAACCTGTTCCATTCACATGGTTACCCATACCCAACATTGTTTTTAATTTATCTTCTACATATATTTTGAAATCCTAATTTTATATGCTTGTCGGTAACTCAATTTGTTCTTTATATATTTCGTTGCAAGTACAAGGGAAGTATTAAATTTTGCAGCCACTTAGTATCTTTTAAAAGGCGCTATGTGCCCGCCTTTAAATTGCACTCTTTGTATGACAGCAAGAAATAAACAGTTGACTTTACAGTTAATAAAAATTAATAAAATAATTTATAATATAATATAATCACAAATTTCTTGGAAGTAATTATTGCCACAAAAGTGTATTCATTATAAGTTATGAAACTTGCACTATCTAAATTTTCTGTGATAATCCGAGGTGTACAAAAATCATTCAGAATAATTCATAAACTATGGCACTTATTACCTACATTGCAAGTTTCAAATAAAACAGTAAATTAAATCTTGTTTTGAAACCACACAGTTGGTTAAATCGCTTCCCTGCGCTAAATGTTGTATCGCATTGTATGTGAACGGAAAATACATAGTGAAAACAATTAAAAGATGTAGAACAAGTTGTGGTGACATGTCCGGGTATTAAGGCCACTCCTAAGCGACCCGAGCTCAATACCAAGGGACTAAACTTGGGGCTTGTAGTGGAAAAAGTGCCCTTGGAAAGGTTTTATTTGGGTTCCACCGCCATTCATTCCACTAACTGCTCCATGCGCCTGAGCTGGGCTTTAGTTGGACATCGTTATTCGACCTTTTATCTGTTAAGGATAAAATTTTCAGGCCAATTGTTTATTTGATAGGTATATACATACACTTGTGTTGTATGGATTGTCCTTCGGAAGAAATGACAGGGTTATTATACGGAAGAAGACATTCAAAATTGCATGAACTTTTGTAATGGGTAAATTTAAGGCAGAACCGCTGTACTTAATCAGCAAGCAGATTAACATATCAAACAGAAAATGGCCGAAATTAAGAGTAGGTTTCAAAGGTATAAATACTGCTTCTATCTTGGTGCTTAATAGAACCTGAAGTTTCTTGCCCACAAGGATAAACTGTAACACTCACACTATTTCACTTGTCATGTAAATATGCGGACAACTACCACTAGAGGACAATTGAGGGATGTTCAGACATTCGCTTTCTGAGGAAAAGGGCTATAAAATAACTTATCTCAGCTCAACCATGATGAGAACTCGAGATCATCTGAGTATGTGAGGAGTACGCTACCCAACATCTCGTTTAAACGAAGTGAACATCATCCATCATTTATTTCGTTTTAAGAGAGATTGAAAACAAAAGATAGCTTGAGATTTAAACAAGTTTTGTGCTGCTATTTACCTGAGCTTCTGAGGTGTCTTTAAAAAGCCCAAGGTAAAAATTTAATTGAGCAATTGGTTTCAAGTTATTTAGACTCGAAACTTTGGACTATAAAGTCTGCAAAACGAAACAGGCAAGTGCATGGAAAAGAATTTGTAGGCAGACAAGTCTGCAAAGGCCAAAATAATGTACGAGAGAGAGGGAGAAGATTTGTATCTGCGACGTCCTATCTATACAAAATAAAATAACAGTTCAACCTTAATTTCTTCCATCCTAGCTTTACTGTTTCTAAATTCCTATACCTGCTTATAACACATTGATTCCATTTCTGGTTTTACATCTTAATAACCCAACTAAAGGAGTTGGTCATTGCCAAGAAACTAAGATAAATGTTTTCATGCAGTTAAGTTCAGTTTGACACATATAACGAAACATTAATCTCTGCCTGCCTAACCTCAAGGTTATATAATCTGAATACATTTGTCTACTATGATGAGCGTGGAATGCTAAATTGAGTTTAGTATTCAGGAGAAAAATTTTAAAGTATGTTGGCTTATACACCGTCCGACATTTTCGAGCGTTTCTCCTAGTGATCTTTTGCATTGTTTACTCATTTTGTATAAGAGAGCTCCTCTTTCTTGATTGTTTCTCGTCTCTAAAATCCTGTGACACCATGGCAAGAAAAACTCTGGAATTACTTCACTTAGTTAAGGTAAAACGCAGTCTTGCAGTTGTGACTAAAACTACATCTTCAAAATTTTAGCTGAGGATGAAGACCAAGCTAGGTTATTTTGCTCTTGTTAAACTACCGACCTTGAAGAAAGGTAGAAGATCCTTGAGCCAAAACCTGACGCGTGTGTGGAATCTCTCTGAAAGGCTGGCCTTTATGGAAAGAAGCAGGAGTCAACGTTCCCCAAGAATCTACATGGTAAATAATATTGGTACTCCATGGTGCTCCGTCTTTAAGTATTATCTTCTTGTTCGCAACTAAACCTCATTTAAGCTGATCTTCGGTTAGCCGTGTATACCTAATATATTTCTCGATAAATCCCAATCAATGCGAATTTCCTATTGCTTTTATCAATTTTATTTTTTATTTGTATTACTTGAGAAATGAAAGTTTTTAAAAATCTTCTCGCTAAAGGGTAGTTTCAAGTAGGTTGTTTTTCTTTAAAATCCTGATTTGTAAGCATGAATCTGAACTTGAATTCCAAGTTTGGTGCTCATTCCACTTTTGGTTTCTGAGTATTGATGTTTACATATAACATACAGACCAGTTTTTAAAAATACCTTTATATAACTATGCTTTCACACAAGCCGTGTGAAGTTTTTTTTTTGTCTATAAATTTTTAAGTCATATCGGACGATAAATCGAATAGGTGAAATGATACTCAAACGGAGCTTAGAGTTAACCAACATTCGCCTTTTAGGATAAGGGAAAACCCCAGAAAAAGCCTTATCCAGGAAACTCACCCTGACCGAGATTCGAACCCGGGACCAGTTGAACGTGAGGCAGACATGCTACCATCTGCGCTACCGAGGCGGGCGTGTTAAGATTGAAATGTTAGAATCAGACTAAAACATTCAATGCCATTTCCGGAATTTGAAACACAAATCTTCCGGTTTTAGTCTGGCTTCCTTAACCAACTGAACTGTTATGGCAATTTACCTACAAACTTAAATTTCTCTAAGACTCTTATTTTTTCCAAAAATAAAATTTAAAACTAACTTTTAGTAACAATGGCATAGAAATTTTCAGTCTGACTCTACCATTACAAAGTCTTTATATATATATTTTTTTTGAGAGCATCAAAATATAGGTATACACTTCTGGAGCATTTATCTCGTGGCGAAATTTTGGTTGGAATAAAATACCACCTCTTACTTGATAAACTTAGGGTGTAGGAAAAGTAAACAGAAATAAAAGATGTTACTTTCACTACTTTCTCCGATTTAGAACAAATCCCTTTACATTTATACTAATTGCTACAAAATGTAACTTCAATTAACATTACGTTCAGTTTGCGATGTTCTGTTCAGAAATCTCAAATCAAGCATACATAAAACAAAACATAGCGTTTACATATTGTGACTTTGTGGGTTCGTGAAATGAAAAGTCCAATTGCACCACTCAAAAATGTTCTTTATTTCCACCGACTTACAGTTAAACTCTTGCCAGTTACACAGAATTACGTAATGCACACAATTACGATTCACCAGTTCGTCCGTTACAATTTCACTTGCACTCGTAATTACGTACAATCCTGCGATGCACTCACACAGTCTTCTCGTCGTACACTAGCACTGCATTCTTACGCCAAGAACTGACTGACTGCTCTTGCCCGACGTGTTGCTTATATAGGGTCAGCTAGCCGATCTGGAAGGTTCTAGATTAGATGAAATATCCCGTAAGTTCGAGAACACAGGTGGAACAGAAAGAGACGGCGCAGAGATGTTTTTCCCAGCCACCCCTTGTTACCGCCACAAGACAAATGAGGGGGGCGTGGCGAGCGCCGACCGTCCCCTGCTTGCCCGCTCTATAGGGTGTTCCGACGTTCGGGTGACAATATTGTATGTCAGTAATAGACCCAGCGTAAAAGGATGAATATTTGAGCTACACATTTTTCGTGTTTATTTTTTTTTCTTTACAATCACTTATTAAAAATACATAAAAAAATTATTGGAAGAAAAAGGTGTTTCCAAGCCGTTCTTATAAAGTTTGGGTTTACATTGCATTAGTCATGCAGATTCTTTAAAATTTGTGGTAGCCTCAAGTTTCAGAAGCCCAAGTTCAAACCAGGCTGAGGGCGATGTATTCTTTTGGGTGTAAAGATCCCCAGCGTTGTTTGCTTCGTGTCACAAATTTAGGTACGCAAAGAACCTCAAGCCTGATAAAGAGACTGCTGAGCAAAATTAAACGGACTTTCACATCCGTTATAGAATGGGACGCTGAAAAACAAAGTAGTTAAAGAGAGGCCAGTAATAAAACTTCAAATTCTCAATTTCACTTTCATAATGTGCTATTCTTTCTCTGATTGTTACCTATACTAAGCAGAAAAAATCTTGCATTTCACCCAAAAAATTCAGTATCGGGTTTGACGGAAATGTATATTTCTTTTAGGCTAACTGAATAAAAAAATACATTTTTAGTCCGTCTCTTTACCCACGAGTCTGCCTTGAAACAGGATTAGGGTGCTGATAGGAAGATGGTGTTCTCGAAGCCCCGCGTGGCGGCGATCATGTGGAACGGGATTATTCTCACCTGAGGTCGTTTCGCGTTGTGACTGGGGTTGGGAGTTGTATTTAGCCCCCGGGACACGATGACGACCCAACGGTTTGCTAACTCTTCTTGGTTCTGGCGCTCTGATATACCGATGCATATCAGAAAATCTCCGGATCTGCTTCAGTCTGAGCTATGAGAACTCTTGAATTTTCAGACGTGATCGCGAGTGAAAGTACAAATTTTCTAAATAAACTTCGATACCAATAAATTCCTTTTACTTTAAAAATATCAGGATGTTCAATTTAAATTGTATTATTTGTACAATTTTTCGTATAAAAGTTGACAATATTATTATATACCTTGATTAAAAGTAACAGAAAACAGATATTAACTCTTTTACACACTGAATTTACGTCTGTTCACCTCAACGTTCTTCCATCAAAAGACGCTTGCTTTCCTAGCTGTTTTACCAAAGTTATTGATTTTTCATTCTCTCGTTGCCATCATTACCAATCAAACTTAATTTTACTGGTCCACGTCACACATTACATAATCTCATTTTCAAAACTACCAGTCATAAAACATTCTCATCATGACATGTTGCGTCATCTCATGGCCTACTGAATTTTAACAATTTCTCTTTCTTATTCATTTTAATATGTCCATATCGATTCTTAAACCACATATTTAAATATTTTTCAACTCTCGGGGCATAAACCAATAGAACCATTACAGCCTGTTTGTGTGTGTGTGTGTGTGTGTGTGTGTGTGTGTGTGTGTGTGTGTGTGTGTGTGTGTGTGTGTGTGTGTGTGAGAGAGAGAGAGAGAGAGAGAGAGAGAGAGAGAGAGAGAGAGAGAGATTAGTGTAACTCAAAAACAAAAACTCTGATAGGTACAAAATTTGATAGTTAAGTTCAGAATTGTTCAGAAAATGTATACCTGTTCTCATTTCAGCCTCTGTACAGTAATGAGATTTATAAAGCAAATTAAAATTGTGTGTGTATGTGTGTGTGCATATGTGTTTTCTGTCTTTTTCAAAGTATCAACTACTTCTTAAATACCCCATGCTACAGTTTACACTCTTCTCAAGTTTTAATACATCTTACGCTTCTTCGTTTTTCTTTTTTTTTTTAATTCTTTGATTTTCATTCTTTCGTTTGTTCGTTCTTTCTTTCCTTCTCTCTCTCTCTTTTCTCTCTTTTTCTCTCTCTTTTTCTCTTTCTATAGAGAGAGCTTGTTATGAATGAGCTTCTGAATGCTGTTTCCAAATCACATACGTTTGTTTTGTCCCGAGTTCGAATCTCGGTCAGGGTGAGTTACCTGGATAAGGTTTTTTCCGGGTTTTTCCCTTATCCTTCAAGACGAATGTCGGGTAACTCTAAGCTCCATGGACCCTGGACTAATTTGAGCACCATTTCACCCAATTCATTCACCGTCCGATATAACTTAACGTTGGGGCGGACGTAAATTTAAAAAAAATACATTTGTGTTACTTAATTTAAAAATACCTTTCTTATCCTTTGAAGTGCAACGTTCCGATTGGCAAGATGGAAAACTCATTTACACGCCTTTCATTTGAGATTTATATTTAAGTAACCGAGTTTAAAAATGCAGAGTATTGTTGTGTTTCTTTGTTTATACTGATCAGTATACACTTCCGTTATTGTTCTACATAAACATTATTTCAACCCGTAGTGCGCATTTTATAAGTAGTAACTAATTTATCTTTACATAATTTCGTACATAGGTCATTTCATTGTAGGTATTATGTTTTATTCAATTATAGGATGTTTAATAGTGAACTTGCTTATTAGACTTAGTGTCTTTTGTTCCTTATGTATTTAAGTTAATTTATACAACAAAAGACAAATAACCATCAGTTCACAAGGAGACCTGAAACTTTTTTGCACTTTTTCTTCGCTCAGCTGGTTTTCATTGTCATAGTACATATATTGTGGAACACAAATAACTTTTAGTTTTTAATGTATAAATCTGTTACATGATTTCTTACTGTGATTGGACACAGTACTTCATTGAATATATGTTTTAGAAAGAACTGAACTTCCTCCAAACAACCGAACGCCTAATTGCTGTATATGTACATCTTCGCATCGTTAGTGCATCATTTCATTGCCAGTACTCCTGATGCCTTTATTCGGTAAAGAAAAAATGCACATACAGCACGCTTGTATTTCCTAGCTATGTTTTGCTACAATAGCAAATTTACCTGGAAAAGTGTTACGCTGGCAGCACTGCTTACCGGCCTTGCAAAGAATCCAAAACAATGCCATCGTTTTCTCTGATGAACGCACATTGCATGTCCTTTAGGTATTACATCAGAAACTTGCCTCGATGCCAACTTCACCAGCTGCAGATGATTTCTGATTAACGTTCACTGTCTTCATAGATTCTTACGTCACACTCAATACACTCTTAATTATGAATACCAATGAAAAGGTCAGCTGATTTAAGGTCCAATTATTGGAGACTTACCTAAACCTGCACACTTTTGGAATAGTTCCATGGAAATTTTCTTTACCTAAGTCGGAGGAAATGCCTTGTAGTAGGGCACAGAATACAGTAAGCACCTAATCGTACACATAAGCATTTAGTAGTAAAAGGGGAAGTGTTGATGTTATTTCCATGTTATGTTCTGCTCCTATTACCTCCCTGTTTTAAAACAAATGATAACTCCAGCTGAAAGTTCCTCTCTCTGTCAATCTCTAGAACATTCTCCTTCCCCTCTCATACCTCCCTTCCTTGTATAGTATACGTTCATGCTAAACGTAATTAATAATAGTAATAGTAATAATAAACTTACATATGTGTATAATTAAATATATAAATAATACCACACAAAGTTATCTATTAAATATATTCGTAGTGTTTGCTATGCAAACCAGAAAGCAATAGAAAAGTCAGAATTGTACTCTGTTGTTGAAACTATATGCCTTTGCTTACTTAAGAGTAAAAATATATTAACTAAAATTATCGTATACCTATTATATATTGGAACTTCTATACAAAAGCAAACTTAAAATGTTGAGTGTTGCATTCAGATGACTTTCTCTACCCGATTCTTCACAAAAGACGAGTTTCTTACAAAAAAAAAATTGTTATTCTAAGTATTTTCTGAGAAACCAGTTAATTTTCAATTATTTTCAGGGTGCAAAGTTAAAGGCGGTAGATATTCAAACAGGGTGATGGCTACTACGCGATATTTGCATGACTAAAGAAAGTGTTTGACATTAAAGGTGACTTTTAACGAGATCTGTGTTTTATGTAGTAAGAATTTGTTAATCTCTTGCAGCTTGTCAATTACGAAAAGTAATTCAAATTGAAGAGGACTTCAGAGGGTATTCCCATACGTTCAAGAAATACATTTCATTGGCAATGCAAATATCTTCAAATTATGGAGAATCAAAATTATTAGACCTAGTTTTAGAAAATAAAAGAATTACAAGAGTGTTTCATATAAACATCTCTTACGCATTTGTGGTGGAGGATTTTCTTTGAAAAGCCTGACATTGAATTCTTGGAAGGTATCTATCTTAAATACTAAGTTCTTTTTTAAACAATCTTTCATTTTTGAGTTAAGCTGTTCATAAAAAAAAAAAAAAAAAACACACACACACACACATACACACACACATACACACG
This sequence comes from Mantis religiosa, assembly GCA_030765055.1. Classification (NCBI taxonomy): domain Eukaryota; kingdom Metazoa; phylum Arthropoda; class Insecta; order Mantodea; family Mantidae; genus Mantis; species Mantis religiosa. The sequence goes on from CM060951.1 coordinate 90,235,719, forward strand.
TGCATTCACTCTAATGTGTTTTTCTGGATTTAGGAAAGCTCAGGAACATTTTGTAGTGCAGGTATCGAAATTTTGGGGAAATACAGTACTTTCTCTGCTTACTAAGATAAGCAATAGGGAAAGTAAAACTATTTATTTTCCAATACAAATGTAATAACTATATTTTATGCACTTCCTCAGGAAAGGCAGCTAACTAGGAGGTATTAACATAAGTCCCTCACTTCCTTTTATATTTTAAAAACTCCTTCATTTAATTATTTTTGTACTTTAAAATCGTATATTGCTATATTTGCTCGTATAAGGATAGGAAGTGTATTTACTAGACGCGAGGAAACAAAACAAATAAAAACCTGGACTAGATCTCCTAGTTTATCATTTCGTTTCTCAATAATGTTGTCAGGTTCATGTTAATGCCATCGGTGTGCCTGTCCCCCACGAAATCTTTTGCATATGTCAGAGGGCTGTCACTTTTAAGCACATTTAGAAACCATCGGCGTGGGCCGGGATAAATAGGAAGCGCGTAACCAACGAGCCACCCAAAACGTCATGCTTTCACTCCTCTTTTCTGTTTCCAAGATTCAGTTAGGCATTTCCACAAATAGACCGCAAACCATTTATGGACTACTAACATTTATATTAATTAAAATATAGCAATCAGTGAACTGAAATACTTAATACAAATGATTAGTGTGAGAAAGAAGCAGATTCAATAATTGTACAAATGGCATTTTCACACTCAGTATTTTAAAATAAATGTTTAGTAGTAATATTTACGGTTACCGTACACATTTTCCCTCCATTTATGCAACGCCTTTAACATTTAAGGCCATATCGGCGGTTTTCCTTTTGAAATTATAGTTGCTCATCTCCAATAATGTGCACTGTTTTATTATCATGTTAATTTTTAATCCATTCACTTTAGGTATTTATTTAAGCATTAACTTCATACATACACATACACACATACAGCACCCATCCCCAGGGAGCATAAGCCCTATTTCTGGCTAAAGGGGATTTCAGCGGAAATCGAAACCGGGACTTCTGGTTTTAGAAGTTAACACGCTGAACTCCAGACCATAGGAATACCTCATATTATTTTTCCCCAGGTACTGTGCATTATAGTCTATCATGTATCTATACAAACAAAGTTGTAATTACAAGAAATAAAAGAATGTTACTTGAAGCTTATAAAAAACTGGAAAGAATATCTCAGAAAAATATAATTTGAAATAAATGAGGAAAAAACCAACTAAATAAAACTGACAGCAGAATAAAGATAAAAGAACATTTAGAAATCTGGTAGTTGGTATTTCACAATTTAAATACCCAGGTGTGTGTAATTATTATTATTATTATTATTATTATTATTATTATTATTATTATTATTATTATTATTATTATTATTATTATTATTATTATTATTATTATTATTATTATTATTATTATTATTATTATTATTATTATTATTATTATTATTATTATTATTATTATTATTATTATTATTATTATTATTATTATTATTATTATTATTATTATTATTATTATTATTATTATTATTATTATTATTATTATTATTATTATTATTATTATTATTATTATTATTATTATTATTATTATTATTATTATTATTATTATTATTATTATTATTATTATTATTATTATTATTATTATTATTATTATTATTATTATTATTATTATTATTATTATTATTATTATTATTATTATTATTATTATTATTATTATTATTATTATTATTATTATTATTATTATTATTATTATTATTATTATTATTATTATTATTATTATTATTATTATTATTATTATTATTATTATTATTATTATTATTATTATTATTATTATTATTATTATTATTATTATTATTATTATTATTATTATTATTATTAATTATTTAAATAAGTGCATAAAAGAATTCAAAGTACGTCTGCTTATTATACTAATATAAAACTATTAAAAATAGATTAAATAGTTGAGGAACAAGGTACATCAAAAAATTAATAAAACATATGTTTTAGGGATATGGAACTGGATTATTTGAGGGGAGACTCGGCACAGAGGTCCAAACTTTGTCTATTGTACCTAGAGGGCATCCATCCCAAGGAGCCATTACAGTGTAAAGGATAGGGTCCCTGGATTTTACTTAGATGGAAACTTCCCCCGGCAGGCCAGGACAACGGACATCCCACCCTACTGTGGTTCCGAAACAGTCCCACCACGAGACCAGGGTTTGGAGACCAGCAACCATCCTACCGGAGGAGGAGGAGGAGGAGGAGGAGGAGGAGGAATTGGTTTACTCGGGGCATATCATCCTGCCATGCAACGCCTAGACACTTACTGCACTTCTATTCTGAAAGAGAACACAAGTTGAAAAATGATATAAAATGATAATGGCAATGAAATGGAGAGACAAGGAATTCGGCGGATGTAATTAACCTACCCAGCATCGCATGGCGACCCGGGAAAACTCCCAAAAAGCCCATGAGTCAAGTAGGTCGGCCACGGGAATCGAACCTGGGTCTCCCGAATGCGGGCTACAGACGAAACCCCTGAACCATTCCTCTCGATAAGGATATGGAACGTGAACTACATAAATGAGGAAGTACTGCCAAGATTTAAAAGAGAATATTGAGAAAAGTCATTTGACCAGTAAAGGATACAAGAAGAACCCTTAAATAAACAATCATTGTAAGTTTCATAAAGAATAAGGTAGCCAGGGCATATTGAAAGAATGATGGGGGGTAGAATTCCGAAAAGATTGCTAAAATGAAGGTTGTAAGTTAAAAGAAAATACGGAAGGCCATAATCAAGATGTTAGATGATATAATAGAAGATTTAGGATGGAAAAATAAACTGGAAGATACAAATTTGTGGAGGATAAGGATTGTGCAGGAATCCAAAGCTCTTTGAGGGCTGTATAGCCCGAAAACAAACCGCGGCATGTATTTCTCTTTGTGCAGCCAGGTTACATGTTGAGTTGTCAAGCTGCGATATAAAGACAGCATTGGTAAGTAGTAAAAATTGGTTTAATCTTCCAAGCGTGTGTTTCGGTGCATTTTGGGATGAGGTGCAGCCCTAGCACTCAACTTCCATTTTATTGTTTACCATTTCCCATGGTGAACAAGGACGACTATCTCTTGGTCTAAACTCACCCATAGCCAAACTCCAACATCAAATAACATTCACTATTCGTTATTAACTGCACGATATTTCCGGAATACTTTGAGATGGATAATTGCTCCTGGAGGACACGACAAAACTGTTTACATAAGTTATCTTCAAGGACTTCCATGCGGCGTTGAATTGAGGGCAAGCTTCGAAAAAAATTGCCGAAGCCACATTTTCCAGGAAATAAGGTACGTTCAGATCGTGATAGACATATTTCATGTTCACAATGATGGGAAATGCATCTTTTCTCTCTCTCCCTTCTTGTTCCTTATGTTGTTGGACAGCGCATTTGCGTAACAATGCTAATGTTCCGTGAAGAGATAATGTCGGAACCATTGCGTGCATATAAACAAGAAGGGTCTCCATCATTCATGGTTTATGTCACCGCTGAACGAAATATTTAAGGAAGCATAGTGTCCTGGATTTCTGGTTTTATCCAATCTATGCGTATAATAACACTATAACCAAATTTATGACCTCATAAATTATGACCACATAAATTAAAACCTTCAATACTTACCAATCCAATTCACAGCCGTGATAGTTCGAACCAATACCGGCTTAAGTCTTGAAAGTTCTTCGGTAATTTAACTGAGCTTAATAAATGCTCCTTATGATAATTATTTCGACACGTAGGTACGAATACTGGCATTGTTCCTCCGATATCTGCAAGGCGCTCTGAAGTTCTGAAGTTCATTTTGAGGTATCAGTCCCCATTGGCCCTATTTTAAGCCCAGCTTTCACAGTTAACGCTGTCAAGCTATCAATAATCACGTGTATAGGGTAAGGCTGGAAAGGTAGAAAAACTAAAAATACAATACCATAACCAGGATTTGAGCTCAGTTCTTCGGCATCCCCTGCCATTGTTCTAGCCAACCAGCTATCGCAGTAAGCTGGTGATACATGGCAACACAGTAATTAATCGTGCAGCTTGGTCTTACGATATTTTAAATCGTCATTAGAATCTTAAAAAAATGTGTATCATTTGCATTCCAACATGTTGCCATCCTTAGAACAACTGTACGGAAAATAATCTTGCTAGATATGTGAATATATGCTATACAAAATTGATTCCGAAATAGTATGAAAATTCATGAAATAACTCATTTTATACAAATAACTATATTAAAATTCGTTTATTTTATTTAAAATCGTTAGTGCTAATTTTTTGAAAATAAAAAAATAAATAAAAATCTTTAATACAGAGGTTAGGTTACTCCGAAAGCGATTTTTTAAAATGTTCCTGTCATATCGGAGAGTACAAATACCAAGAATACTCTGTTACCGATTTCTGTTTTTGAGTTAGGTACTTTGTTTACTCATATATACATGGACCCACCGTTTTTCCCTCAAAAATATTTCTAGGAGTTAAGTGGGCCCCAAAGGTGTAGTTACTACATGATATCAGAATACAATGCTTTCTCTTGCCTTCCATATGCAGACGACAGAGAAAATAAATGCAAGCGCAGTTGAACAGCTGAATTACCAGGTAGCTTTAATTTTATCTTAGGTAATAACTTTTGAAAAGCAAGTATTATATATTATTAGCAAGTTGTATAAATAAATTCAAATTACAGATTAGAATTACCAGCTAAGAGCCTGGAATCCAAATCATAATCATAGTAGACAGTATTACGGGTTGCCATATTTTCCATGCTGTATACCTTATTTACCCGGATATACATCCAGAATAAAACTATAGAATTAATGTCAACACACGGCACAGCTTATCGGCAGATGTAAACCAGACGTAGAAAAAATGGCTATCCATAATCATTCGGGATTGCTTCCCTAAAGCATATTTTTCTTTCTATCTCTATTCCCAGCACTGTGCATTCAAACTGAACTACACACAAACTGCGTAGCTGCATGCCTTCTTTTGACATTTTCGTTCCTTTTTGATGCTTGGCCATTTTTCAAATAAAAGTGGATTCTCCGGTGGGGCTGGAGAAATTGCCTTCACTGGTTCTGAAATTCCCTACAGGTGTGTCTGCCGGTCTCCATGCACACTTTCTCCAGTTTCGTCTACCACTCTCAGCTGCGGCCGCCATCTCGCCTTGGTCAGTTCGACAAAGGTATCTTCTGTAAATTGTGACGAGTACTTTTAAAGCTAAAACTGGACAAAATCATGTTAGGTAATCTACTCCTAATTACTTCCATATATGAACCATGACGTAAAGATTTTGATCCATTTGTGTTAAGAGTACCACCCGGAAGTATAAAATGATAGGGTTTAAGGATACTTTCTTTTTTATGAAACGTTATAATATAAACATTTCTCTGCTTATCTTATGTGACTGACTCTTTTAATAATTGGTGAACGTCTGAATATTTACCACTAAACGTATACATTTCCTTTTTCTTTAACGTAACTTGAATATTTAAGTTATTCCGAACTACAGCTTGAAATAGTAAAGTACCTAGGTCACTTTGATCTAATCCCATTGTGGAAGACAAAACTGTTAATAACTTTTTCATTTCATTTATGGGGAAATTCTTGAACTGGTATGAAATTAATATCGTCCAGGATTTGAACTTAAGTCAATGGATAGGTATATGCATTTGAATTTAAAATAAAGATAGAAAATTATATAAAATAATTATACCAAGATATTATGATTTTTCATTTTAAAGAAAGGTTAGCTTATTTCCTATAGATCATCAGTTATGTATTTTAAGACAAAATTAACAAATTTCGTGCTTAATAATTGAGCATTCACTTTCAGGATCCCTGAGGAATTCAGACAAATACTTATAAACACCGAACCCTAATTAAATCAAAGTTAACGTGTTACATTTTGTAACAAATATATAACCGTTAGAAGCCATTTGATCCAATAGGATTCAAATAATTGTTGTAGAATAAATAGTAGTAGTAGGAGGAGGAGTAATAGTGGTTTTTAGGCAGAGGAAATCTTCAAAAGACGTCGACATCGTGAGTAGCGAAATCGTTAGCACAGTACTTACTTAGAGGCACCCTCTCTTTTATACAAATACACAGTTTCAAGACATCGCGAACTCGTCATCTACGATAGCGCGGCTTGTGTACACAAAGAGCTGGCAAATTAAGATAGCGGAGATAAAAGACTTACCGACACAAATAAGTGAGGTAAATGGAAATTTCTAGTGACTTCTTGATTGATAAAGATTATTCGGTTTCTGGTTTGTTTTAGAACAGTCTATAAATTATCAATGGAGGTATATATAAGAGATTGTGACACGCCAGGGGAGAGGCAAACAGAGCAGTAGTAGTAAACAGCTGTGAAGTGTTGTAACGAGAGCCGATGTTGTAAACAGGTGTAATCAGAAGCTGTTGTTGTGGTCATTAACCTTGGCAGATTGTGTTTGTGACGTAAAACTGCTACTGTGAGTGTATTTCTACGCAAATAAACAACAAATGAAATTACGGCAAATTGGAATTTTAAGTCTACGAAGCCATAAGGTCACAATATTTCTTTATGTGTATTTAGCACGCACCAACTTGTGCTGCTAGTAATACCTTCGACCTACACAGAGGTTCACTTCTTACAAGGAGCTGCACTCTGAATCTGAATACAATTCTGACATTCGCACTTAAAGTGCTTTGCTCTCTGTTCCACTGCCTCCCAGCTTCTCACCACAAGCTTGGAACGTGTCATATTTTTATGCAAAATTCAACTGACCAGCTGATTCGTGAACTGCTAATTTTTGACACAATATTATCATCCACTAGATCAAATGTTTTTGAGAAACCCAAAAACCCTCAACCATCCCTGCCTGTGCTCTGAGCCGCACTTAAATGCGGGGTAAATCTCTCGCGACAAACTTGCTTTCTCATTCCTGACGTCAGCCACTATCGCGCCAGGGAAGATGGGTTTCTCCTATCCCAAAGAGGAATGGCGAGGCAACCCCAGCAACGCACGCGAACGCCGATGTGACAGTATATACATTGATATGTAAACATTTAAAGTACTCCTGCATGTATATTTACTTGACATGGTAGTAAGGAATGACAACTTTTCAATTCTATGGCAAACAAAACAAATATCAGAGTTTGTTCAAATACACAGCTTTACTTACCTGCAGCCTATCTATCTTTCTCTGCAGGTAGTGCAAAATAATGCTGAAATTCTAGATTGATCTTAGAATGTCCTGCAATTACATAGTTTCCCCGCTAATTAAAGATAATTTGCAGAGGTAAACTCTTTTAAAGTGAATCCATGCCTTGCAGACGTTACTGAAAATTCTACATCGTCATTACAGATGTAAGGTCATCAAGTTTTTTTGTTTCTTGATAATGCGCAGAAGCATAATGCTTTAAAAAGGGCATGAGAAATCCATAGAGAATAATTACTCTCATTAACTGCAAAGCTGTTATTCGGGAGCGCTATTATAATAGAACTCATGAGAAAACAAGAGCTGTAGTATGTTTGAGAATACTATAAAACAAAAGATAGTAAAATAATGACGCTCCTGAATGACAACTGCTTACCTTGGTAAATACTTTCGATTAAAATTCACAAATGTATATCAACGCGTAAATTTTTAGCTTTAAGGTGGCTAATTTTATATCGCTATATACACAGAACATTTAAACACACCTACTTGTAAGAGTTAGGGAAGTATTTAAGGGGGCGTCCCTCCCAAATGAATTATCATTTCAAACTTTTAATAAATATTTGAAATAAAACTTAGTTTAAAATAAATCAGAAAAGTTTATTCAAGCTTCTGATCTTAATATCTCTATTCACTGTGAGGCAAACATGAAGTTATTTAAGGGATAAACGAAAAGTTACTGCACAGCAGCTGTAGAACTCGTTAAAATAAACAAATAATGTCAGTTACAATAATGTATTGCAAAGTTTACCAATTCCGATATATTATTAGTTGTTGATTAGAATTCCCAGATACTTAAAGGTGTGTAATTTTTAACTTCTAAGTTTCTATTCCCTTTTACATTCAAGGAGAACTAATACTTCAAATGCACCAATCAGTGGTTGGAATTTTAAATATCTGATTACTGCTTATATCACTTTATCCCAGGTATAAGAACAAAAATTATGCAATGTGCACGGCCTTTCTACAGACTTTATCCAAAGAAACAAGACAAAAACAAACTTTTCTAAGAACAATTTGTAGAAGCTTGAGTGGAGAAAGTCATGTGAATATAATATATTACATGTGTTTTTATGTTTTACTCACATTATTATAGCACATTACTGAATACTTCTTTATTAAAAGCAAATAATTCAACGTAGATTTTTTGGACCACACCCCCCCCCCCCGAAAATTGACTTCTAAATACGTGCCTGGTAAGAGTATCTCATCTATGTCTAATTTTGAGGCTACGTCTGCTAGGGTTGCTACGAGTTTAGGTATTTAAGTTCAACAGATGCCGTTTCTAAAGCACAAGCTTGATTCTTGTTTTTTTTTTTTTTTTTTTTTTTTTTTTTTTTTTTGTAGTTTACGTTCTTCAACGCCAAGTCATATCGGACGATGAATGAAATTGGGTGATATGATGCTCAAAAGAGCAACAGTTCCATAGAGCTTAGAGTTACCTGACATTCGCCTTTCAGGATAAGGAAACACCCCGGAAAAAACCGTATCCTAGTAAATCACCCTGACCGAGATTCGAACTCGGGACCTCTTGAACGTGAGGCAGACACGCTACTATCAACGCTACCGAGCCGAGCTGATTAGAAAAGCATTTTATGATATAAATGATCTTCATAATTATGATACTACTGACATATTTCATGTGTATTTATACTAACAGTAGGTATGTCTACACCATGTTCTTCAGAACTCTAAAGGTACATATCAAAATAAGACATCTAAAACAGGGAAGAAAATCACACTGGGCTAATGTGAGAGGACGGTATAGGGAGAGACCCAAAGCGCTACCACATCCGGAAAATGACGTGCATGATCCTGAATGGGCTCCCCAACAATTCCATATTGAACGCCTAAACCAGCCTTGTTTCCAACCCGATAATTGAAAGAGGATTTAACGGACAAGTTAACCGCATTTAACTGAGAACTTCCAAATTTCTTTGTATTCTTAGTGGTTGAAACATATATGTCGTTGTAGCCTCACTGTACTGTATTAAGACGAAGTTACGCTTAAAATTATCAAGACGGCATACGTAAAAGCAAACAACATCCAGTATGTTAATAGAGTTTTGTAACATAATAAAATGAACAAAAAAGGATCCATCCGGCTAAAAGTCGTTAACTACCAGCTACGATAACTGTTGTATTGCAGCAAACCTACACATGCATTTTCATATACAACGTAACATTTCTCACGTAGAAGACGAAAATACGTTATACAGAGTTTTCTTTTCATGTGACACCTTATATTCTACCATTCTTTTTGAAATTTTGTCATTTATTTATGTACTTCACTTACGTTAAAGTTCCTGCTTATTTCAATGTCAAAATTTGTCGATTTCTAAATGAAGGCTACCTGAAAGATGGATTGAGAGAGATGGTCCATTTTATATGGCTTTTGGCTCTTCAGATCTATACTCTTATGTATGCAAGTTCTTTTTTTACAATGGAACCACGGTGCAAGGTGTAGCGAGTTATCACGCTTACTAAACGTTGCAAAAAAAATTGTTCAGGAATTCACTAGCTAGCGTATCCGTTCTAATGAAGATATTGAACACTTGTGTAACAAAATTTCACGTGGATTTATTTGATTTTATTTTTGTAATTTACGTCATCCAACGTTAAGTCATATAGGACGATGAATGGGATGGCTGAAATGATGCTCAAATGAGCCCAGGGTCCATAGAGCTTAGAGTTACCCGACATTAGTCTTTCAGGGTAAGGAAAAACCCCGGAAAACCCTTATCCAGGTAACTCACCCTGACCAAGATTCGAACTCGGGACCTCCTGAACATGTTTCTCATGGTTCATGTGCTATAAAGCTGTAGAAGTGAGTTTGGAAATAAATCACATTGTACATATTTAATTACAACTATCATTCTCTCTACGTGAGAAATGTTTCTTTAAAGTTTTGAAATGCTTTTTGTTGTATTTTGAAGCCATTTTTATTATTTCTGGTTGTATCTTTCTCCGAAAGATGATGTGGTAAACTACTCTATGACAAAACGGTTACATGACTGTGGAAAATCCGAAGTGAAACTCGCCCTCTAGTTGTTAGTTTGTAGTAGACATGAATATGAAAGTTGGGAACTTGAAAATGTTTATTTTTAAGCTTACACACATTTGATAATGACTGTATGAAAACATGATGCACCTGGCTGCTAAACTTGGATTATGTTTGTCTAATTTTCATCGTGATGTCCTTCAATAGGTAATATGGTCCTTCAACACCCCATTCCAAATTGGCAGTGAGGGATAACCAATTATATTTTGTTTTGGCCATTGCTCTAGAAATGCCACTTCTGTTTTGGTGAAAAAAAAATTGCTAAAACAAACAGAATTTATGGTAGGTGTTTCAGAAAATGCATAATCAATTGTATTTATCCTGTAAATATGCCAACAAATATTCCAAAACATATAAACAGAAACCCGCAGATATGAAACCGTCTAGGACATATGCAGTCAGCACAGGTAATACAAAACTGCAAAGTCATGGGGGAGACGACCTCGTGGAACACTGCAAAAATGTCATCTAGACAGAAAACCGTTGTCCCCAAGATGCTGTGTCATATACAGGGCATTAACACAGTGACTCTTAGATTCGCCACTGAATCAATTACGTAACACCCTACCTTCTTGGCTTCCCATTCTTTACCTCCTTGATTCCATTCAGCTCATGCATTCCGATGACGCACATAATTGGCAATGAGTAGTGAGAGAGCAAGAGAAGGTAGGAAAACTCGACTATTCTGGGAAGTGGCACATCACATTTAATCTTGTTTACACACAAAACCACCGTTACTACCCTGTACGTCTTTAGTAGGTCAGTAATTCCCAAGAATGAATCATAACGGAATGTCTAGGAAATACAGAATTGGCCTCAAATGAGGGCGTCACCGCACTTTTACTCTCTCTGTTTACTTGCAGATAAACTTGTTAGGGGAAGGCAAAAATTGGAATTCACCAAAATCCAATTACTCTCCAGTTTAGTGCTCTCCGGTTATTTTTATGACATTCTGGTTGTTAAGCTGACTTCAGTACCAGCAACTGTTTCTAAAGCATACGTGTGGTAAAGACGTGGACGTAGTTAGTGCTAACTGCAGTTGTGAGGTTGGCAGAACAGGCGGCAGCTGTTGCGTTGAAAGCAAGTAATCCTTGGTTCGGTAGAGGCCATTGCGTTCCAAGTGCATGTTTTCTTAAGGATGTTTTAATGCTTAAATAAGCGTTTCGCACTTCTTTGTTGTTTTTAGGACACAATTTTTAATCAAATTGAATGCCAAGTGATATTTTGCCCTGAAAGCCATTTAAACAGGTTATGTTTCAAAACAGGAATTGAATGACTTGAAATTAATAATTCCCTTTGTGAGGTTGACACTAATCTGGAGTTAAGTCTCTATTTTAAATTCTTGGCAAGTGTCATTAAGTTGCTTTCCCGGTAATGTATGATTGGATTGGATTGAATTGGGTTGCTCGGTGGGGATTCGGCACCACGACTAGACTGGTCTTTTGTATCTATGCCTACAAGTGGGCATCCCCAGAGGGGAGGATGAGGTAAGAGGACACAGAGGGCCGCCGATCTTAAGCAGTCACTGCAGTACAGAGGGCAAGGTCCCTGCACTTTAATAGACAGAAACTCCCCGGTGGTCCAGGACAATTGTGATCTCACCTATCTGGCCCCGAAACAGTCATGAGGTCGGTTGGGATACCGGAGACCACCCTCCCCCAGAGCAAGGAAGATTCCAGGCAAGCTTGCCCACCGGCATTCCGCCAGACGCTTTCCTAAATCGGCCCACTAGGCCGGCTTGGTGCCGGAGTCCGTCCCGCCGGAGGAGAAAGTGTTTACTTAAAGTATATCATCCCGCCATGCACCGCCGAGACTCCCACCGACACGTCTACCCTGAAAGAAACCGCTATATGAGACATGAAATGATAATGAAGATGAAATTGAGGGTCAGGAAATTCGCTGGAAGTATTTAACATACCCACCATGCGCCTAGCGACCAAGGAAAATCCCCGAAAAAAGAACATGGATCAGGCAGATCGGCCATGGAAATCGAACCCAGGCCTCCCAAATGCGGACTACAGACGAAACTGCCTGAGCTATCCCGCTCGGTTATATGCCATACATTTTTAATTTCTATGCTGCAGTCGGTAGAGAAAGTATTGTATTCCACCCAAAAATTGATATTGAGATTTTACTGGAAATTTGTTCTAGACTGCATAAGCCAAAAACAGTATATAAGGGTGTGCTTTGTTTGTGTAGCTACGTGTGAGTGCCCGCTTATGTCTTTCGGTCTGTCTGTGAATAGCATAACCTCAAACCGAAAAGTTGGTACTTATGTACATTTGATGCTTAAGTTTACATCTTCTAAGCAGGTGGCATGAACTTAAAAAAAAAATCACTTTCTCAAGCTAACTATTTACAGAAAATTGATTTCATAAAAACTGCGTCACGATTTTCATTAAATAGCGTACGTTTAAGATATATTCCTGACAAATGAAATGTTAACTTAAATGTTGTGGGAACACCTTCTGAAGTCTAATTGCGTGTAACCAAGTCGATGCTGTTTTGTTTAACATTATAGTAAAATATTTATTTTGAGTAAGCTATTGCGATATAAATTCTTTATATGAATATTATAACATATATACGGCATTTTGAGAGTTTTTAATGAGTAAAGAAAGTCGTGTAGGTGAGAAACATCGGAAATTTTATGCCAACATTATTCGCTCTATTTCCATGTGAAACAGTTATTTTATGTTGTCCCCAAAGAGTTTCAAATATTGTATTATGTGAGGTTAAGTAGAGTGAGTCATGCACAGAGAAGCTATGTAAGTGGAAATGACGTCACAAAAGTGTTGAATAACAAACTTATTTGGGATCGGTGTGACGCGTATATCGTAAAACGTGGACCAATCAGATATAAAAGATTTTACGTTGCCATGGAGGATATTCAATATTCCTCTAGGGGGGTCGAACTATTAGCAAAATGCTAATGTGTAGAAGAAGATGAACTGGTTATTCTTCTCCTAACAGTCACCGTGAACGGATGTAAAATTCTCTTCTTAAACGCCGTTGTGTGCGGAAGAATATAAGTCTATTCTCATAACAATCATCGAATATAACTAGATAATCTTTACATTAAATATCATCGCTAAAAGACACACAATTTAATTATTATACACGGTAGTGAACAACCGTATAAAACTTTTGATTCTTGCACGCATCCAGATATAAACGCGTCACATCAAGTGAATCTTGTGTAAGAATAGTGTTATAAATGTTGTATCATACATTTTGTTCGAACTGGTGTTGATTGAAGTAAGGAAATAAAAGTTTCTACATTATTTAATACAGAGAAAAATGATTACTCATTTTACGTAAAATTTCCTTCCGCCGTACCACCCCTGTAAAAGAAGATATTTTGCTCAACCGACTGAAGTCACGCCGAGGTAAGCTGGGACTTCAAGAACCATCTATTCCATCCACCAAAATTTCGCCACATCGAGGGATATAATTACTCCATCACCCATTGACGTTGGGAATCTGCCCAAACCACTTCAACCCTGTTCCAAATGGTCACCTCAACGAGGGGCATAATTCGTCATCCATCAATACGATTCGACACAAACCCTGTATCAAATGGCGCCCCAACGGGGACTCGAATAGGCAGAAGGAGGATTACACCACAGGAGAATAAATAGTGTAATGGACAGGTAACTTCGAATCAAGAAAGAAGAAAGAAGAAAAGTGAGTACGGAAAAATCTTAATAGATAATTAATAGAAAAAGTGACAAAATTATAATTTTCATTTTTATGTTATTAAGAAAGGGAAAGATATTACCTAAAATGGAAGGTAAAAAATTAACAGACAATAAGAATAAAAATATTGGGGAAGGAGTGGAAAGACTAGTTAGTGATAAGAGAGCAGAAATACAAGAAGTCAGGGAAGTAGTGGAAGGAATGATTAGTGATGATGCAGGAACAAGTAGAACAGAAATTATGCAGAGTAAAGATAATGAAATGATAATAGACAGGTTAGAGAAAATGATGAGTAATTTTGATGCTAAAATGGATAATTTAAATGCTAAAGTAGATCAAAGTTCAGAGAAATTAGAAGCTAGGATAGATCAAGGTTTAGGTAACCTAAGAAATGAAATTGAGAAGGGAAGAGAAGAGTGTAGAGAAGGCATAAAATCTTTAAAACAGAAAATAGAATCTCATGATGGAGAAATGTCTAGGTTAAAAGAGATGTTTCAGGAAATGAAAATAAGTCAGGAAAATGTAGTAAAAGATATAAGAAGTGAATTGGCTAAGGAGTCAGAAATCCTTAAGCAACAACAAGTAGAATTTGTAGAAAAACAAAAAATAGAAATAGGGGAATTAGAGAATAGAATAAGACAAGAAATAGATGTAGTCTTAATAGATAATTCACGGAAATACCATGAGGAAAATATTGAAATACAGAATAATTTTGTAAGAGAGGTAAATAGTATCAGAAATGATGTTAAACTAATTGCTACTGAGGTGCAAACACAACAAGATGAACTAAAAGTTAAATATGATGAAGTCAGTAAGTTGAATAGTGAAATGATTACAAGAATAGATTTGGCACAGGAAAGTTTTGAGAGAGAGAAAGAAAACATTAGCAAGCTGAATCAAGTTGTGATTGCATTACAGGCAAGCAAAATTTCTGAGAACCAGAGGGTAATAAAATCTAAGAATATTACATGTATAGACTTACCTGGTAATTCAGGTAATATTGTACAAAACTTAGAGAATTATTTGGAGAGTGACGATACAGAATCTTTGTCACCTGATTGTGAAGTAAATGGTAATAGACAAATACATAACATGCACACACATACACAGTTACACAGTCAAGGTAACACAAATTGTACAAATTATTTGTTGCATGACATAAGTCCACCTACTTTCGAAGAAGAATCGGGAGACAATCCCAAAATATTTCTAAATGAATTAGAAGAATATCTTAAAATTAAAAAGATTCCAAATGAATTTAGGATGATGATTGTTAAAAGGTGTTTGAAGAAAAATGCTTTAGAATGGCTGAGGTTAACATTAGCTTCACATGAAACGTATAGTATGTTTAGGAACGTGTTTATAAATAGGTTCTGGGGTCCAGAAAGACAGAGAAGAATTAAAGTTGAACTGGCCACTGGTAAATTCGAGTTCAGGAAGGGTGTGTCCATGACTGAATATTTCCTAAAACTTGCTAACAAAAGCAAACTTGTGAATCCAGATATGTCAGAGACCGAGATCGTGAATATGCTAATACGACATTATCCACCACACATTAGAAACCACCTAATTGTGGCTAAGCCCGTCGACTTTACTGATATGATTGAGTTATTATCAGAATTTGAGGCTCATAACCTTAATTCTGATTCTACTCATAGTCAAGTTGATCCTGACAAGACTCATATAGAAGAAAAGCAAGTAAATAGACAGGAAGTAAGACCAACATTCGGGGAAAATCACAACCATACTAACCAAAACCAAAATAGTTTTAACCAAAATTGGGGCGGGGCACGTTCAAGAGACAACTATGAACGAAGAGAGTACAACCCCAGAAAGACATATGAATCGGTAGTGCCAGGTATAGGAAGGAGAATTCCAAATACTCCTAGGAGGAATTATAATAATAACCAACCTGTGGGAAATGTGAGGAGTAATCAGGTGAATCAACTGAGGTTTTACAGGGGAAATAACCTAAGAACAGGTTATCAAAGTAGAAGAAGAGGAACTAGCATTGAAAACTCTTCATTAAGAGATTTTGGGGGTCCTAGGTTTGAAAGGGCAGACAATAACCTAGAAAGGACACAGACTCAGGGAATAGAAAGAGAAATAAATAACGATAGTACCAACCCAACTGCTAGTGTAACTACCGACCGCACTAATGCGGAAAATTGAGTACCAAATCATTTTGTGCCTTGGAAAGTGGTTCGGTAGAAATGACACAGGGCAAAATCAAAATTCAAAATTTACCAGAAGATAAGCTCACTCTCTCCAGAAGTAAAGATCGGGAATTAGTAAATCCACCTCAGATTAACCTTCGTATAGGCGATAGCGAATATAAAGTATTGATAGACACAGGAGCTAGTTCATCAGTAATAAGTGAGAACTTATTCAAGGAATTACTATCCAAGTTTAGGATTGAATATTTAAACGTGTGTAATGTATACTGTAGCACAGCTATTGGGAAAAAGAAAGATAAAGTTAAATATCAAGCGTTAATTCCTGCGCGAATAGATGATTGGAATTTCAATTTTATCGTATTGGTAATACCAAACTTAGCTCGTGATATTATTATTGGCAATGATGTATTGTATGGTTGGCAAAGTGTGATAGATTTCGAAAAACATGAAATGAAGGTCAAAGGAGATAATGAAGTAATAAGAATAAATTTGTTAGAAGAAATTATATTAAAAGAGGATGAGAAGGATAGTATAAATAATGATAGGTTTTTTGTAGAAAATATAATATTATACGAAGAAGATATAATTAATAATGAAGAAGATGATAGTGGTAAAGAAAATTTACTTTTAAATAATAAAGAAAATGATACGTTTGACCTTGGAGATCATTGTTGCCAAATAAACACATTAAATACCGACACCGAGCGAAAACAAGAAGAGGAAGAAATGATATTCCAAAGAACTTTGAAAGAAAAGTTAGGGAAAACATACAATTTAAATCACGCGCAAAGAGAACAGTTGAGGTTATGTATACTAAAGAACAGGAACGTTTTTAGTACGAAACCTGGATTGTGTAATAAGTACATACATACATTTAAGGTGAACGACATTGCTCCTTATACTCATAAAAGTAGATCTGTGCCTATCGCTATTAGACAACAAGCATCTGAAGTAATAAACGATATGCTAGAAAATGGAATTATAGAGATTTCTAATTCGCCTTACCTACATCCTTTGTGTTGGGTACATAAATCGAACGGAACACTGCGTATGACGATTGACGCAAGAAAGATAAACTCACTAACACAACCCGATCACTTCAGACCTCTTGGAGTTGATGAGGTATTATCAAAATTAGGACGTGGAAAATATTTTTCAAAATTAGATTTGGTTTCATCGTATTGGCAGATACCACTAGATGAATCTGTTCGAAAATACACAGGATTCAATTTTGGAAGAAAATGTAATAAATTCTTTTCATCAAAATTTAGCACATTCAGGATGTGAAAAAACTGCTATGACTATAAAAGAACAATTGTACATTAAACATATTGACAAGAAGGTTAGGAAATTAATTTCAACATGTGAATTGTGTCAGAAAGCTAAACCAATAAACGTCAGATATGATTTTGAACCTCAAACTATCATCAGGGATAGAAAGAACGAACTAGTTGCTATTGATGCTCATGGAGAAATGCCAGCTAGTCAACACAATTGCAAATACATTTTTGTAATGTTTGATATTTTTTCTAAATTCGTAAAAATTTATCCTGTACAAAATATCAAAAGCAGAACGTGCGTAAATAAAATTTTAAAAGATTGGATACCAAAGTATGGGTCAATAAAGGCAATATTAACAGACAACGCAACGGTTCACCGGAGTAAATTGTTTACTTCAGAGATGAAGAACAATAATATTAAGATGTATTACTCTTCAGCATATTTTCCCCAAGGAAATCCTTGCGAGAGAGTGATGCGTGATTTAGGCTTGTATTTCAGAATTCTGTGTCATTCTAACCACCGAGGCTGGTACAAATACTGCCATATTATCGAGAAAATCATTAACAATACCCCAAACTCTACTACCAAATTTTCACCAATCGAATTAATGACTGAACTACAACCTGAACCTCTAGTAATAAAAGCACCGACAACCTTAAAAGTAGATGAAATGGAATTGAATGAAGAAGAAAAGTGTGCTGAAGCATTTCGAAGAATAAAAGAAAAAGCAGAGAAAAGATTATCAAAGATACAAAGAAAAGGAGCGAAATGGAATCCTGAAATAAATGATAAAGTTCTAGTAAAGACATTTAATATCTCCAGTTGTAAAATCAAATCCTATTGGAGAATGAATTTGTTATATAAAGGTCCATATAAAATAGTAAGAAAATTTGGGGATCATACGTACGAATTAAGAGACGATGATAATAAAATGATAGGAAAATATCACAAAACATTTTTAAAACCATTCAAAAGCCTTGACACTCACCAGAACAAATAAAAAAAAAATAATAATATGTTTATGAATTACTGAAAAATGTTTTGTTTATTATTATTGTGTTCGAATAATTTCTGATTTTATATTGTTATTTTAAATTGTATTAATTGTTCATTGTTGTAATAATGTTTAATTATTGGGGCATTCTTTAGAATATATGGAACAATATTATTGGAAGATTTAAGTTAATTTTCCATATATTCTGAAGAGGGGCATCTGAAACAGTCATTTTATGTTGTCCCCAAAGAGTTTCAAATATTGTATTATGTGAGGTTAAGTAGAGTGAGTCATGCACAGAGAAGCTATGTAAGTGGAAATGACGTCACAAAAGTGTTGAATAACAAACTTATTTGGGATCGGTGTGACGCGTATATCGTAAAACGTGGACCAATCAGATATAAAAGATTTTACGTTGCCATGGAGGATATTCAATATTCCTCTAGGGGGGTCGAACTATTAGCAAAATGCTAATGTGTAGAAGAAGATGAACTGGTTATTCTTCTCCTAACAGTCACCGTGAACGGATGTAAAATTCTCTTCTTAAACGCCGTTGTGTGCGGAAGAATATAAGTCTATTCTCATAACAATCATCGAATATAACTAGATAATCTTTACATTAAATATCATCGCTAGAAGACACACAATTTAATTATTATACACGGTAGTGAACAACCGTATAAAACTTTTGATTCTTGCACGCATCCAGATATAAACGCGTCACATCAAGTGAATCTTGTGTAAGAATAGTGTTATAAATGTTGTATCATACATTTTGTTCGAACTGGTGTTGATTGAAGTAAGGAAATAAAAGTTTCTACATTATTTAATACAGAGAAAAATGATTACTCATTTTACGTAAAATTTCCTTCCGCCGTACCACCCCTGTAAAAGAAGATATTTTGCTCAACCGACTGAAGTCACGCCGAGGTAAGCTGGGACTTCAAGAACCATCTATTCCATCCACCAAAATGTCGCCACATCGAGGGATATAATTACTCCATCACCCATTGACGTTGGGAATCTACCCAAACCACTTCAACCCTGTTCCAAATGGTCACCTCAACGAGGGGCATAATTCGTCATCCATCAATACGATTCGACACAAACCCTGTAACACATGGAAATAATAAGTACCTGAGACGTAGAAGAATAATGCCAAAAATGTTATGCCTTGGCTGGGATTCGGACAAAAGTGTTAATCTTTCTTCTCCATTCTCTATTACCGAGATGATTGAGTACACTAAACTCTCAAAACTCAGTACAGTATTCGAGAAATATTACATCTGAAAGGCGACTTTAATTTCTTGTTCGTTGCTCTTCTTCTACCATATCAAGGATTAGATATTTGTTCCGTTCCGCATCAAAGGTTCTTAAAATTGGCGTCTCCATTTGTTCTTGGCCGTGCTGTCCGTTTATTGGTATAAAAATGCTTCCTTTGGGGTCATGATTCCAACATGGTCGTAACATTTGTCATCTCATCTATTATTTCTGGTATCTTATGATAATTTTCCCTGATATTCCAACCATCAATTGTCAAATTTACCATTAGCGTCGTCTTTTGTAACTAACATCGATTTTAGATAAAGGGAACGCAGTCTAATTTAAGTCACTATAACTAACACGACGTATTCCGCATGATAAAGTAGTCGACTTCTGTCTCCTGCACATAAGCAGAGAAATTACCAGATACGTTATAGGTATACAAAAAATGCACAGTTTCCGTCTTTTACCAGCAGTAAGGGTTACTGCCATACACAGAGGTGCAAAGGATTGATTTTAACTTCCTTTTTACCATAATAGCTGACTACCTATAGTAGACAACCTTAAGCACTGAACCGACTACAAAATTTAATACATATAATAAAATTATGATTGTTATTAAATGTTGCAATCGACAATAAATGACGAACAGCTTATAGTTTCGTTTTAATGTGATTTCGCGATACTTGCCTAACCCAAACAATTAAATTCTATTGATCTTCTGCTAAGCAGCTCTTTTGGTTCTAAAAGTAAAAACACTTGCACCAAAACTTGCAAAACAAATTTAAATTTCTAATTGACTGCAAAGCTAAAAGACTAATAATTAGAAAATAAACAGCCTAATAATCCTAACATGAGTAATAATGAATGCTCGAATAATAAGCCCAATTAAATTAACTATAATTTATTGGTATTATTATTATTATTATTATTATTATTATTATTATTATTATTATTATTATTATTATTATTATTATTATTATTATTATTATTATTATTATTATTATTATTATTATTATTATTATTATTATTATTATTATTATTATTATTATTATTATTATTATTATTATTATTATTATTATTATTATTATTATTATTATTATTATTATTATTATTATTATTATTATTATTATTATTATTATTATTATTATTATTATTATTATTATTATTATTATTATTATTATTATTATTATTATTATTATTATTATTATTATTATTATTATTATTATTATTATTATTATTATTATTATTATTATTATTATTATTATTATTATTATTATTATTATTATTATTATTATTATTTATTATTTATTATTTTTATTATTATTATTATTATTATTATTATTATTATTATTATTATTATTATTATTATTATTATTATTATTATTATTATTATTATTATTATTATTATTATTATTATTATTATTATTATTATTATTATTATTATTATTATTATTATTATTATTACTTATTATTATTATTATTATTATTATTATTATTATTATTATTATTATTATTATTATTATTATTATTATTATTATTATTATTATTATTATTATTATTATTATTATTATTATTATTATTATTATTATTATTATTATTATTATTATTATTATTATTATTATTATTATTATTATTATTATTATTATTATTATTATTATTATTATTATTATTATTATTATTATTATTATTATTATTATTATTATTATTATTATTATTATTATTATTATTATTATTATTATTATTATTATTATTATTATTATTATTATTATTATTATTATTATTAATTATTATTATTATTATTATTATTATTATTATTATTATTATTATTATTATTATTATTATTATTATTATTATTATTATTATTATTATTATTATTATTATTATTATTATTATTATTATTATTATTATTATTATTATTATTATTATTATTATTATTATTATTATTATTATTATTATTATTATTATTATTACTCTCATCATCTTGGTATAGAACACAGTTCTGTTTATTTATGGTCCTCTACCCCTTATGCCATTTTAGGCGTCGAGTGAAGGAGCCACAACTATGGATCAGAGAGAGAAATCAGGGAGAGTGATCTACCCGGTCCGCGGAATGAGTGTGAGAAAAGTAGATGAATGGAATGAAGGTGAAGTGGATGAAAGTAAAGGTGATAACGAAGCAATACGTGGAATGATGGTGGAGGAAACAGGAGGTTCCGGAGAAAACCCAGCCGAGAGCCGTGTTGTCCACCAAAAATCTCGCTTTGCAAGCGCCTGTTATCGAACCCGGGCCGCTATGCAGTATTATTTATATAACAAACCAGCGTGTCAGTTAATGACTGAATGGTGCATGAAAAGTTTGAACATTTACAATGTAAAAACAGGGCGCCAACATAACAGAAGTAATATAATTAAACCTCCAGTGCAAGTAACAGTTGCGTATTTCCGGACGAGTCACCAGTATATATGGAAAAACTCCCCAAATATTACCACATTCTAGTAAGTTATTTAAAATGGTTGGAAAATTCCAAAGTTGTACTTTAGCAACCTCTTCTATACTGTAACCTCTATAATTTATCTGATGTTTCGAGTAATATATTATTACTTTTGCTATTACTATTACATTATTACCATAATCATTGTTATGATTTGTTTTATTATTTATTTTCCTTTTTTATAAAAAGGAGTAACAAACCGTTCCACAACACTCTCTCTGGATGACATTTTTTGTATTTAGTTAAATTCCCGCTTAATAACGCCAACGTTCATACTAGCCTCAATATAAATTAAACGGGTTGGGCACGTTCAAGAGGTCCAGAGTTGGAATCCTGGTCAGGGCGAGTTACCTGGATAAGGTTTCTTCCGGGGTTTTCCCTTATACTGAAATATGGATGTCGAGTAACTCTAAGCTCCATGGACCCTGGACTCATTTGAGCATTATTTCACCCAATTCATTCATCGTCCGATATGACTTAACATTGGAGGACGTAAAATTACAATAAAAAACGCGTTGGATGGTCACCATGTCAGCTCGACGATGGACCACTGGTACGGAAAAAGTGAGTTAAACTATATGAGTTTATTCTACTTTCCAAATTTAGTCTGAAAATATTGATATGTTGTTACGTCTGGCTCTATTTTGAATTTAATCCATTGCATTTGTTAACTGAGTTAACACAAATAACAATACAAGATGTGAACATGGGGAAACAAACAAATAAGCAAATACACAAATAAGCAATAAACATAGATTATTGATAAATAATAAATATAGATTATTATTTAAATATTGATATAAAAGAGTAACAACTGATACATTATAATACAACTATAACTTTATGCAACACTTTTTATACCTTTAAATATCATCGATTATTTCGTATATAATATGCAAATATTTCTCTCCAAATAAAGTTTCCATTAATAAAAATCACAATATACTAAAAATGAATTTCAGCAAAATTGTAGGTCCCTGCAGAGATTAAACTAACAAAACTGATAAACACAATAAGTTGTTTTAATAAGAAAGTATTGAGAAGAAAATGTAAGATTACCTACTTTAGATATTTTCATTTAAGTTTATCGAGCAATCCATCTATATTAATAAGTGAATCCAAAAATTATGTTCGTACACCCGCCTCGGTAGCTTAAATGGTAGCGTGTCTGCCTCACGTTCAAGAGGTCACGAGTTCGAATCTCACTCAGGGTGCGTTACCTGGATAAGATTTTCCCGGGGTTTTCCCTTATTATTATAGACGAATGTCGGGTAACTCTAATCTCCATGGACTCCGGACTCATTTGAGCATCATTTCACTCAATTCATTCATCGTCAGATATGACAACATTGGAGGACGTAAATTACAAAAAAAAAAAAAAAAAATGTTCGTACATTCTTATAAATTAGAATTTCTTGTTTCATTCGATAAATATTTTATCAATATAGGTACATAATTTGCTTGTAAACATATTTCTAACAGTAATTCTGATTCTGACATACGTGAATTTTGCATCATCTCACGGACAAAATAACTTCTTTGGAACCAAAAAATGTATACAGCTTTTAGGGGAGGTTTTGCTCATAAATTGGTATTCCACTTATAAATGTGGCAGTATAGTCCAATTAACTTGAGCTGACAGCTCAGTAAAGATGTACACTAAATGAATTAGTCTGTTACCATACCTGAAAGAAGGCTGAAGATGATATATACATATGGAGTAGTTGATACATGTATCAGCAATTGTTCCAAATGCGTAAAATCATTCTCAGTCTTATTTCAAAATTAGTAACAGATCAATTCATTTTGTGTACATCTTTACCCAACTGCCACCTCAAGCTAATTGGAGTGTATTCGCGTGTCTGCAAATATCTTTAATTTTTCTTTTCCAGATTTTTCGATTAAAGATATTTTGTTACGAGCTGTTAAACGAAATGTTGGAGTGATAAACAAAACTCCTTAATGCCTCCTCTGTAGAGTAGGTGTTTTTTTAATTTACGTCCGCCCCAACGTTAAGTTATATCGGACGGTGAATGAATTGGGTGAAATTATGCTCAAATGAGTCCAGGGTCCATGGAGCTTAGATTTACCCGACATTCGTCTTGAAGGATAAGGGAAAATCCCGGAAAAATCCTTATCTAGGTAACTCACCCTGGCCGAGATTCGAACTCGGGACCTCTTGAACGTGAGGCAGACGTGCTACCATCTACGCTATCGAGGTGGGCTAGCGTAGGTGGTAGTTGTCTGCCTCATGTTCAAGAGGGAGTTCGAATATTTTACTGACCAAAATTCGAACTCCCTCTTGAACATGGGCAGACAACTACCACCTCCTTGATAGGATTCCGGCTTGGTAGATCTTGAACTGACGCTATTTTTGTGATATAACATGTAATAGAAAAAGCTATTGAGTATAATAAACCTGCATTTCTATGTTTTATAGACCTCGAGAAGGACATTGATAGGCTGGAATTTAAATATATTTTAAACATTTTAGAAAATCATAATGTACCGAATGGATTAATTTTATTGATTAATGAAATTTTTACTAACAATTTTAATAGAGTAAAAGTGGAAGGGAAAATATCTGAGAGATATTAGTCTGAAGACGGGTTCGACAAGGAGATTATCTTAGTCCATTACTATTCAATTTAGTAATGAATGAAATTATTAAAGAGATCAATACAGTGGATGGATATAAAATGGGAAATAAAAACCTTAACATTGTATGCTACGCTGACGATGTTGTCCTGATGGCAAACACTGAGGATAACTTACAGAGGCTGCTATATAGATTCTATCTTGGATGTAGAAACTATAACATGAAAATAGCATTAACGAAAACGAAATCAATGACCATAAGTAAATTCCCCTTGAGATGTAAATTGGAACTAGAGAGGAAAATAATAGAACAGGTAATGACAATAAGGTACCTGGGTGTTGAGGGAGCAATGCAGAATGAAGTTACATATCAAGCGAATAAAGCAGCGAGAATTGCAGGCTGCATAAATTATATTATATGGAAAAACAAATATTTAAATAAAGAAACCAAGATTAGAGAATCTATAAAGCGGTAATACGCCCAATATCCACCTATGCCTGTGAAGTAAGAGCGGGCACTTCAAAAACGAAACAGATTCTAGAGACAAATGAAATGAGTGTCTTAAGAAAAATTATAGGAAGAACAAGAAGAGACAAAATAAGCAGTGAAGATATTAGAAAGAAATTAAACATTCAAGCAATAGGTGATTGGGTGGATAGAAGACGAAGCGAATGGAATGACCATGTATCTCGTATGACATCGGACAGAATCGCACGTACAGCAAGCTACTTACCAGTAGACGGAAGAAGATCTCCTGGAAGACCAAAAAAAGATGGAAGGACTCCTAATTTCTGGAAGGAACAGGCCGTAGACCTATATGATGAGAAGAAGAGAAGAAGAAGAAGAAGAAGAAGAAGAAGAAGAAGAAGAAGAAGAAGAAGAAGAAGAAGAAGAAGAAGAAGAAGAAGAAGAAGAAGAAAGAAGAAGAAGAAGAAGAGAAGAAGAAGAAGAAGAAGAAGAAGAAGAGAAGAAGAAGAAGAAGAAGAAGAAGAAGAAGAAAGAAGAAGAAGAAGAAAGAAGAAGAAGAAGAAGAAGAAGAAGAAGAAGAAGAAGAAGAAGAAAGAAGAAGAAGAAGAAGAAGAAGAAGAAGAAGAAGAAGAAGAAGAAGAAGAAGAAGAAGAAGAAGAAAGAAGAAGAAGAAGAAGAAGAAGAAGAAGAAGAAGAAGAAGAAGAAGAAGAAGAAGAAGAAGAAGAAGAAGAAGAAGAAGAAGAAGAAGAAGAAGAAGAAGAAGAAGAAGAAGAAGAAGAAGAAGAAGAAGAAGAAGAAGAAGAAGAAGAAGAAGAAGAAGAAGAAGAAGAAGAAGAAGAAGAAGAAGAAGAAGAAGAAGAAGAGAAGAAGAAGAAGAAGAAGAAGAAGAAGAAGAGAAGAAGAAGAAGAAGAAGAAGAAGAAGAAGAAGAAGAAGAAGAAGAAGAAGAAGAAGAAGAAGAAGAAGAAGAAGAAGAAGAAGAAGAAGAAGAAGAAGAAGAAGAAGAAGAAGAAGAAGAAGAAGAAGAAGAAGAAGAGAAGAAGAAGAAGAAGAAGAAGAAGAAGAAGAAGAAGAAGAAGAAGAAGAAGAAGAAGAAGAAGAAGAAGAAGAAGAAGAAAAGAAGAAGAAGAAGAAGAAGAAGAAGAAAAGAAGAAGAAGAAGAAAGAAGAAGAAGAAGAAGAAGAAGAAGAAGAAGAAGAAGAAGAAGAAGAAGAAGAAGAAGAAAGAGAAGAAGAAGAAGAAGAAGAAGAAGAAGAAGAAGAAGAAGAAGAAGAAGAAGAAGAAGAAGAAGAAGAAGAAGAAGAAGAAGAAGAAGAAGAAGAAGAAGAAGAAGAAGAAGAAGAAGAAGAAGAAGAAGAAGAAGAAGAAGAAGAAGAAGAAGAAGAAGAACTTGATGCGATTGTGGGTTTACTTTACTCTGAATAAGTTGGTTAGTTGGTTGGCTTCTGATAGCGAGCGTCTTGCTAAGGTTGATGACTGGAGGAAAAATGCAATGTAGTATCTCACGTAATTTAGCTTCATTCACATCTTAGTAGAACAGTATCCTGCATGTACAACCTAAAGCATCCGCGACCAGGGCCAGAGGCTAAGTACATAGAGCAACTTATATAACAGGTTTCAAAATGAATATTTCTTCTCTCATCAAATAAAGTTAAACTTGTGATGAAAACATCTTTGAGTAGTTTATATTTATTTACAGCTTTCAAAATCTGTACACATATTATGGGGGGATGGTTGCAATCCTGTATTAAAATCAGCTCACGACAATGTAGATTAAGTGAACGCTTTTAGTTAATGAAACGCGTGATCAAAGCTTGTCGGGTATTACAGAGACATTGCATAACTTGAATCTGCTTGACTCACGAGTTCTGTACTCAAATAAAGATGTCAAACTTCAAGAACTGTAATAAACATATCTAGCGTTGTTACTCGCTTATTATGAAGATTGGTCTGACGGCAAGGTTTCGTTGTAACTATCAAAATTTCTCATTCAGTTTACCTCGTCATGCGATTTTTGTGAGAGACAGATGCTCGCTCTGGAAATGGATGAGCCATAATACTCAATCCCTAATGTTGAATTATTTGACATAATTAATGGGAATGAATAGAACTTCCTTTTATTCCCATTAACCGACTCATTCAGCCTTGTAGGCTCAGCCTTCAGCAGACAAAGAAAATCTTAAGCAATTAGTTTCAAGTTAGGTACACTAAAACCAATCAAATGTCAATAAAATATACAGAATAGCAACCCTGAGTCACTGACAGGAATTAAAACGCACTATGATGAAACATATACACAGAGCAGACCGTATGAAGAGTGGGAGTAGTTTATCTACAGCGACACCGCGTGAAGTAAAATATCAACCTGATTTCCTTAATTGATTTCTTTAACACTTGGAAATTCCTAAACCTCATCATTAGACCTCCTGCATACCCCGCTCTCTTTCTCTAATCACTCTGTTGCGAGACATCAAGTAATTTATTCCTGACGTCATTTGTTTACTACTAAGAATACCGGAAAGTTGGAGAGATTATGTGTGTAGTGTTTAACGCCCGCTTTTACTACATTCGGCACCGCAGGCGATGACACTGATGATACATGAGATGAGGATGGAGCACCGGTGGAATGAAATGGCGGGGGAAACCGGAGATCCCGGAGAAAACCCGCCCCAGCACCCTGTTGTCCACCACATATCTAACTTTGCGGTCGCCTGGGATCGAACCCGGGCAGCCTTGGTGAAAGCCAAATGGTCTAACCACTGAGCCACGGCGCGGCCTAAAGTATGAGAGAGGCTATGTATAATTTTAGAACTAAAATTTATAAATAAAACATAATTAGACATTTACACCAAAAAAGTGATCAGGAAAATGCTCCTTACTGCGCATTAGACAATTATTTGGCTATTTTCATATCGTTGAGTGCACTGAAAACTGTACTGTATTAAGCACAGTACATTTACAAATAATCAATTAACACGTATCAGGCAGTGAACAATGGAGAAAACAGCATTTTTCTGTTGTAGCTATTTTTAAAATAAAGACGTAATTAGGTAGTAATTGTCTTGAAACGGCTGCTGGAATTTAGGTTTTGGCAACTGGAAGGGTAGTAACTGGTACTTTGCCAATTCTAGCAGTTATAAAATGCAAAGCTAAATGCAGATTATGCAACCTGAGGATTAATCTGTGAATCTGACTCACTGATCACCAATACTAACAGTGACATGGACGAAGGCAATACATAGCATGCAATAACCTTAATTTTGTATGGAAAGATAGAGTCAGACTGAAAACTTCAATGCCATAGCCGGGATTTGAGCCATGGATTTTCTGGTTACCATCCAGCTGCTCTAACCCTTGAGCAACTATGGCCAACATGCCAACATGCCATTAAATTCTCCAACTGACTCGTGTTTTTCCCGGTAAACCACTTAGAAGTTCCCATAAACAAATGAGACAACTACTTTAATGGCGACTTACAACGTGTAAGAACTCTAAGGCCCGGGCTTTATAGTTAACCACTATTAGGTACAATTAATGGAAAATAATTTTTCTTTCACACTGGCCGTGTGTAGTCAAATCCCGGCGAATGGCATTGAATTTTTCAGTCTGACTCTATCTTTCCATACTTTAGCCTACACACGGCCAGTGTGAAAGAACAATTAATAACCCTAATTTTGTTAATTCCACAATTATTGAGGGGACATTATCTACTCAATAGCCTTATCTACATAAGGAACGTGATAAAAATTGTATATGTACATCTTTGAATTGATTTTTATAACTGTTGCATAAGGCTTCTCTATGCTTACATTAAGGAAGTGTGAAAATATTGTGTGTGCATATATTGAAGGCCAAAGTCACTTAGCATAAAAGAGTGTAATGGATCTTCTTAAGAAGTGGATAATCTATAAATTACCATTGACCCTTCACACGTCATTCTTCAGCAAATCGCTGGGTGAGCTCACCAAGTGACAATGTTTATATAGCTTAAGTTGACACTGAGTGTACCACACGTAGGTGGTAATACAATAACGGAAAAGCTGACAGAGTAAACGACGCTTACGTAATTTTAAAAACTAATGTTTTTACACAAATAATTATTATTTTCTCTGCAGTTTCTCATTTCAGAGAGATTTAGACATTGCATTATTGTCGTAAAGATGTCGTTTAATTCCACAGTAACATTACTTCTGTACTGTATATCCTTGAAACAATATTTTCAGAACAAAAAGCTATCTTGTGTAAACGAAGTTCCAACCGAAACTAAAATGAAAATGACTAAGTTGGGATCTAGAACTAAGACTATTTCCTGTTAATTTTAAAACAGACATGGATGAATCATTTTTTTCTTGCTACTTCTGTATTATCCTAAAGTTTTCCACTTTAGTTTTCCTTCAAAAAGTTATGGACGAATCACTTGTATTCTTAGTCATGTTTATTACTTGTTTTTGTTGTTAGTTGCAGAAAGCATTACCAAATCCGTATTAAGGATAAAGAGTGAATCAAGTGACGTGGACGAGCTTTATAGTCTTTGTAATTCGGATTTAATGTTCTTTCGCCTTGGTGCATGTACTTAATATTAACTCATTTATATCAGATGACCAATAAATGTTAGAAGCGCATTCTCAGCGTTAGATCAGATTGTGCCGTCTGGTGTCTGTTATTAAGTTCATCCTATAACCCAGCTTTGGTTTGTATGTACAGTTAAATATAAAATAATCTCTTAATCAGTGATACGTCAAAAGATGTTAGATACCCTGATTAAGGTATCTCAGATTGAGCATTACAGTAAAATACATACTAGGAATTTGTGAATTTGCTAGAGTGCGCGTGTGTGTATGTAAGTTTGTGGCCGCCGTGCGAAGATACGTTATAAAAAGGACAATAAATACGATTTACAATAATATTCCCAAACAATCATAATTACTGCTTTTCCAGGCGCAATGAAATGTACTGCCCAACAACTTAAAATCATGAAGCTAAGGGAAGTGACAATTTATGAGTGTGCAACATTACTATTCTATGAATCTTTGCCTTTTCGAACTATGAAAGTTTATTCTAGAACACTAACAGGTGGGGTGGTACGGCAAGGGGATAGGATAAATTCGTGCCTGTTAGTGTCTGGCATGGCTATCATTGGTAGCATATGTCAATCATTAATGCACAAAGATTTATTTATATAGTGAGAAGTGAGTTTTAAGGAACTTGTCACTATATTTCAGTATCAAATTTGGCGCAAACCTGTATTTTTTACATCACTTTCATCATTCATTTCTCATTGTTCATACTTAATTGTGTTCTAGTAATGCTACTTGCATTACAGAAGTACATCAAACTAAATCTGAAACCTACTTCTGCTAGGTAAACTAAACACTGTTGAGTGCACGAGTAATACGATGTGATATTTTATTTATTAAAACGAATAGGGTAAATTTTTCACTAAGTAGTCTATTTTCTATGTTATAGTTAGAAGACAAGGTGAATCTGAAATTCAATGGAAGACGTGCTCCTGATCTTCAAATAAGTATAGAACAAAAAGGTGACGATTAACGACTCAGGAATTCAATAGGACATTTCCACGAAAAATAGGGTCTCTGTAAATGTAAAATCAAAAATGATTTTCTCTACCCTTGCATGCGTTTTGTTTGGTGGGGATAGCCACTGCTCAGGATAAAAGATGCATATATTTAGTTCATGCGTGTGGAAACACTAAAGTACCTACGAAAGCCCCTTTAGTCGATATGTTACTCGTCATCTAAGTGTTAACTTTGCGGCAGCTCGATATTTGCTTGAACAAATACTGCGCTAACTTCCTATACGACAGACATAATTGGTTTCGCGTTGGCACTGTGGGTGGCGCAGTTCAAAAGTCAGAAAAATTGCATTATATAACAGCATCTTTTTAAACATTTCCTCATTCATCGTTGGACATCTTCTGCCCCGTTATTAAAGGACGTTAATCATCTTTGTACCAGTGCTCTTGTGCTTCAGACACCACTCTGAGATAATATATTATCCATCGTCATTTTATTTAGTTTAATGATGATAGTTTATCAAAGCATCAAGAGGTCAAATACTCCTAGTGATAATTACATCAAACGTAAAGGTAAGAATACTCGATTGTATAAGCTCTCCCTGAGAAAGTGTGCAAAACAGTAAAAGTCCACATCTACCATTGTAAAACACTTGTCCGCTAATGGCAAAGAAAATAGTTTTTGTCTAGAAAATGGAAAGAAGTAGTTTTATTCTCTGGATGGAAATGACGCATATATTGCCACATTCTCTACTACTTATCTATGGTAGTAAAGGAAGTCTCGAATTCTATCGAAAGAAAATGTGATATAAAATTAAGATAACGATTTGAATAGAATGGATGCATTAAGTAAATAGAAGAGAAACAGAAACCTTCATTTATCTGCCTAAAATCCTCGTTAAAATTAAAATTATTTTTACATATCATAAGAATCCAGATACTTCATAGAACTTCAGTTTACCTATCCTTTTACCTTAAGTTCACTTATCCAAATGACGTGCTAATGTGTAGACTTACAGCTAATGAGGTCAGCATCGTTCAGAGAAGGCCAAGAGTAACAATACCACGACACCTCGAATGTTTACAATTGCTGTGCAAGTTCTCAGAACTCAATAATGTAAACGTTTGCCTGAGATGACAAAATTCAAACATCCTCCATTTTCTGTTCTGTTTATCTAAACTTATTTTCTTTTGCATATTTTGCTTTCGTAATGATTATTGTTTGCGCGTCGTGCATTTCGAACCCAGGAAAAACATGAAAATATGAGTTGTTTATTGTTTCACAGAAAGTAGTTCTTGTAACGCAGAAATAATGGGCTAAAGATCACAAAATACTGCTTTTGTTGTGACTAATGAGATATGCAGACTATTGCGCTCAGTTAAAAGTTGTATAGCAATGATAAATATTGCATCGCTTCATGGTATAGCGATGTGTTTTGTAGGAAATTAATGTATTTATTTGTTCAAAATATGGATGTAGGTGACTTCATTAGGCCATGAATGGACTAGAAGAATCAGATAATTTCACTTCATGCCATAGCCTATATCGTTAGCCAAAATTTATTAAAGGAGCAAGTTAAGAAATATTAAAGAGAAGTTATAGTGGTATCGCGTCATTCACCTTCTTTAGTTGCGTGCGCGTTAGGAAAGGAAGTGTTATTGCAGATGCAAAAGCCGTCAAGATAGACACTGTGACACAATTTGCGTGCACCAGCGACCGATCTCAAACATTCACCTTCATCTTTCTGAAAGATGATGGATTTTAAACCACTTAGATGTGAACTTCGATTAATAAAACCACTATTTCCCTAATTTATTGAATGCATTCCTTAAATGAAATACTTATAATTCATTAATTATATAAGTTAAAATCCATAAGACATTTGCACCTTCGTTTCGTTCTAGATGACGTACCTAGTATTCAATGTTATTAAGGACTGTCTGACCACTACAAGAAGACAAGTGGGGCCTGAAGCGGGAGAGGGTTTATAACTGTTTATCTACCCTGGTAGTTGGTTATTTTTACTATGAAATGTATGAAAGGGCATATGAGTCGCCAATTGGGATTAGGATTCGGATTAATATGGATGGAATTCTGCAAAGACTTGATCTATTGTACCTATGCCCACAAAAGGGCCATCCACGGGAGGAAGGATGAGGCCAGAGGAGAGAGAGGGCGGCCGTCCCAAGGAGCCACGGCATTGCAGAGGGCATGGTTGCTACATTTCACTTAGTTAGGCAAGGACAAGGGACAAGGATCCTATTGTGGTTCGGAAGTGGTCCCAGCAGCCAGTTCGGAGACCAGCAACCGACCTACCAGAGTAGGAAGTGGTTTATTCAGAGCATATCATCCCGCATTGTACCGCCGTGACAGGGCGCTGATGACCGCCGTAGTTGAGCGCCCTTAGACAACAATTATATATTATTATTACCCGCCGACACTTCTATGCTGAAAGAGGCCACCAGATGAGAGATGATATGAAATAATAATGGAGATGAAATGGAGGGACAGGAAATTCAGGGGATGTAATTAACCTACCCAGCATTGGCCTGGCGAACCCGGTAAAATCCCCCCAAAAACATGGGTCAGGTAGGTGACCACGGGAATCGAACCCGTCGGTCACGGGAAATGAACGAAACCGCCTGAGTCATCCCGCTCGGTAGTGTCATCCATGCTGCCATATCTAATCCTCGTTTAGTAACTGCAGTGATAGGTACTATGCATAGGGAGTTATGTGACAACAATTTGTATTTTAGATGATCCTGGCATCCTTGTCAAATCCGGAAGGCAAGCATAAACATCATGCGGTCTACAAAAGTGATTACGTTACGCATTTTTCTGCCTTGCTTTTTTGTGTTGGGTGGACAGTACACTGTGGCATATTCAAGAATAAAAAGTATGGCATAAGATTATTTATAATTTTTTTCTTTCCCTGTTATGCATACGTATAATAGATAGATGTATTCTTCAAAAATTTTCATATCGAGATTTCACTGATAGTTTTGAGAACGTGGTCATCGTGCACGCATACTGTGTCTGTAAACAGGGTTAACTATAAAAGTAGATTTAATACCGAACATGGTAGTTAAGTTCATCCTCTTTCAAGGATGCTTCACGAAGATATCCAAGAATATACTCCCTCACCAAAATATTGTTTATATGGTAAAATGTTCACACAGTTTTATTCTCTCAAAAATGTTTCGAGTTTCGATTAATTTCTAAATATTTAAGAAATTTGCTTGACAAAATTTTGGAAATAGTGTCTGAAATCTCCTTATTCTTCTTTAAACTGGTAAAAATAGAAAAAAATTTTAACTACATAAAAAATATGGATCTCGTTAAGACACCCATTTTAGGTATCAAATGGTGTTTTCTTCAGGAAATAATCAAATTTTTTATTATTTTCGTGAACATACATATCTGAAATTGGAAATCGTTATTCTATTTTTTACGAAAAGAATGGATTTTCGAAGCATCGCATAGCGACCAGTTTTTACTGTTACTTAGATCCTACTGTAGCAAAAAGAAAATATTTATGTATGTATTAAAACGTTTACTACAAATATCTAACTTGATTAAAATGTAGTAGAATGAAAAATAAAAGTTTTAAAGAATAGTTGGTAGACGAATAATTGAAGTATGCTGCGTGAACACATATTTTTTCAGTTGTAAATATATTCTTTCTGATTGTAATTAAGTTTATTACATTTGTGTAGTTCGTTTGAAAATACTATCTTCTTTATTATTGTGTCCATTTGGCAATATCATATATAACACACTGCGAAATTAAAGAATGAATTATTACACAATATGAATTATTATTTATTTGGAGCCCTATTCTTAATCGAATTTGTGCACAGCTAATTTTTGTATTAAAGTAATTACTATAACCATGAGATGGACTTCGTGAGAAGTATCTAAGTCATAGGGCACGTTTACGCTATGCAGTTCAACACACTGCAGTATAATTATTAAAATGATGCACGAACGGGGAATTCCGGAAAATTCACTTATTTGCCATCCGCTTGTCACAGTAATTAGACGAACTTACGTTTTTCCCTTGCCTTGACCTGACTGCACGTGTAAAGATTCGCTAGACCATCACGTGCAGAAGTAACGCTTCAACAGTTCTGGAGTGTGAACCACGCCGGTTCATAAGCATATCCTCGACCACAAGCTCTGTGGTTACGCTAATATGTGAGGCTCACATTCGGGAGCTCTGGATTTGATTTCCAACGACCCTGCTTGGTAGGTAAACACTGAAGTAGTTTTTACTGTACCACGATTTCCTTACTGTTCATTTCCATAATACTCCATTTCTTTCTTAACTCTTCAATGGTAACAGGGTTTTGGGGCGTGTGTTGGTGCCGGACTGATATCCCCCATGGACATTAGAAGGTTGTTTGGCAGATGGGCTTTATATCGTCCTTTCTTGTTCTTAATCTTATCAGTGTATTAAGACTTTGTGCTAAAATAAATTAATAATCTTAAACTTAATATATTTTGGTAGTATGAATGCTGTGACGTTAAATTATAAACTAAAATTAAATGCCCTATTTTACATTCAAACAATAAACTACCAGAACAAGTAAGGTAACGTAAGTTTGGTTTACTTAAATAGCTTCTATATTAATTCAGTTTAGATGAAAGCTATTAGTTATTCCAAACATTCCTACTCAAGCACGAAACATGAAACATTATATTACAGTGAATTGTGATTTGCTAATAAACATTGCAGCTGAAGAAGTCCTCAAGCCTGAAACTGTCTCTCTGGCCTACCTGCGTGCCGCCCATAGTCTCATGTGATTCCTTCACTTCATCCCTTCCTCCAAAATAGTATCCAACCATAATGGATTTATTCAAGATGTCTTTGTTTTACCTATACCGTTACAGTAAATGTATAGCCATAGCCGACCGTGGCTCGATAGAAACAACACAAGAGGTGGCTCAGTGTGCGTTCGAAAGATAAACAGATCGGCAAGATGCCTTACATTCATGATGGACACTGCAGTGGACAAGTAATTTAGAAGTGTAAATCATGGAGATGCGTATATGATTGTGGGCACCACACGAACCAAAGCAATAGAATAAATAACATATCCCCTTTAACAAATTTTAGATAATTAGCTAGCTGATTTCTGTAGAGTGTGTGTTGTAAATATATCATTTTAGGAAAGTCGAGAATGTTCTAGAATACTGCTGCACAATATTTTCACATGGAAGCTCTTCAACCTCTTGATCCAAGATTTGACAATGTGACCCATGATGTGATGGTTCCTTTGTAAGGGACCAGATTTCTTGCCATTAGCAGTTTATGCGGAATTAAGAAAGTGTATTATGATTATGGATTGTGCTGCGCATCATATTATATTATATTCATATATGAACAGTGCATACATGATGGCACAGTAGCGCATGAAGGGGCAAGAGTAAATTCATATTGTCAGCCTCATCCATACGATAAGCAAGATGGTCAAACGTCTTACAACCGGAATGTTAGATTACACAAGTCACTACTAGTCCTAGTTGCTCATATTCCTCACTATGCTGAGCACATAGACCGAAAAAACCCTCAATCTCTTACAGGTGAAACCATCCGCATAATGCCGGGAATCGGAATACCACGGTCCAGTGCACTGCAACAAGACCAGAAGCTCATATATTTAAGGATGTCAAAATCCTTTTCTACACATTATCCGTTACCAATATGTTTTAGATTTGGCAGTGAACTAGTATTGTAAACTAGAAAGATGTACTGATTGCAGCGATTACACATATTTAATATCAAAACGTCTTATTCTGGGAACCATGAATTAAGCAGTGCTAACTAATAAATTTTAAAACAGATTTCACCCTAAAAATTTTGGTCTCATTGTATGTCTTCTTCCTTAGGTATAGTGCAACACCTTTTTTGGGAATCCCTCTTATGGCAGCCTACCAACATGCTGTCCCCATTCATTCCTTAATTTATTACTTTTTCCAAAGAATTTATTCTTATCTTTTTCTTATTTTTTAAATAAGATTCGGATGATTCATTCGCTGGAGAATTAAACATAAGACGTCTCTAATCTCTTGCAAACAGTGCATTCGTTATATGTTATAACTAACATCACTAACTCACTTGAGAACCACAGTTGAAGGTGCACCAGAAATGCGCTCTCACAATAATGTTCGAAATTCTAGAGTTGCCAAACGATCGAGAAGTGGGTAAAAGGGAAACTACTAGAAGGTTTTGGTTTTCTGCCGATAGCGTTTCTCGTATTTAGCTGGGTGAGACCGCTAGCACGTCTGCTTAGCTATTGTGCATTTCTCCAAATTCCCGGCAGTAAGTTCCCTAAGGTTTGGGTCATAACAAAAAATAAAAATACTTTGTTGTTAGCGAGGGTCTTAATTACCAGGATCATATCAGTGCCGCCGTTGTACCAGAATTTGCTTCATAGTTCTTTTATATGCGTGTAAAACTGCTGATACGGCGCTGTCGTTTTTAAGCACACTTCAAAACATCGGCCTGAGCCGGGCTTGAACCTGCGACCTTGGCTCATCCCGCTACGTCACAGTATTGATATAATATTTGGTATTCCATTAATGTAATAATACATAATCTTGTTTAAGCATAGTTCAAAGTTAAGAAATAATATATATATATATATATATATATATATATATATATATATATATTACAGTTTACTGTAATATGATTAAATATGTACATCTTTTAGTAACAAGCTCTTGCAGTGGAATTGAGAGAGGAGGGAGGAAGACTTGAAAAGTAATTTGCAATTGAAAATAGACATTTTAAAATGGCTTATTGCAACGAAACATTTGATAAAATTGTGTATTTAAATTAGCTCTACATTTTGTCCGCAGCTAGTCTTTTTCTCTTGTAGATTCTAAATAAGGTGAAATAATACAACATTTTATTAAATTTTGGTATTTCATCTTTCGTAGAAATTCACAAGCTTTATTTGACATGCGCATTTTATAAACATACATAGTTTGAGAAAAATCGTTAACCATTAAAAGCAATATTAAAAAGAATAAAAAAGAAAGAAGTAATTCAAATATTCTGCATAGAGCGTGGTTGGGTATGATTTAATGAAAAGCTTTGAAAGATGCTGAATTTAAATGTGAAGCTTGGTATTTACTTTTCGTTTTTTATTTATACTGTTCACACACACACACACACACACACACACACACACACACACACACACACACACACACACACACACACACTGCACACACAGAGAAGGGGAGCAGAGATAAACACACACATTAGCGCGCAGTCCTATCTTTTTTTCTACTTTCTTTCTTACGTTTTGCTTTCTTTCTTGCGTTTTGCTTTCTTAGTTTCTTTCTGTCCGTCTTTCTTTCGTAATCTTTAAATTACACATGTCTCGTGAAATCTCAATGTTACATTTTTGGTGTAATTTAATACTGCTTTACCTACATTACGAATATCCTAAAATACGTCAGTTTCGGATAGCTAAAATATTTTGGGGATATAAAACTCTTTACATAATTTATGGAATTAGAATAGGAGCTGTGCGGATGTTTTAATGCTAAATTCTGCAAATATTAAGGTATATAAATAAACTTTCGAAGAAGCATTATGATAATCCTTTTAGCAATAGCTGCCTATATTTTGTATTGTCTTATGTTACGTTAGTTTCTAATTG
The DNA here is from genome assembly GCA_030765055.1 of Mantis religiosa. Lineage (NCBI taxonomy): Eukaryota > Metazoa > Arthropoda > Insecta > Mantodea > Mantidae > Mantis > Mantis religiosa. Next base: position 90,274,247 of record CM060951.1, read on the forward strand.
TAGTGATTTGTTTAAATTGCTTAGAATGACAGAGCTGGTATTTTATCTATACTCCACATTTAAATGTAATGGTCATATTAAGGTATTATACATTAATCTCTACACACTTTCACCTGCCATTCTCAAACTATGGGAAGGATAGGTGAAAAACTTGACAAGAGTAAAATTCCTACCTCCCAGCTGGGAATTGAACCCGTGACTCCTCTCACAGCAAGCAGGGGCTACCCAATCAAGCTATGAAACCAGTCCCTATGTGTGCCTATGGTGCTTTTTGCATGTAGTTTCTCTGTGCATTAAATGTTCAAAGGACAAAACTACTGTTTGGATTTCATAAGTTTTAAATTCTAATGTCAAAGCTATTTCATCCTGACAACTTGGATATTTAGGAGCTCAATTTACGAACCTTCTTATACCGCCGGGTATTTTCAATACTGAAAAAATTATCAAACTGTATTAAGCGAAATCCAAGATTACTCTGTATGCAGTACATAGAAAGTTTATCTCTTTAATCATATATAGTAACAGTGATAGACAATTCTGAGAACACTAAGTACATTCGGTTTCTTTTATAACTTTGTTCATTATACCATAAAAGTCTGTCTGTCTCTTAGGTTTTAATAACCTGGCGACCTCGTTGAAAACTGGAAAAAATGCCACAAGTTTCGGGTTTTCTTACTGGTTTTGAGTACTCAACGACTGCTGTAACGACCATACACTTAGTAGTTGAAGGTCTCTGGGTGAAATTTGTTTCAAGTTTCTTTTCTTTCTTTCTTTTTTTTTTTTTTTTTTTTTTTTTTTCCTTTTGTGCTTCATCCCAAACTTGTCTATACCAGTCAAATAATAGAGGGGAAAAACAAAAACTGTAAAACGGGCGTAAATAATTACAACGCTTAAAATGTCATAAGCAATTGAAAACACAAGTGAAGCTCACATCTTATGCTATAAAATCTACCGTAGGAAATTTTGTTGTGTGTTCTATTTGAAAAATTGGATAACAGGAACTTATTTTTGCGTAAGTCCTACATCTAGGTTGTATCTTTTGTAGATTGTTTATTCACTTACAATGTATAGCGCCTTAGTATATATAGTGCGATCCATATAGGTAAACCTGAACCATTTCAATGGGGCATAACTTTTGAACCAATAATAGGACATACGTGCAACTTTGAGAGATATAATACACAATTGGTAGATTACATTACACTACATCTCAGATAAAATGTTGGAGGTATCCTCCACCAGCATCTATACATGTTTGCACTCGTCTTACCATATTCTCTAAAGTTTTACGGAGATGATATCGAATTGAGAGAAGGTTATTTCAAGCAAGATGGAGCAACGTGCCATACATCTGACACCATGAAACCTATAACCAGTTTCTTTGATAATCAAATAATCTCAGAAGGTCTGTGTCCCCCTAGATTCCCTGACCTAACCTCACCGGATATTTTCTTGTGAGGGTATCAAAAAAATAGAGTGTACAAGAATAGGCCACGGAAAATTGATGTTCTCAAGGAATCCATATGGCCTATTGAAATGGTTCAGGTTAATACAGACCGCACTACTAGTAGCCCTACAATAGCATCATGTTAAGGAAAAAATGTTCCTCACGAAGTCCAGAGGGCAGCCTGGTTGAAAGGGTTGCTCATTTTCCTCTCTGGCAGTTCTAGTAGAGTATCGATCTTTAAGCCAAGAAATGTTAGAGATTTTGACACATCTCTGAGGTTGTCTGCCTATTTCCTGTAGTTCCTTCACTTCTTTCATTTCTCCTATGGGAATATTTAAGTCGTGGTGCCCCTTCTTGTATAGCCTATACCATTTCATGTGCCACAGCCTCAATTATGTGGGTGTCTTTCTGTAACATCAGCACGTTCCTATTAATTTCCTTCTTTCTCGACTTAGATATAGTCACAGCACTCGTTGCTATTGGCTTCTAGGTTTCTACGAACGCGAGGAGCATTGTTTCAAATAATCGAAACAGATGTAGAATAAAATATATTGTTTCGCAGTGTTAGCGAGGAGTTTGGTAGTAGTACATGTAAGCTTTCGCATACAGTATCCCTAGATTGGGGGGATACTAGACGCGTTATGTAAGAGAAATCGGGTATGTATAAAACTTTTTTCACAAGCTAATTTAACTTTATCTGATAGACACACTGTTTAATAGACCTTAAATTTCTAAGCTCTCATTTTGCTCCACTTTACAATTATGTAACCAATTTTATTCCAGCATAGTCAAAATTCACATTAAAATAAATTTGTTAGCATATTAGACTTGTCTGCTATACTTATATAGACATTCCTGATCTATTTTTCTTCCTGATTTCATTTAATGTAATTGCGATGTTATACACTGAATAAAATAAAAATACTATAAGAAAAATGAAAATAGCCATAATAATGGGAATAATAAAGAATAGTAATCTCAATTAATTTTGTATATTTTTCATAAAATGGCAAACGAATAAAATTATGAATAAATAAACAGCTTAGAATTTATATTTAGATTTCACTCTCTTAGAAGACTAGAAATAAAAAGTGGGTATTAAAATTGAAGCGATCTCTTACCTGTTTCTTCTTCGCTATTGCTGTCTTCAAGGGAACCACAAGTTAAAAATCATTAGAAACGGATGATAAAACAAAATCGTTAATGTGGGGCACTCTACAAACCCCTTAAAGCCGTTATTTTCTCAAGAATATACTGACTAATGAGAACTTAGGATTCTTTACTGTAAACAAAACAAAACAGTGGACGAAGAAGCGGAGTTACAAATGTTTTACAGAGTTTTATGTCCAGCGCCTAATGCTATGAACGTGCCAAGAACTATACATTAACGTTAAAAGGAAAGTGGAATGCATCATTTGAAAGCCTAATTTTTCTTCCTTCCAGCGCGTGTGTTTCCTTTAATGTTACATAAGTAAATTACAAGGTATTTCATAGCTCTGTGCACCGCAGTTCTGATTATGGTATAGCGTGCAGAACAAGGTTGTGTGAAAAACTTACCTTGTCATACCTATAGTCCTTTATGGCCTTGTTATCCAACTCCGCGGAATATAAATGACGTATCATAAAAATAAAATAGCGAGCAAGAATATAACTGTGGAAAATGCCCTTATTCTTTCCTAATATTCTGTCACAAAATAAGGAATATTATCTTTATTATTAGATGAAATTCAAAATTAACTATTTCGTTCATACACTTTTTTATATTTAAACGCAAAAGGCATTTCTATAACGAGTACCACCAAAGACTACGCACGCCATTCCCCGTTTATTTTACGTGAATCATTTCTCACAGAGAAGACTGGCTTCTAGTTTGCCTAGATTGTGTAACGATTGTTTCGGTTTAGTCACCGAGAGATGAAAAATATTTAAATATATTTAAATATGTGGTTTAAAAATCGGTATCGACATGTTAAACTGAGTAAGAAAAGCAATTGTTAAAATTCAGTAGGTTATGAGATGACGCAACATGTAAATTAAATGATGTGAATGTCTTATGATTGGTAGTTTTAAGAATGACATTATGTAATATGTGACGTGGACCAGTAAAAATTAAGTTTTATTGGTAGTTACGGTAACGAGAGGATGAAAAATCAATAATTTTGGTAAAACAGCTAGGAAAGAAAGCGTCTTTTGATTGCGTAACGTCGAAGAAAACAGACGTGTTTCGGATTGTGGAATATCGAAGTGAAGGGACTAAAACATTAAAATAATTAAAACTTATTTTAATAAATTCGTATAGAAGAAATGTCATTCTTATGTAAAGTGTATACAAATGGCACAAAGTACCGCAATTAAATTACAAGTTTGGGTGTTAATAAATTGAACAAAATTTACTTATTTCTGAATTTATTTAACAAAATGATTCCTTCACTTGCGACCACGCCTTAGAAAAGGGTTCTCATGTAACGACTGAAGCAGATCCGAAAATTTTATATGCATCGAAACATCATCGTGGTTTCTTCATCATCACCATCCAGAAGGGCAGCAGAGATACCACGACCCCAGTCACAACGCGGGACAAGTGCAGGTGAGAATAACCCCGCTATACGTGACCGTCCCAGACTCCGAGAACACCACCACCCCCCCCCCCCCCAGTACCCAAAACTCCTGTTACAAGGGGAGCGCTGATCATTGAGTAAGCATTTGCCAAAATTTGAAGAAAAATAACTAAATAAAAGTACCAAATACTTATAATGTAATGCGAATATCTTTACTGACAAACAGTTTAAGTCATAGCTTTGAAAGTTATTTCCATGTGATATAATAAACTATAAAGTATACAATAGATTTACAGACCTTTACCATCAAATACAATTAAAGATTTGTTACAATGTAATTCCAGTTATTCTCCAAATTTCTTTCGTATATCCTGGAACAAAGTTACATTATGTTGCCTATGGTTTTGTACGACGAAAAGAGTAGGTGATATAATGAAGCATCTTTCTTTTTTTCTCTCTCTCTTTTTTTCATTTATACCCGGCCTTTAACTGCAGTGGTCATATCGGCGGCCGTTCTCCTTTGGAACATATCGCATACGTTGGGTTTTTTAATCATTAGATCACCCATACATTCGCACTTTCATTCATACTTCCAGACTCTGGGGAAGATGGGGAATTATCTTGGTTGTAGTAAAATCCCTCCAGCCGGGAATCGAACCCGGGACCCCTCGCACGGCAGGCAGGTGCTGTACCGACTGAGCTACGGGGCCAGCCAGCATAGTTCTATCGTGCTCCATTTGTTAGGTTCATATTTTGGCAAATTTCACTGGTTTGTCTTGAATGGTGTAACTCGTGGCCCCAGGATCTGGCTGTAACAACTATTGGGTTGCGGTAGCTTAGCTCGCGCACCTATGGAGGTAACTCCATTTAGGTGTTTGGCATGGTGTATGGTAGCAATAACAGAAGGTTGTCTGCTTCTTGTGTTTACTGCACGCAGTTATCGTGACGAATACAACAAAATAGTATTCTAATTTTGTTAATATGTTAGGTTTTGCTTGAAGATAGTCACATGTGGATTGTCAGTACAAAGCTACACAGAAATTATCCAATGTCGACATCCCCAAAAGTCAGTTTTAGGCCACAAAACTGAAACAAGCTGACTCCGTGCTAAGAGAAATACACAGCCTGGGGAAACATTGGGAGAGATGCAGGACTATGGGGGAGAGAAGCCCAAGAAAATTTCTGCCTGCCATTACAATTTTTTTAATGGCAGAATACCTATAGTTGACTGGTTGCCTCGCTCTTCAAATTTAAATCCATGTGATTTAACTTGGAAATGGTTCCGGTAAAAGCTTATAGTAATAATTCCCTACATTCTCAACGAATTAAGAAATATATCTGCTGTTAAGCTTGCTAGAGGCAGAGGAACTATTTTTGTAGCACATTTATAACGTATGATAAGTTTATGAGGTATATTTATGCTGTTCCACGTGTTAGAAATTTTAAGGAAGAGGCAGTGGATCAGAGCAGTTCCCTAGGAATATCAGACTACCAGCTGCACCATTCAAGAGAAATGTGAAAACTTGATGTTACAAATGGGGCTTAATATACAGTAGAGCATGATTGATTCTATTCCAAGAGCAACATATTGGAGTACTGTAATGTATTTCTGCATGCGAATGTATTTCCAAACAATGGCAGCCCTCAAATTCATTGTTACCAGCAGTGATGGTTTAGTACATGAAATATATTTCCTCTCTCTGAAGTATGAGGCAAATGTACTACAAATCCACGAATATGTGGATTTAGAGGCACATCTGGCTTTCTGGCAAGATTAATATAATTTCATAGCAATGCCATAAAACAAAGTGTGAGAATAACTTAACAATAATATAACAAGGTAAAGCTAGTAGCAATAAGAATATCCTTGTGATTTTAAAGCCTTTATGCTCTACTGTTTCATAAAACAACTTGTTAGCTTGAAATTATTTTCCCTTGCTAAGAGAGTAAGAACAATTTCATTCAATTTACTTTCTAAATGAGATGAGGTGACATTACATGAGAAGCTTATTATTTCATAAACGAATTCAAGAAAACATGCACTACATATTTTTAGGCTTAAAAATATAAGAGCAATAATGTTAAATGAACTTCTTCAAACACTGTCAAGAACTGATCTTTTAGTGAAGTTGGATTCCTTAAAAGAAAAATGAGGGTAAAAGTATTTTAATAGTTTTTATGTTAATTCTCAAATAATAATTTGATTCTGCCACTGTGCACCATGCCAAATAACGTAAACTGTTCTGCAAGTTCAGTTATCCTCTGTAAACGCATGACCTAAGCTCATGAAGAGCGACGTCATCCAAGTCGAGTGGGACTCAAAGCGGTCAGACGTATCATTCAAGATAAACCTGTTGTATTCAATGGCTTCTTTCTTTCTTTAAAATATCTAAAGTTTTTCGCTCTTATCAGTTATGCAAATTAGTTCAAGTAATTGAATTATCTACTTATTTTTAATTCTATTTTCAGGATAACTTAATTTCCAATATTTACGCAGTAAAATAACTACGCGAACCTATCATAACTTTTATCCACGTTTCGAGTACAAGAAGTCATAACTGTAAGCTCAAAAGTAGTATTAAACCATCATTTTTATGTCATCCCCATTCTTATTCTATCAAAATTATGTAGAATGAAACGAGAGAAAGAACCCAGAAGTATAAGTAACAGTTTTTCAGTATTAAAACTTACAATTTTAGATAATTAAAATTTATTACACCCTCATAAGAATCGTAAACGTATTTTATTATAAAAAGAAGTAATTATTTAATCACAGATATTTTAAAAGAGTTTTCTCTCTACACAGCGTCTGTATGAACCATTTGAAAGCTTTATTAATTCAGGCTCGTCTTTGTTTTTATTTATGTGAAGAATGAGTCTACGTTCAGCTTACCTTGCAGCTCCTAAGAATAAGCTACCGTTTGAATGTAAGTCATTAAATGAAAAAGGGAGAACTAAATTATTCTCAAACATAAAATATGAATGTCAATTGCTTTAACAACCAGTGTACATTGTTGCATATTACTTAATAATGATTTACAGATCGAAATATTAGATTCTGAAACTTTTGTTCTGGAAGCTACTGAAGTAAATCACTACGAATGAATTGGAAAGTATAATTTTAGTTATTTGAACTTTTATCGTGTTATCCAATGACACAAAATTATCAAATATATAGTTAAATGATTTCTTATTTGTGTTACATGATTATTCCGCTATTTTGTGGCCTAAATCTAGCTCTTTTGCGTAGCATTTCGTTAGGTATAACTACAAACCAAAATTAATATTTATATGCATTATATTGTTTCCAACAGAAAACGTGCCTTTGTGCAGAACTATGTTTTTATGATAAAATTGAAGGGAAAAATTTGCATGGGAAAGAATATAAATAAGGTGTCTAGGCCGATTAAAAGCTTTGAAGAAATTGTGGCCGTTGTGCTCAAAAGTAGGTAGAAATCTGCTCTTTTACTAAAACCTCCATATTTCTCTTCAGCTTTCTTGGTTTCCAGACGTTTTTAGTAAAAGTGCAGATTTCAGCCTACTTTTGCGTGTGTTTGGGTATATGTGTATGTGTTTTCTTTAACATTTTATAAATGGGCAGCTAAGTTCTGAAACGCTAAGACTGAATTTAAAAAGAAATCTGATGCGGCAGCCCTAAGAGGGCCAAAGCCTACCAACCCTACTGCCGGCCTCACGCACAGCAGAGGTGGGCAATCATCCAACCCATACGGGCAGAAGATGTGGTCAGCATCTCGGCATCCCCCAGCCGGAATGTTGGTTTTCGTGACCAGTGACGCTTGCCTAGCATAAGCTCCTCACTTTACTCACGATGCTGAGTGGGCAACGGTCCTATAACCGGGACTTAAAATCCGCACCCCATGGCTGAGATCGAACTCGGGCTGCATTCCGTGGCCAGGGACCAAGGTATAGTGCCTTAGCCCGCTACGCCACGGTGCAGTACAACACTGAATGGGGCAGGGAAATTGTAAATAAAATAGAATTAATCAGGATAATTATGAACAAAATAATGTAAGATACAAAATTAGAATAAGAATGGTAATATAAACAAGCAGAATTGATTAACATAGGAAAGGTTTGAGATAAAACAATGTGCAGTGGAATGAAATATAATCAAACGCCAAAATGTGTCAATGAACATTAGTTGTGACCTGAAATGAAGTTTGTGTAACTCTTTATAGATTTAACTCCATAATAAATAACATAGATAGGCATTTCCATTTTAGTATAAACTTCTAGACTAACAGATTCCAAATATTATGAGGTAGTGCATGTTCTTGGCCGGTACAAAGCAGCTAATGCAAGAATTGGGCACCTTAACACTTTAAGGTAGTAGTGAAAAGAGTAGATTACACATAACTAGGCATAGTTATTTCCAAGCATTACATCTAGGACTAAAGGAATGTAGGTTTACCTATTACCAGACTTTATGGTGTAATGTCACAGATAACAAAAAACTCCCACCCCTCGCAAAGTCTTTAGGTGTCTTCAGACAAACCACGAAACCACGTCTAACTTTCCATCAGTGACACAAGCTAGCCGTTGTGTACATTCCATGTATTGACATTGGTGTAAGAGGCCAACTATTTCATAAATCGTCATTATTTTCGCTAATTACTTTTAACCTGTTCTTAACCCCTTAATTACAGATTGTTCCGACACGTCAGCTGAAAATATTTTTGCCTGTGGTTTCTGTATTTCTGATCGCAAGTACTGTAGTATCTAGAATGATATTAAACCATTTGTGTTTTTTCAACTGTCTCTGATTAAAGATACTTCAAGTCTGCAAAAACAGGATGTTAAACCATCACTGCCCTATATAAACAGAAACACTACCAACATAGAAATTATAGAATCATCAAGTCACTATTGGAGTACGTCATCTAAAACTGAATTTTTGGCCCATTGGCATGTTGACATAATAGCTTAGTTGGTTAGAACAATGGCGTGAATGTAGAAGTTTCATAGTTAAAATCCCTTTTATCAAACTGTTAGTCTGATTCTTCTTTTCAAGTTTGCCTATGCTCAGCATATTTTGAACAATTTACCGGAATTTTTATCACCCAAACTGTTTTCAAATTGGAAATTAATTGTTCTTTCACAACAGCCGTGTGTAGGACAAAATATGGAAAGGTAGTAACAGACTGAAAACTTCAATGCTATAGCCAGGATTTGAACCACGGATCTTCTCAGGTCTTTTGGTCCATTAACCTAGTATGGTCTGAAGTATAAAGCCCGGGTCTTAAAGTACTTACAGCATAGTAGGTCACCATTAAGGTAGCTGTTTTATATATCTAGGAGTACTCCTAGGGGTTTGCCGGGAAAAACACAAGTCAGTTGAGGAATTTAATGTCATTTTCGCACGTTGTGCGTTGTAGCTTAATGGTCAAGAGTATCCGGACGAAGACCGGATGATCAGTGGTTCAAATCCTGGCTATGGCATTGAATTTTTCAGTCTGACTCCGCCTTTGCATGTTTCAAAATTGCCTATAAAATGACTCATAATAATTATTTTACAAAAAGTACCCTAAAATTGATATTTATTTTCTTATAAATACTGTACAGAAACTTGTGAATTAATGCATACGTAAACACGAGGTACGTCCAGCAAGTAAGTTTTCTGTTTGGTAATAAAATTAAATTGTGTACAGATACAGAAAAAATTATTTATTGCACAAAATTCTACAACTCTTAAACTACTTTTCCACATAACTGCCGAAATTTTGCAGGCATTTGTCAAAGCGAGGCACAAGTTTTTGTATACCTTCTTCATAGAAGTTTGTCGCCTGTGTCTTCAACCAGCTGGAAACATTTTCTTTCAGCTCTTCGTCATTGTTGAAGTGTTGTCCGCCAAGGAAAGATTTGAGATGCAAAAACAGATGAAAATCGCTAGGACCGAGGTCAGGGCTGTACACGTCCCAGCCTAATCCCTGTAGAATGTTTTTCGTCGCATTTGCAGTGTGTGATTCTGCGCTGTCGTGAAGAGACGCAACACCTTTTGACACCATTCCTCGGCGCTTAATCTGTATTGCGCGGCGCAATCCTAGTATTCAGAAAACGAATCACAGATCTGATTTCACAGGCGGTGGGATTTTCAATCAACACCGACATTGTAAAGAAGCACAACAAAACGTACGTGGCTGACAGCGATCTCACAATGGCGCACGTTTCTTCTCCTTGATACAGAGCGTCTACCGCGCATGTGCGGAACTGGATCGCAGCGCTGCAGCGGAGATAAATTGAAACAGAACTTACTTTCTGGACGCCCCTTATATAACTATTATACAAGTGAAAAGAAGATATATGAATAATGATGAGATAATTTAGAAAACTAATTGTGCATTTGTTCTATGTTCTTAAATTAAAAATAAATAACATATTTTTACCAAGAGTTTGAAAAATTCAGGTTCTCAGATATATGTAACAATCATTGCAAACCAAGAAGATTTCGCAGCCTTTGACACGACACAACAAGTACAATTGCAACCTGTCTGTAGTACCTACTAACGGAAAAAGCGAAAAACTGGCCCGTCCCATTTCTAGTTTAGTACATTAATTAATAACAATCATTATCGCACCTGCTCCCCTAACAATAGCCACTTCCCCACAAGCAAGATTTTCCATACTAATCACTAAATAAGAAGCGATTTTCTACCCAATATTGGAATAAACAATGTGTAGTTATTCTTACTTTTTAGTTGAAATGTAAAATTTCTGTTACTTGAAAAAGTATATCAATGATATAAGCGTCCATATATACCGCTATGAAATGACTAAAAATAATCAATACAATTCTTCAGAAATGTCTATGAAGCAATAGTTAAAAGATGACATCCTATCAGAATCTGGGCTTTGAGTATCGTTATAACATATTTTACAATTTTCAAGTCTATGCCTACGCTACTTCACATAGAAACATTAACTCAAGGACATAAATGTATTATATGAAATCAAGAATCGGCCAATGCCAACCGAACAGCGTCAAAACAAAATAATTGAAGTACGCAATTAAAAATGGATGCCGCCATTGACGATGATGCAGCAATATATTTTATGTTTCTACAAACAGCATTAATAGCTTCCGTGTTATGTTTTTCTACACATCAAGGAAAATGACTTGTTTATATCTATAAAGCTTCATACAAATGCACCATAGTAATAATCATTAAATCCTATTCAGCTCAAACGCAATTTTTTCCTAATATTTTGTTTTAACAGCTGTAGGGCTTAAGCTTTCTTTCATAAAGATAACAATAATTTTCAAATAAAATAATGTTCATCAAATGAATCCATTTCTAGTCATATCTGTGTTTACGATGTGTAATTATGTTTTGTTGTTTCTTTCGAATTTCATAACGCGAACATGAAAGCTTGGAAATTGCAAGGTTTGGCTTTAGCATCTAGAATAATATTTATGTACATAAAAAGCATTTTGATTATCCTATTCATTATTTGCTTACGAACTTCATGTTGCAATTTGTGTTAGCGGTCCCCAAGAGATTAAACGTGAGGGAAAATGTAAATTTTGTATAGCGTATACAGAATAACGTAACACTCTCATCCATTTAAATGCATATAATGTTGACCTTGAAAGAAACATCATGTGTCTTCCAAGCTGAGCTCACGTGCAAGTCACGTGTTTTGCTAAAACGGCTCCAAGACCTGAAAAGCTACACTGGATGCTGCAGATGGACCATGTTGACTGGTTTGGTGGTTAGGAAGTTTTATACGTTTTTTTATACTTCGGTTCGAAAACAACAGAAGTAATCGATAGCGACTAGACCACTGATGCGATTGAAATGTGTCACACCTTATAATAATTACCTGTGTATCTTTCGTTATTAGGCTTACTTTTGTTTAAACAAAATTAGCTTTTATAGTCCTTGAGTATATAATATTCAAACTCGGCATACCAATTTCTTGCTACTACTTTCTGATAATTTCCAAACAATATCAAAAATGGAAGTGCAGCACCTTGGAATTAAAACCATCACCATCTTTTGCTTAAGAAAATTACATAGTTTGTTACATCGTCTACGTACATATATTTTTGTAAAGGGAACGCGGAAATGTCTGTCACAGCTATTGAGGCAGCATTAGATGACCTGAATACTGTGAATTGAATGTGTTTGATATTGTTAAATAATTACTGAAATACTAAAGTTTGGTCTTATACATAAGTCTTTAACGTTGGATGAAGATACTGCACTGATTCTTGCCCGGCTCGGTAGCGTAGATGGTAGCGTGCCTGCCTCACGTCCAAGAGGTCCCGAGTTCGAATCTCGGTCAGGGTGAGTTACGTGGATAAGGTTTTTTCCATAGTTTTCCCTTATCCTCAAAGACGAATGAATGTCAGGTAACTCTAAGCTCTATGGACTCCGGGCTCATTTGAGCATCATTTCATCCATTTAATTCATCGTCCGATATGACTTAACGTTGGAGAACGTAAATTGCAAAAAATTGGACTGATTCTTAATCTGGTTACACTGACAAAATTACAGATTCTCATGTATGTGAAAATAAACAAGCTAACGTTATAATATGAAAATAATATGATTTCTACATGACATTACAGTTCATACATATACATAAATTCTGATAAGTGACCGAAAAAGTAAAATTTTAATAGTGATGGAAATCACCTTATATAATACATAAAGATAAAATATGTTTTTTTTCCTCAAGTTGTTAATGTTTTGCCTTTGTTTATATTTGTGATATCCTGTGATTGAATTGTGGTTATAAAATTTAATAAATATACTGATGATGGTAGAGATGCACACTCCCGAAACGTCGATTTCTAGTCGTCTTTTCACCTGGCTTGCTTCCCGAGAACAACTTGAGCATATTCGTCGCCAGGAAAGCTTCAGGTCCCTTTTTTTAATTTACTTCCTCCAACGTTATATTGGACAATGAATGGAATGCGTGAAATGATGCTCAAATGAGCCCGGAGTCCGCAAAGCTTAGAGTTACCTGACATTCATTAGTCTTTCAGGATAAGGGAAACCCCCGCAAAAAACCTTATCCAGGTAACTCGACCTGACTGAGATTCGAACTCGGGAATCTTGAACAAGAGATAGACACGCTATCACTCAACCAAGGTGGGCATTTATTAATTAGCTTTTTAATTTGAAAATGTGTTTTTTATTTTAATCATTTGGTCAGCTTTGATTATCTCATAATTTTTAATCAGTTACATCGCATTGTCACTGGCAGCAAGGCATCATTAAAACCTTCTATTACTTTTAGAGGCTTAATTTATATTTTTAAGGATCTAAATCTCCAAGTTACACAGCTCTCTATTCTAAAAATCGCTATGAAAGTGCCTGAAAACAGTTTACCATTTCCACCATTTTTTGAAATCATAATTGCTATTCTTTCCTTAGCATTTGACCGCAGGAGTTTTGGATAAATGAGCCTCCGCATTTTATCCTGGTAGACACAGATCCTGGTTATATAGATGCTGTAAGTTTAAGCGTAATATTTTCGGTTAATTTTGTATGAGATCTTGTACATTGACATTAGCAGGACCTGCAGTTCTCAAGTGTCTTCATTAACTCTTCTCTCTCCTCCCCTCTTTAGCACCCTCCTTACATTTTATATCTTATTGATCCTTTCTTTCTTCCCTTTTCCCTCCCATGATTGCCTTCGCCTATCCTCACTGTGCAATTTGCATATCATAATTGTTTTGAAACCTCTTTTTCTGTAGCATCAATAAAAAATAAATTAGCACCACTCATTGGATCGGCAGTCGACAGCTTCGGTAACATTTTAGGGAAGCAAAACTAATGTATAAAACGTCACTTGCGAAAAAATAAAACCAAATTGCACATTTCTGAGGTACAAAAAGTAATTCTACACTACAAAAGCAGTGCGCATAATTACAGAAATGTTGGTATTTAGTATAGCGTCGGGAAGTCTTAGCTTTAATTATAGCCTCTAATCTTATTGGTAACGCATGGACAAGTTTTTTAATGTCAGTGTTTGGTATTTTGTTCCATTTTTCAACAAGAACCGTGTTTACTGTTCTTTTATTTGAAGTTGTCCTTTTCTTTACGGGTTTTCCCAAGATGCTCCACACGTGCGCCATAGGGCTTATATATGGAGTCTGGGGAGGGGTATGAAACTGCTTAGGCATGTTATATAACAACACATAGTCACGGATTGTGCGTAGTATCTTTGGAGCATAAACGCCTAGTCTTCTTGGAGTCCCATTTTCTCCAAAGAGGTACTTCACAATGCCCATATGCTTCCTGTGAACCATTATTACACTGATAATATGAGAATGCGCGACACATGACACACTGATGCAACCCCAAATAAGGACGAATCCTCCACACATTTCACTGTGAGAATTACATGTTTTGGCTCCAGTTCTATATTTGTTTGCCTCCACATTTTTTACTGCAGTCCGAGTTAAACACTTTAAACAGGTTCTCACCTTTACTCAAAAGTCTACGATCATTTTACGGTACTTTCAAGCGAATTCTATACTATTCTTCCACTTCAATGGGCTGACATGAAACATCTTTCGTATAACCCTGCCTCTGTTATTGCAGACAGATCTTATAGTGCTTACTGAAACACTAATGCACAGGAAGACAGCTTCGAGAGTTGTGACGTATTTCAGCTGGGAGCGTGGCCTGCAGTGCGTGTGACGTCAGACAAGAGCCGTGCAGTACCAAGTTGCCTATATAAATGGGGGAGTGAATACAGAATCTAGGGGTTCAGTCAGTCTAGCGCACTCTATGACAACAATATTGTGTATATCTGGCTCGGCATATGTGTTCGAACAATTTTTTTCTGTTACTATGAAATTAGTTAAGTCCAAACCCCGAAGTACCTTGTCGGAACACAATCTAACATGCAGTCTTCGACTACAGATTTCCCAGACATCACGTCCTGACATTGATAAACTAGTTAAAGGAAAACGAAACAGAAGGTGTTGAAAAATGTCCACGTAATTCTGTGCTGAATGGGTCTCCTCTAATTTGCAGAGAAAATTACTTGATGTTTTATTCTATTTGCTTTATAACATGCCAGTCCTTCAGATAAATTCGAGTTTGAAGTTTTGTATATCTTCTCATAGCACAGAGTCAAAATGTAATTGTTTATAAACTGTGACCAATTGTGTAATTAAAGGAGTCATCATTAATATTACAACACCCAAGATGTAAGTTGTACATCTTATTAACACACAATACGTTTCCTGCCTTTCCTATCCGCACACATCAAACTATTTCTTCCCCATAGACAGCAGTAATCAGCGTGGTGACGCCCGCCTCGGTAGCCTAGATGGTAGCGTGTCTGCCTCACGTTCAAGAGGTCTCGAGTTCGAATCTCGGTCAGGGTGAGTTACCTGGATAAGATTTTTCCGGGGTTTTCCCTTATCCTGAAAGACGAATGTCAGGTAATTCTAAGCTCCATGGACCCCGGACTCATTTGAGCATCATTTCACCCATTTCATTCATCGCCCGACATAACTTAACGTTGGAGGACGTAAATTACACAAAAAATCGCGGTAACGTCACACGCTAACCTGCCTTTCGTTCGGAAGCATATTTTGCGGTGAGAGTTGGCAGAGCTGACGTCACACCGCTACTATCTGTCTTCCCCTGCACTAATGCCTACTCTCTACAGCTCTGTCATATCTGGTGAGCAGTAATTCGCGGGTTTCTTTCAATACAGAGAAGAATGCTACTCTCATCTCTAGCCATGAGGATTTTAGGACGGCCATTTCTAAATTTGTTTAAGACCGATTTTGTAGTTATTATGCTGTCGATGATGCTTTGTAGAGTTGACCGTAATCGCCCTACTTTCTGTGATATCTTGGAGACGGTTTTTGAGATTATTGTTCAGTCTATTATAATTTTTATCTATTCAATAGTTGTTTCATTCTTTCTTCGGTCCATTTTACTTTATTTAGGTAAACCACTGCGCCTGATAACAGTCTGTGATAGCAGGCCACTTGTGTGAGACGAAGAATGTAGGCTAATCAAAAGGAAGGTTTATCATGTGACCAACCACTGCTACGCCGAATTGGGAGCTTCACTTTTGGAAAAGTAATTAAGATGCATTGAGATAATTTTTCTATATAGATCTGGTAGCCAAGATCTAAATGCCAAATTTGATCACATATTGCTACACCATTTGCATGAAGAGGTCATGCGCTCAACTTATTTCTAACTTCATAGTTTAGTATCACTAAGCACCAAAACTACCGGATGTTTTTGGTTACAGTTATATATTCGTATAATAACACTAGTGAACTGTAAATGGGTTAAGTTAATGTGTGCCTTAAGCCGAAAAAGTAGGTCATATAAGGTTCTTTTAATGTTTGACAGCCAATACTGAATCTATTATTATAAAATTTGGGACTCCTTAAGAAACTTTTGTATTTTCTGCTAGTATCTGTACCATTACTTAGTCATCTCTCTTATTAGCATTTAAACGTACCAATACACAAAGTATTTTTGTGGGGCCCTATAAGCAAGATTTGGGTTCATATATATCTACATTTGGAAAACTGCAATGTACTCAATTACGTCGAAGAAGCATTTGGGTAACTCAAATTACGGTATGTGTCAGAAAGGTATATAAAAGTATATAAAATTAACTTTATTGTGATTTTGTACAGAAATACAAGGATGGTTTTAACAAAGGAGATAAGTATAACACAGATGACTTTTGAACATATGAAAAATTATTAGAGAAGCCTGATAGAGGTTTAAGAGAAAGAGTAATTTTCTCCGTGTGTTAAAAGTTGGTTGACTTCGAACTTAAATACGCCATGGAAATAACCTGATGATTAAACAGCGTATGAGCGTTTTTATACCTGAAATAGTAATGCAGGCTTTAGAAATTAGGATTAGAAATGAGTTTATTGTACGTATCTGCACAAATTTACACAGTTCTTATAAGTATTTTACATATTATCTGTTTACAATATGTGTTGTCTGTCTTTCCTTCCCAGTTGCTTTTTGACCCTGCACTTTGCCAACTTTGGTAGCCATATACGTTTTTATTCTAATTGCTTTCTCTTTCTCTCTCTCTCACTCTCTCCAATTCTTCCATCTTTCCTTTCTTCGATCACTCTTCGCCTTCCTTATCCACTTTCCTCGAGTTTCCCCAAACGTTTCCCACGTTGTGTTCTATCATGTCGCCTTCATTTATTAACATTTCATTGCTATGATTTTTCTTTTTATATTTCGCATTTACTTTCCTATATCTCTTTCCTTCATTCTGTTTCTTCCTTTAATTTTACAGGAAATGTTTTGAACTCTCGCTTGCGTCACACATAATACGTTCTTCTATTTTATCTTCTTTTACTCCTATCCTTATAATCCTGCCTGTTCTTGCCCATGGTAAAGCTTTCCTTTTGTTTGTTACAGATGTTACAGATGTCTGCTTATACTTCGGCTCAAATGATCTACATAATGTTTCTGTAAACGAGCCCTTAAAGCCCACAAACTCACTCATTCTTACTCTGTCCCATTCCTTTTCTATTTTGCTCCAAATATTTTTTTTCTTATATTGTTCTCCACATGTATAGTCTTTCTTGTCTATCTTCTCTTCGGTTTTTTTTTCTACTATCCCAAAAGCTCTCTCATTGCTTCCCCCATGTCTATCCTGTTTAGACTTTTCCCTATATAATTCTATCAGCTTGGCTATTGGTGATTGCTTTCTGTTACTTCGTAGATAATTTTATTGTGCCTTCTTGTCCTCTTTTTATGCGTCTGTAAGCAATATTTCATAATCCTTTCTGCTATCAGGCTTTAGGAAACCAAATCTTATGGACGGAGCACTCAAAGGCTGTTCAAAAGCTTTGGAACAGTCAAATTGCTTACTTGGCTAATAAATGACCATTTCATGTTGCCAGAAGCATAAAATGCGAACAAATGAGAGTTGTCGTAAGTGGTTATTGATCGTTTAAACGAAGGCCGTTGACACTGAAAGCACTAAATCCATAACATCGGCTCCACATTCTTTAATTCTGAGAGAGGTCGTCCTTTTAAATGAACCATAAATACAGGTTCAATCTTTGTTTATTGTTCCTTACGGCTGTCGTTTATATCCATTGCATTTCACTAGCACCAGTGAGACTCAAATTTGTTTTATCCGACGCAGTGGTTTAGGGTACTTTCCTTTCACGAGTGCATCCCTTTTCGCATCACGATTGAATCAAGCCTCTGACTGGGGTAATTATACGGAATTATTCTTTACTTCTTTCATGTCTTAGATCCCAGAGTTCATATGGATATTTGCGTCATTCGTTCCTTCAAATAATTTGTATAGTTGAAAGATAAAAAGAAAGAAAAACATGTTGAGGTTTCAGAAAGGCGTACAGCAGAAAGGCACTATTAAAGTAAGCATTTTGAGGTTAGGAGCATGGGTCGTAGAGCAGGTAATAACAGAAGCGTTGCATGAACATAATTAAGGTCTAACTTTACGAAACATTTTTATTTGCCAATCAAAATGAAATGGAATTACGCAACAAATGTGTACGTTTTATCTAAACCAGGGGAGGACAGGTATGTCGTCAACTGAAAGCGAGTTCAGTATGTCACCGCGCTCTATACCACTACCGCAAGGGAAGTAAACATATTTCGAGGTGTGCGGAATGCAGCAATGTAGGAAAGACAGGAAATGTGTGACAACCAATGCTTTAAAACACCAGATATGTTACTTATGATTTTGTATTTTCTGTATTAATGCACATTACTGTATCCTGCGAGGCCTGTGGCAGCAATACGGAGCTCGGTAACGTCACACACTGAACCCGTTTTCCGCATGTACAGCAAGTTCCACTTCGACCTCTTTTATTCTACCTTGGCATAGCTTGACAAATTTATGCCACTTGCCTCAGTTCTTTGAATCTAGTGTTGGGATAACCTGATACAATTTTGACACTGCTGCCAAACTTGAAGAAGAAGCCTTGTTCACATGTTCCGTAACATGTGGATTTGTATGTTGCTTATGTGTTTCCTAAACAACGGGAAATGATGAAACCTTCACAATAGAAGGCGGGAAATGGGTCGTTCTGTAAGGAACTGAAAAGCAGATTTCGCCTGAACTACATATACAGTGGTGCAAACTGACGTCACACCGACACTACCTGTCCTCCCCTGATCTAAACTAATTAGTAAGTACCGGTATCCAACCATTACTTGCCCGTACTGTACTGCCGAACAAATGAACGTTCGGTATTACCGGTTATCCAGTAGGGTTCACAACACAAAATAGCATAAACACCAGCAGCATCTGGTGACGGTGACTAGTATTACATAGGAGTGTATTTGTTTAAGCTTGATGTGTTATAAATAGGTTTTACAATGGTAAACTCTATATGACGAATTTATTATTATTTTAGTAATTTACTTTAGTGCATTTCATTATTGAGCACTATATATACATCATTTTTAAGTCGTTAATTACTGCTAGAACTGAATAACATAGCTTCAGTTTTTGGATCAACCTTTGCTGTAGCTGCAGGATTCCATGGTTTACATACGAGGTTCGGCTGATAAGTCCCGGGCCTAATAATTAAAAACAAAAAACATTTAAAAATATGTTTTCTTTATTTCTCAATATAATCTCCAGAAAGGTGGTGTTCTAATATAATAGTCAAATCGGTGTTCTAGTTTAATTAAACCATCTCTATAGTACAATTTATTACTGTCCGTAAAATGGTTGTGTACACTGCAATGACCTCCTCATTGCTGTGAAATCTTCGTCCTCAAAAAAAATATATTGATGTCCGGGAACAGGTGGTAGTCACTGGTGCTAGATCTGGCGAATAGAATGGATGTTAAAGCAGTTCTACCTTTAATTGACGCATTCTTTTCCCATTCCAATGACTGAACGACGGGCCAGAGCATTGCCGTGAAGAAACAATATTTTCTTTGCCAAATGAGGTTTTTTTCTTTTCACCTCTTCACTCAAACGTTGCAGGAAGTTTGTGTAGCAGTCAGTAGTAATACTTTTACACATTTCCAAGTAATCAATAAAAATAATTCCCTGTGTATCCAGAAAACACTTGCCATAACCTTGTTAGTTGACAAAATTGACTTTGCCTTCTTTGAAGTTGGTTCATCTGGTGCAATCCACTGTTTTGACCGTGATTTACTTTCTGGGGTGTAATGATATATCCAAGTTTTATCCATGGTAATACGTGGTCTCAAAAATTCGCTGGGAATTTTACGGTAGAGCACTAAATTGTTAACAGAAACAGTTTTCTCTGCAACTTTTGATCAGGTCAAAAAACGCAGCACATATCTTACACAGATCTTTTGAAATCCCAAAAATTACCTAAAATATTATCTGCATATTTTTTATATGTTTATATCCTCTGCTATCTTAAACAACTTTAATGTGCGGTCTTGCAGTACTAAACGATTAATTTTTTCAATGATCTCTGGAGTTGTGACCTTCACAGGGAGTCCAGAGTGAGGCTCATTACTAGTGCTCGTATGTCCCTTAAACTCACCTTTTAATCACTGTATATGACAGGGTAGAGTCTTTCAAAGTATATCAATTTCCTCCTTCATATCTTTGGGCATTGAGTTTTTCAAATGGAAGTATTTAATCACTGCTTGTTTTTCCAAATCCTCCATTTTCATGAAGCCTCTACACTTGTCTTGTTTAAAATGCTGTGATTCAAAAACTAAACCAGCTATTGATCTGCAACTGTGGATACGAGCTAATCTAGAGTTAAACTACATGATGCTATCCGCCTAACTGGCCCAGTAGCGCCATCTCTATATGAGGCCCGAGACTTATCAGTGACCCTCGTATAATTAATTATTTGACACACAAAAATTCTGCTACCTCTTCCTTGTTCCTACGATGAAAATGCGTATTTTAGTAGCGCTTGTCAACTCTATATTTTTATGTGTACTCTTTTACAGCTCCCAATATTTTTTGAGTATCCTTATCACCTTTCACTCCAGCTTTTAGATTTTTATACCGCCTTCAAGGTTCATTAAAATATTTGCTGTAATTTGGACAGTGTAATTAGGCATGTTATATTTCCCGGTCTTGCAATCTGCACGGAGGAAGTGAAGTACCATAAAGACCGCGTGCCAGCCCATTTTTGCACTCTGCCTATAGATAAAATATAAAAATATTTTATAATACATATATGTTAATTTTACTAAAAATTACTTTTATTTTTCTATCTAACCTATTCTCACACAAAAAAATATATCTAGATAATATTTGCAGAAATGGTTTTATCACATATTTATTTTTTCTATAAGAAAATGCAGAGGCTAAAGCTATAAATATTTAAAATAGAGCTCTTTCGTACTCTTTTATCTAACATCACTAGAAATAGATGTCTATTGACTTATCCCTTCAAAATTATATAAGATAAGATACTGCTAGTCTGATACCTATAGGAGAGACTATCTCTATAAGGAAATCTCTCAAATGTTAATTATTTTTGTAAATGTCTTAAAATTCTTGTGGCATCTTTGAGAGATTTTGCAATGAAATACAAAAAACCTGCTTAGTTATCCAACTTTACTTTTTGAGATTCTGCAGGACATACACGCAGACACATCAGAATTATACACTTTGAAATTTACATTTAATTTCTTCGTGATAGTAATTGGTTTGTTAACGATTGAAGCTAATATAATTTCTGCTTACTCCATTTATTTTGATTTCATTTCAAATCATCGGAACAGGTCAGATATTTAACTGCATTTTGGGTACTCAAGTTCATATAGCAGAAAATGATCCTTCTTAAAAGAATATCTCTATTCAATTATTCACAAACCACTAAATTAAAAGATGATATTAGGAAAGCGTTTTGTTTGGAATATGTAAAATGCAGTGTGGAAATTTTGACACGACCAAGTGATGAAAAAAATGGCTCACAGCCTTCTTGAATATAGCGTACTCGGTAAGCAGTAAGAATGCGTTATAGAAGTGGTAGACGAAAGACAACGTTGACATTAATAAGGAAAATTAGAAATTACAGAATTTGAATTAGAGGAAACTTACAAAAGAGAGAATTGATTCAGATATCAATGTGGGAACTGCTCGACTCGCTCATTCACAGATTGTATTAGGACAGTGAGATATTCTCTGCAGACTTCTTAAGCGACTCACGCAGTCACCTGGTACTCTTTCTTTCCCTTACTGAAATGCAGTGTCATTTGTATCTGATTGTACCACTTCCGAATGTTGGTAGAATGTTGGCAGAAGGGGCGATAAGACCAAATCTTCACCTATGCACCTTATGAATTCTAACCAACAATTAGGTATGTTTCATGAGCTTTAAGACACATAGAAGACGTTTGCTCCAAGTTTTGTACACCTAATTACCAAAGCTACTGAATAAAATGAAATCTGCACATGTAGAATTTATACTTCAGCAGTTATTCTTCAATTTAAGTTGGTATTTAACATTGTATTTTTACCACAAAGGGAAAAAATAAGTCTAAAACTCTTATAATCATATGTACATACCCTTTATAGGTCCGTTGAGCCTCTGATTAGTTTTTCCTAGAGATCTGTACCTATAATGAAGCTATACTAATATCTTCCAATCTCAATAGAAATATGACAGAGAATAACTCAGAATGCGTATGAAACTAAAAGGCAATTTGCTATGGATTTACCAGAATGCTGCTACATACACACGCACTTCTTGTTTCCTATATAAGTCCTTCCTTTCAAGGTCGACAGCCTCAGGCACACATTCCAGAAGAAGAGGCTTGGATAATAATTTATCCTTCATTATGTACGGAAACAAGTACTGAGGTTCCTGTATTTTTTTGCCTGCGGTATGTTTTTATAGCCCTAAGCTATTGGACTCAGAAACGTGTAATAAGTTCCACATGCATTTCTCTGTACGAAGGAAAGTGATGGTTACGTTTTGGGAATAAAGAAATATAAAAAAATACACAGGCAATTTCAACAATGCTTCTTGAGTAGTTAGACTTCTTCTCGAAGGTATTTTAAAATATTCATTGGCTTATGTTGTTCGTCAGTATGTACTATAGCCACTTTTACCTCCGGCTCTGTAGCGTAGGTCGTAGCACGTTCAATAGGTCCGAGTTCGAATCTCGGTCATGGTGAGTTATCTGGATAAGGCTTTTTCCAGGGCTCTCTCTTATCCTGAAAGATGAATATCGGATAACTCAAAGCTCTGTGTGTACTGAGCTCATTTGAGCATCATTTCTCCCATTTCATTCATCGTCCGATACAATAACTTAGGAGGACGTCAGTTTAAAAAACAAATTGTTGCATTCCAAGCTTTCGGCTTGAAAGAGAAATGTATTAAAGATATCTTCAATTAAAAATTCACTTAACACTGTATTGCGTAATATGGTAAAGCAAACCATTTTATATATTTACATATGTAGAATATTGCCATCTGCAAATTAACTAACATAGAACAGAACAAACGGGTATTATAAACCAAAAAGTAACGTTCAACAAAGTACTCTCCAAGAACGAATGTTAAATACACTTTTCACTTTATACTTCTTTACCCTCTATAACATGATCCTAGCTATGAACCTTAGTAATCAAAATATAAACAAAGGCAACAATTTTTGTATTGATTTGATTAAGCGTTTTGAATCATCGAGATTCGTGATAGAGGAAGTCATTGTAAGAGAACGTAGGCTTTTAGGCGATATCAATTTTATGAACGTTATTTCTGGGCTATTATGCCGTAGTGTGCTGAAGAAAATGTTCTATACGTTTCGTCCACAACTGCAGTGCACGTCTTCAGCATCGCGGTCACAGTCTCCTTGAAGGTAGCTGAAGCGTTAACTCTCAGTGCTGCTCTACTCGTATTTGCACAGAGCCCTATTAGGCTATTTCACCAACGAAAAAAATAACTTATTACAACTATTAAATATAGCAATGGAAGCTTAACCTTTAAGACTTTCTACACCCAGCCAGGGCAGTTCAAACGCTTTTAGAAATATTTATAAGGCAAGGAAACTTTTAACCTACACTGAATTTTGGTCTATGATATTATCTACCTTGCCTTATTGCACAGAATGGATGAACCAGTTTACACATTGTAAATACTTTCCCACAGGTGTATGGTTCTAATTGGGGTACAAACCCATAAAATCTAAATATTTGGTATATCCAATTTATTTTAAAATCACTATAGAGTATATAAGAATTGATGCTACTGAAAATTTTACGTGTACAAAATTTGGTTGCGATGAATATCTGAGAAATTACACAATTTTCCAATGTGCCACTCGCGTACATAAACCATTTACTATGGGAAATAACTAGTCCTGCTTTATTAAATGCTGTGTATTCTTGCATTCTAGTTTCTAATTTTACAAACTTCCCAGAAGACTCAATTTTATATTTTCATAGGGAGGAGAAGGAGAGAAGTGTTAAACGCCTTAGAGGGTTATGGTAGAGATGTGGAAGAGAGGCAAAGGAAAAATATATAGACATGGTTGGCCGAGATCGTAAATGCGTGGGACTCGTGATCTGGAGGTCCACGGTTCAATTCCCGCTAGTATTTTCCTCCTGATTGTATTTTTCTCTCAGGTTGCCTTCAGCCCTCATAAGGGGCAGGTACCGGGGAGCTACCAAACTTAGAATGTTGCCTTGCCACGTGTCCTTATTTTAATATAGCTTATTTAATGCATCGGTGATGTTCCCTCCTGTCGTGCCTTGAGTAAAAAAGTAGCATAAAAACCGTTTTAAAGCAGTAAAACAACATATTATAAGAGGTATAAAAACTGAAAATGATTTATTTATAATTTTCAAGTTAATGCTTTCAGCAAGAGTTAGAAAGAGTTAGAAAGGAGAAGAATGTTAAGCAAGAGTCACAACAAGGGAGGTAAACCGGAGGGAGACATGTGAAGAACGTGAAATGCAGAGAGAGAGAGAGAGAGAGAGAGAGAGAGAGAGAGAGAGAGAGAGAGAGAGAGAGAGAGAGAGAGAGAGAGAGAGAGAGAGAGAGAGAGAGAGATGAATGTCCTGAGATAGCCCAATGATACAGGTAGAGTTAAGATTGAATATCAATTTGGTACTATAAGAAACTAGGAAATTAAGATTTTCTTAATTACATATTGACTCATAAGTCTACAGAATGAATTAAAATTTAACAACGTTTAATTCAAAGCTCTGATAGAACAGTCGTAACAATACATTCACATGGGCGTTACCATTGTTGCCAAATTTTGGCATTGTAATGTTTATATGTTAACTTTCTGTACTACATACTTGCAAAAGGCAGGTCCAAAATTTCGATACCAAGAATTAACCAAAATACGCATTTTGAGATTTCCAGAATCTAAATAAAAAATCAGCAGTGTGTATGTGTGCGTGCGTGTGTGAAAACCAAAATTCTATATTTAAGAGTTCAACTCCTCTAAGGATGCGACATAAAGACACACACAACATTTTTCTAAAATTATTATTTTGTCAAAAATGGCTTTAATGGTTTAGAAATATTAAGTTTAAATACCAAGTTTGGTATTTAAACTACTTTTCATCTTAGAGTTATTGTGTTCACTCACACACACACACACACACACACACACACACACACACACACACACACACACACACACTCACACACACACACCTACATAAAGACAAAGATAATTTTCTAAATATGTATCTTTAATTCAGGGGAAACCCAAAGCATGCATTTTTCGGATAAATTTCGATATCAAATTTGTGAGTAGATTGCACTACTTTCCCTGATTACTACGCTTATACAGTAGAGAAATTAAAAAGAAGCCGCAGGATACGCTAAGTCTTACTTTACAAAAAATGTAGATATCGTTTAAACATTCGTTAGCCTGAATTTTCCAATATTATATTTTCTAAAATAGTCTTTATTCACTTTTTACCTCTTGATCAGCAAAGAGAACGAAATTTCAAAGCGATCTCATAGCGATCAGGGTTTTAAGATTTGACTACCGCTTAAAGTGTATTTTATTCCCACATTCCTTAGCACCAACAAGATTACTAATAATACAATGTTAGTCTCCATTAACATGAAGTAGATATAGGAGTAAGCGTTTGCAGGAATAGAATGTTCAAAGTAAGGAAAGCATTTTTAAGGTTACTGTGATGTCCATTGAAATAAGCCGCTTTGTATGATCACTTTATGAAATAGTACTAAGTGACTGTACAATGTATGACCCATCCCTGATCAAGATAAAAGAATCTCCTTCATTAGAGGTCCAGGTACATTAATAACTGTCCTTATCGTTGGCAAATTTCAGTGTCATCTTTCAGGTTCCAGATAATCACAATAACGGCTGTGTAATCCTTAAAGTGAGAGAATCGAAAGTGTTGAATGTTAATTACTGGTATTGTACATAACTATTAAAGAGACTATTAATTATTAAAGATAGGCTAAAATTGAAACATATAAAACCAAGAAAAGTATTTTTTCACTTTGTTACAGGACATGGCCCATATAATGTATATTTAAAAAGAATAGGGCAGAAGAACTCAGATTTATGTGAGTAATGTAACTGTTAAGATTCGCCTGAACATGTTATTTTTGACTGCAATAAATATAGTGAACTAGTAGAAGATGGAAACTTCAAGGAAAATGTTTATGGAACATCTTAAGAGAAGCAGAAGATTACGCACATTTAGAAAATATGTTTAAGATAATATCCGCTAAGGCGTTAGAGGAATATATGAAGCGCGACAAAATACTTCAAGAAACATATATAAGAACATTTCGGTCTACGAGAAAAGAATATTACTTAAGAGGTCGTCGGAGGGAAACAGGACCAAGAGAAACTGAAAATACAGATTATCAGACTTGAATACATAATTTAAGGCACAAAATCGATAAATAGAAGATGCGTTATGAATATCGGTAAGAAGAGCAGAAATCATAGAAAGAAGGAGAACCCCAGGAGAGCCAGAGGAGATATCTGGAGAGTATCAGAGTGGACAGATACAACTGATTATGCAGAAGAGGAAATATGATAACCCGGATATCTGGAACAGACGAACCAGCTCCATCTACTGATGCCAGTCCCTTTAGGAGATGGATACCAGTAGGAGGAAGCTTTGGATGCCAGTTGCAGAAGAAGAAATTTTAAAATTGTACGGAAACAGTCCTTCGTAGTTTGTTGTAGCACTTAAAGCTATAATAGAAATGTAGATTGGATTTATACTTCTGGTGTAGACGTAAAGTAGAAGAAAGACTGTTTTAGATAGATTAGATGAATAGATTTGTAAGGTTACTGGAATCCAGTAATCTGTAGGTTTAGTTAGTTCGTTAAGGTAGGAAGTAGATTATATCTGCAAAATTTGTAAATTGTTTTGTTTAATTTGATTTAAGAATTAATAAAGTTAAAAATGCAGTTTGCATATAAGGCCTGGTATAGATTCCAGAAACCGATCTATTAGATATGCAGATTTTATTTATTTTTTTATTTTTATACCAACAATAGCAACGACGATATCTTAAAGAAATTTAACACAAGATGAAACAAAGAATGCTCTGCAAATGATAATCGTGACTTAATGCCATGACACTTAATAATTAGTATTGTAGAACCTGTAAATTTGGCCACCTGTTCCAGCTGATAATCATTTTTTGGAACCGGTATTTTCCACCTCAAAGCTCAACATAATCGTGCTTTTATTGCTGATCCATTTTAATTAGTTCTTTGTAGAAAAATTAATACTTTTTGTCAACGTATGAAAATGTTTTAAAATACATAAAAGCAAGGACATTTTAAATCAATATAAGAATTAAATTATTATAAATTTGAAAATATTGCATTTGGCGATTTCAGACCGGGAAGATTGTGTCCGATATAAAGACATCTGCATACTTAGTACTGTCGCTGTTAAGAAAAATTTCATTGCCGAACCAGCTTTAGCGTGTTTTACTTTTCTACTCTCAAGAAACCCCAATGATTTGGTCAACTGTATGAAACAAGGCAGGTAAATTATGAAATTCTGAACACCTGCACAGATAAATTCAGTTTTCCATCTGCATTTAATGGATGTATCCTGTAACAAGGCTTGGATCGACGTAACGTTGATATGTGGTGATATTTCATTGCGTGCTTGTACAACAGGAATAAATTAACAACCACCTCGTTCACCTTACACTATTACTTCAGCTTAAGAGAGGTTATTGGCTGTTTATTTATGTATCTAAGATTGAATGTATGTGTCTTTCTTCAACGTCGTTTCTTTATAAACTTCATCAGATCGTTTCATTTTTTATCCTTGTAGATTGTTTTTATATTCTTGTATAAGTTTATACGACTTTCAGCGAAGTCATTTTTCTATCCTCCAGAGTACAGTTCTATACCAGCGACATAGAATACAAAGGTGGTTTCCAACCTATTAAATATACAAGATATTTTTCCAGAAATTTTGTTTTTTATTTTTCAACATAGTATCCATGTAACTCTACACACTTCTCCCAGCGATGCTCCCATCTTTGTAACCCATCCAAATAGTATTCGGCGTGTTTCTCTGCAAAATAATTGTTCACGAACGTGATTGCCTCTTCATTTGTGGAAAATTACTTTCCTCCGAGCGCAATTTTCAGATGAGGGAACAAAAAGAAGCCACTTGGGACTAGATCTGGTGAGTAAGGCGGATGGTCAAACAGTTCAAACCGTAATTCGCGGATTTTCGCCATTGCAACCGTTGAGGTGTGAGACGGTGCGCTGTCTTGGTGAAACAGGGTTTTATTTTTCTGCAAATGTGGCCGTTTTTTCGCAAGTTCTGCCTTCAGCCTATCTAGTAATGATGCATAGTATACTACTGCAATGGTTTTTCGTTTCTGAAGATAATTTATTTTACTCCACGACTATCCCAAAAATACAGTCGCTTTCCCAGCCGAAAAAAAATAGTGTTTGCTTATTCTGGAGCCGGTTCCCCTTTGCAGTCCATTGTTTGGACTGTATGTTTGTTTCACGTATGGTGTGTCCAAGTTTCATCTTCAGTAATTAATCGGTGCCATAACTCGGATTTATTGCGCCTAAACTGCGCCATAAGAGCGTTGGAAATGTTCATTCGAACACGTTTTCGGTCTTACGTGCGCAAACGCGGCACCCAACGCGCGGACGGCTTTCTCATGTCTAAATGTTAGTTTAATATGTGACAAAGACGTTCTTTTGACATGCTCATAGCCTCTGCAGTTTCTCTCACTTTAATTCGGCGGTCGTCTAGCACCATTTGGTGAGCTTTGGCGAAGGTTTCGTCCATAGTTACAGTTTTTAGACGTCCCGAACGTTCATCGTCTCCCAAGCTCTTAAGGCCACGTTTAAATTCAGCTGCCCAAAATTTCACTGTGGTAAATGATGGTG
Organism: Mantis religiosa; assembly: GCA_030765055.1. Taxonomy (NCBI): domain Eukaryota; kingdom Metazoa; phylum Arthropoda; class Insecta; order Mantodea; family Mantidae; genus Mantis; species Mantis religiosa. The sequence continues at coordinate 90,303,580 of CM060951.1, forward strand.
CAGAGTCCCAATATACAGAATCCAACTCATCTTTGGGTTGCGCAAGCATATTGCCTTTCAAAAACAAATATTTAATGACAGCTCGATAATCGATTTTGTTCATTTTCATAAAAACACTCACATCAACTCACTCAAGCGTCTGTTACATAACAACTTAGAACCCAAAATGACTGAAACTTTGATGAGTAACTGTCAACAGATGAACAACGAAATTCAATAGCTTTTATTTACAAATAATCTTCGCTCTGTCTCAAACAAGTTGGAAATGGTTATTTCAACGCCCCATTACTCTAGAATCCCTAATAACACCTATCTATGTTAAAAATATGCTCTTTCACACAGGTTATATAAACAGGTAAATTGGTAATTTGGATGGAATGAAATTGTCTCCTAAAGTCAAATAACTGTCTTCTGCAATGCAGTGTAGGTGGAGAACATCTATATAGATACCACAAACACAGAGGAGAGCAGATTAATGTTAAAGTCGGAGGCAAAAACTGCAATTACAATTTGGAAACAAGTACCATTCTTTTCCATAAAGTATAATCCCTTTTATTACATATGAAACGGGCTAGTATATGGGTAACTGTATTGTCCTGGGCTTCTTCTTGAGATCTCTGCTTTAGTTTTCTCAGAGCATTATCCATAAAGTGAAGTGTAACTTAAGGGTATGATAATATTAATATTCCATTTTCCAAATACATTTTATGTTGAAAACAATCATAACATTTGGCATAAGTAGTCATATATTAAAATATTTATAATGTGCAATTGTGCAATATGTCTTTGGCTGATCTCTTCTCAGTTCTTAGTCTTCTTCATTTTATATAAATAAATACCAATATAAAAACAGAGTATTAATGGCCAAAATATGTAAACGCAGCATAATCAAATACAGTATATAATGATATTATATCAAATATAAATAAATATCCATATTCAACATTTGATTGTTTTATACACCACCCAGCGCAATTTATTCTAGCATGATTGAACTCCTTGTCAAGGTGGCCCGGGTTCGATCCCAGGCGACCGCAAAGTTATATTTGTGGTAGATAACTCGGCGGTGGGGTGGGTTTCCTGCGGGACCTCCGGTTTCTCCCGACATCTCATTCCACCGCTACTCAATCTTCATTTAATGTACTCTCCGCCAACGTTAAGTAAGCCCCTGAGAGGAATGTGCCACCCTTACGCAGTGGAATAAGGACAGCGAATGTGTGAGACAGAGAGCGCATGCTACACAAGGGATGGGATTGGGATTTCATTACGGAGGGGATACGGTATGTAGGCTACCATGCTGGGCCCATTGTTCCTGTGCCCCCAAGTGGGGACACCCCCGGAAGGAAGGATGAGGCGAGGGAGACAGAGGGCGGCCGACCCAAGGAGCCAGAGGGCAGGGTCCTTACAGTTTACTTGGATAGAGACTTCCCCCGACAGGGCAGGACAGCAAACTCGCTCCCCCACAGCGGGACGGCAGCGAACCCAGCAGCCGAGTCATAATGGTTCCAAGACAGGCGATCCGAGCACCAAAGGTCCATGGCTGGCGGTCCCGAAATGGTCCCAGCAGAGGCGCGGAGACTGGCAACCGATCTGCCTTAGGAGGAAGTAGTTTTGCTCAGAGCATATCATCCTGCCATGCACCGCCGAGACACCCGCCGACACTTCTACTCTGAAAGAGACCACCAGATGAGATATGATATGAAATGATAATGGAGATGAAATGGAGGGACAGGACATTCGGGGAATGTAATTAAGCAACCCAGCATTCGCCTAGAGGCCCGGAAAATTCCCGAAAAAAACCATGGGTCAGGTAGGTCGGCCAAGGGAATCGAAACTGGGCCTCCCGAATGCGGACCACAGACGAAACCTCCTGAATGCTACACAAGGTGTAGAACCATTAAAAAAAGCATGCACCCTGTTCACTTTGTACACTAAAACCAAGAAGATTTATTCACAAAAGTAGACGCCGTCACAATGTTTTGAATGGTCTGTAACTGTACTGAAATGGGGTGTCATAAAGCTATCCAGGAAAGGTGTGAAAACTTTCTCTAACCCCCCTGCCTCTCAGGCCCCGGAGACTTTCTTTTCTGTGGTAAACTGTATCATCAGTGTCACCACCTGCAGTGCCGCATGTAGCAAAAGCGGGCGTTAAACACTACAGATTCATTATTCCATCTCGGCATCTATTAAGTCGCGTAACGCAAGTACGCTAATACCAGTTTATGCTGGGACTGTGTAATGTGCAAGTAAACAAAACATTTCTAATGGATATTCATGCTTTATCTGCATAACCCAAATGTGTAGTATGCAACTCCAACTCTAGGGCATGCTGATACTTTAAGCCAAGAGTCCCTAAACCTAAGAAATGGTCGTACAACATCCCGAGATTCCAAATTTTAGAACATGCTGGGATTGTTATCTGAGAATCCATAGCTCTCTAGACGTTCCTAAATACATGTGGTCATTTAGGATGTGTGTCCCCATTTCAGAGTTTACCAAGTGCCAGAACGTATATGATCCTATCTCAAGGACTAACTAGATGGCATGTAATCTGAGTAGTCTTTAACTCTATTGATGAGAACAAGAAGTCAATATGGTGAGAGAAAACCGGCTTGACATCTAACGAACAGAAGGTTCGAGGTCAAGAGCTAGCCCCTAACTTCTCCATTAGACATTAGTAATTAAGCAACACAAAGAGTCCAAGGCTACGAAACTCAATTTCATGGACTGTTCTCATTGCGAATTTTATAATGTTGTAACACAACACACCGCTGTGCTTTTTAAATATTTGCCCAGTTATTTTTCTACAATTTCTTTGATGTTGCAACTGCATATGTATGGTGTATCCTATTGATGCTCGAGTGATGTTGACTTTTGTGACAAGTCAAAATATTTGAAATATTCACATAGTTTATGCTGTTAATTGAATAATAAAAGTAACAGTGAAGCGATAAATGGTTTAGACATAAAACGTCAAAGGTCTTTGAATATACTTTTCCTCCATATGTAGGTTAATAAATGTTGTGTATGCCATATGATATGGCAGAACAAACCCTACAAAATCATTTATTATTATTATTATTATTATTATTATTATTATTATTATTATTATTATTATTATTATTATTATTATTATTATTATTATTATTATTATTATTATTATTATTATTATTATTATTATTATTATTATTATTATTATTATTATTATTATTATTATTATTATTATTATTATTATTATTATTATTATTATTATTATTATTATTATTATTATTATTATTATTATTATTATTATTATTATTATTATTATTATTATTATTATTATTATTATTATTATTATTATTATTATTATTATTATTATTATTATTATTATTATTATTATTATTATTATTATTATTATTATTATTATTATTATTATTATTATTATTATTATTATTATTATTATTATTATTATTATTATTATTATTATTATTATTATTATTATTATTATTATTATTATTATTATTATTATTATTATTATTATTATTATTATTATTATTATTATTATTATTATTATTATTATTATTATTATTATTATTATTATTATTATTATCGTTATCGTTATCGTTATTATCGTTATCGTTATCGTTATCATTATCGTTATCGTTATCGTTATCATTATCGTTATCATTATCATTATCATTATCATTATCATTATCATTATCATTATTATTATTATTATTATTATTATTATTATTATTATTATTATTATTATTATTATTATTATTATTATTATTATTATTATTATTATTATTATTATTATTATTATTATTATTATTATTATTATTATTATTATTATTATTATTATTATTATTATTATTATTATTATTATTATTATTATTATTATTATTGCTTGAAGCAGATCTACATTTTTTCAGGAAGTGAGATTTTTATATCTTACGGTTTAACAGTTATGCAAAAGTTTAGAGTAAAGAAAATTCAGAGAATATTCCATGAAAATTGAAGACAAAATATGTTACATATATGGTATTTTAATCGAATTGTTAATCATTTTTGAGAAAATCTATAGTTTTATTATCTGTAAAAGGGGCAGTTTGAACAGTGTTATCTTCTTGAAAATTCTTGTGTTACGTCCTTGAAAATTCTGAACTTCAATACAACGCACGTGCACACACACACACACACACACACACACACACACACACACACACACACACACACACACACACACAAATCTTTTTATAAAATTATTTTAGGGGACCTGATAACATAGATTTTCTTAAATTTGCTCAAATATTAGGCTGTGATATACTATTTCTTTTACTTACTATATGTAATAAATAAAAATAGAGTTTAAGTAAGTCTGAATGAATAACTGGCATTGGTATCCAACCCTAATTTTCAATTTCGATTTGTTATTCTTTGCGAATTCCAAAGGACACTATTTTTTATAAATGCCCTATAACACGACATTCTATTTCGTAGGGTCGGGGAAATAGATGCATTACACGACTCTTGCCTTTCACATTATATTAAGTACACATTTTGAACAAATCATATTTTGAAGAGGATTGCAAAACATCACTAATATATTGTGGTCATATTTACTTGTCGCACCCTTAAGTAGTGCTGGTTATGTAAAGAGGTGGAGAGGTTGTGACATCACAGGGTCACAGTTGGCTCATTGGGGCAAGGACGAGGAAATAGCAATAACGAGTGTACTGCTAATGAAGAAATTTAATAGCTCATAATATAAGAAGATTGTCATATAAATAGTCAGGAACAGTACATCTCATACCTATGTCAGATGTTTGTGTACAATGTGTTGTATTGTTTGTTTTTAACGATGCTGATGATTGCCAGGATCATATCAGTGCCTCCGTAATTTCGTCCTGGAGAACTTCTTAAGCATGCCAATAGGTCGTCTTACTTGGGTCTTCGCTTTAAACACGTTTAAGGCCAAAGGTCTGGACCTAGTTTGAACCCATGATCTAGGGATTGTAGACTAACATTTAACCAACTGAGTCTTCAAGAATGCCTTCAACTTTTATAAATGAGGCTAGCTTTCTTATCGAGACCTTATTAAGGTCCAATAACTTAATAAAGCATTTGTTGAAGCCTTTAATCTTTTGGCCACAGATGACAAACTGTCAAAAAAGATGATTCCCCGTTTCAGTCTATCCTTTTGCATTGCATACAAATTTTGAACTTCTTTGATCGTAAGTATTCCTTGATTAGCCTTTTTAAAAACGATATAACGTCCTCTCATACTGGACGATGAATGAAATGGGTGAAATGGTGCTTCAATGAGCAAAGAATATATAGAGTTTAGATTTCCCTGACATTATCCTTTCAGAATAAGGGAGAACCACAAAATCCTTAAGAAAGCCGTGTACTATCGTGTCTTGTTATCCCAACCATCCAACGAAGTATATTCTCTTCATGGCAAGCAGTTTATGGTAGATAAAGTATTTCCACGTCAAGAAGGCTAGAGGAGCATGAAGGGCAGAGGAGCTTAAACTGTTTATCTGCTCCGGTAGCGGATCTGTTTACTAGGAAATGAGTGTGTGAGAGTGTATAGGTATGAGTCACCCATGCTGCCAGATGTAATGTTTGTTGCAGTAAACGCAGCGATAGGTATTATGTATGGGTGATTTATGCGACAAAACTTGTGTATTTTAAACGAACCTTCCATCCTTGTCATACTGGGAAGGGGAGCATAAACACCGTTGGTACAGCAAAAGTGATTACGCTATACATTCCTCTAGCTTGCCTTCTTGTCGTGGGTCTACAGTACGTGTATCTTGCAATTGATCCCAAATATTCATCTTTATCTTCACTCACCCCCATATATATCCATAGAAAAATCCGGAAAAATGGTTTCCAGTTCCAGTCTATGCTAGAGAATCTGTCACTTTAATAGCAAAATTATCTCACCTCGTTACATAAACTTTCCCATGCACTAACCAAAGTAGCACATGCTTCTGCTTTTAAAACATTGGCGTTCCGACCATGAATATTTGGTAGTCTTTTGTCATTGTAATAAGACCTGTGCATCAAAGACACATGAATGATGCTCGAGCCGGTGTCAGAGATAATTAATACGACACTTGACATTAGCTGTTGCGACGTAAGCACCCGACACCATGTCTACCCTGTTTCTTACATATCAAACAACTTATTTTCAAACGGCTGCAGTACGGAATTGCTACAAAATATTTTTTATTCAGTCTCGTAAGCCCTAGAAGTTTGTAAAGGGGATTTTAGAGCACCCGGTATTAGCCTTTGATCCGCTTGTGGTCCACATCAGCCTAGAAAAGATATTCCGACCAATTTCTATTTCCCATTCATTTGCTAATCTTAAGTACGAATAATCTTATTTTGAACACCCTCCCAATTATATTTTTCTGGAACAATATTTAAAATGTTATACTATCCTTGGGAAATATGATGTCCATAGAAAATTAAACTAACCACCCGCTAAGAGCTATAAGCTTTTAAAAAGTGAACTTATCGAATTTCTGTTAAAAAAGATAAAATAAAGAAAAGAAAATTTCTCATCAAAATATTCTCAAAGATTATGACTCTTAGTTTTAGATTTATAGTGTTAACTTATATGCCAAAATCACTGACTTAGTTGATAGTGACAATATACCAATTCTTATAATTTCTGAAACGGTAACCAGACAGGGCATGAAATAAATAGTTCAAGAACTATAGATATGGAAGAAGATTGATAGGACCAGTATTGCCCTAATTTTCTTATTTAACAAAGGCCTCATGAACCAGTTTCGTGGGTTTAAAATCTGGTGATTTAATAGGTTAGCTTACCTAACAGGGAGACATAGAGAAGAAAGAATTCCTAAAATGCAAAATCGTTACATTATATGACCTTAAAGTAAAAATAATAATCGCTCTGAAAAAATCAGGTTTCTCAAGATTTTCATACAGCGAAGGTCAACCATAGCGCAAAGGCCGACATCGTAATACATAATCCATGTAACCAGTACTGCTCCCGGAAATTAAATTCCGGTATATGCATTCAAGGTATTCTATATTTGCACGTGACCTGCACGTGACAGGAATGTAAAAATAGCATTACCTGTAAATTATATTTTTCCTCATGCAACAAAAGTGAAATAATTTTAAATGGACTTACTGAGACTTACCAAATAATGCTGCAATTTTACTTACTTTCAGCTACGTGTATTTTTTTAATATATTAAGCGATTTAAAACACTACAATTTTATAGCTGTGTTACAGGCCTGGCTTTACATTATACCACAAACATTCAAGACAACAAAGCCTTATGCCATGCTTATATCGAATGGCGTGACTGTACTGGCAGTGCGGTAGCCTAGCCCACGTCTCCTTAGGGAGTAACGATATTTCATTCTTATGCTGTTTGACACGGTGTGTAGTGCTTGTTTCCAAGCTGTGTGAAGCTGTCTATTGATTGTATTTACTGAATTTAGTTATCTTGGTACTATAGAAGAATGCGTATTTTGGTTGAACTTATGTGTAGACTGACTTGAACTCGTATACAAATTCCATGATGTCTCCATCCCTAACGTTCTACAGTTATTAGGCTGTTATAAAAATTTAAAGTGTTGTTTCATTTTAGATAAAAGAAATTCTAACCAAGGAAAAATTAGACAAGATGGAGGCTATGATTTAAATAAATCCAGGAAACCCAACAAGATAAAAATTGACCTTTTCCTGAAGCTAAATTGATGTGACTATTGTCTGTGAGAAAACCAACTCGACTAATAAAATTACAAGATGTATTCAGCGTGCACTTTTCAATGTCTGGGCTGCAGCACTTTGTCGAATAACGTAACATTTAGCAATAGTTCCCATACTGTATAGAAGTAGGAGGAAAACATTACGAAACATTTTATTATGAGAGGCAACCAAAACTTTATGGTAATGTAATAAATGCATCTAATATTAACCACAACATTAGCAAAGTTAGTATTATCTAACGGATCGCTCTATTGCTCTATTGCAACCCCACGCACAGATTTGTATAGCAGTGCTCCTGGAACGCAGGCAGCCATTCGCGTCATTAAGAAAAAATCTGTCACTCAATTAAGAACTTCGTGGTTTAAATGAAACTAGCATCATCGAATTGCACATTACTGAAGGGAATGGCCTGGCTTGATATAGTGCATATAAAAATTTATTTTCATTATAAAACTAACATAACTGTCGCTTGAAATACCTTCTGATGTAATTAATCTTACAAGAAATTACGTAAAGATGCACAATAAAAAGGAGTTGAAATAAGACTACAACACACACATAAGCAGCCACCTTTATACACGTAGGATGGTATTTTAAGGAATACTATCTACTGAATATCGTTTCTATAATGGGTATTCATATCACCTGACTTCAGGATTTATTGATATCCATGTCATCTGAATTATGTCTTTCATCCATGTAATATAAAGCAAGAAAATTGCCATTTTGGCCTCCAACAATCCAAATAAAGCATCTATAAAATACTAACAGTATTCAGATGACATCTCTGAAACGGTTCGACCGTATCCCTTCCATCATTTCATGTGCGGTGCTTCAAGTGATATCTTTATTGCTTCAGTGACAAGAATGCATGGTAAAGAATAGAGGTAATTTACCACTTGCAATATTCATATATCAAACTTCATTGGAGTGCATTCCATTACGCAATCTAACACCTGTACACTTTCTGTTGTAATTATGTTTCATTTCAGTATCATCAGTATGAAATTTGTAAAACGTACAATGTTCATTATATATTTTTATAAAAAACCTAAATGGATAGTGAAATTTAATCCTTGTGTAATTTGAATATAATTATTATCTCATTATTGTCCATACATTTTCATTTAATAGTAATTCCTGAAGAAATTTCTAGTTACAGTAACTGAGATATACTTGAAGGGCAAAAAAATGATTTATTCTGTTTGATTTGTATCTTGTCTTGCTGACATGAATCGAAGTCCTTTTGAAAGAAATTACTTACCCTTATAATTTTAATTTTTAAGATCCTTCAAGCCTTTTGATGTATCCTAAATCTGCCTTTGTTGGGGCAAAATCATGGTATTTGCACTCCTTTATAATGGAAACAAACCACTTTCCTGGCACTTTGTATAAACAATTACTATATAAACTACATTTTATCCATCTCCAAAACGTATGAGTAAATCAAGAATTTACTAAAAAATCAACAAAAAAGAACAATCAGTTTTATCTAAGTAACTAAGAAAATTATGGGAAACAACCCTTAATAGACACCCTTTTATAGCTATGGCAGACATACTATACAGAAGAATTTAAACACATTTATGTGCTTCCTATAGTTATTGGTAAGCAACATACAATAGGTTAAAGTACTGGTTACTAATCCAGCCAATATAACGCTAATTTGGATTTATTTTAAATGTGCTCTTTAGGTTCCAAGTGTCTCGGTGGTATAATGGTATATTTAATGTTACAAACTGACAGCTTGGTTCAATCCTACGCAATAAATAACTTAAATGCTTCCTGCTATTTATTTATTGTTTTGTACTTCGGGTGCACATTTCAGCATAAAATGCTCTGAAATTACAAATTTGTTAACCGGTTAAAAGTATAAGGTTTTACAAGAATGAGGTAGCCGTGTGAGTGAGATTTAACATTGATCAATAACAAAAATGTTTGCCTAAAGAAGGCTACATACTGAAAAAAATTGCATGCCAACTACAAATAAATATAAATAACTAGTGCTTAGATGACTTTCTTTAGTTTCAGTAATAAAGGATTGAAATCAAATAAGTTTTTAGACAGTGGGACAGGAATTCTTTATCCGTAGTTAATTTATCTCCGTCTTCATCAGTCACATGTTCGGGCGCAATTTGGTGCGGGATTTCTATGTTTGAAATGGGATGCGCGTCGACTTTTTGAAGACCCACGTCGTAAAGCCAGATATAACAGGGTTAATTCGTTGTATTTTGTGTTTTTTCTTGATGATTGTGTTTGATTAAATAGGAGTCATGAGAATCTTGGTTTCACGCGTGGTTTGGAATAAAGTTTCGGAGAAGTCAAATTTTGTAATACTTTAACTGTATTTTCTGAATTACACTTTACTTGAACTTCCTTTCCCAGTCACTTTCAGGATACTTCCAACATATCGATAAATTCTTACTTTGTTATATTTAAAAAGTTCCAACTATTACATAAAAGTTCTTGATCCTGCTCCACTATTCATCACACTCTCCATTACAAAACATCTCCACCAAGGTTATTGATTTTTCGTAACTATCGTTACTCCTCTCTTAATTTTGTGATTAGCCGGTTTTATTCCACGTCACATTACGTCATACAATTATTACTACGGCCAATCATAAAATTACATATATTTTTACTTATTTAAATGACTAAATAGATTTACATAATCATCCTCCTTTATAAATCTATAAACTTTTCGTACCTCCTCCAAACATAACCCAAAACTACTGTTACAACAGAAAGTGCTTCAGTCCACCTGGTCTTAGAGCGCTTATCCATACAACCTTCAGGCATTGTGAAATGTGGAAACGTAGAGTCAGACTAAAAAATTCAAGCCATAGCCGGGATTTTAACCACGGATCTTCTGGTCTCCGTCCACAATACGAGTCAGTTGGAAAATTTAATGTCATATCGGCATGTTGGCTATAGTAGCTCAATGATTAGAGCGGCTGGACGGAGAGCAGAAGATCCGTGGTTCAAATCCCGGCTATGGCATTGACTTTTTCAGTCTGAATCTACCTTTCCACAATTTAGCCTACACACGGCCAGTGTGAAAGAACAACTAATTTCCATTATCTTTGTGAAATTCTCTACAAAAGTATGTGTAGCATACTACTTCTAGATAAAGGCAAGCCTGTTGTTTTATTTTTTGATGGACGGGCTTCAGCATTGTTGTATTTGCGCAATACTTAGTAATTGTATCGTGTTATGCACAAAAAAGGATAAATTCAAACATATGATGCATCAACAATAATCATGACTAAAAAAAATGCATTTATTTCGATAAAAGCGATTATGTTTTCCCGCTGAAAGTCTGTCATTTGTCGTCTGCATGGCTAAGAAAACCTATGGCCGTTAATTCACTTGATACGAGCATAGGCAAAGTCAACAGTCAACAGCAGAATTGAAACATAAAATGTAATAACATTTAAATGTGTATGGAAAATTATTTTAAATTGTAATTTCTTTCACATATACTAGAATCTTGCCCATAGAAAGTGCAGACATGTGGTTTTTCTTGCCTAATCACGTAATTTTAGCGTGTTATACTTTACTATTTACAGTTTTGCAAATGAAAAGATAGATATTAGTAACATTTCACATTAACTGCAATATTAATAAATTCCCGAACAGTTTTATAGTTATTTTATGCACTAAGCAAAAGACAAATGTTCATATTTATATGGTTTCGATTGTTTTACATTCGAAACTTCTTTGTTTTTTCAAATATTAAGAATGTGAAACGCGTGCCATGTTTAGTGGTTTTCATCATGGTAACATTCTTGCGTTTCTCAGCTGAAAGCTCTGAGTTTGGGTGTGTGCCCATTTTCAGACTTGTTTGCTTTGGCGGACGCGCTTTAGTTCCGAGCCGACATTAATTGGTTCGTTCGACTGTCCACTTAAATGCCTTGATTTCGAATGGAGACCTTACTGACGTTTCCCCTTGTGACCTTCCTGAATGTTTCTTCTACAATCTAACGAAAATCAAGGACGTAAATGGTGACAGTGGAATTGTATTAAAACAAAATGCAATTACTTAGGGTGAAATATGCACGTACTTTGTGCTATAAATATTACATTTTCTTTTTTCCAGTTATACATTTGTTTTCCGTGAATTTTGTACGCGTTTTTCCCGTGAAATGCACAAATAAATTATTTATGTTAAACTTCTAAGTTTGCTTCTCGCTTTAAAACTGAAAGAAATACAATATGAATACTGCTAGAAAACTTAAAGAACCCTAAACCGCAAAGGGTAGCCGATGGATTGAGAAGATTAGGACACAAAGCGTAGCCGTAAAGTTTTGTGGAAATAAACCCTTCGGCAAACTAAAAGTAACTCTTAAGCTATTTACATTTAGTTATTAAGCTCTATGGCGGGATGTAACTTCCGATCGAGTTACAAAGTTATGAAATAACTACTAATTTGAAAATGATTCGGTACTACTGTTTGCTCCAGAGATAGTCTTTGAAACATTCTGAATGACCACAGTGGGGCTTAAAGATGCATACATATATTTCCCTATAAGGTCCTACGATTCTAATGGTGCTCTACAGTTTAGTACTTAGCCTGAAGTTATTCGTGTTTTAATATTAATTTATAATCAAACGTTTATAGCGTATAGCGACCTCGTGTCCGTTAATATGACATTTATTTTATTTAGACTCTTACCTGTGCCAACCACGATTTGTAAGACGCTGATTCAGCACATTCGGAATACAAGAAGTAGGTTTACTATCGGCTATTTGTAAACTAGTACACTATCGCACTTCTTTGAGCGTTAAGTTAACATTTACCTAATTGCCTAAGTCATGATCTCTTAAGAACAGATTCTAACCTCCCTTGTAATTATTTATTTAGTTTCTAATGGTACATATATACCACAATATAAGCTAAAATCAGCATTTGTCTTTGTATTCTGTGTTTGGCTTTAGCATACTTATCGATCATGACACAGTTTGCAAAGTAGTGCAGACTGTTTCACCATATAAAATATAACCACTTAAATACTTTGGTTTTCAGACTTACGCCAAATGCACGTGTTAAATGTTAGACAGCCTGTTCGAAGACGCCCATGTTATTTTCACAGATTTCTTGTACACTTTTAAATGTGTGTGTCCGTGAGCCTATCTGTGAACAGCATAACTCAAAAACGAAAAATCGGCCAAATACTGCTTGGCATCTAAGTTTAGTATCTTCCAAAAATACGACAGAAAGATTTTCAAGAAAATCCCTCCCTTCTCAAGATTAGATAGGATAGACTTTTACAGAGGGGTTTCGGCACTGTGAGCAGTCTTGATCTATTTTGTCTATGTCCAAAGTCTTCCCGGGAGGAAGAATGAGTTGAGAGTAGAGAAAGAGAGAGAGCGGCCAACCCAAGGAGTCGTCACAGTGCATATGGCAGGTAGAAACGCTCCGGCAGTTCAGTACAACCGGTATCCCACCCACCGTGGTACTTTTAAGGCCCACTAGGTCGGCTCGGAGATCGGACACCGTCCTATCGGAGGAGGAAGTATTTATCAGGGCATATCATCCTGTCATGCAGTGCCGATACTCCCGCCGACACTTCTACCCTAAAACAGACCACCAGATGAGAGATGATGTTAATGATAATGAAGATGAATTGGAGAAACAGGGATGTAAATGTCCTACCTAGCATTCGCCTGACGACCCAGGAAACCCCCGGAAAGAACCCATGGTTCAGGTTGATTGGCCACGGGAATCAAATCTAGACCTCCCGAATGTGGGCCTCAGAGGAAACCCCTGAGCCATTCCGCTCGGATCTTCTCAAGATGACCCTTTTCATTAAATATTTTTCAAAAATTTTGACTCTCTCAAATATTGCTGTTAGATGACACATTTTAAAATATTTTCAAGGAAAATGAAAATTTATATCCTGAACATTTTGGAAATTAACGAAGTGCTCTTCGTTCTGCACGGTGGTAAACCATAAGAAATAGACAAAATTCGTTACAGGCAAAATACATTGGCGAAAAACGAAAATGCATACTATCAAGGATTGCTTAACTTTAATGAAGAGTTAGCTTTGATAGCATAATATGATAACAAATATAACTTCATTCACCAATACTATAACGCCTCAATATCATACTATGCCCATGTTTCAATGAACACTGAGCATTTTTATTCCACCGTTGATGCACTTTTATATACATTTCGTTAAAACCCACAATGTATGTATATAATAAATACACAGTACCATCATTCGTTTTGTAGAGTAAAACTGTTCAAAGATATTCCTTGTTGTTCCTTTGTATTTTTCAATTTGTATACTATTACCAAGTGGGGAACTATTCCGCTTTATTTCCTGGATATACAAAAAGAATGAAATTTAACGCACAACATAGCGACCATCGCTTTGCGATATGAAATCGCTCAACCTTAGAGTATTGTCATAGTTCCATTGCACCTGCAAGGAAATACATGAGAAAATAATTTCTATGCATATGTATCTCAATTAATATGGGGTAGATAGAGTAACATGCACTTGTAAGACAGTCATGTGAGTACAATATATCTTATTTTTATTAACTGAAAATGTTCGATTAATTCACAAGAACAATAATTTATAGCCTTCTTTAGGTACTGTGTTTTCGATAAAGAAGACTTCTTTCTGGAAACTACTCATTTGTGTGATTCTCTGAAGCTTTAAAATTAGTATAGTTAGTGTTAAATATACAAAATAATAAATTAATTACATTTAAAATGACAAGGTGCTGCTTTTATTTAGGTATTTAAGAGCGCCGAGCAGATTAAGTGCGATTAAGTGCGAACCCACTTGTGAAAATTTCGTCCACGTAGAAAATGAGCCATGTACAGAAAAAGATGATAATCTGTTAGTGCCAGATCAGGGCTGTATGCTGGGTGAGGTAGCAGTTCGATTCCTTCCAATTCCAGAGTTTTTTTTTCCATGGTTGTTCGGGCAGTACGGGGAGTTGCATTCTTGTTGCAACAGAACTCTAATTCGGTTAACTAGTGCTGGGTATCTCTGTCTCAAAATTTGTTAAACTCGTTCCAGTTGTTGAGAATAAAGATCCGCATCAATCGCACATCCATTTGGAACAAACTGCCAATGAATACACCTTCAAAGTTCCACCAGACAAATAACATTACTTTGGGAACAAACTGATTTTTTTAATGGTGACTTTGGCAGGTTGGCGGGGATCAAACCACTGTTTCGAGGCTTCAGGATTTCGGTAATATACCCCTTTTGCATCACAAGTGGCAATTCTTCTGTCAAACCTATCATACATGGGACCCAGTATAGGAGGGGATCCGTCCCCTTCAGCTGCTTTAGTGATAGCGCTGAGGACCCTTAGCACTCATGGTACCTCTGATGTTACCAGAGGAACCTCGGGGCGAACATGCGATCCCCTCCCTGAATTGAAGTTTTCTGGATTGGGTTGGACTCGATGGAGCAGTCTGTTCCCGACACCCGCCAGGCCTCGGCCGCCCGGAGGGGGTAGAGGCTTGCCTAAGAAGTCCCGGTTACTAGCCTGCAGAGCTAGTTAGGTATGCTAGATCACCAGGTGGCCCCCACCGAGGTTTTCGGTAGTCTTCTCTGCGGGGTTAACGCGCGTAAGTGGCGTATCTACTTCCACCCGTCTTGACGTTGCTGTCGATGGGGGAGCTTTTTAGACTCCAGGTATTGCCCTATGGAAAGAACACCGGAGTCCTCCATCGTCTCCCGGGTGATAGAGGCTGGAGTCGTTCGACTCTCGGATAGACCTCGTATTACATCATCCATGGGATTACGAATAAGCTGACGACAGATATCCACATTCAGCCTGTTGATGTGTCAGTACATGAGGTACAAATCTACAGCTTCTGTATGATTTTCCAAGTGTCTTAATGAGGTGATGTATGGTATCTTTTCATGCAGCAAGTTCTTCTGAAAGCCTACGGGTACTTTTTGCGGATTTTGTCGCAAAACTTGGCGTGTATCCTTAATATTCCATACTTTAGGTCTTCCAGAACGTGGTAAATCTTTAGTGTTTAAGTCTCCATTGTTGAAACGTCGGAACCATCGTTGTGCCACACGCTTATTAACGACACCTTCTCATTGCACTTTATATATTCCTCGAGCTGCGGCAGTGGCTTTAAAATCTTGTTTCCAGTAGTCCTTTAGAAGGACTCTAAGTTCAGACTTTATCTCCATTATGTGATTGTTTATTAACAACTGAAAACAACACTGGCCATAGCATCCTGTAAATAGCACTGCCAAACTAGAGAAGCCCATTAAATTTTCCGAAACACCAAAATCAAAATACCAACTTTACTTATGAGACCACTTAACAACCGGGCGAATTTGGATACTGATCCTCCCTCCCTCTATGTTAATGAAGTGACTAAATTGAATTTTTATTTGTCGACGCTCTATCAAAAGAAAATCAATGTTTTTCTCTCATTACCATGGAGTAAGGGGGATTGCACGAATTTCTCTACTCATCACTAATATGCATACAATATCTATAGTTTGGGAGGAGGAGGAGGAGGAGGAGGAGGAGGAGGAGGGCTAAGGATTCTGAGCTTAGTTATTTTAGTCCTGTTACATTCACCGAGCGGGATGGCTCAGGAAGTTTCGTCTGTGGCCCTCATTCGGGAAGCTCTGGTTCGATTCCCTTGGCCGACCTACCTGACCTATGGGTTTTTTCGGGGTTTTCCCGAGTCGCTTGGCGAATGCTAGGTAGATTAATTACATCCCCCGAATTTCCTTCCCTCCATTTCATCTCCATTATCATTTCATATCATCTCTCATATGATGGTCTCTTACAGGGTAGAAGTGTCGGCGGGTGTCTCGGCGGTGCATGGCAGGATGATGTGCTCTGAGGAAAACTACTTCCTCCTCCGGTAGGTTGGTTGCCGCTCTCCGTTCCTCTACTGGGACAATTTCGGAACCGCCAGCCAGGGATCGGATCGCCTGCCTCGTACCATTAGGACTCGGCTGCTGGGCTCGTTGCCGTCCCGCTGTAGGGGAGCGAGTTAGTTGTCCTGGCCTGTCGGGGGAGGTCTCTATCTAGGTAAATTGTAGGGACCCTGCCCTCTGTACTGTCATGGCTCTTTGGGTCGACCGCCCTCTGCATCCTTCGCCTGATCCTTCCTCCCGGGGGTGCCCCACTTAGGGACATAGGAACAATGGGCCCAGTATGGTGGTCTACGTACTGAATCCCCTCCTTAATAAAATCCCAATCCCAAACCCCTGTTACATTCGGAATAGACGAAAGCAGTGCTCTCAGGTTATCTGCCCTTTGTCGAAATACTTGTATTTATAGACCAAATAGCTGGTGTGAAACGTTTCATATACCGTTGTGCAGTCAGCTTTCGTTAATACTAACAAAATTACGATTCTATAAATCATTGCGATCAGTAATAAAACTATGTGTAGAATAGCAAAGAAGGCATTCAGTTCAATACATATAATTCATTAAACATACTGCCATACTCATAGTCATAATGTAATGAAAGACCAGTAACGACACTCCTACGCCAAAGGATGCTCAACAAGTTGTTCACCTTCATACTTGCAAATCTGATTACTAGACAATGAGCGCAGCAATGATAGACAGCAGTGAAGGTGGTGAAATCAGGACAGGACTATAATACATGGTGAGAGGGACATGTGTGCAAACTGGTATAAGACCCCGTTACGATTAAGTGAAATATATTTATACCTAGAAATATACTGCTATTTCATATAGGTATTTCAGTTTAAAAGTTAATATATAAATGCAGTTTTAAATGCGCATTTATAACATATAATGTCGCTTACTATGTGTTTCAAATGGGAAAAGTTCTGGAGTCCAGCTAAACAGATACTGTATCACACTCAGCGTTACCAGGTTATCACCTCACTAATTTTGTATTTCCCTCTCTCTCGCACACTCATAGAACATGCAGATCTCCTTGGCGCAGACGTAAGTGTAAGCAAAATATCAGGTGTCAGTTTGGCCTTTTTACGATGCCTGCGTGCTGGTAAACCTGCTTCACATAATCTTCTGCTAACTATTTTACAAACTTTTACAACGATGCAGTTGCCAAAATCTGAATTGGAAAAAGCATTTTCGCTAATCATGTATATTTTTAAATACTGTAACTATAGTTATAGTTTATGAATTACCTGTTTTTCTATTCCAGTGAAACTGCCAGTGGCTCATCCACATTGCTGTTAATGTCACTTCCGTTAAGAGACAATTCGTCATTGTCACTATCTTCATCTTCTGAGTCTTGCAAATTTATGATTATAGGTTCCAAAATATCGTCACGTGCTATTTATTTCTTAAAATTGTCTACTTGAAGATTTTCTACATACTTTACGCAATTCTCCCAGCCCTGTTGTGTTACCTTGTCAATTTCTTCGTGAAAAACTCATTCAACGTCCGTCAGTTTAAAAGTGTTATTTCTGTTTGCAATCCCCTTTTTATTTGAGTCCCTACCAACTCAGTTGGATTTTATTGGCAGTAGTAAGGTGGGAGGCGTATTACCTCGTGTCCAATTTCAATTGCAAGTTGATCCAGTTGATACACTTTTTTCGTGTTTTTAAACGGAAATACTCTATTCAATGACTCATTTTTAGTTTCTGTTCCCGAAAATTTTTTGAAGAACATGTGCACCTTAAAAATAATACTTCGAGCCTGACTTCGTAATAACTGCCTTTTTGACTCACCACTAAATTCACCGCAAGAAGCATTGCACTACTTAACTCTTACTCTACTGTTCTGTAAAGAACAACTAAATGATATTGATCTAAACTCTCCAGAGTAAATAAACACTTCTTATCCAGCATTCATTCATAAACATAAGCATACAGCATTGCACAGGCTAACAGGAAATGAAGTGTTTGCTCTTTCTCGAATTTAACACCTTGACTTATTCACAGTAATTCTTTTATCACGTCATGTCAGTAATTTAAATTTCAGTTTTGAGTAATTAAAAGTATATTTACATACATACACACCAACCACTTTGAACTCTCTAGAATAAGTAGAGATTAGAACCATTCAAAAACAAAGATATAAGGTGACCAGACACGTTCTGCCAGGGCAGCAGAAAATTTGTTTCCTCTCGCTCGAATTAGATTATGCAAAGCAATTCTTGTACTACGTCATGTAAAACATTTACGTTTCAGTTCTGAGTAATTACAAATATACGTACACGCATACATGCCAACCAATAATGATATTCATACAGTGCTTACTTCGCGATTTATTGTTATAATGCAGGTAATAGTTGTTTATTTATTTGTATTAGAAAAACTATTTGAGCAAAAAATATGGGGTTTTCGTGGTTATGTTAGATACATTACTCTCTACCTTCCACATGGATCAGTTTTGGCAAAATCTGAAATTTCTCTTAGCGCGAATTTCATACAGATTGATTAGGTTGATGCTCCTTACACACCACTTAGCGGAAATGCAATACGACAACACCGCAGGACTCCGATTGGTTGCTCACCTAGTAGCGCTCAAGGACAAACATCTTCCCATTTGAAACACATAATTGTATCCGATTCACATTAATGGAGTCAAAGGTTTCCAGAAATATTGGATGAAGTGATATTCACAAGTTAAAAGTCACGTTCTTTGCATTTCATCACTATAAACAGGTGAATACCGTCTTCACTACCGAAAAAGCCATACTAAAATATTGGAAAATACACACCAACAGCAACGAACATCTCCGATATGCTTAATACTGCAAGAATAGTCTGTTCATTTCTTGTGCTTTATGAAGGATAGGACTTAAAAGGTTACTAACACAAAAATCCAAGGTATGCACTCCGTGGGTAATGCAAAATATTTTCAACACATTGGGGAAAAAATAAATTTTCTAAATAAAAGGTTAATCTAGAATAACGAGAAATTTTCTTGAGGGCGTAATACTCACTTCTGAAGACACTGAACGAATACCAGATTTAGTAAAAAATCAAAATCAAATAATGGAATTTATGTACAAGGGTACCAAGGCTTTTTAGGCAATATCCCTCTTCAGGCCAGAAGTATATGTGTGTGGTCGTTAGAGATCTAGGGAGGGAGTCTGCTGTAGTGATGGTTTTTGCGTGTCTAGTTTTGTAGGGGTGTCAGGTTAGGATATGCTAACTTATTTCTTAATTTGTATGTGTGTGTGTGTGTGTGTGTGTGTGTGTGTGTGTGTGTGTGTGTGTGTGTGTGTGTGTGTGTGTTTTATGTTGTTCTTGTATTTTTTTATTTTTTATTTTTTGTGTGTTTTTTTATTTTAATTTATGGTTATTAAATTACTAGTACTTTCTATCCTATTCCTTAGTCTCGATAGCCCATGAGACCTATGTGTGTTTGTTTTGTTGGTCGCTCTCTTCTCAACGTTTGTGCGAGTATTCATTGCGTGCGCGTTTTCGGGGTTGTTTATTTTCGTTACCCTATTTGCTGTTGTAGAGTTTGGATGTGTTGCTCTTGTTTCTCGTCATATAATTGTATTAGTTTTAATAGTGGTGTGGCTTTGTCAGTGGCTGGATTGATCTTTTTCATTTTCCGCGCTGTTCTTATCACGTCGCGTCTGTATACCCTCTGATGTGTGCTCCGGGGATGTATCGTATTTTATCATTGCTTTCTGTATGTGTTGATCTATAGTTTCTGTTTTGGTGGTTTTGTGTACGTGTGTGTGTTCTGTTCCCACACATACACGCACACACATACACACAAATACAAAGTTCTTTTATTCAATACTGTGGTAATTTTACATGTGTGTATGTGCTTTGATGAAATGCATATACCTTCTCTAGCTATTACGGGTATAAAATTGGGTAGCAGAATTAATAAAAACTGGTTACTGGCTTAAGTCTTTTAATTTTGTCTTTTTCACGTACTATGGACACTCAAATGCCTTTTTAATCACTCCAGCAGTACTTACGACAGCATTCTATCCAACTTCTATCATCTACTTGATCAGGTGAATGTGTGTCATAAAATAAAAGATACGTTATTCTCTTCATCAGAATATTTTGGGTCTGATTCCTGGATTCTCTCTCTCTTCTTTCTCTTCGACATGTAAATTAGAGGGAAAAGTAAACAAATACATAAGAAATCAGAAATGCTGACATCGTAAAGCAGATTTTCAGCGAAGGATGTCCTGCCTTCTCCGTTTTTCAAACTGATTTTTTAAAAATAGATCAAGCTATAAAATTATGTATTGAAAGTCACTTGACGCACGTGTTCACAAAGCTCCAAACGGCTTTCTGGTCTCCATTGGCATAGTCAGGTTTTCCTCAAAATTATATTCCAAATATTGGAAACCCTAAACTTGATCGAGCGGGATGGCTCAGGTGGTGTCCCGCATTCGGTAGACCTGGGTTCGATTCACGTGGCACACATGCCGAGTCGCAAGACTAATGCTGGGTAGGTTATTTACATTTCCCGAATTTCCTGTCTCTCCATTTCACCTCCATTATCATTTCACATCTCATCTGGTGTTCACATTCGGAGTAGAAGTGTTTGCGGATGCCTCGGCGGTGCCTGGCAGAATGAGCAAGGCTTCCTCCTTCGATAGGACGGCCTATGGTCTTCTTGCCCGTCTGGTCCGGCCGTAGTTGGATGTGCTGCCGGTTGTGTTGGCCTGCGGAGGAGTTTCTATCTAGTAATCCATCTGCCCTCTGCACTGTCGTGGCTGCTTAGCACAACCGCCCTCTAACTCCTCTCGCCTCATCCTTCCTCCCGCAGATGCCCCACTTGGGGGGCAAAGATACAGTGGATCTAGACTGGTCGCAGTGCCAAATCCACTCCGTACCCTAATCCAATCCAAGTACTATGCTTGGACTGTTCTCTGTCTCTCTGTCTCTCTGTCTCTCTCTGTCTCTCTCTCTTTCACACACACATACAGAACCTTTCTTAATATTCTTAATGCAATAGACTTCAAAAAAGACATGTCATATGAACATAAGGGTGGAATGAAATACTTGTTCTAATTACAGTATGTATATAGAACAAATAAAATGGTTCCCTTCTGAAGTATTAAAAACCAAAAGAACTCTTACATTAACTTACTGACATAAACTAGTAACCGACAAAACTCTAAGTATAGCGCTGGTCATATCGGAATTTGAATGCAATGGCTGAACTGATGCTCAAATGACCTCGAGATCCATAGAGCTTAGTAAGTCAAAATTCATTTTCTCAGGATAAAGGAAATCATCACTCAAGATGAGTTGTATCTCACCTACCACGATTTTTAGTCCAAAATGTCCCTTTCATTACTTTCTTTCTCATCTTTGTGCTTCTAGGTTCATGCTGTAAGAAGGTGCTAGATAGATGGTGCGGATATTGCTCAAAATAAGACGTGGTCTCAATGTGTGATCGACGGTTGTTTATTGCCCTCTCTAGGTATCTCCAGCAATGGGACGGGTTCCCAAGTGTGGAAGTGTTATGAACTTCATGAGTCTCTGTGGCAAGTCTGCATGAAGCCTACAACCTCCTGTACTTCTTTGACTTATTACTTCTTCCTTGTGGATTGAACCACAATAGATTTATATAGGTCTTAATGGACAAGGTGTTCTACATATATAACCTATTCCTAACCTATATATGTACTGCATATGCAACAGACAATGCATTCTACTACCCGAACATTTATCTATATACTCCCCTCCCGCAGCTTCAATAGAGTTTTTATTTAGTAACAAAACGATTAATGTGGTGGCAGGTCTTAGGACCTCGACTTATAGATCTTTTGCCCCTATTCCGTTAACGAGGTGCCCCCAGGTGTGGAAAGAGGGAAGAATGAGGTGATAGAATACTAATGGTAGCTGGACCTGATAATATAGAACAGCAGGGTCCCTAATGGCTGCAGATTGAAACTTCCCAGTGATAGGTGACTCGTACAACCGACTTCCTGGAGGAACGGGACTCGCAAACAACCCTATCGGGAGAACAAGAGAGACAGAAAATTGCATCAGGATGAAAGATGAACTGAAATACTTATATGTGAGATGATTTGGAGGGACACGCTTTGAAACCCGTCCCACTGAAATTCAGAATGTATTATTTTGCCCAGCATTCAACTACGATCTGGAGAAACACCCGAAAACTCCCAATCGACCAGGAAAAGTCGGCCATAGAATGGAACCCACGTTCTCTCGAATGCGAACTGCAGACGTTACGTAGGTAGTTGTGAAATAAGCCTAAGATGACGTGCATCATGTGACTTTCCCCGCATAAACTTGACCGCGCATCTAGTAACCTAATTGATCTACTAACCTGTTTCTTTTGTCGAATTTTAAGCTCAACGTTTGCAGTTTTTCATAAATGATGAAATTTACGTGAAGTGCAGCCTTCAAAATGTCCCCCATTGGGCTCTAAACATGGTTTACTAGATCTGTCAGTACTCCTATGACCTCCAGCAGAATCCAGATCACCTTGTGAAACTCCTCAGCTAAGAGCGTACTAGGCAATTAATTATTTCCGGTCTCAGTTATTTAATGACATACTGTCAGGTGCAGGTGTCCTAGAGTAACTCAACCAGGAAATATTTCCTTCACTGGAGTTTTAAAAGAATAATTACTCTCGATGAGGCATTCAAAACTGAAAGGTAAAGGCTTTCACGACAAGCATCTCTCTTTAAAACTAACAGAGTGATTTTACAATTGTTGCAAGAAACTCTAGACTTGGTCTGGAGATAATTTTAAAAATATTGTCAAACGAGACCTAATAATTTCCTTCTCAGCATTCTCCGCCAACGTATGGAACAGTTTCCTACAAACAAAAACTTTCACTCCTCCTGCCCACCTCGAGCAGATCTCTTCAATATGGACAGATTAATGCTACAGAATGTCAGAAACTGGTGAGGTGCTGATATCTTACTTAATTCATCTGAATTAATTGATACATACGTACTACAGAACACATAAACAATAATGGCTATTTTCGAGAACTATCCTTAATTTTACTTATCTGGGCATAAATTAATTGTAAATTATTTATTATTGTACAATTCCTATATATCTGTATTTACTCTTCCAATATTGCAAAGCTTGTTTTATTAATATGTTTAAAAGGGTTGCTGATAAACTACAATCCTGACAAACAAAGTGTTAAGAAAATCCATGAAAGTTAATAATTTAATTTTAGATTTTATAAAATATAAACAGCTAGAATGGTACGGGCATGTCCGCAGAATGTCTGAAATAAGATTACCAAAACAAGTTTTAGAATGGAACCCACCTCGAACAGGAAGATGTTGTCGACCTAGACTTAAATGGATGGAGAATTTTGAAAGGTGAATGAGGGAATTAAGTTGAAAGGAATTTGATTGGAAGGATAGAGAAGAGTGGAGGAAGCGGAAAGGCGCTTGAACTTTGGATACAAGAACATTTGTTTTACATTGTAACACTGCTTATAAATACATAATTTAATTCAAATCTCATCCAATGAATTTAAAATACTTTTAAACAACAAGAAATCCAGATATTTTCTCACAAAAGAATGCATACAAATAATCATTAATCATTAACAATTAATTCCTATTGCGCTGCAAAGTTCGTATCAAAGTGACTGGATTGCTGTTATCTCAAAAAAGTATCATTTTTCATTATATTATAAATGTCACTATGCCTTTTTATATTGCCAGAGTTCTCCCAAGTTAGCTATGCGGGTAAACTGATTCTTCACGAACATCCATATTTTTGTGTTGAAATTTACTATCACTTACTTAAAGACTTCTTTTAGACTACTGTGGTCAGCATGCTACCATAACCAAAGGTCCTGGATTCGATTACCTTATAAGTTCTGGAAATGTTTATTTGGCCAGAATTATTCGCAGTACTTTCTAGGGTTTGGAAACGGGGTAAAAGTAAAGATAGATAAACAACGGAAGCGGCTACGCATTACGGAGGCAAAGATGTGTACCATCTTCCCAAAGAGGAAAAGATGATGGCAGCCGTGGCTCCGGGCGAATTGATTAGGTGACTCGGAAAATTGGCTAACCTAAACTCGTAAAATCACTATTGCAAAACCGGATTTGATACTGGAATAGTGGTTTTTAATTTCAATGGGGCTTCCCTCTGTATATGAATCCAAAAGTTCCTTAAAATTACCTTTATTTAAAGAGTCTTGGCTTTCATTTGTCCACGCAATGCCACTTCTTGTCTACTTTCCTAATAGCATATTGCATGAAAAGCTTAACGTTCTCATTGTATTTTACAATATATGGACGTGAGCTTACCCGAAGAGCGTCTGCAATTTTGTCCCCAGCTCCTTCAATCCGACACAACTGTGTTCCTCATACCAACGAGTCTTAAATTTCCTGGTGTATTTTGAAGATGCTCCGCTGCAAAGTTTTTCTAAGCATAGCACTGGTGTTGGCCTACCAACATTTACCACGTCGTGTTTTATCATCATTTTTCCCTAAAGAAAAGAGTTTTTGGAGACACATCAAGTCGTGTTTTGGATTCATTGTAAATCCCATAAGTATTAAAAATTAAACACCTGACATATCACACAATAATCACTGATCACATAAAAAATTGCGTTTTTACACAGGATGCAAACTGATAATAAACAGTAGTACATGACACGCGGGGCTCGCTTCAAGCGGAGTACATTTCTACCAACAAAACTCTTTTTAAATAAACGAAAAGGTAGGAAGAAAGTCCTGTATTGTGTTGGCAACACGAGTTGGTGCGGAATATACGACTTCTGTGAATCGAATTCGTAGCCATGGTAACCAGCGATGCATTCTGCTCCTCCAACCTCTAATCATCTTCCACAAGTGTTACAGTCACCTCGGCCTTTTAATAACGAATAACTTCTGGAGAGTGAGCTAGCTGCATTATATGTGCGGGTGCCAAAAGAGCGGCACCATTACAAAATATAATTTGGAGAACTTTTATAATTGAAAATTAAATGCTAGAACATAAAACACAACCATGTAAGTTATTCAAAAACAAGCAGGTGACTCGGCGATTCAAACGCATCAAGGAAGAACCGCCTCTGGATGACGGGTGTAAGCTATCAATGTATCTGCTTGATTCTCCTCTGACGGAAAAACTGCGCAGGCGTAAGTGCTACGCAGGGAGGAAACCTGTGCATAGCCAGTTGCAAACCCCCGAAATAACACCAATTGGCTCTGAAATGAATGTGTAGGAATGATGGAAGAGGGAATTGATAGCACTCTCCTGCAAAATAAAATTTTTATTCGCGGGTTTGCGATATGAGAGGTCGTATTAACTAACTGGGATTTGCTAAATTGAATGTTGCTTTCCTTTTTTTCTGTCACGTAAGGTTTTCTGACAAATCGTGCATTTCGTATAAAATGAACTCAGGATTCAAACACTTGATTGCGATCTGAGAGGTCATATTAACTAACATGGATGTGCTAAATTGAATGGTACTTTCCATTTCTTTCTATCACATAAGGTTTTCTCGTAAATTACAAAATAAATGTTGAAAATGATGCAATTATATATAGTTTCCAATATATAAAATGTATCGAATTACATAAATATGGTACGTGTTACACGAAAACTGTTTACATGTTCGATATTCGGAATGTTTGCTTTCATATAAGTAGCCTATTTTCATCAAAACCGGGACAGTGCCCCCTGAATAACATCTATTGGTCCTGAAACGAATGACTAGGAATGATGGAACAGGGAACTGATAGAAAAGCCGTGGTATGAGTTGGAGTATATGTTCGACGAGGCACGAACTCACGATCGAGTGCAAGTTACACGGCTTAGTGCGTCACTTAGTTCCAAGTTTGGAATTACTAGAGAAATATGGGGGTGTATGTTTTATAAAGAAAAGCCAATGTACACAAACTCGATCGTAATAGTGAGAAATTATTGAACTGTTACAAAGGTAAGCTCCACGATATAAGTTGACAGACGTTAAACGCAGCACATAAATAAAACCATTACTGTAATATTGGAAATAAAAATCATAAATAGGTGGACAGCAAAATTGTTCCTATGCAAAAACAAAAACAATTTTCTGATGTCGATATTTCCTCTTTCACTTCAAATTCATCAGATAACAGTTACATAAATTAGACCCATTTTCTGTATTGCTTCATAACAGACTTGCATTCTCATTTTAGGTCTCAGTAATTATTAGCACAGAGTGTTTTTAATTTCTACATTTCCTGGTTCCGTAACTTAATGCTGACTAACCCGCTGGTAGCCAGAAGGAAGAAAGTTCGTTAACCGTATTAATAATTGCGTAATGGACTTATGTGAGACAGAATGCATTATGGGAGAGAGGAACGAGTAAAAGCTAATGGCAAGAGAATGATGTCGCGTCAACTGCCAAATTAGTCGAGCGTTTACATCAACAAGATCATGATTAGACATTTTATCTCTTATAATGGTACCAAAGTCTCCTCTAGGCAGTTCCTGTGAATTTCTGTAAAGTCTTGATTTATAGAAATATATAACAATTACGTAGATAGTTGCCTACGGGTTCTGGATACCCCAGAAATATAAAGAACGAAAAAATTAAAAGTGCAACCATAAGCAAAATTAAAGATGTATGTAAAAAGTTTTACGAATCCTACTAAATTAAAATTTATAGGTATAGTGGATAAATGTAAAAACGTTTTACTATTTAGTTTCTACATCAACCAAGGATGTAACACAAAAATGTTTAACAAAAACCCTCTGCTCTAAACTGGCCTTTATAGAAAAAAAGTAGTTCGTTTCTTTGTTTTCTAAAAATTGTGTTATATGTCCATTAAAATGCCTTATGTTTAAGATATTTGCTGGACTAAAATATAGGTGTCTTAAATTTTTTGCGAGTAATCTTGTGAATTCTTTTCATTGAGAAATAATATTTTGTGTAATTTCTTATGACTGGTAAACTATAAGCACAATTTATTGCAAAAAGAAATAACAAGAGATCCACATGCCTTATTGTCTACCCATTTCACACGAGAACCTTTTGTAGTGGACAGGTTTTCATCGATTTTTTCCTGTCAATCCTACCAGCTACACCATTATCACCTTTCCTTGCATCTATGCACGGATATTTTTACTATCGATTTCTTTACCTTCATCTTAGAATCGAACTAATCAAGCTAATCTGGATATAGTCTCGGATCCAGAGCTCCTATGCTCTTCACTTGTAAGTCCCGAGGGATATAAGTTCTCCATAAGAGGAGAGTAAAATAGGAATGAAAAAATAGCTTCCAAGAAAATTCCTCTTCTCCAAAGTACTATTTCCAGGAAAAACATTCTGTTATATTTATTTTTTCAAAATCTGGCTTTGCGATGTTGATTAAAATAGATGTTTAAGGTGTTTGCGTGTTTAAGATGATGGTGATATTTATGGGCACTCAACTGCAATGGTCATAAGCGCCCTTAAAAGGCCAATAGTGGCAAAAACTTTGCGTGTCTAAAAATACACATTAAATTATTTGGAAATAGAGTGTGAGGCTGTGTAATTTCATAAAACTGATAAGCCACTGCAGAATGAACTTGTTACAGAATCACCTTAAAACATTTTATTTCAAATACGTTTCTCGGGTTCTCAGTATTCCGTGATTGCATTTGGTTATTGCTTTGAACTGTTCAACACCTTTTTCATAGAAAAAGAGAAGCAGAACCATTGTATTGTTTGTATTTTTATGAAAATAGTATAGGTACAGATTCCAAGTCAGCATTATATAGCCATCATTATTTCAATGGGTTTTTAATATCGCTTAAGCCTCCATATCCCTTTTGTAACTATAATTAAATTTGTAATGAGACTGCTTTGCCTCCAATAACATCGAGTAGATATAAAAATTAAGTATTTGTAAGGAGTTAGTAAAAGCTATATACAAATAATAGTTGACGTGCAAGTTGCCTCTACGAGCCTAACCATAGTCATCTTCATATATAAACGATAGTTTACATAGAAGGTCATAAATCCTTTCTTTAATATCCAATTTCTGCAATAAAATAACCTTGAATTATTTGTAGCTACTAATTTAAACACCCGCTAGCGTCTTTTCCCCTTAACTTCATATATACTTTTAAAACTTAGCACTTTATTTGCTACATCGTATTAATTATTCATTTTAGGATAATACTAAAACTAGAATGTATAGCAGCCCCTCAAATCAAATTAAATAATCAAGTATCGAAATAATGGTTAGCATAAAGTCAGATTCTAGCTAGACCATCAAGGATAATTCGCTCATTCTTTACGTAAAGTGCATTTGGAATTCGCCCACTAGCATCTTCAAGGCTACATTCCAAATAGGATTCCATGACGCCTCTTCTGTAAGGGTATAACACGTAAATTATTACAATAATGTTTGCCACTATAGTAATAGATGTTTAATTTTGACGCAATAAATGTTTTCTTCTTCTACATTTCAAGGTATAAGCAATATAGTCGCTCATCTTTAAAGATTTTCCAGTCATGTCCTTCTAGGTCTGCCTACAGCTCTTCTCTCTGTTGGATTCTATCACCATCTTGTTTCAGGATTCTTTGTATGTGTTCCTACCATTTTCTCTTAAATTCTTCAAGTTTCTATTGCATATTAAAAAGCAGCCATATTTTCCAATGACTTCATTTCTAATTATATATTTACTTTCTTGTTTCTTAGTTAATATCCAACGTTTCCTTCCACAGAGCAGTAGATAGGTACAGTTACACTTTAGTTTTGTCCCTCTGCATAATTCTCTCTAAAGTTTATATAAACTTTTCATAGATTTTTGGAACTTTTATGGTTTTTACATGTATATTGTATTATACAACATTGCATTTTATGTATTATTTTATTTTACATATTATATTTTACATATCGTGACTAAGTTCCTAGAGCTCGTTTTCTCTCGGCAGTTTATTTCAGAATAACTATTCCATAAATTGTTCGTTAAAAAGGTGCGTTCCTCTTTTCCGTTTAACTCATTTAGTAGGCCTCGTCTTCTTGTAATGGTTTTCAAATTATAAAACATTCCATCATATTCGAAGAAAAAAAGAGGTTGCGCGAGTTGTTAACGGAAAGACTCCATTAATACCTCGTACACATCTTAATTTGAAAAAAAAAAATCTTTTAGTGACATCTTTAAAAAAATAAAAGTAACGAAAAGTTCTTTGGTAAAGGTAGTCCGGAAAATGTTCATAAATATTTATGGGTGTGTCTTTCTTGAAAATCTGTAAATGTTAAATGAATGAATCAAAATAGTTGTAAGTAATTTGCTCCTCACTTAGATATTTTAAGGAGAGATGAGAGTTTAATACTTTTGACTACAAACCAATTATTATGGAGCCTAACACTTCTTTTGCATTAATGTGTGCGTGCGGACAACCTTGCCTTTGCACACACACACTTTTTTAAATCCTTTTTTTATTCAGAGGCCTCAAAACATTAAATGTTTATATGAAAATATTTAGGTAAAATGCAATACTTCCACTCCTAATTTAGGTAGGTGGAAGTGAAGTAAAAAACCTGGAAGAAATATAGAAACATTAAATTAGAACCGCCATCATACGAGATAGCTGGATTAGCTTCAAGGTGAGACAGTACTTCCGGTAAAGGTTTTTTAAACCGGTAGAGCGAGTTAACTTTAAAAGTTTTCCAGTTTATTGGAAAATATTCTCTGGCACCTTGCTTACCTTGGATGACATTATATATCATTTAATAAGAGACAACTTAGGTAATTGTAAGTTGGGTTAAACATAAATAGTCGTAAATCTGTTTTTGCTGGATGTCTAAAGAATAATATAGACCGCAATGAAGCTGTTTGCTTATAACATCCACAATACCTTAGAAAATTTTGGTTTACAAACACTGAGTTCATGGTGAAACTGTGCACCCACAGTGTATTAAGATTTAAGATTCATGTCACTCATGTTCAGATCTGAAATGATGCCTCTATGAGTCTCGGATCCTATAGGGCTTAGAGTTAACCTTTATTCAACTTTCAGGATAAGGAGTAACAGAAATAATCTCACTCGAGTAGCCCACCCTAATGGAGATTCAAATGCGGTTCTTCTACCACAGAAGTGAGCCACAAAATAAAACATATGAAGGACTTTTACTTTTTTACTAGGCAAAAATACGTCGTTTGTTAGCGGTATTCTCAATTACCAAGATATATATCAGTGCGTTTGTGTCCCGGAAGCAGTTCCTTTATATGTCAGTAAACCTGACATGGGTCTGTCGCTTTTAAACACAATTAAAAACCATCGGCCTAGGCAAGCTATGAACTAGCAATGATGGGATCAGCAGACCAGCACTTAACCAACTGAGCTATTCAGACCGACTTCACTACTTACTTGTAATAAGTAAAATATTACATTCCATCTAAAACTTTTATGTTGACATTTCACCTGAAATACATAGTTTGAGTCCTCTGAACCCCCTAAATGACATTAATACTTATTTTATTTGTCAACACTTTTAAATTATATACACTGTATATTTATTTAATATACACTGACCTAAGCGTATATTATGGATAATTGAAAACCGCTGTAAATTTAAGAGAAGAACTCATATAACATTCATATTTTGAGAAAGCTTTATTAACATTTCACAAGGGAGCTGACACATAGCTCAATTCACTTTGCACATTAAAATTTGATGGTATAGTGCCTGCTGTATATAAACCATGAGCACCAAAAATCTGCTGCGGAGTAGAACGGCAATGCCGTAAACTGAAGCCCGTAAAGAGCCACATGTGGCCATTTGCAAATAGCTGCTGGACATCCCTCGTCAGCTCTGCACCAAGTGTGGGGAATGGTACTCCTTATATATAGTGTCACCCGAACATTGGAATTCCCGAGAGGACCAGCAGCTGGCAGGTAGGGGCCAGACGGGAAGCATTCATACCACGCCTATCCATTTATCTGTGTAGCGCTCACAGAGGGGATGGTTAGAAGAGCATCACTAGCCAGTATACCGTTTCTTTCCCCTCCTCCTGACGTCTGGAACATTCGGGATGATTTTTCAAGCCGCGAAGCTTCCAGAAACAGCGATCTTCCTATATAAGGCTGCAGTGGACGAGTCAGTTCAGTTCTTGGCGATCGGCCGTGAGGAGCGCCGTGCTAGCGAACGGACTGGAAGACTGTGTACGTGTATCAGAGGAGTTGTACGTAATAGTGAGTGTGGAGTGGACCTGTGACTGACGAACTGGTGGATTGTAATTGTGTGTGCTACATAATTCTATGTAATCGGCAAGTGTCCCAACTGTAATTCGGTGGAAATAGAGAACATTTTGAGTTTGTACAATTGGAATTTTAATTTCACGAACCCACAAAATCACAATACCATGTGTAGACGGCTGCCCGCAGAGAAAAATCATCCCTCCCGTAGAATGTTGTGTTCAATGTACAATGCGTATATGTTCTTAGGTATTCTGGACTCATTTTTGGGTACTTTCAGCTATACTCCACACCCAATTTTTTCACACATGCCCCACAAACAATAGAGACGATGCCATCAAACTCTCAAGCGAATACAGGTATGAGCAAAGTGATAGTTCCCTTGTCACTAATGACATTTCCACCGAACATACCACTGTAAGCAGACAAAATAAAGGTATGTGCATGAAAGTTGTTGCTCCTCAAAAAATTCCAACACGTTCTAGCAGAACTAAAGGGAAATTAAGGGAGTCATTCAGTATTCTACACCATCTTAATATTTTGGGATATTTCATTAAAAATTCATACAATTTCAATGTGTTAGTTGTTGTGATATAATCTAACAACAAAGATGTTAGAAATAGAAACACAGGGTGTAGTAAGACTGGCTGTTCCGTCCTTGTAGTAGTGCAATCAGTTGCACAAAAAAGCCATAAATTTGCAGAAAGAATAGAGATTTAGACTGTATACGTCGGTTGTATCTGAATCTAACTACTGCATCGGTTAAGTAAAGGGTAAAGGTACGGAGGGACCTTCGAAACCTAGAGAAGAGCACCATAACTAGGCCGAACCACCCTATTTGTCTCTCTTTGACCCCTGGTAGGTACGGAGAGGAGGGATAAAGGTAGGAACTTAAAGGACGACCACATCCAGATAAGGATAGGATAGAATAGAACTTTAAGCTGGAGATTCGCTACGTCGACCAGACTTGATCTATTGTGTCTATGGCCTAAGTGGAACTTCCCCGGGAGGAAGGATGAGGTAAGAGGAGACAGAGGGCGATGGACCCAAGGGGTCGCGACAGTGTAGAGGGAAGGTTCAGTACAATTGAACAGCTGGAAACTCTCCGGCAGGCCAGTTCAAACGGCATCCCACCCACCGTAATCCTGAAACGGTCCACTAGACCAGCCGGAGACCGTCCTATTGGAAAAGGAAGTGTTTTTCCAGAATATATCATCCAGCCATGCAACGCCAAGTCTCCCGTTGACATTTCTAACCTCAAAGAGACCACCAGATGAGAGATGATATGAAATAATATTGGAGATGAAATGGAGGGGCAGGAAATTAAGGGGAAGTAATTAACCTACCCAGCATTCTTCTGGCTACCCGTAATAGCCATGGGTCAGGTAGGCCGGCCACAGGAAGGAACCCAAATCCGGGTCACAGACGAAACCACCTGAGCCATCCGGATCGGTATATCCAAATGTTCAACAGATTTCTGCCTTATATAAACGCAGAGGACGTTATTTCGAATACTTTTGTAATAAATGATAAGCATGACATTTTCCCCCGTTATTGTTATATTGAGAGAAATGGTAGACTGATATCTACACAGTTACTGCAAATTACATTAGCACAGAGTGCCGTGGAAGCGGTGGTTTGTCAGTGGCATCATCCAGTATATGTCGGTAGAGCTAAGGGGACTGAGCAAAGGAAGGAAAGCAGGAAGGAAGGAGGGAAGGAAGGAAGGAGGGAAGGAAGAAAGGAAGGAATGAAGAAAGGAGGGAAGGAAGGAACTCCCAGTAAAGTGTCCTTAACTGCATCATATTACAATGAGCGAAACCTCGTTAGAACTCTTTGTCCTTAGAGCATGGAAGGAATGAAGGAAGAAACTCCCAGTTTAGTGTCCGTAACTGCATCATATTACAGTGAGCGAAACCTCGTTAAAACTCTTTATCCTTAGAGTATAGAAGGAAGGAAGGAAGGAAGGAAGGAACGAAGAAACTCCCAGTTTAGTGTCCTTAACTGTATCATATTACAGTGAGTGAAACCTCGTTAAAACTCTTTATTCTTAGAGCATGGAAGGAATAAAGGAAGGAAGGAACTCCCAGTTTAGTGTCCTTAACTGTATCATATTACAGTGAGCGAAACCTCCATAAAACTCTTTATCCTTAGAGTATAGAAGGAATAAAGGAAGGAAGAAACTCCCAGTTTAGTGTCCTTAACTGTATCACATTACAGTGAGCGAAACCTCGTTAAAACTCTTTATCCTTAGAGTATAGAAGGAAGGAAGGAAGGAAGGAAGGAAGGAAGGAAGGAAGGAAGGAAGGAAGGAAGGAAGGAAGGAAGGAAGGAAGGAAGGAACGAACGAAGAAACTCCCAGTTTAGTGTCCTTAACTGTATCATATTACAGTGAGTGAAACCTCGTTAAAACTCTTTATTCTTAGAGCATGGAAGGAATAAAGGAAGGAAGGAACTCCCAGTTTAGTGTCCTTAACTGTATCATATTACAGTGAGCGAAACCTCCATAAAACTCTTTATCCTTAGAGTATAGAAGGAATAAAGGAAGGAAGAAACTCCCAGTTTAGTGTCCTTAACTGTATCACATTACAGTGAGCGAAACCTCGTTAAAACTCTTTATCCTTAGAGTATAGAAGGAACAAAGAAAGGAAGAAACTCCCAGTTTAGTGTCCTTAACTGTATCACATTACAGTGAGCGAAACCTCTTTAAAACTCTTTATCCTTAGAGTATAGAAGGAATAAAGGAAGGAAGAAACTCCCAGTTTGGTGTCCTTAACTGTATCACATTACAGTGAGTGAAACCTCGTTAAAACTCTTTATCCTTAGAGTATAGAAGGAAGGAACGAAGAAACTCCCAGTTTAGTGTCCTTAACTGTATCATATTACAGTGAGCGAAACCTCGTTAAAACTCTTTATCCTTAGAGTATAGAAGGAATAAAGGAAGGAAGAAACTCCCAGTTTAGTGTCGTTAACTGTATCACGTTACAGTGAGTGAAACCTCGTTAAAACTCTTTATCCTTAGAGTATAGAAGGAAGGAAGGAAGGAAGGAAGGAAGGAAGGAAGGAAGGAAGGAAGGAAGGAAGGAAGGAAGGAAGGAAGGAAGGAAGGAAGGAAGGAAGGAACGAAGAAACTCCCAGTTTAGTGTCCTTAACTGTATCATATTACAGTGAGCGAAACCTCGTTAAAACTCTTTATCCTTAGAGTATAGAAGGAATAAAGGAAGGAAGAAACTCCCAGTTTAGTGTCCTTAACTGTATCACATTACAGTGAGCGAAACCTCGTTAAAACTCTTTATCCTTAGAGCATGGAAGGAATAAAGGAAGGAAGGAACTCCCAGTTTAGTGTCCTTAACTGTATCATATTACAGTGAGCGAAACCTCGTTAAAACTCTTTATCCTTAGAGTATAGAAGGAATAAAGGAAGGAAGAAACTCCCAGTTTAGTGTCCTTAACTGTATCACATTACAGTGAGTGAAACCTCGTTAAAACTCTTTATCCTTAGAGTATAGAAGGAAGGAACGAAGAAACTCCCAGTTTAGTGTCCTTAACTGTATAATATTACAGTGAGCGAAACCTCGTTAAAACTCTTTATCCTTAGAGTATAGAAGGAATAAAGGAAGAAAGAAACTCCCAGTTTAGTGTCCTTAACTGTATCATATTACAGTGAGCGAAACCTCGTTAAAACTCTTTATCCTTAGAGTATAGAAGGAATAAAGGAAGGAAGAAACTCCCAGTTTAGTGTCCTTAACTGTATCACATTACAGTGAGTGAAACCTCGTTAAAACTCTTTATCCTTAGAGTATAGAAGGAAGGAAGGAAGGAAGGAAGGAAGGAAGGAAGGAAGGAAGGAAGGAAGGAAGGAAGGAAGGAAGGAAGGAAGGAAGGAAGGAAGGAAGAAAGGAACGAAGAAACTCCCAGTTTAGTGTCCTTAACTGTATCACATTACAGTGAGTGAAACCTCGTTAAAACTCTTTATCCTTAGAGTATAGAAGGAAGGAAGGAAGGAAGGAAGGAAGGAAGGAAGAAAGGAACGAAGAAACTCCCAGTTTAGTGTCCTTAACTGTATCATATTACAGTGCGCGAAACCTCGTTAAAACTCTTTATCCTTAGAGCAAGGAAGGAAGGTAGGAAGGAAGGAACTCCCAGTTTAGTGTCCTTAACTGTATCATATTGCAGTGAACGAAACCTCGTTAGAACTCTTTGTCCTTAGAGCATGGAATTGCTTCATGCTTTACTTTATACGAGAGGTATTTTTGTTGTTTATTTTACAATAACAGAAATTCCAACAACAAAATAACTTTTTAACCCGCGCTCTCCGAATCAACTATTTTCAGACTACTTACACGTCGATATATAGTACTTTAGCTTTGGGCCTGAAGTACATCTTTAGTGGCTTGATAAGCAAAATCCAAATGGCAGACACCGCTGATACGAAACATGCAAACTTGCATAGGAATTTAAATGCAATATTAATTGTTCTAGCTGCTGCCAAGATCTTGATGACAACAGCTCCAAAAGTTCGTTTGGGTGAGTACCCATATTCTTAGTTGCAAGCTTGGTTAGAAACAAGTCACAAAATAAGTACAGTAACGACCGCATTATTGTGGTCAACGCTTTCTAGCAGGCGTTGGTACTGCTCATAGCGTATGATTCAAGCGGCTCTGAGAATATGTCACAAATGACAATGTCTTTTATATTTATGAGTATATATACTGCATTTATTTATTAAATTAATAGATTTAGAGGTTCTTCCTAAATACTTAATTATTTCCCATTAGGATTAGAATTGCTACGGAGGGAATTCGGTACTGCTACCAGTCGTGATCTACTGTACCTATGTCCCCAAGTGGGGCATCCCCGGGAGGAAGGATGAGGCGAGAGGAGACAGAGGGCTCAGACGGTTATATAGGAATTGCCATTGGTTTGATTTTGTTATTTTAAATTTATTGAGAAAAGAATTCATTGGAAATTATTAAAAATTGTAGTAGAAAGAGAACGAAATTAAAAAGGACAATTGAAGGTAAAGTAATATCTAAGAGGGGGAAGCAAAAGAAAATAAATATTATTATTGTTTTTAACAAAGATAATATTGTTTTAAGTTTTTAAGAAATGTTGTCTGAATGTTAAATTACTTAAAAAATTATTTGAAGAACAGAGTATCAAGATTACCAAATATGGTTATGAAAAGTGTGCAACTAAAAGATGGCGTGAACCAATGATTTCAGATAAGCTAGAATTAACTTCGTTCCGTACATGGACACCGTAGAGGATGGAAGCAAAGCAATTTGTGTAGAATCGTCAAGGAGAAATACCTTATCAATGCAAAAGGAATTGCAAGGCTTCTGAAATCATATATTAATTTTGTGTTACGACGTGTTTATGTTAACTTCTGAAGGAATTAAAATTGGAATATTTAAAAGAAGTCCAACAATTCTTCAATTTACTTAGTCAATTACTTTCATTCTAGCACCATCAGATACTATGCCCGAGGTAATAGGTTTTCATGCGATGACTGCAGCTGCCGTGGGTAACTACGAGAGGACATCGCGACTCAGAGCATCACAGACCGAGGTCCACGAGCAACGCCTCAGCGCGGTGCAGTATTCCATCTCCGAGTAGAAATCCCATCTCAGGGCGGTCGTTCCAAGGTGCCACGACAGTGCAGAGGGGAGGGTCCCCACACTTTACTAGATAGAAACTCCGCGGCAAGCCAGTACAACCGGCAGCTCACCCAACTGTGGTCCGGAAACGGCCCCACCAGATCTGTCTCGGAAGTCGGAGATCGTCCTACTGGAGGAGGAAGAGTTACTCATCCTGCCATACACCACCGAGACACCCGTCGACACCTCTAGCATGAAAGAAAGCACCAGAATGGAGATGATGTGAAATGATGATGAAGATGAAATGGAGGGAAGGACAGGAAATTCGGGGGAAGTAATTAACGTACCCAGCATTCGCCTGGCAACTCGGGAAACACCCGACAAAAAACTCAAGGGTCAGGTAGATCGGCTACGGGAAACGAACCCGGGCCTCAGACTAAACCACCTGAGCCATTCCGCTCTGTAATTATTTCCTATTCTTTATACACAAATCATTATTTTGTATTTTGTTAAAATAAATGGTATAGTCTTATGTTAAAGCTATATTTATGTTCACATTTAGCTATAGGGTCGATAATTTTCCTTTTAGCAAAGTGATAAATGAATGACGTATATGCTTAATGAGGGCATTTACTGCATTCCCGTAACCTTTACTGGAGAACTGATGTTGGGTCCTTTTGTGTGTGAAAGTTACCAGGTACAGAAGAAGTGTGAAGGAACCATAAAGGAACAGTGGCGCGAAGATGACAGAAACATTGCTAAGTGAAAGCACAGATATGCATCCAAGTCACGTGGCATTCGGTGATTTAACAAGCAGCATTCCGTTACATAAGGCAAGGAAGTAAGCTTGACTCCTGTGCAATAAAGAAAGGGAAAAAGAGTAATGAAGGCTGGAATTGTGCAATTTAAGGGCTCAACAAGAATGTTAACAGTTACTACAACCACCGTATGATGGCACCACCGCTAATGGTTCAAACGAAATACCTCTTACACCAAATTAAGGAGATGTTCGACACTCCAGTTCGAGTTCTGCATGTCGTAACTAAAGAAGAACTAACATTAACCGTCATAAATTAGATAATTTGTTCCCTGCCCACGACCGTGGTGTAGGCGTAATGTGGAGGTTCCGAGTTGGAACATCGGTCACCTGGAAAGTTTTTTCCCAGGTTTTATATCATCCTACAAAGACGAATGTCCTGGAATAGCCAGGCAGTTCCGGCATCATTTCAAAGGTTTCTTTCATGCAGCGCTAGTTTTGACCTATGCGGTTAAAGGATTAAAAGAAAGAGAGCGTAAGCTCATTGATCGCCAAATGTGCATTGAAAATACTTTTGATATGCATTATTATTATTATTATTATTATTATTATTATTATTATTATTATTATTATTATTATTATTATTATTATTATTATTATTATTATTATTATTATTATTATTATTATTATTATTATTATTATTATTATTATTATTATTATTATTATTATTATTATTATTATTATCATTATCATTATCATTATCATTATCATTATCATTATCATTATCATTATCATTATCATTATCATTATCATTATCATTATCATTATCATTATCATTATCATTATCATTATCATTATCATTATCATTATCATTATCATTATCATTATCATTATCATTATCATTATCATTATCATTATCATTATCATTATCATTATCATTATCATTATCATTATCATTATCATTATCATTATCATTATCATTATCATTATCATTATCATTATCATTATCATTATCATTATCATTATCATTATCATTATCATTATCATTATTATTATTATTATTATTATTATTATTATTATTATTATTATTATTATTATTATTATTATTATTATTATTATTATTATTATTATTATTATTATTATTATTATTATTATTATTACCTCTATAGGCTTCACTACTTACGTAGTACTACAGATTTCTCACAATATTTGTGTTTTTGAATACATTATGTGTGATGTGATCTTTGTTACATTTGCATTCTGAAAATACTTATTTTGCTAACTTTATATTTCGGTATTGATTTGAAACTTTTCTTTTTCCCCATTTATACTCCGCCTTTAACTGCAATGGTCATATCGGCGGCCGTTCTCCTTTGGAACATATCGAAGGTGTTAACTCTTGTTCGGTTGGTTTTAACATAACGCACACATTCGCACTCTCATTCATACTTCCAGACTCTGGGGAAGATGAGGAATTATCTTGGACGGAGAAAAATCCCCACGAACCGTGACCCCTAGCAGGGCAGGCAGGTGCTCTACCGATTGAGGTATGGGGCCAGCCTGTATTACGTTACACATTAGTCTTTTTCAACACTTGAAAGTCTATAGAGTTTACATATTTTGTGAATGACTTTAAATGTATTTCAATTAGGACGGACTTGTGAATTAGCCAGTTGCTGTTCTAAGAACACTATTTTTTAGAGTTTCTCTTGCACAGTTCATCGCACTGCACTCGAATATTAGGTGGTCCACCGTTTGTTGTCTTCTCCTGAAAGAACTCTTGGGGCTGCTAATTATCTTAAGTCTTAGGAGATATGTGTCGATTTTTCTGTGTTCTGTAACTATTGTTGTCATGTTTGGTGTTAGGTAGAATGTGGCTGTCTATTATTTTATGCAAGGATTTCTTAATTCCAGTGAATTTTAAATATTTGAGTATACAGTGGAATGGAAAGTATTCGTATACTATGGAACTTTCGATGGAAGTTGGTATTCTGAAGAATTTTTAAAGGATATAGTCACATCTATTTCACTGGTAGGTGGTAGCACTTATAAGATTGTATTTATTTATATACTTCTATAAAAACAAAGCTAATTTGTGCAATTCACAGGCAAAAAAGTATTCGTAAACCAAAGGCAACTACATTAAAAACACCGCTTACATCACATGCCACCCTTAATAGCCTGCATTCGTTTGTCTCACAAGTGACCTGTTGCACATACTGATAATCAAGCGCAATGCTTTGGGGGAATGAAGTAAAATGGACCGAAGAAGGAATGAAACGACTATTGAATAGAGAAAAATTGTAATTATCTCAAAATCTTATCAGAGACATGGGAGATACGGAGCATCACTGACAGGAAATCTGTTTTAAGCAAACCTAGAAGCGGTCCACCTGACATTCTCACGGCTAGAGATGAAAGCAGCGTTCTTCACTGCATTAAAATGAATTCGCCAATGACTGCTACCCAGAATCTTACTCAGTTACAGTGCGAAGGCATTACTGTTTCAGAGAGCACCGCAAGATGTTCACAAAAACCAAGGATACAACGGCAGGGTACCACGGAAGAAGTTCCAGCTCACAGAAGAAGTAAAAACACACAGAAAGTACCGTGAAAAGACCGTAGACTTCTGTGTAGAAGTGAGAGCTTGTTTAAAGTGTTTAACTCGGACTGCTGCAGCAAACCATGCGGTGCTAGAGCCAAAAAATGCAATTCCCACAATGAAGCATGTTGAAGGCTCGGCCTTTTCTGGGGTACCATCCGGTGGGTTGGGTGACGACAGTTTCCATATTATAGATGCAATAATGGATCACAGGATATATAAGGGCATTCTTAAGCAAGAGTTCAGTAGCAAGGTGGATAAAATGTACGTCCTAGAAAACTTGAATTTTATAGTCTAAGTATACCACGGTTAATCCACAAATACGGTTGTTATATAACGTTCCTTAAACAGCTTCTTACTCCTCCCCAGTCAACAGATATTAACCCTACCTAGCACGTGTAATGCCTGATTTCACCAATAGATGTTAAAATCAACGTTAACAAATGTAACGTAACAATTGTCACAGCGCTAACACTAATGTTAAATTTCTTGCATTTCACCAACCTGTTTTCTGAAAATGTTAACAAACCTGTGTTAACGACAAGAAACTTGTAAATATCACAGCTATAGAAGGCTACGGATGAGTCGTATTATTTTCTGAACGTACTGCGATGCGCTTTTGTTTACATTTTCGTCTGCACAAGCTGAATAATGGCGGATGAACAAAATTATAAAGCCATGAGACAAATTTCTCATCGATGGAGTAAGAATTGTTAATTGAATTGGTGACGGATGCGGATGGAGAGGACGGATGCGGTGAATGTAAAAGAGAAAGATGTCACGGGGAAAATATAGGAAACGAATTTAATTCAAATGCATCTGTCTCTACTACAAGCACCAAACAACTTGTCAGTATTACGTGAATTTAAAACGGGGTGCGAAGAACAAGTGCCTTAAACGTTTCAAGACGGGAGGTGGATAATGTATTATCTACATAATTCAGTGAATTATAAAATTGCAAGGATATTAATACTTGAAGCAAAGGCGAGATCGCCATATTCCTTTCGATGCATGTTCTAACCTCTCTTGTACTTCCGCAGTAACCTTCATAGCAACATGTTTCGACAGTCTATACCTCTGTAAAAAAAAAAAAAAAAAAAAAAAAAAAAAAAAAAAAAAAAAAAAAAAAAACTTCAGATAGCTCCTCAAAATCATTTCTCCTCACAGGCCGTACTCTACTACTAATGCCATTTACACGGTCTTAAATATAGCAAATCGACATCAACAGCTGAGTTCATGCTTGCCATCTTGACTATTTACAATTGTTAAGGACTTAACATCAGATATTTGGCTCGTTAGTTTAGTAAGAGATTTAACACGAGTGTTACGCTAACACTTGTTGGTGAAATGCAATTTTTGTTTTAACTATTGCTAAACTCGTGTTAAGTCTTAACATCTGTTGGTGATATCGGGCATAAGAGTATCTTGGGGAAAACCCACAAAGAAAAGGACAATTTCCAACAAAGAAACACTGAACATGGCACTTGTTGAAAAATGGAAAAAGAATTCAAACACAAGGATTAAAAAACTAGTCTAACAAGATCAGAGGCTATAATTACAGCTAATGACTATCCGACGAAAAACTGGATGCCTTATTTTTGTGATAATGTGCAGTACTTTTGAAGTGCACGATTACTTGTGCCTTTTCAATGTCTAATTTCGTGACATATTGTTTCTAAATGGTTGTGTTTTCGTCTGAAAAACTGTCGTCTGTCGGTTCAATGAATTTTGCTGTTTTCTTTAAATATTCTTCAGAATATGAATTTCTTTACAGATTTAATGGTTTAAGAATACGTTCTCTCTCTACTGTATAATATTAAATAAAATTTTAAGTTTCTGCATTGGTTTAAAAACTTAGGCTTATGCCATTTGAGAAGCTGGATTTCTTTGTAGTACCAAAGTATAAGTGGGATTTACTTTTTTTGTTATAAATTACGTCCTCCAACGATAAGTCATATAGAAAATGAATAAAATGGGTGAAATGATGCTCAAATCAGTCCGGGGTCCTTGGAGCTTAGAGTTACCCGATACTTGTCTATCAGGATAAGGGAAAACCCCGGAAAAACCTTATCCATGTAGCTCACAATAACCGAGATTCGAACTCGGGACTTCTTGGACGTGAGGCAGATACGCTACCATCTACGCTACCGAGGCGGGCAAGTGGGATTTATGTAGATGTAATGTTTAAGAATATTTTGACAGAGCGCTACACTTTAGGTGCGTTCTAAGCCTTTTATCGCTTGTGTTCTGGGATTTGGTATGGATATATTTTAGCAAGCAATACTTTAAAAAAAAAAATCTTTTTAGAAAACCTTGATATAAATTATCTTGTAAAGTGCTATAAATTACAATCAAATTGCAGTTATAAATATTCAGATACATTTTAACAGTCAAAATTGTATAACACTTTCACTTATGTTCGCATCATTTAAAAATTGCTGATATAGCTAATATATGATTCAAATATTCAGAAATATCCTTTGTTAACGACGGTGGTGCTATGCCTCTCTCCTGGGCGGGTTTTGTTCCCAGAAAACTATGTTGGCTTTGTAGTGGACAAAGCGGTTTCTGGGCGGGTTCCCCCTTCATATCCCTTTCCTTTCATCCATTTCGTGTCATCCCCTACCTCACTTTCATAAAGGTGACGGGCTGAAACACCGATTCTGGATAATTTCTTACCCGAGTTCCTATGCCCCTCGGCAAGCGTTTGACACCTGTAAGTCCTGGTTAATGAAGTCTTTCTTACAAAGAGAGTAAATGGAGAAAAGAGAAGTAGTAGTTTGTTAACGACTCTGTCAATTGACAGGATCATATTACTGCTGCAGGTGTCAGGAAATTTAGTAACATATCACTAAATCTACTGGCATGGGGCTGTCACTTTTAAGTACTATTCATTTATATTATATTAAAATAAATTTGAAATCTCCTGTGGTTTACTCGAAAAATGAGGAATCAAATGTCATGCTAGTATGCAGCTATGGTATTTTGTTGGTTAGAGCAATCGGACGAAACCGGAAGATCTGTGCTTCAAATGCCGACTATGACATTGAATTTTACCATTTGTTAAGTATTTATAGGATCAAAAGGTGATCAGAAATTCATGGAGACCAAATTTTCAAACAGATTCGCATCCAATTAGTCTCAGTAAACTATGAAAAGACCCTTTCACCTTACTACATCTACAGTTACTCTGTGACAATCTAGCACTAGCATATATGTACA
The DNA here is from genome assembly GCA_030765055.1 of Mantis religiosa. Classification (NCBI taxonomy): domain Eukaryota; kingdom Metazoa; phylum Arthropoda; class Insecta; order Mantodea; family Mantidae; genus Mantis; species Mantis religiosa. Next base: position 90,347,589 of record CM060951.1, read on the forward strand.
TGTGACCAAACGTGTCTGGACGGTATCATGGCTGGAGGAAGTCGTTTATTCGGTTGCCGGTGAACAATGGAACGATCATCTCAAATACCTTGTTTTAAAACACATCGTAACTTTTATTTGTCTGTTTAACAGATAAAATATGATATGCTAAATCTGTAACTGTAGAAGAGTTACAGAAAGAAATAATGAAATTCACTGCTTCAAATTTATTATTGTTTATATTATTGGGAACTTTTAAGCACAATGCTGACCCCTTGCAGCGGTTCTTGCTTCACACAGCCTACAGTTAGAACAACTTTTCTCCTTTCAAATAGGCAACACAACTGTTCATAAGAAATTATTACAACAAAAAGCATGAAAGTGACTGAAATCAACTGGAGTAATACTGTAGTGAGAGTTTTCACTTTTTTTTCTCCAGTGTATACATACCTGTATATTTTTCTTTTTTCCTAGCATATAACTGTGCCAAAGTTTCAGATTATCCAAATATCCGCATTTTGCCCAGAGCCAACGTCGTTCCTTCTCCCGCCACCTGTACGAGTATATAATACCACAATTTTAATCAACAATTTCGCCCACTATTGCATAATTATTTTGCTCCATATGTCGCTCTTTCTGCGATTCCAACGCGATTTTAATATACTTATCACAGCACTTTAGAGGAAGAGATTCGAATATTCGTGAACACTAAGGCAAGATAAATTGGCCTGCCATTCACAGCCAAATATTGCGAGTTCAAATCTCGGCGACTGCAAACAATGTATCTGTGATAAAGGATGGGACGAGACCACGTAAAACAACTGGTGAAGGATAATGGCATTGCATTTGACAAAAATTGCATGGATTTGACTTCTACAAAAAAAAAGTCAAACCACAATGGTACTGAAATAATATAGTGTTGACATAAAATAGCTAACATATTAATCTATATTTTAATACTGAAAGCTGGGAAACACCGATAATATACTTTAAAACTTGCTTTTAACATGTCTGTTTACTAAAGCAACATTGCAATATAAGATTAACCTATTCGCTGTCTTATTAGACGAGGCGTGTGTTTAAGCTTTGTCCAGCGATAACCAATACCTCACAGGATAGAAAATTAAGAAAATTTCTCTAATCCCAGTCGGGAACGCCTCTTCTCAGTGAGTATGTACTCTGTCAACTGAGATACAGGTTAAATTCTTGAGAACAATTTTAAAATACAAAGATTGGCTCTAACTATTGAGAAAACAGAATATAAAAAGATAAATTAATTGTAGCTAAGTATGCAGTTTGTAGAGACTATTCAACCCTTGGATTTATCACCATTCACAAGTAAATATGTATTAAATGGCAAACATTTAGATCTATGACGCTGGAACATTTATCTTTGTTATTTCTTTTTTTTTTTTTTTCTTTTTTTTATTGTTTCAAAACTGAGCCAGGTGACTCCACGCTAAATGTAAGTCTGGCATTCACGAGGCCTTGGATTCGATTTCCATCGACGCACACCCTTTTCTTAGGTTTTCATGGATTTCCCTGAGTGGTATTCGTATGCCTTCTGATTTCTCATCTAACACACTTTCTTTTTCACTAGTTACCTTTCATTCCTTTTCTCCTGATCTTTCAGGTTTACTTCTAAGTTTCTCGGGGTATAGCAGTTCCGGACAGATGGTGCGAATTCTTGCTCAAAGGAAAGAGTACTCCGATGGTCGCTAAACAGTTGCTTGCTCGTCCTTTCTAGACAGCTTTAGGAGTGAAATGAAATTGTTTATGAGGGACTTCTGCGTGTCCCTATGGATCTGTGTGTCTGCGACCTTTAGCCTCCTGGCTCCCTTCACTTCACTTCCACCTGAAGTTGGTAGCCATAATTGACATAACTTCGTTGTGTTACCTACTTACAACATAAGCATAGCTTCAAAACTTAATTCCTTTGTTCCTTTAAACCCTACGTAAGTCTGAGAATCTCTTTGTAGAAATCAGTTCGTCGCCATTGTAAATTTAGACAGATGTGTGTTTGGATCTTACAAACTTTTGTATTTCATTGTTTTATTGACGTTTAATTTATGTATCCACCCGTAGTTAAAAGCCCTACCGGCGACTTTTGTTTTAAGCACAAAGTTCTTATCCACACTAAGCTCGTTTGAATAGTCACCACATTTTACTCGCAGGGCCGATAAGATATATTGGTTGTCAAAGCCAATATCTGAACAACAAAGGAAGCGTCGGTCTGAGTGGCTCAACCAATTAGGTTCTGCCCCCTTAAGCCCCAGGTCGCAGGTTCAAACCCGGCCAAGCGTGTTTTCAAATGTGCGTAAAAGCATGTGAGCAGATTTACTGTCGTATACGTTAGACTGCTTGCACTTTGTATTTTAATCATTAGATTCACACTCTCATTCATACTTCCAGACTATGGAGAAGATGGGAATCACCTTGGATGGAGAAAAATCCCCAACCCCAGCCAGGAATCGAACCCGTCACCCCTTGCACAGGAGGCGATGCTCTATCGATTGAGCTACGGGGCCAGCCTACTGTGTTCCTGCTGCAGGTCTTCTTAGACATGTATAAATTTATCTTCCTTCTGCAGCTTCAAGTTGAGTTTCTAAATTTAAGTTTTAGGCATTAGACATTTTAGGGCTAGGTTTTAAACTGCATGTAATTTCATTTACTATAAGAAATACTTTGAGGAGATAAATATGAGCAAATGTATTTTCCTTATATTCAAGATTTCCACTTTTTACATTTAAGTAAATGTTTAATTCGCAAGATTAAGATAGTGAATTATAAAGGTTAATGAGGTAATTTGATCTTTTGAGTGAAAAAAATATAGAGCCACCTTATTCATTTATGTGGACTTCTCTTATAGTTAAAATCATTTCGATAACCTTTAAAAATCTGGAAGAAAATGAAAACGACTATGAGATTACTGCAGATATAAAAGCTAATAAGAGGTAGCTTGTACAACAAGCAAGAATTTACACATACTGCGATTTTAAACCCATAATTTAATATTTATTTTCTTGTTTGGCTCTTTTCCATTTCTTGAAGGTTACCGCTACAACTGCCATTTTGAGTTTCACTTTATATTTTGTGATATAGCAGAGCTATATTATAGCAAGTTTACTCTAGACACTTTGGTTTTTCCTGCCATTCATTTCACAAGACACTCCCCGCCACTTCGCTGCTTCCTTCCACTTACCACAACCTGTTTTCTGTCCATAAAAATAAAGAAAATATGGGATTGAGAGCGTCGTTCACAAGTTGGCCACCAGGTAGCGTGTTCGCTTAGTCCACTTCTTTGCTGTCCCGATTCACAGTGCAGCCGCTGTGACATCTACAAGTGGCAGCCTGAACTATTAAGAAGGCGAAGATTTAAAAGTAGCCCACTGTTCTGTTAATCAAAATCATCACTACAGAAATTGGCGAACATAAAGAGACCAGTGCCCGATTTCACCAACAAATGTTAATACTTAACACGAGTTTATCAATAGTTAAAACAAAAATTGCATTTCACCAACAAGTGTTAGCGTAACACTCGTGTTAAATCTCTTACTAAACTAACAAGCCAAATTTCTAATGTCCTTAACAATTGTAAATAGTCAAAATGGCGAGCATGAACTCAGCTGTTGATGTCGATTTGCTATATTTAAGAACGTCTAAATAGTATTCATAATAGAGTACGGCCTATGAGGAGAAATGATTTTGAGGAACTATCCGAAGAAAATTGTTTTACGGAGGTATAGGCTGTCAAAACATGTTGCTATGAAGGTTACTGCAGAAGTACAAGAGAGGTTAGAACATGCATCGAAAGGAATATGGCGATCTCGCCTTTGCTTCAAGTATCAATAAACTTGCGATTTTATAATTCACTGAATTATGTGGATAATACACTGTCCACCTGTCGTCTTGAAACGTTCAAGTCACATGTCCTTCGCACCTCGTTTTAAATTTACGTAATAAAGAGTTAGAATATACATCGAAAGGAATATGCCAATCTCGCCTTTGCTTCAAGTATTAATAAGTTTTGCGATTTTATAATTCACTGAATTATGTGGATAATACATTGTTCACCTCTCGTCTTGAAATGTTTAAGGCACTTTTTCTTCGCAGTTCGTTTCAAATTTACGTAATACTGACAAGTTGTTCGATGCTTGTGGTAATGACACATGCATTTGAATTAAATTCGTTTCCAATATTTTTCCCGCGACATCTTTCTCTTTTACATTCACTGCATCCGTCCTCTTATTTTCCACGATATCCTTACACTTCGTCACCAATTCAATTAACAATTCTTTCTCCGTCGATGAGAAATTTGTCTCACGGCTTTATTTATGATTTTGTTCATCCGCCATTTGTGCAGACGAAAATGAAAACAAAAGCGCACCGGAGTACATTCAGAAAATCATCCATAGCCTTCTATAGCTGTGATATTTACAAGTTTCTTGGCGTTAACACCGGTTTGTTAACATTTTAAGAAAACAGGTTGGTGAAATGCAAGAAATTTAACATTAGTTTTAGCGCTGTGACATTTGTTACGTTACATTTGTTAACGTCGATTTTAACATCTGTTGGTGAAATCGGGCATAGGTCTCTAGCCTCTCCTCTCAAATATCTTGTAATATTAAAGACGTCCTGTCTTATTATTTTCTGTAAGTCTGATAAACCTACAGGTTTTACAAAGCATATTGTAAAACAAACAATGAATGAAATACTATATACCTACTTTAAAAGTTTCTAATGTTGAGCGGTTGTCAGGGAGTTAGAGTTCTTTGAAAAATGATAATTCCATATATTGCTGGGCAATACTGACTAAAGGTTCATTTTTATCATCAAACGTTTACAAGTACCAAATGTTTACAGAGTAGCTCGGTAGCACTGCTGAGTCGTTTCTCCGTAGCCTAAATACTTAACAGCTCTTTGGGTATGTGCCTGTCTGTTGAATTTGGTCTCTGTACTTCTGTTTGCATTTTGGTCCTGCAAATCCTTGTTTCTTCGTAACGGTGATCCAACGATCTGCCCTGTGCAGTGGTTCATGTTCCTCTCACACGTATTATTCTAAAAGTGACAACATATGACTGTCATTGGGAGTTTCAAATATGCCTATACCCAGCCCCCCCCCCCCTCAAATATGCTTGCCTCAGCCCCTACCAAAAGCACAATAGGTCACACATTTCTATTAAATGTTTATTACAAATCTCTCTCATTCTTATGAAACGTATTGACTCCTGATTGCTCTGTTTCGTTTTGTATAGTTATCACAGCCAATGAGTCAACTGCTTAGATAAACTCCTTCAGAACTGGTTCACTTTGCCTTTTACAGTATAATTTGCTCTCTTCTACGTATGCCCAAATTTTCACCGAGAAGCTTCTTAAACAGCTAGAGGTGATAAAAGCTATTTTTCTATAATAGTCCCGTTCGTTAGAATTCGCAAAAAAAAAAAAAAAATACAATTGCTTCCAAATAACCGTCCCATAATAAATCAGTACTTCCAGAGGGAATTTGTTATCTAATCATAATAATCATAACAGCTTTAAGTAGCGATGCCACTCTTCCTGAGACATTTCAAAAGTCAACATTTTATATTTCATATCTGCGCCTGATGACAAAAAAGTGGTAGCACTCATTTTATCTTTAATGTTTGAAAACAAAAATAGGTAGCAAAGAGCCAGGTCAAAGTAAATGTTAGAGGATTTATGGTCTTTAAGGTACCCAGTTACTATGATAGTTCTGCTGTATGCGGCAATACGTTGCAATAATGTCCCCCCACCCCAGCTTTTGAGTGTTTTTTCACCAATGTTTAAGAATGTTTGCACTAAACATACAAATACCGATCGTCAGTAAAGTACGTCTTCTAATGCTGTAGGAGCACTATGGCGGACTGGTATCGGATATTTTAAAAACCACTTCGAACTTTAAATTGCTAGAAATATTATATTTGAGATAGGATAAAGTCAAAAGAAGCCCCATACTGTGCAGACAATGGTGGGGTTTGCATCGTTCGGTATGACATGACGTTGAATGGCGGATTTTTTTTTTTTTTTTTTAAATTTACGTCCTCCAACGTTAAGTCATATCGGGTGGTGAATGAATTGGGTGAAATGATGCCCAAATGAGTCCAGGGTCCATGGAGCTTACAGTTACCCGACATTCGTCTTGAAGGATTGGGGAAAAACCCAGAAAGAATTTTATCCAGGTAACTCACCCTGACCGAGATTCGAACTCGGGACCTCTTGAACGTGAGGCAGACACGCTACCATCTACGCTAGCAAGGCGGGCTTGGAGGGCGTTAATTTTAAAAAAATTGGGCCTTGCCTTTACTTTTCTACAAAATATGACATTATCACTAAGTAACAGAAAGATGAAATATAGATGATTTTCCTCTCAAGTTCTGAGAAAATTTAGGACTCCTAACAAACAAAAAATGGTTCTTTTGCTGATAAGAAGAAATCTGGAAAGCCAGATGTAATCATTCATGTCACTGTTGCTGAAATGCTTCGCGTAAATATTGAAGTCAGTAGAGATAATAATTATGGAATTAGTAATGTTGCACAGGTGTCGGGGCAATTTCAGATCAGTAATGCCACAGTTCGGAAATTTTTACGAAAATATCTTAGGCTGTATCCATATAAACTGAAACCAAAGCTTTTTAACATGCGAAGTACACTCCTCCCTTAATGGTGGAGTTAATACACATAATGAGATAATTTGGTCTCAGAATAATTTAAAACTTCAATTTGCTATTCCTAATTGGCCCCTATTTCTTTAAAAAAAAAAAGACAACAATGAAGTAAGTTAGGCGTTACTGTAAATGGCGAAGGCTACAATGGTATATTACAAAACTCGTCGTTCCTAGACTGAGGAATCAAGATATAGAAGGTACATTCGTACAAGATGGCCCTGCACCCCATAACTGCTCTCCTGCAAAACAATTGATTAACCATATCTTTAGCTATTATGTGATCATTAGATATTTTCCAACAAAGTGGCGACCGCGATCTCCAGATCTCAATCCGACGAACTTTGGTTGTGGAGTTATCTTAAAAAACGGGTTTTCTTGACACATCTAATGACCATATCGCATCTGAAAGATGTCATCTTTCACGAAATTGCTAACATTCCAGTACATCATCTGCGAAATACTGAGCAAAATGGAACGTGCACGTTAAACAAGAGAAGGGAGGAGATCTTCCCAGTGTTTTATAAAACCTCTTGTTTACCCAATATGTGATTGTTTTTTTTTCCCCTCTACTTAAATATAATGTTTAAACGGCTTTCAGAAGGCTATATATCTCAGAATGCATAGAATATCTCGAATGGTTAACGCCACAGGAATTACATACCTAGGCATAGGAAATATAAAGGCTCTACTTCAGCGAAGTCTACACTTTATGTGTAGTAAGGTTTTATTTATCTCTTACGATTTACCAGTTATACAAAGGGCATTCACAATTAAGAGAATTTAACAGATTACCTTTAATAAGATCAATCAATGCACCAATAATAACACATTATAAATGGGAAATAATTTCTATTTTATTAATAAAATGTTGAGACTTAGGTACTTCTGACTGTAAGTCACCCTTGGGTCTCAAATCTTAGATTACTTTGTGATCTACAGGGATAATACGTGCCGTTCTGGGAAATTAATATCATGGGAGTTAATTGTTCTTCCACACTAGCCGTGCGTGGCCGCGCCGTGGCTCAGTGGTTAGACCGCTTGGCTCTCACCAAGGTTCGATCCCAGGTGACCTCAAAGTGAGATTTGTGGTGGACAACACGGTGCTGGGACGGGTTTTCTCCGGGACCTCCGGTTTCCCCCGCCATCTCATTCCACCGGTGCTTCATCTTCATCTCATGTATCATCAGTGTCACCGCCTGCGGTGCCGTATGTAGTGAAAGTGGGTGTTTAACACTACACACACACTAGCCGTGTGTAGGCTAAGGTTTGGATAGATACAGTCAGACTGAAAAATTCATGTCATAGCGGCGATTTGAAACACGGATCTCCCAGTCTCCGTCCGGTCTCTTAACCATTGAGCTACCATGGCCAATAAGCCGTTATGACATTAAATTCTCCAACCGACTCGCATGTTTCCCGGTAAACCACTAGGGGCTCTCATATACGAGTACAATGAAATACACATCTTTTGTGGCAACTTACTATGCTGTAAGTCCAAGGCTTCATAATAAATCCCTATTAGGTTAATTGATGGAAATGAATTGTTCTTTCATACTAGCCATGTATAGGCTAAGGTTTCGAGAGATAGAGTAAGACTGCAAAGTTAAATGCCATATCCGGGTTTTGAAGCACGGATCTCCCGGTCTCCGTCTCGTATTTTCCCGGTTAACTACTAGAGGTTCTCATATACAATGAACTATGCAACTTCTGTGGTGCGAGTCAGTGGAGAATTTAATGCCATGCTGGCACGCTGGCCATGGTAAATCAATAGTTAAGAACAACTGGAAGGAGGCGGAAGATCCATGTTTAAAATCTCGGCTATGACATTGAATTTTTCAGTCTGACTCTGCCTATCCAAATTAATATCATGTCGGCATGTTGCCATGGTAGCTCAGTGGTTAGAATAGCGTGTAGAGCGAAAAATCCTCGATGCAAATCCCGGCTATGGCATTGATTATTTTCAGTTCTGATTTTAACTTTCAGGACTTAGCAGCTTATTCCCAGTAAATTCAGGATATACAATTTACTTGTTTACAAACATTTTTAGCATATGGAATTGTAATCCAACAGGTTAAAGCTATTTTGTGGAAGTCACAAACAAGTAAACATATCTGTAAACAGAAACATGTAAATGTTTATTGAAAATATTCGTGGCGAATCATTGGAACTTAACTAATAAGCGCGGACAGTTTCTTTCGGCGATCTCAAAATGCATATTTCTGATAAAATCTTGAAATTGAACTTTTGAATGGAATGCAGTTAGTTACATGTTACCCATAGGTAAGTAGAAAGAAAAGCAAAATTTCAGCATTTCATTTAATGCTGAGTCTTGATAGCCTTCATGAATCTGAATAATGGTGGCCCTGTGTTACGACATGTTCACCTAGAGAGGAATTATGCAATTATTTCTTGGGAACATGTTCACACAGATACCTGCATTTTCTTTTATGGCTTTACTGAAAACAGGAAATCCTTTAATGATACCTCTGGTGTCTCCCTCGTATTTTGTGAATAATTTTAATAGCACAGGGAGGTAGATTTAATCGCAGTGCTTTGAGAACCTTTTTAGGTTATGTGTCAATCTGCGAAAAATTTTAACTGCTGTCAGGTCACGCGAAATGCCAGCTGAGATCTGCAATATACATAATATATTTTATAACTGTGTTCCGTTTTTCGCAACAAGCTAGTTTGTTTACAAGTGAAAACATCAACAACTCGTTTTATGTAGATTTCTGGGTCATGATTAATGTTAATCTAACAAGGAGTAATTTTTCTTCAGGGGATTTATGTTTCGATTTAAGCTCATTTGTTAGCTGATAATTAACAGTATTTTTCCATTGCTAGGAGTTCCAACTGATGCAGATGTTCAATAGCCATAGTAAACGTATGCGTACGAAAGTACATCCCGCGGATTCTAGTTCGGCGTAACCAATAATTTATAGCAAGCAGTGTATATGTAGTTTGAAGACAGTACAACGACTAATTTAAAACATTTAAAATCGATACAAAATTATTTTTATTTAGGGTAGCAAAAATAAAGCCTTCAATTACTTATCTGCGTAATTGACTACAAACTGACGAGAGGAAGTAAACGTGTCATATTTAATTCTACTAGCATTTGAAAAGCATATAAACATAATGAAATCCAGGGCAGTGCCCTAAACACTGTTAACATAATTGTAAGACTACTCCAAACAGTTACTCTGTTGTGTAATAGTTGGTGCTTTCCCATGTATATATGTGCCTCGCTAGCGTGGATGGTAGCGTGTCTGCCTCACGTTCAAGAGGTCCCGAGTTCGAATCTCGGTCAGGGTGAGTTACCTGGATAAGATTTTTTCCAGGGTTTTCCCTTATCCTTCAAGACGAATGTCGGGTAACTCTAAGCTCCATGAATCCTGGACTCATTTGAACATCACTTCACCCAATTCATTCACCATCCCATATGACTTAACGCTGGAGGACGTAAATTGAAAAAAAATCCCATGTCAAATACCAGACTTGCTTTCGATTCCACACCGAATATTAACTTTTAAGCTGATTTATTAAACTCAAAGTGAGTTAAATGTCTTTTAAATTGCCCATCACTAGAATATTCATATTTACACTTTATATTTTAAATCTATTGTGTTGCATTTAAAATTGGTTAGATCCATCGGCATGCAGCCAGAACTGTCACGTTTGACAGAGTACACCTTATGATTATACTTATCAAACATAACAATAAAAAACGTATCGTTAAAGCTAATTGCGATCGCTAAGTTCTGTTACATATTTACCATATTCCCCAGATCTCGCTCCCAGTAACATTTTCGTTATCCCAAATTTGAATGAATAGCTCGCTGGACAGAGATTTATTTATCACAAATAAGATAATAAGTCGCCTAAATTATCATTCTTTATAGTTAGATAAATCGTCCTATAATAAAGGTATAAATGTTAGAATACAGTTAATCGTACTTTTTTTATTGTAATTTACATCCTCTAACGGTAAGTCAAAGGACGATGAGTGGAATGAATGAAATGAGGCTCAAATGAGCCCATAGAGCTTAGAGTAGCCCGATATTCGTCTTTCAAGATAAGGGAAAATCCTGGAAAAGCCTTATCCAGATAACTCACCCTGACCGAGATTCGAACTCGGGACCTCTTGAACGTGAGACAGACACGCTACCATCCACGCTAGCGAGGCGGGCTAGTCGTACATTAGAGTGCTGAATGGTGTCTATAATGAAAGAGAAAAATAAAATAAAATCATTATTTAAAAATGTTGCAGTTTCTTTCTCAGGCCGCATACGTTAAAAATGTGCTTCTACTTTTACGAAATGAAGATTTATTATGAATGTAACATCTTTTTGAACTGTTTGTCTCCGCGAGTGATGGAAGCAAATTTTTCTCCGCTTATTTCAGTTGTGTAAATTCGCCTAGGTAATCTATTCACTAATAATCTTTAAGAATATATTTATATTAACACCTGAATGTCTGCCCAAATATGTTCGTTCAAAGATTCATAATCAGTGTTATTGCAATAAGTTATGTAATTTTAATATTTGAATTGGCAGAACTAGGTCTTGTATTTGTAGTTATTTGTTTCGTCCTTGGGAGCTTTTTAGATCCTTTAAGGGCAGCTACACGCACTGGCGTAACTTTTTGCGAAACGTTTGGTTCCATCAGATCTCTGCTAGCCCATTCATTAGAGAAAGTTCAGGGATTGATAATTATATGGTGAGGTGGTCGTATATCATGGAAAGTCTTGTGATTTATGAGTGGGAGTGTTAAAACCACTATTTTTATTAGTACAATTAGAGAATTCTTTTGCTCCCAAATGTTACACACGAAATACTTTTAATACTTATGCCCAATTTCACCAACAGATGTTAAAATTGACGTTAACAAGTGTAACGTAACAATTGTCACAGCGTTAACAAAAGTGTTAAAATTCTTGCATTTCACCAACTACTTTTCTGAAAATGTTAACAAACACGTGTTAACACCCAGATACTTGTAAATATTACATAAATATAGAAGGCTGTAGATGAATCGTATTATTTTCTGAACGTACTGCGATGCACTTTTGTTTTTATTTTTGTGTACACACAGGTGAAAAAAATGGTGGGTGAACAAAATCAGAAGAGAAGCTGTGGGACAATTTTCTCATCAATCGAGAAAGAATTGTTAGTTCAATTAGTAACTAAATATAAGGATACCGTGGAAAATAGAGGATGGATGCTGTAAATGCAAAAGAGAAAGATATGACGTGTTAAAAGATTGAAAATGAGTTTAATTCGAATGCAGCTTCGTCAATATTACGTAAATTTAAAACAAGATGCGAAGGACAGAAGTGACGAAAGATTTGAACGTTTCAAGACGGGAGGTGGACAGAATTATCCTCGGAAATCAGTGAATTATAAAATCGCAATGTTATTAACACTTGAAGCAAAGGCGAGATCGGCATATTCCTATCCGATGCATGTTCTTGCCCCTCTTGTGCTTCCTCAGTAACCTTCATAACTGTTTCATAACAATCTATACCTCCATGGAAAATATTCTTCTGATAGCTCCTCAAATAATTTCTCCTCATAGGCCGTTCTCTCTTACGAACGCGATTTATATAGAGGGACTAAATATAGCAAATCGACATCAAAAACTGAGTTCACGCCCACCATCTTGATGCTTGATAATTCTGCAGTTGTTAACGACTTAACAACAGAAATATTTAATATTAGGTTAACAAGAGATTTAACACGAGTGTTAAGCTAACACTTGGTGAAATGCAATTTTTATTATAACTATTGCTAAACAGACTAATTGCCGTGTTAAGTCAACATTACCTACATATGTTGTTGAAATCGGACATTAACGCTGAAATACAAAAGCAGCAGTTATTTAATCTAAACAAATACATAAATGAGTAGTCTTAAAACTTTATCTATACATTACAAGTTCACATAGATATCTTATGGATTCTATATTTATATATGTATATTTATCCACATTTGTTTATTCAGCATTGTTTTGTCCGCTAATGATTTGAAATCGCGAATTAACTGTTTATTACAACATGCAGACATAGTTCTCAAATGCATAAATGAAGAATGAAATAATTTATTCAGAATCAGCATTAAGGAGCTGTTAATATGGTAAATAAGAACAAATCTAATGTATGCAATCCTTTCATTTCACATCATTGCACAAACTATCCATAGAACCTCATAGTCCACTTTTTCGTATTAATCGAGAAAATTTTTTGAGAAAATTGTTTTATTACATATTTCTTTATAGGCAAAAGGGAAAATACAGCAGGATTAAGCAATAATCAAATCTTATAAAAGTTGGTCGCTACTGATTGAATTTGATTATTTGCAGAGGGGACTCGGCACGGAGTTCGTCTTGATCAATTGCAGCTATGCCCCAAATAGGGCATGCCCGGAGTGAAGGATGAGGCGAGAGAAGACAGAAGGCGACCGTCCAAAGAAGTCACTATAGATAGAGAGCAGGGTCCCTACAGTTGACCAGTTGGAAAACTCCCGAAAGGCCAGTTCAGCCGACATCCGATCCACCATGATCCTGGCCTGGAGGCCAGAGACCATCCCACCGGAGGAGGGAGTGTTTACCAGAAGCATAGCATCCTGCCATGCAGCGCCGACACACCCGCCGACACTTCTACCCTGAAAGAGACTGTCAGATGGAAGATAATGTGAAGTGATAATGGAGATGAAGTGGAGGGACAGGACAGTCGGGGGATATAATTAACCTGCCTGGCATTCGCCTGGTGACTAGGGCAAACCCCAAAGAAATCCATGCGTCATATAGGTCGGCCACGGAAATCGAATCCAGACCTCCAAATTTGGCCACAGACGAAATCGCCTGAGCCATTTCCCTCGGTTTGATCGCCATGTGATGGTTTGCTTTTGCATTCCAATAGCTTTACAAGGCCAGGACATAAAAGACAAAAAAGAACAACTTCCTATTTGAGAAAAGAAACAGTGCAAACAAAATATTTACCTCTACAAAACATGTGTTTAACATAAAATGGGAGCTTTAACAAGAACTGCATTTGCTGTATGGTAAAATGTTGCCTATCTCCTACAAATTTTGCAAGTCACTCAGAATTAAGAGAGTTTCAGATGTTAGTCCCATAAAGTTCAACATATAGATATATTTCATTTGAATTGAAAATATCATAAGGCATTTTAACCAAAATCGTTGGAGCAATTTTAACAAAATAAAAATTTTAGGAATTTTTTTCATGTAAAAGCTAGTCAGGAGAAGTACATTTTCTTGAAAATCTTCCCATCTGATTTCAGAAAGCTGCACGTATTTAACCGTATTTTCATTTCTGACTTTTGCTATTCACAAACACTAATGTGAAACACAAACACACACAGACACATACCTTAAAAATTATCTTTAGGACACAGTGCACCTCAAAAATTTATATACTTTAGGTGAAATCTCGATATTTAATTTTTGAATACCTTCTCTACCTACTATGTACGTGGCAGAGAAAATAAAATCGCAAACTCATATTATGCCTATACACTTGTGAAAGTGTCAACATGTAACAGAATATAAAACAGCTAATCTTACAAAAAAATCTGAAGTTTCACTTAAATGAATTTCTTTACTCTCGTAAAAACATATCTTGCAAACGTACCATTCCTTCAAATGCTTATTCCTTTGTCCATTTCATCTTAATCGACATATAAACATCTGCAGGAATTGTTTTACTGCATATTTTCTTAAATGAAAAGTGGGAATAGATGAATAGATATCAGTATGCTTTGAACAAGTTCCATATTTTAAGAGCTGGTTGCAATGTGATGACTTCGAAACTTCGCTCTCTTTATATGAGCAAAGAAAACAGTTATTTTCTGTTTGAAAGAAAGTAAAAATGTTTAAAAATTCAAATCGATACCAATGATTATTTTGGAATGGTTAGCACCACAAAAATGGAATTTAATTGTGTGCATTAGTGAAATCTACACCTTAATGTAGTAAAATTTGTCTACTTATTACGGTTTACCAGTAATGTAAAAATTATTCATAATGAAGAGAACTTCAAAGAATATTCCAAACGTACATTTTGTTTTATTGTACTATATTAAATGTTTATGGCGTTAATTATTATTAATTCTACGTTTAATTTGTGAAATAATATACCTATACATTTTATAACCTCAAAAGCACTATTCGTTTTCTTCTCGTGATCATACGAAGAGATCGGAAGTTCCAATTCATCACCTACTGATGAACATGAACATGAACTGATGAACATGATTTGACCATCGCTTAAGATTCTTGTGTATTCCCATATTCCTATTCTACGTACACTTCAAATAACGTTTATCTCGATTAAAATGAAATAGGTAGAAAAATAAGATCTTCTAAGAATAGTGTATTGAATAATGATTAGAGAAATTACGTAGAATGTAACTGGAGATCTTCTTCCTTTTTTCAACGATCAGAACAGAATTTTAAAGCTATGATATAGCAACTGAATTTGAAAAGAATTGGACTATCGGTTTAGCTTGGAAAAATTGATTTCTGCAAAGACACGTGTAAATGTGTAATGAAACTTTCACGATTAACATGAAGTACAAGTGAATAGATAAAATCATGTGAGTACAACATATTTTTTGCACACACTCTCCCAAACACGTTTATGTATATACATACAAACACAAACGTCCGAGCTCGGGACGAGATTCGAACCTACGGTTCTCCATGTGGCCGAACACGAAAGTGAAACGCTTTAGTGACCATAATGAAGACCGGCTAATGTTTCAAAACCAAATGAGAAGCTTAAGATGATCGTAATTCAGTCTTAACCAATTACAATTCTAAAAACGTAGGATTAAAACTGAAAAAGCCCTGCAGCATGTTCAATTAGGCCACCCATTCTTCTCTTCTCGGATTTAAACTATATAAAAAGTAACCATGAAAAGGCATGTCTGTGTGAACACATAAATTTTTTTTTAATACAGTTAAAGTGATCCATGGGTAACGCGATTTTCATCCATGTTGGAGTCACAGTAGTCAATTGATTATGCAGAAGTGTAAGCATTTAAGATCTAAACCATTTCTAAAGTGGTTCTGTAATAGTGCCGTTATATAACCACAGCATAATGAGTGAATATGGCATTTCGCAGTGTAGTCTGATATAATGCATTTGAATTCATTCGGTACTGTTCATAGTGTCGCCATCTAACGCATAACCGGAAAGTAAGAATGCGTGTTTAGTGTATTCAGCGCAATCTTACAACAGAATTGGCAACTACGAGAATAGCCATACCCAGAACATTGATGCAGAAGTGTTTTACGTAATTGTAATCCATATTAAATTATACACCCAATAGATGATATAAATGCATTTTTACTTTGTAACACCAAATTATGATTCATACTTTCTGTTTAACTTCTTTCATGGCTTATGAATTATGTTCCCTTACATTCTCAGAAACAGAAAAGCAAAGTTAGGCTTAAATTAAGAGAAAAACTGCCTATATTGAAAGCATTTTCTGCATTATGTCAAATTCTATTCCTCGTATCCTTGAGCTTAATTTTCAAATGTTCTTTTAGCTACAGTAATTGATGGCATCGTAATGTATTTATTTATATTTAAACAAATTACTCCTAACCCCGATAACCTTTCATATTGGATATCCGAAATGTTTTACCGTTTATGACATTGTACTGATAATGTGGATAGACAACATTTAAGATGGATTTAACAATGTATAAAAGAAACTAATGTAATCAAATACGTAAAGAATATTTAACACTTCTTCAAATGTTCTAGCACTGTACTGCGATAGGCAGACGAGGTGTTGTATTCTACCCCAAAACTCCAGATCAATGTTTAGCCGAAAATGCAATATATGAACTGGTACCCTAAAGAACCACGTTTCGAAAAAGTCTCTTGGGTTTAAAAATGTAACACTATAAGAAAAGTACAATTAATGGTTATAATTTCGTGCAGTTAAAATGAGTACTTACATAAAAGAATAAACTTAGGATTAGGATAAAATGAAGGGGAATCTGCACTGCGATCAGTCTTTATCTATTGTACCTATGCCACCAAGTGGAGCATCCCCGAGAGAGAAGACAAGGAGAGTCATCCCAGTGCAGAGGGTACGGTCCCTACATTTTACTTAGATGGAGTCCTCCCCCGGTAGACCAGGACAACGGATATTACCCTACTGTGGTTCGAAGTGGTCCTAGCAGCCGGTTTGGAGACCGGCAACTGACATGACAGAGGAAGAAGAATTGGTTCACTCGGAGCATATCATCCTGCCATGCACGCCGAGACACCGCCGACACTTCTATCTTGAAAGAGACCACCAGATGAGAGATGATGTGAAATAAAGGGTCAAAAAATTAGGAGGTTGTAATTAACTTACCCAGCATTCGCTTGGCGACCCGGGAATACCTAAAAAAAAAACATGGGTCAGGTAGGTCGACCACATAAGTCGAACCCGGGTCTCCCGAATGCGGGCCATAGACGAAACAGCCTCAGCCATCCAACTCGGTAAGAACAAACGATATTCCAAAAGTTTGTCTTACGCTGTACTAAGTGAAAGTTCGCCATTATTTTGTTTCCTGTGAGGTCATGCAAAACAAAGTTTACTGAACTACTTTAAGACATTTCACTATTGCCAAAAATGTATAATGGAATCCTTTCTTTTTTGAATAAAAGAAATGGATATAAGAAAATCTCATATGTCGCAGCCACATGATTTTTTTCTCTACTCTTGTAAAAATTTTTCTTACAAATCTTTATTCTCCTATCTGCTTAATGATATCGATACAAAAATTTGCAAAAATTATATTATTGCTTATTTTAGATAGGTTGATTATGGCGAAATGTAAGGTAGCTTTCAGTTTTTTTTTTTTTTTTTTAATTTACGTCCGCCCCAACGTTAAGTTACATCGATTTTTAAATGATTTCCATGAAGAGGGTAGTCTGGTATGGGAGAGAGATTTTTTGTAGATCTTCGTCTTACTTCCTTATAAGATGGTGAACTTAAATATTAAGTTTGGTATTTAACCTAATTTTCGTTTTATAAACATTCGGATCTTTTTCTGAACTTTCTGTTTTCTTCGAAACATGAATATCTGGTCTCGAATTTTTTACTCCAATGTAATATATTCTTTACTTATTGTAAGTACGTGGTAGAGAATGTAATAAACGTTTCAATTAATTATTTATAAACCTAGCATGAGGGCATGCAATAGAAGACAGGTACAGCCTTGCAAGTGCAACATGTCAAATCTATATATATATATATATATATATATATATATATATATATATATATATATATACTCCATATGCTTTATGGAGTACACCATTTCACTTTGATATCTTTGTTAGTTTCAAAGAAATTAAAGTTATGAATTTCTTGCATTTTGTGTCAGTAAGATATGCCGTTAGTTTGGGAGATAACACAAGCGTCAGGCAACGCGTGTTAGATATTATGATGTACTTGAAGATAACAGCGTTATTTATTGCAAGTTTGGATACACATTAAATATCACTATTTATCAATAGAAACTCTTAAAGCAAGTTTAACATAAAGACTTAGTTAATTCTGAAAAAATGGGCAATCAAACGTTCGCCTAATTTTACATTTAGCAAATAACTTCTATTATTTTAATAACTCAGGCAAATTCAAACAAAGAAGATGCTAACCAATGCCAATTAATTACTATATATTTAACAGCTGTGTTAAAGATATCCCTAAGGTATTATAAAACTTGAAAACCTAGCATACATAGGTAAAGAAACTGTGTGAGTGGAATGTCGTAAGAACCAATGCTATGAAATAGATAAAAGGTCCAAAACTGATGGTATTTAACTAACATTCTAACTGTAGCATACGTAAAATCCTGCACAAGACTTATAAAATTAAGATTTTTTTTTTCCCTAAAAAGTGAATTACTGAAGGAAATACCCGCCTCGGTAGCGTAGATGGTAGCATGTCTGCCTCACGTTCAAGAGGTCCCGAGTTCGAATCTCGGTCAGGGTGAAATAGATAAAATGTCAAAAACTGGTGGTATTTAACTAACATTCTAATTGTAACATACGTAAAATCCTGCACAAGACTTATAAAATTAAGATTTGTTTCCCATAAAAAGTGAATTACTGAAGGAAATACCTGCCTCGGTAGCGTAGATGGTAGCATGTCTGCCTCACGTTCAAGAGGTCCCGAGTTCGAATCTCGGTCAGGGTGAGTTACCTGGATAAGGTTTTTTCCAGGGTTTTCCCTTATCCTTACAGACAAATGTCGGGTAGCTCTAACCTCCATGGACCCTGGACACATTTGAGCATCATTTTACCCATTTCATTCACCGTCCGATATGACTTAACGTTGGAGGACGTAAAATTACAACAACAAAAACTGAAGGGAATAAAGCAAATAAATAACTGACATATGTCGCTATATCTCTGCTCCCGTTCTTATTTATAATGCAGTGATTCTCTTTTATTCGCCATTTTATTGGGTTTTCCTTTCTTTCGCTGTCTACTCTCCGTACAATTTATATTACACCCCTTGCAACCAGGCAGCCCTCTTTGTCCATGGGAAATAGTCATCGGTCACCACCAGGAAACCTGAAAGCGTACTCGAACGAGTACAGCAAGCGGAACGAAACGGAAATCAAAGAAAATCATGGTAGAACAGAAATTACCCCAACATTCCCCAACCAAAGAAGAAACCATTGAAAACCCCACAGGTCAGAGGAGGCGCAATCGAAACCTGGACCTCCGAATGCCTACTTCACATATTACTGCAGAGCCAATACTCTCGGTTGGATCTTGAGTATTGCTGAATTTGAAAGCATCAGATCTTTTCTCGTAAAGAAACTAGGTAGCTTTTAAATTTGCTCTTTGGGCCACACCAAAGAAAGCTTTTGTCACACTTACTAAAGGAGTGTCCCGTAAAACCGCAAACAAGTGTGTTATCTTTACGTTTAACTTCTTGAAGAGCTACTTGTAAGCCTGAGAGCTGCATTTTAAATGAGCAGGTTTATTATGGAGCACGGGGTTTCATGAGTGGTATTAACAAAACTAGAAAAAAGAGTTGAATATATTTACTGGTGTGATTACGATATACAACAGATAATACGAATAAAACAGTTCAATAAATCTTATGCGTTAAAAACACAGCATTTTCTTTACCCACGGTAATTCAGTTTTGTAGTTATTCTATAAATTGATTATTAAACGCATGTTTTCTGTCTGCTTCTTGTTAAACAGAAAAAAATTATTGCCGAAAATGGTTTCAACACTCCTGTGAACTAAACAGAAGCAGATTAGGAAGCTTATCGATTGTCAGATGTTAAAGGTAAGTCATTTTTCTATTTTATTTTATTTGTTTTATTATTTTTTGTGTATGTTCGTCAACGTAAGTCGTATCGGATGATGAATGAAATGGTGCTGAAATGAGCCCAGGGTCCAAAGAGCTTAGAGTTATTTCGGCCTTCATCTTTCAGGTTAACCGAAATAAATTTGACCAGATAATTCAATATAATCGAAATTCGAATTCGGGACCTCTTAAATGCGAGGCAGACACGCTACTACCACGATAAGTATTTTTATACACTATGTCCTGGCTTTTATATTTACATATTCCTAGCAAGAATGACTAAATTCAGTAAGTGCATTAATCCCAACCTTGCAATGCTTAACATGTTTAAAAAGGGCTGTTTGATATAATACAAGCCTGTTTGTTGCACGAATCCAAATGATAAATCGATTGCACTTCCGCAACTTCCGGGATAAATGCCAACTAGGAAGCGCTGATTATCTCTATGCCACATGCACAAATCCGATAAAGAAACCAATCCCTCTTCCTCTCTGCCTTTTCTTATTCCATTCTGATTTACTTTATGTTTATATTTTCAATTAGACATATTTATTCATAAGTGTAATTAGCATTTATCTGTTTTTCTTTTAGTGGGTTCCATATTCAGTTTGCAATGACTATGTTTTAATATTTAGCCACACACACATTCATAAATATAATTTATGTTTGGGGTTTTCTTTCTGTAAATTTGTCACATCATTTCCTCCGATATCTTTGTGTAAGAACATTTGATAGTTTTAATATAGGCAAAAATATCAGTCACAAAATTTACCCAGCTGTCTCCTTGTTAAAAGAAGGATAGCATCCCTTTCATATGATTTATTAAATTATATCCACCGCTTGTACCTAGTAGCTAGATTAATGAACACTAAATGTGTGAATAGACGACTAAAATGTTGTTATATAAAAAGTCCTACTAATTGTTTAGCCTATAAATTATAGGTTTACAGCCCAGAGAGATAATTCGCGCACTTATGTAGGTCTATTATGGCTATTAACCTCAAGGAGAAAGGGATGAAGTGAAGTAACCACAGCCAGAGAAGTCGCAGAGAACCACGACGAAGTGTACAAGAGTTCCAGCCTCGAAAACCGTTCCGCTACTTGGGCTACCAAGCAAACGACCAAGCAGTCAAGCCTGTAGTGTCTACAAGCATCCAGCACCGCCAAACGTCAAGAAATCTATAAGCACACTTAAAATATGAGAAGGAAACCGAATCAAATGATAGAAAACATATAGTGGTAGATGGGAAAACACCCTAACATTAGTCTACCAACCAGTAAAATCGTAGAAAAGAAAAACAAGATCAGAGCTGGCAACTGACGGAAATCGAACCTGGGACCTCACGAATGTAAGCCGTGAAGCCACCTCACTCGGTTCTATCTCACCTAATAAAATTAAAAATGAAGACGCAGTAAAATCAAAGGTTTTAACTTTATGCTTGTACAAAATGAGGACGTTGCCGGGGCATTAGGACAACCTTTAAAGTACCGGATTATGCCCTGAGGTAAACAGGATCATAAATTAATTTTACTTGTAGAGCGATTTCCACAATCACGCTATCAATCTTGAATCCAAATAATCCATTCCCCGTATTCATGTCTTCTTCCAAAATAAATTCATAAACTAATATTTTGCTTGCTAACAACGCTGTCGAAGTCAAGATCATATCAGCACCGCCGGTGTGCCGGAATTGCACTCAGGATTTATTAATGTATACCAATATATCTACAACAATGTGCTGTTGCTTTTAATAATAATTAAAATCATCGGTCTAAATAGATCAATAGACCTTGAGATCGTCACCTTGAGATCAATAGACCAGTCCTAACCTAGTCACCCGACAGACGTGTACATATTTTTAGTTGATTCTATTTCAGACGAAGATATTTACAAACAAATGCTATGCTTTCATGGCTAAAAGATAAAAATAAATGTATAAAGTAGGAAAAGTTTAAATTAAAACAACCATGTGTCAATTTTTATGTGACATACATTCCTCTTTTGGCAACAAACTATGACAAGGTACATTAAGAAAGCTTAGATAAGCTGTTTATTAATTTATATCGCAAATAGTTTAATTACTTATTTCTTTATGATGTATTTCATTATTATATATTATGACGCTAATATAAAACTGGGCTACCTATGTGATAACTGAGGAGCTCATCGGCGCTGTCTGTAAAAAGCCTTACCTAATGCACTATGCTGCGAAAAGCCAGTCGCCTGGTCAAATATATTAACCTAAAATATTACAAGTTTCTCTATCTCTTCTGAGCTTCTCTCTTTTGCTACGATTCTTGTTCTAACATCTTTAATGTTTAATTCCAACTTTAAGTAATTCTGTGAAATTTAATAATTAATAAATTTCACAAAAAATACATTTCTTATTGGAAATAAAAAATGTATAAAGGAACCGCTTTCATTTAATCTCCAGTTAGTTTAGTAACAATTTCATAGTGTTTGGAAATTCTTCAGATGCAACTAATGCACAGATAAAAATTCACTATTTACTAACATTATCTATTCAAATTGTTTTTGGAATATCTGAACAAGTATAAAACCTGAGATAAAAATAACAAAACAAAATATTACATTTATTTTCAGCATTTACTCTAGCTTTTTACAAGTGGTATTGATTGAGAAGAAGATGCCACACTTTGGGAATGCAGTGAGTTTGTGTTTACATAACGAATTATCGAAATTAGCAACGCCAGTGCTGATAATACATGCACAAGTTTACATTATCATTATTTACCTGACCAGCAGTGGCTCAGGCAACTGCTGCGCAGCATTTGTCTGTGTGTTCTCTTCGCTGGGTACTTCATCTTCCATTGATGGTGTCTTGTCCATTGTAACGAGGATTTTGCTGGTAAGAGCGTCTTTTCGGCTTCTCAAGGCGCTTTTGGCTTCTATCTGCCAATTGAAGACGTAAACATTATGATTATAATCGTCTGAGTAATTCTTGGAGGACGGGTTTCACGGCGTGCGGCTGGTCGGCTTGGTTGCTGTATAAATATAGTGGGGTTTATCGCATAAGTTACTACTAACACACATTACAAACATACATAAAAAGAAACGTAAATTATTCACGTATATTCAAGTAAGGATATGTTACAATGTCGCTCTTCATTATTCAAACATTTCAGTCACCTGCTTAGGAAATTGTCCATTACACTCTGCAGTTCCCTCTTAAAATTAACAGTATTTTCTTTATGTTTATTAGTTTTAAGTTCATCTAAAGTATATTGTTTTGTAAACTTTTTCTTTTAATGTTCCTTCGATCCTATGGTTTAACCTCCTGCAATGTTTGACTGTGAGTGCGTTAAGCAACCAGTGCAGTGTGACTGGCCGACCACACACCGCAAAACCGTCCCGCCAGTTTGCACACCCTGTGTTATCTTCCGATATTTTCTTACTGTTTCCCTTTCTTGGATTTTACGTCATTTTCTGATGTGTTCACCTATTTTAATTGTACAAATTTAGAAGTGTTTAAGTTCTGATACATAGAATGGTTGCAAAATGCATTATTTCTACTTTAAAAAATAATGAAGCGAAATTAATTGAGGAAAAATATTCATTCTTACTAATGTAAAGAAAAATATGTATGTGTGTAGGGAAAGGGAGCGATCCTAATCTTGAAAACCACTGCTACTAACCAATGTTGTTTATTTGCTTATTGTTTTGTCATTTAAAAAGCACAGTTCCTTCCAACGAACACAAGAAATAAACTATTTTAATTCCTAAACAGCCAAAAAGCATTTACAAGACTTGGATATTTGAACAGGCATTAAAGAGATGCTGGTCAAGATAAATGAGGTAAAATTTATTACTTGTTCGTTAAGTATTCCATGGCGTAGAAAATTAACTCTTACTCCACCGATAAAGGGTATAAAAATAAAATAAGGGAAATGATTATTTTATTCTAAGCAATACATATAACCGCCATTTGGTAACTGAGAAAATGAGCAAACCAAATATATCGCATTTGTGTTTAAGGATACGATGTTTATGGCATAACTTGGGGTATTTCCTCATATAAGTGTATATTACTAACTGCAGAAAGACAGAAAACTTCATACGAGAGAATGAAGGTAATTAAGAAACGAGTCGACCGATTTATTAATTACTTAAATCTTTTCTCATGCTGATTGCTATTCGCAGTTCCAAAATGTTTGTAGTGGTCGTAATGATTTTAATAGAGTTCAACGTCCATTGTAACTACATACGGCATCAGGGGTGGAAGACACTGGTGATGCATGAAATGAAGTGATACTTTGGAAAGGAAGTTTGGAAAGAAACCCTCAAATCTAAGTTCAGGGTACCTCTTCATCAGTTATGAGGACTAAGAAAAGCATTTAAAAATCCTTAATCAGTGAGATCAGTCGTAGTCCACTTTGAACAGTAAGCCTCCCGAATGTAGGCCTCGCATGTTACCCAGTCATTTTAGCTGATACTATGATTTCTCTTATTCGACTTATTTGTACATCTTATCTTCCTTCTTCACTGGTTAGTCTATCCCATCTTGTTACACCCTGGATAGATATAAAACATGCCATTTCTGAATATCAATTCTATCCTTCTACCTTAAAACCCAACTTTCATTCTCATAAAATATTACTGTATGGCGATGCTTTAATAGAAGTTAAGCTGGGTTTACTTTCTTGTATTTTTCAAACTTCTTCTTATTGCTCCATGGTTCTTTGGTAAGTACTAAGTATCTGATTGTCTATAACGTTATCATATTTATATCACATCCAAAGTGTGCCCGCCTCGGTAGCATGGTGGTAGCATGTCTGCCTCACGTTCCAGAAGTCCCGAGTTCGAATCTCAGTCATGGTGAGTTACCTGGATAAGGTTTTCTCCGGGGTTTTCCCTTATCCTGTAAGACGAATGTTGGGTAGCTCTGGGCTCTATGGACCCCGGGCTCATTGAGCATCATTTCACCCATTCCATTCATCGTCCGATATGACTTAACGTTGGAAGACGTAAATTACAAACAAACAAACACATCCAAAGTGTAACAGTTGTTTTGATTTATATTTAAAAAGGTTTGAAAAATGTATAAATTTATAAGAAAAAAGCAAACAAAATTGTGTAAAAATATATTACAATTAATAATTGTTATTACGTAATGTAGTGACGTAGTAGCAAATCGGCCAATCATATAACAGTAACATATGGGTAGCGGTAGTAACGAAGGATTAAATAATCTTGGTGTAGAAACCGCTGAAGAGATCGGACGCTTTTTAAATTGCTGGAAAATATTTAAGTGTTAGTTCAATTTGAAGTATTAGATTGATTCCCATCACAGTATAGAGTTTCGTGATAAGAACTGTAGTGGATTTGGTGTTAAAAGAAATAAACAAAAGATTGATTTCTTATATAAATTCAAATTAAAAATCTTAATGATTTCTTCACTCGTTACCACCCTTACAACTTAGGGATTTCATTGCTCGTAAGTAAGAATATAACAGAAGAATATTAAAAGCTAGCCGAGGCATAATTAAGGATTTTCCTGATAACTTCGGGGAACATCTTCTTCATCAAGTCATAAAATTTTGGACGAAGTAAGAGACCAACGACGGGAAATGAGATACCAGTACGAATCTTGCTATATGTGTTGCCATAACTTTTGGGCATCGAAACCCACAACAACGGAGGAATCCAGCTACAAAAGTTAAAGTTAAATTTATCTTATCAGTTGTTTTTTCCTGTGTTATAACCTTTGCTCTTAAAGATTATTTTCATAAAATGTCATTAGTTGAGTTATTTTCCTTGTTAATTTCACTTCTCGACAAGTTGGTGAAATATATGATAGGTTAGTTAAAGATGCTAAAGAAATAATTGAAACAATATTGATAGAGTAAATGATAAAATATGTTTTATTTAGCTTACAGATCTTTAAATGTTATTTTCAGTTTCCCCTATCATCAAACGGTCGCCCACATATAACAATACCCAATGTTTATTTTTAATTTATTCTCAGTAAGTTCTTAAAACTAGTAAATAAAGTATTATAAATTTTCAAATTGTAATATATTATATAAAAGTAATCATAGTTATGATCTTATGTTGATATAAACGCTTTAATTGCATACATTTGCAGCTTATATAGGCTTGGTAGTTAGGGGTTTAATAACTTTAAATGCACAATGGTTTTACATAACATTTGTTGTAATGATTATTAATGGTTTAAGTTCCTCTGGCTTGTTTTACTTCAACTTTTCATGTTTAATGGCATCGTCAGTGTATTGTATAC
This sequence comes from Mantis religiosa, assembly GCA_030765055.1. Taxonomy (NCBI): domain Eukaryota; kingdom Metazoa; phylum Arthropoda; class Insecta; order Mantodea; family Mantidae; genus Mantis; species Mantis religiosa. The sequence continues at coordinate 90,373,875 of CM060951.1, forward strand.
TAAAAAGCAAGGCTGCTAAACCTTTACCCCTGTCTTTTACTTCTGTTTGAACTTTATCTGTAACATTAGTAGTAGTAGTAGTAGTAGTAGTAGTAGTAGTAGTAGTAGTAGTAGTAGTAGTAGTAGTAGTAGTAGTAGTAGTAGTAGTAGTAGTACTAGTAGTAGTAGTAGTAGTAGTAGTAGTAGTAGTAGTAGTAGTTGTTGTTGTTGTTCTTGTTGTATCATTATTATATAATGTTCTAATACTGCTAATTTAGACGCTTCATATAAGTTCGATTCTATATCATGCTCCATTAGTTGAAATACCCAACATTTCTCTGTTTGTATGATTTAGTCCTGCAACTTTTACATTTGGGTTACTTTGCCCAATAGCTTTGTGTTTTCTTCGCGAGATTTAAACATTATTACTTAATATGTACACAGAAATAGTTAATTAAAATTCTAAGGACACCATAAAATTCAAAAAATAAATAAAATGAATATACAAAACACTAAAGAAACATTATGCAAAAGCGTTGTATGAAAGTGTACGTAAAGTATAAATTACAAAATATTGAGTTAAAAAGCAGGGAATATTTCATATAACTGTTTCCAAAATTGAAGCAACCACTAACATATTTGTATAATCATTATTTGTAGAAATACAAAGTCTCACTAACCCATATTTATTCAATAGCTCCTGTGTTAAAGGACGTGTAGGTACTAATGTCATGTGCCAGTTTACTTAGCTTCTTAATGACATTCCAGGACATTAAAGGATTATAAAAGAATATTGTCATTAATTATTACCGGACTTTGTCCGTGTTTGATGGTTTATCCATAAAACATTTAGCCGTAGGTTGCACTTACACAATATCCTCATGTTTCTTTGGAAATATTTATAAAATATTACACAAGAAACTTACAGAGTTAATTAAAAATCTCAGGGCACTATAAGCACAAAAAATGACTTAATAAAAATACCGACAAAAATGCTATTCAAACGCACTGTTGCGCACCCACAAACACCGCGGTTCTTAATGATTTCTTGTTAATACAGCTAAGTGAATTTCAGGTTGTTGCATTTGGACTACCTCGACGCTACTTATGGAAAAAAGACCACTCGGAAGAAATAATATTAGTTTAATAACGTCAATATAACGTTTATTCTTAACAACCAGCAAACGCAAAACTGCTACGAAAATACAAAGAAGTCATAACAACAGAATGACTAAACTTGACTGTGTAATTTCTGCATGATTGATGTAAGGCCGTGAAAACGTAACTGATTATTTCTATGTTGGCAGTGTCCGAGTTAGTTTGTCGTAGAGCGCATTACATAAATGTTATAAAAATCATTGCAAAAATTGAATGTCATGGAATACTACAAAGTATTTTTCATCTTAAGTCAAAGATCATTTATCTGTACAAAGTTTGGTTGAGATTGGTGACGCAGTCTAGATGCATATAAGAGTCATACACATAAATTCATATATTAAAATAACTTGACATTTAGCCGGATCAAAAGAATTTACAAAAATAAGTGCTATTATTTGCCTCTTTTGAAGTATTTGTTATATACATAAGCTCTAAGTGAATTTTTCATTAATCCTCCTAAAATTATTTTATTCCCAAAATATTTGAAAAATATGCATCAATTTCACAATTGTTACCTTTATTTGTTGCAATCAAACAGAAGACGTTTGACGTTCTTTGGAGGGTTGATAACAAAGTCGCCAAACGTTCATCTATTACGAGGAGGATGGTGTCATAACTTAAGTTTTATTGTATCATTTTGTTCTGTTCGATGTGTAATATTTGTTTTATTTTGTGTATACTACTGTGTCAAGAAAGTTCCGAGAATTAGTCAATGAAATAAAAAATATGCATCATACATACAACTGTATTTTATCGCCTTCAAAGTAGGCTCCTTTCGAAATGATACATTTATGTCAGCGAATAATCCAACTACCAAAACATTTTGTAGGCATTTTTTTAATCTTTGTTAAGTGTCGCATCAAATTCTCCTTTATATCTTTTATAGACTGGGTGACTTGAATTGGTAACTTGAGTTTTGGAAAGTCAAAGAAGTCGGCCGGAGACAGATCAGGTGAATACGCTGGTCGTTCGATTAGATTTGTGAAGTTTTTGGCCAGAAATTCGTTCACAATGATAGGATTGTGAACTGGGGCGTTATCGTAGTGCAGAATGCATGAGTTGTCATTCCACAAATCTGGTCTTTTTCGCCCAAACAATTGTTTAAAATGGTACGAATCGATTCATGACACACAGGAAGTTCAGCGACAATCTCTCTCAGAACTAAATGACGATTTTCAGACCCAATTTCCTTCGCTTTAACAATGTTCACTTGAAACTGGTGGTGGTCGACCAGAGCGAGGCAAATCTTCAACCACATCTCGACCACTTTTGAATTCACTGTACCAATCACACGCACATGTTTTTGATAATGTCCATCCTCTGTAAAATTTTCAGTGATATGACACACTTAATACATTTTGCAATGCAAAATTTGAGACAGATTCTTTGTTCAATATGTTTATTCATTATAAAATCGCAACGCACCTTTGAGATGCACTAACAAAATGGCGCTCTGTAAGCAAACTAGATGACAGATGACAATCAAACTCCGCGTGGGTATAGAGGAAAGATGTACCAACTTAGCGACAACAGTAATTTCGAATCCCCTCTTATATGAGACTTTTATATGACCAATTCCCGGTACTTTCTTGACAGAGTGAATGTTCTGCCATCAGGTAAGAGGAGGTTTGGGACGGCGTAACATATGCTAAGAAATTTATCAGCAAGAACTAGAATACAAATAATGAGAAAGAAATACAACTGCCTTAAACGGAGCCCCTATTGCAGAGTTCAGTGTAAATCTGCTAAATTTAATATCCAACCATTATGTTGTATTTCATTCATTTTAATAATGAAAATTATTGTGAATAAATATATGTACCATTTCAGTGGGATGTTTCATTTTCCGCAGCGTTAACTAACGTTTATCTATACCAATGTTTATATTAATACTATAGTTACAAATTACATTACTCACAATTATGTGTTTTACGTACTGTGCAATAAAGCATTACACGACCTCTTATATTCATAACGATACTGTTGTCCAGCAATCAAACGATCCGCATGTAGCAATCAATACTGTACTGTGTGCGCATACTCCCACCCAGTTGAAAGCGAAACTATCGCGATTCTCGTATGTTCAATCGAACAAAAGCTAGATCGACTTTAGAAAAACTAAAAATGTCGGACGCGAGTGAAAGTGCAGTGCAATCCAGCAATTTCTGCAAAGGCATACGATGTCACGAATACCTTATTGCTACAAAAATCAAGAAACGTGTATGAAAAATGCTAGGCACAATTCATGGATTGAAGAACATCGAAATGCATAACCTCATTTTCAGGAAATCAATAATTTCGCAGATGAAAGCGTATCTGTCTCGTAAAATCCAGTAACAAATAAGAGATTAAAATATCAGACACATGTGACAAAATGCAGTGTAGAACATTAAATACATTTTACAAATGTTATAAACTTAGACACATGTCGAGCATTTGTGCTTTCGACAGATTTAATTCGCAGCCAATATTAAATATATTGCCCATACTACATAACCACCCCGTTTTAAAACCCGTCAACAATAGGTAAATATTGTTTAAATTCTTCGGAAAACTTTCATTGCTGACTGACAAGTCACTGTACTGTTTCCTATTTCAAAAATAATTATTTTCGTTTAAATAACAGTTGCTTGAGAGCAGCGATATATGTATGACCTACTTTCAGGAGCAAGCTCTCAAGGCCGCACATCGCTGATGTCTTGACATTGGCACCATACGCGTGGCCAGCATACCCCAACGCTACACATCGTTGCCATCAAGGTTAACAATGCTCGCTGCGCAGCTCCACACGATACCGCCTGGAGTTATTAAACAACAAACGTAGTTTCGAAAACAGGTTCCTGTTTTTGTATCACCATGGAATTGTGAAACAGTCACTCTTAAATAGCTTCTCTAGGCTTGAGACGTTATTTAAACTTACAATTCCAAAGCCTATACTTTCTACTTCCTCTCCTAGGTATAAAAAGTAAAGGATATTCGGACCCTCTAAATTAAGAAAAAGAAAGTGCCCGCCTCGGTGGCGTAGATGGTAGCATGTCTGCCTCACGTTCAAGATGTCCCGAGTTCGAATCTCGGTCAGGGTGAGCTACCTGGGTAAGGTTTTGCCGGGGTTTTCCCTTATCCTGATAGACAAATGTCGGGTAACTCTAAGCTCCATGGACCCCGGAGTCATTTGAGCATCATTTAACCAATTTCATCCATCGTCCGATATGACAACGTTGGAGGACGTATATTAAAAAAAAAAAAAAAAAAAAGAGCCAAGCTTGGTTAAATATCAAACTTGCTACTTAAATTCACAGTCTTAAAAAGGATAAAATAAACTGTTTTTTAAATTTGATATTGTAGTTAGCTTTTAAGATCAATATTTCATTATTAAAATATTAAACTGCCTTATACCACACAAAGAATTTCAAGAGCATCCCCCACTCCATACTGTCCTTTATGAAATATTTTTTTCCAAAATTGTTATTTTCTCAAAAATAGCTCCAAGCATTTTTATTGAAATGCAATATAATTTAAGATATTTTATAACAAATGAAATGTATTGAGGCGGTCCGGCCCGTAGTGAATCTCGTCGAGCTCTCCCTTGTGCTCAACGCCTCACAATTAAGGTTCGGTGGCGTGAGGAGGTTAAGGAAAGGGAGATCGTAATCGGTTCGAGGTGACTTGTAGGTTCCGCATGAGAACTCGCATGTGTACTTCAGGAGTGGGTGCGTCCTGGCTCGAATCTGGTAGACAGAAGTTTATTGTTGTCCTTAGGCTCTTACGCTCGCCATCGTAAAGTCGTCGTCGGTGTGGTTGCTGTGTTTAGCGTCACTGTCAATATTGTGATGTGAAGAGCAGGGGCAGTAGCACTGTGTTGTCGAACCAGATGTATTTATCGTCTTCCCTATATATTACCCTTTGCGCTAGCTCTCACTGGAGCGATTGTTAGATATCGCAGTTTGTCTCGGTGCATGGCGTGAAGGTGTTCTTCTTAGGCGGTGCCGAATACGCGTCCGTCTCACGTAGAACTCAGGACCGAAGTGCCCTTACTAGCAAAACCTACTTTCCGCCATCACTTTGAATTACCCCCACTCTAGGTATTTCTCGGAGTTTGCAAAATCACATGAACAAATATCAATTTTCTATTGGCTGATAACTATCCCCACTTGAAATCAATGTTCAGAATTCCCAGTTTCGGACCTAACATCAGAGACGCTTTCTCTAACGGTCCGCATGCAAAAATTTATGCGAAGGCATGTGCTCTGCGCGTCGGTCAAAATCGTATAGCCTGTTATCAAAAGCACGAATGGGATTTTAAAAATGGGTTGGTTCCTGACTGGATGGCACCAGACAGATGGCAAAACAGACAATTGAGTAGGGTTGTTTGTTTACAGGGGTTACAAAGGGAGTTCACTGACCTTCGCAGAGTGGCCTTGTCACTGTGGCGGTCTCCGGAGTATATGCTAGCATTCCGGCATATGTCTATTCTGGTATACGACATTTATTTATATTTATTCGTTTGTTTGTGTTAGTGTCTTTCTGATATCAGGTTATATGTCTTCTCAGTGTTCCTAGGTGACAGGGGCTGCGTCAGTATGTCTTGAATTTTCTGGCAATGTTCTTGGAAGTCCTTTTCATTCTGGATGATGTCTGCTAAACCGCAAGAGAAACATGAAGTCTTACTACAAACAAAAGTATATGAATTACTTTTTTCTTTTTGAGGGCAATGGACCTATTGGAAGATGTTCCTTGTTAGTTCTTTAAAATTTCCAATGTCTACAGATCTCTCTAAAGGGAATTCGCTATTCATTTTATTTTATCTCGACAATGCAAAGGGAACGAAATTTAATATATATATAATATATCAAACAGCTTTTTAATTTGAACCTTGTGTCTAATTTTACTTAAGTGATGCACATTTCGTTCATATTTACATGTGTTATATATAAGCTCATTCCAAGCGCCCTATAAAAGTGTTATTTATTACACTCATAAAGCATTCGTGACAACAAATGTTGATAATCCTGTAACTAGCATGACATTATTTCGTGCATGTTCCCGGCCTGAATGACCACCCACAAAGCATTTTTATAGTGTTCACCTATAAAACCAAGCGGTGACACTAATGATACATGAAAGGAAGATGGAGCACCTGTAGAATAAGATGGCGGGAAAACCGAGTATCCGGAGGAAACCCACCCTTATGCCGCTTTGTCCATCAGAAGTCTTACATACTGTTGCCTAAGCTCGCACCCGGGCAGCTTTGGTGAGAGTTGAGTGGTCTAACCACTTGGCCACGGCGCGGCCACGCACACAAAGCATACTTGGAAATTGATACAATTGTTTTATGGAAGACAGATGCTGAATCTCTGAACAGAATGTCAGGGAAGGAATAACAAAAGAGAAACCTTAGTTACCGGTGAAACCCAAGTACTGTTTGGATCATAGAGAAAGCCGATCCATCGTTACTTGGGTTCTCATAACGAGCGGGATGGTTCAGTCGATTTTGTCTGTAGTCCGCATTCGGGAAGCACGGGTTCGATTCCCATGACCGCCTAACTGACCCATGGGAATTTTCGGGGGTTTTTCCGGGTGGCCAGGTGAATGCATCTCTTATCAGGTGGTATCTTTCAGGGTAAAAGTATCGGCGGGTATCTCGGCACTGTCGTGACTCCTTTGGTCGGCCGCCCTATGTCTCCTCTCGCTTCATCCTTCCTCCCGGGCATGCCCCACTTGGGGTTCAGGTACAATAAACCACAGGTTTTGGTGCCAAATCCCCTCCATAGTAATCCTAATCCTGGGTTCTCATCTCTTGTATAATCACCAGGCATCGGATCCCATACACCTTTAAAGGGAAATGAAGTTTACGAGTCTCACAGTATATAACTGCTGACGTCAGTCCCGGGGACAACACACAGGGACAGTCCAGTTCGCATCGCGTAGCTTTAGTTTCATTACAACTACTGCTCGCCACGCAGGTAGATCTGCCTTCTAGGGAGTGCAAGGTGTTTGACATATTGTGTTAATAGCATTACTTTCGCAACAATTATTGGACAATCTCCGTTTTATAAATCAAAAGTTTTGGGTATTATTAACAGCCATTAAACAGCTTGAAGAATGTAATGTCGAGTTGTCTAAAAGCAGTCGAGGAGCTGTCTGCAATAATTAACAATATACAGAATGTACCACCCACCATACGAGCAAAAAATAAATTGTCCAGTATTCTTCACAAAAGATACTGGATTTTTAGTGCTGCGTAATATAGGAAATAAAGTAAGTCTGGACAAACACATGAAAATGATTTCTAATACTCATATGCATCATTAACACCGTGTGACATTGAACGAACTTTCTCCCAATATTTTTATACTGTTTCAGCGAGAGGAGCAGAAAATTTACATTCGACAATTTACGAATGTACATGGTTGATCACTCTAATCCCCGCATCCAAAGCAATGAGAAAGATGGCATATTGTAACGTAGGTTACATTTTGTATCCGGACCAGAGTGTACACACACAGCGAATCGGTATACTTGTTGACAAGGACGTTTGTTGATGTCTCGCTTGGCCTTGTATAGTACCTGTGTGCGTACATTGATTGCTAAGGTGTGTGCGATCCGATATCTGATAATCATTTATCATAACTCCTATCAATTTAGTTTCGAATTTCCAAAATAATTTAGGGGACCACACAACTTCGTAATTAACGCCACTAAAGCGTCATTGTATCTGTCTCAAAACAAACGAGATGTTTCTGGTTTCCTATGGTATAGTGTTGACTTTAAACCTGAATTCCACACAAACACCTAGGGTGAACCAATTTGTCATTGATTTGAATTCGTTAGCCCATGAAGAAACGTCAGGCCTAGATGAGCAGCACAAGGAGAGAAGTATGTAAACAGTCTTCAACAGAGTTTTGCATCCAAGATCCTCCCAGTCCCTGATCTGGTATTCGTTTGTCAATTCCTGGCACTCAACTCATCAACTCAGGCCGGTTTCAGGCTCAGGAACGAAATAAAAGGGGGGAATAAAGCAAACAATAAGTGGAATGCTAGAACTACGTGAGAGATAGGGACCTGGCATCATAGAAATGTTATATATTTCAGCACAAACATAAATCACTGCGCATTAAATTAGCACGAATCGAAGGCATACATGTTTCGCGGCTGTCATCCATTTTCCCTTGGAGCAGAGTACTCATTGTATTAGCTGTGGTCCAATTACTACTTACGGAACAAAACCTGTAACCTAACCCTATGGCGAACCTGACGAATAGGTAAAAGGCATACAACAGAGGAGAAGGTTGGCTCACTGCGACCTAAGATCGATTGTAGCTAGTGTACTCAGAAGGAAAGGATGATGTGAGAAAACACCGAAGGATACAGGGTGCACGTAAGTAGGCTGCAGAGACGCGCTGACAGTTCCCAGCTCGAATAACGTTCCATTTATGGAGTAATAAGTAACCCGTTCAACCAAGAAATCCTTTAGTACCCATGGAAACAACCTTCCCTGCAACACTTTCGCCATTTTTCCGGCACCACTTACATCACGAAGCTTGGAAGAACACCTGAAATATGAAGCGTAAAAAGGAACGAGGCGTCTCCGTAAAATAAGGTCTCCAATTTTATTTAATATAGAAAACATGTTTATTGTCAATGAATGTTACATTGATGGAAAGGCGGAACATACAGCTATTTTTCAACGTAATCACCATTGCCATCGATGCACTTTTGCATGCGCTATGGCAATTTTGTATACCCTTGTCACAGCACTCTCCCGCCCAGTTGCGCAACCTCGTTTTTCAAATCATCGTCGGTCTGGAAATGTGTTCCACCCAGGTGTGACATCAACTCAGGAAACAGATGATAATCGCTAGGTGCTAAGTCTGGACTGTAGGGGGATGGGTGAGGATGTCCCATCCGAAATGGGCCAGAAGATCAGCCGTTGCATGTGCAGTATGCGATAATGCAAATGTTCGGTCTAAATCTTGTCAATCGTAGTCTTACTGACTTCAGGGATAAGTTCACACAGCTCGCGAACTGTCACACGCCGATCTTTAAGCATTTCTTGCTCTACTTTCGCAATTTTTTCGGCTGAAACCGAAGGCCGACCAGTACGCTGTTCGTCATGGACGTCTGTACGTCCGTCTTTGAACTCTCTGACCCACTTTCGCACGTTTTTGACATCCATACAGTGTGGTCCATAGACTTGGCATAACGATGAATTTCAGTGGGGGTAGTGCCCTTTGCACTCAAAAAACGGATCACTGCACGCACGTCGCACTTGGCGGCGGAAGTGATAGGAAGCTCCAACGCAAACTGCTGCCCAGCCAAGACTAATGGTTGCAACGGATTCGTTGTTGTGGGGATTTGAAGGGGTGAAACCAAGCTACACGCCAATGTTGCCGGATCTCTCGTAATAGTGTTCCTCGCGGCTCAGCACCTTGGAGAACTTATCTTACGGACACTCCTCGTAATTGAAGGAAAGGAAATCGTGGTAGGCAAATCACCTGACAAAGGCCTAGTGACCACTGAAAGCCACAAACATTCAAGGTGATGTTGGCTGATCGATAGGAAATGAACCCGTGACCTCGAAAATGCGAGTCTCGCACTTACATCTCATTTCTCATTTGGTGTACCCAAATATACCACTAAATGAAATTTTGAAAGCACTGAAGATTTACACAATACTAGAGTTCAAGTGATATAGGAAGTATGGCAAGAAATATAAATAAAGACGACCATGACATGGCTATTAAATATGTAATGTGTACTTCTCTTCTAAATCACATAAACTTCCTTGTTTTGCGAAATACCTACAAGTCATGATGTTACGAAATAATCTAGCTATCCCACCCAAGTATGTATGACTGGTTTTATAAACCTGAAATTATGTTTTAATTAATTTAATTTACCTCCTCCCCTTTTCTGTGTGAAATTATTGTGCAAGAATTTAGAAGTTTTATTGGCAATTATTTCTCTTAACCTTAAGTCCCTACGATGATTCCACTAAAAAAGAAAATTAATTCTATTATTCATTTACATTATTTAGCTCACACTAGTAATGAACACGGTTGCAACATATAGACATTTGTAGAATAGAACTGCTTTCTGAGGATACATCTCCAGCATTTAAATAACATGTGAATTAAGAAATAGCCATTGCACATTATGCTCCATAACCAGAATCCGATTATATGTTATTCTCTCATCTGCTCTCTTCATTTCTAAATCGTGAACATTAAAGCTTATACGTAATATTTGCACCTTTAACGTATCCTGGCCATACTTTCTGTGAATTAAAAACAAATTAATTGTTGGTTACTAGTTATTCCTTATTACAACTACAATTACTCTCAACAAATCGAGAAGCCTTGTTCATATTGTAATATAGAGTAATTCACCTATTTAGAGTTCAAGTTAGAAGCTGAGTTCTAACCCATATCCATCAGAAAGAACAAATACAATGTTAAAAGAATACTAAACAAGTGGTTTTCGAGATTAAGTTACGCACTGACACATACACACAAAGAGGGAGGGTAAGAAAAGAAAGAAAGAAAAAGGGAAAAGGAGGAAAAAGAGGAAAAAGAGGGAAAAGAAAAAACAGAGTATGGGAGAGAGAGAGAGAGAGAGAGAGAGAGAGAGAGAGAGAGAGAGAGAGAGAGAGAGAGAGAGAGAGAGAGAGAGAGAGCGCGCGAACTTTTCTCGCTTAGCTGACGCCATGAAAGATTAGTAAAACAGTTTTCTTTTTTTGAAAAAAAAAAAACACTTTTTAAAGAATCACTCATGCTAAAGTGTAAGGCTTATATACTGCGGAAATACTGGCACTGGTAGCCCCAGATATTTTGATTAATAATCAAAAAAAGCATGTTTAGAAAATTTTCCCTTTAAGGCCTCTTCTATTTTTATGTGATTTCAAATCATGTTAACCGCTGACACTTCTTCAATTTCTGCTCTATACTATTTTAACACCGTCCGTCATAAGTTCACCAGAAGTTAAACGTTTCAGACTCTTTATAATAATATAAACTTGCTTTAATTTTGCATTCACTTCAACAAAATTTAAATGCATTGGCTAATATGCCCGCCTCGATAGCGTAGATGGTAGCATGTCTGCCTCACGTTCAAGAGGTTCCGAGTTCGAATATCGGTCAGGGTGAGTTACCTGGATAAGGTTTTTACCGGGGTTTTCCTTTATCCTGAAAGACGAATATCAGGTAACTTTAAGCTCCATGGACCCCGCACTCATTTGAGCATCATTTCACCCATTTCATTCATCATCCGATATGACTTAAGGTTGGAGGACGTAAGTTGCAAAAAAAAAAAAAAATAATAATAATAATAATAATAATAATAATAATAATAATAATAATAATAATAATAATAATAATAATAATAATAATAATAATAATAAATAAATAAAAAATCAAAAAAATCGGCTAATACAGGTTAAACTTTTAGTATATGTAGATAATGCTTCAACTATGTGCCTACATGATTTATCCGAACAAATTGAGGTTTTGGAAACTCCTTATTATAAATTCAACTCAAATATAAAAGCATGGCTACCTTTGCTTTAAATTCATGTATAAGTCACCCACAAAATCATGTCCCTTAGAATAACAGTTCTCTAAAAGTTCTAAGAGTTAGCGTGAAAAAGATTTTTACTTGTATCCTTATTTTTCTTATTTAGGTTTAAAAATTTTATTTTAAACTTTTGTTAAGTAATAAGTGAAAAAGGTTTTTACCTTTATCCTTAATTTTTTATTTTTTATTTGGGTTTAAAAATTTTGTTTTAAAGGTTTTGTTAAGTAATAAGTTTTATAAAATTCTATTAATATTAATTTTGTTTAATTTAACATTGTATATACGTAAATAAAATATGCGAGAGTATATAATCGAAATGTGCAAAAACACAAATGCTCTTTCAACAGTAAGTGAGAATTACAAATTGGGTGTTAGTGAACATTAAAAGTGCAATAAATTTATAAATGTTGTCTTTAAATTAGATTGGAATTAAAATGTTATTTCCATGGAAACTTAATAAAGCCAAGCAATATATGGTGTAACAAAAGTATTTACAGAAGAAAACACGGAATGAAACATACAGTTCTATAAAATAAGGAGCAAACGTGCTTTATGGCTAAGAAATTTGAATATTGACAAAGAGAGATTTGTATAAGGTTTGGCCCTACCAAATAAAGTGTTAGAATCTCAAGATTTGAACTTTAAAATATCGAACAAAGTTTGTTAGATTTCAGTGGGTAAAAGGGTTGTTTCAGAAGTTATTGGAAATATAACTCGAAAAGTAAGAATACAATTGTACTGTTAAATTAAATACTATATATTACATGCCGAGGGGCTATAGAATGAATAGTTTTGAAATTAAATTAATTTAATATTTAATTTTGTGGACCTGTGTGTACATACAGTAATTATGTGGACCTTATTGGCAGTGTAGCGTTTATGTGCAACGTTTATGTGTTTATGTTTATATATTATAGCAATTGCGTTATATAATAGCAACTTTAATACAAGATTCAAAAATTCTTAATAGAATATGATTACCCAAATCAAACATATCCATTTATTAAAATGTCTATAAAACTCTTCAAGAAGTTAACACCAGTTTATCTCCATCACTCTATGGAGAGCTGATGAACAACGCAATTTATGAAGTGAAGAATTATGTAAAGAAGTTTTTTTCCCTAATTTACGTCCTCCAATATTTAGTCATATCGAACTATGAATGGAATGGGTGAAATGATGCTCCTATGGGTCCGGGGTTCATGGAGCTTAGAGTTACCCGACATTCGTCTTTAATGATAAGGAAAACCCTCGGAAAAACCTTATCCAGGTAACTCACCCTGACCGAGATTCGAACTCGGGACCTCTTGAACGTGAGGCAGACATGCTACTATCTACGCTACCGAGACGGGCATAAAGAAGAAGGAATCCTATCATTATACATTTTATTTTAACTTAAACTTCAGTTTAAACTAAAAGAAACCTAACTTACATTTTGTATGTTTACAGTTTTATGAACGTGCACGCGTGTGTAAGCAAATAGATTTGCTTATTAATGACGCTAACAGAACCATATGAGTGTTACTAGTGCGCCGGATATTCATCCTGCAGAAATTTCGTAGGAACCTGTCAATAAATCTACTGCTTTAAATAAATATTGCTTTTAAGCACAGTGTAAGTCTAGAATGGGTGTGAATCCGCGACCTTCGATTAGTAGGCGAACACCTAACTGAGCCACCTAAATGCGTGTAGCTAGCTATGTGTGCGTGTACTATGTGCGTTTTATAAAAAGGGATATTAAATTTTAAAAATCAAGTTAATCAAACAACAACTTTAGAAATCGCTTTTACATTTACGTTTCTCGATACTTATTTTATAATTTTTTCATTACTGCAAGTATATTCTAAAACCTACCTAATCTCTGTTTCATATAACCTTGCCCCGCTGACATGTATAACTCCGAGTGCAACTACCTACCCCTCACCCTAAATGGCTAATTCTTACGCGCCATAGGCCATAGGCGGTGCCTTCCCGTCACATTTAAACCTGCAGTAAACGTCATAATAATTGCCAGGAAGATAGATAAAATCATACAAATAAGAATATGAAGGCATGCAGATAGACTAAGCCAATCTGTTCTCTGCGGTCCAAATAAGACCGCCGAATGGATTTTGAAACCTGAAAGACAATTATAGTTAAAACCCACACAATTGTAAATCACATGTAAGCCGGGCCCTTCTGTACCGGCACCAGGCCACATTTCTATCAATAAAATAAACTAGAAACTGGAAAATGAAGGCATGCAAAAATAATGAAGTTCATTAAGAAACTGAGCAAATTGAAACTGAATGAATGAGCAATGAACTGAAAGAAGTTTATAATGAAAGTCCTTCGGCCTTTTTCACTGGGATTTTTTAAAACCATACCTTGCGGAAATGCTTGTCTTTCAGTCTTAAAAGTCGTGTCACGCCATACTTGTCGTGTGTCCATCATTCACCCAAGTCTCGTCTAGGTAGTATATTTTGCTATTTATATCTCGGTACAGTCTGTCCTTAAATAACGTCTTCGCCACACAGCAATATCGCACCTGGAGTGGTAAGTTTTCCTGTTGTCTCAATTTCATGTCACGATGTTCCTACCCATCTAACACACCTGTAAGTTCAGAGCACAGCTGTTCGACTTCTCTCACTGACAAAGACGGATTCTTCTCTGTGAGTGCATTAAACACATGCACCACAATTCTTTTTTCGCCGCTTTGTAAAGGCTTTCCCTTGCGATGCTTTAGCGAAAAACTGGCAGTAATCTCTCTGCCATTATACATATAATAAGTACACGTGCAATAAACGATCAATAAAATAATTTAGCTCTCGCACTCGGCACAACACACCTTCGAATAGCGATATCCAGTACAAAACAAGGTCAGTGGTAAAAGTCATATAAACAAATATGTCACCACTACCGCTGAAGCAGGTGCTATCGTGCCATGTGAAAGAGGTGCTTCTGAGCAAAGGAACCTCCTCTTTACTTCGTTTAAGAATTAACATGCATTTCAGATAAATCAACTCTATTGCGTAATATATTTAATTCAAACAGTTACAAAAATATAAATTTGACAATTCTCTTCCAACATATAAAAATATATCAACCATGTTAAATAACGAACTAATTTTCACCGCACAACAGTCTATACTGCAATAGCAGCCAATGAGAGGTGATAAGGTCACGTGACTGTTAAGAGATACGGGGCAAGCTTATGTGAAACAAGGATTAGTAATACTAATTAATGAACACAACAAACCTTTTGGGAATAATACACAGTCCTAATACGCCTCCATTTGTGCCGAATCATTTAAAGTCGATCAGTACAAGAAACACAGTTGCTCCGTACGTTGATGACAACCTCTGACAACTGTGGTGTTTTCGAAGTTTCAAGACACGCAATGAAAGAAGGGTCGTTCTCCAATAGAAAGGTAGGCAGAATTTCACCCACTTCTGTCGGGTTTTAATATTCCGTTTAAATTTTTCATTACGGAAACTCGCACAGGTCATGCAACTGTGAACTTTTTTGTTGTTGTTATTGATACGTTCAACTTCGGTTGCCTTGTTTCCAGAATCGGTTTATTAATTCATAAGCTTCGTCCAAAATTACAGTGAATAGCAAGAAACCAACGCTTAAAAGTGGTACATAAACCTAAAAAAAAAATGCTAGCTCAAGCTATAATACTTAGATATAAATGTTTTTACTTATTTATTTCGATGCTATTATAAAATTATGGAATTTAAAGGAATGGCCATTATCCATAATTAATGTTGGTCTCTAAAGGTGATTATTTATGTCATTAGCAAACATAATCCAATCTTCACGAACTATATTATCTCACTGTCCGTTCATACAGCTGAAGAACGCATTGCACTAATGGTCTAATGGTCCAGACAATCACTCTTTAATACCTTTTTGTTTTATTATCGTCCAACGTTAAGACTTTTCGGACGATACCCTTTAATAACTGAATTATAAGGCCCTGACTGAAAACTTAGTAAAGCCGGTAGTCCCGAGTTGTAGATTTACGTCACGTAAAAGAACCTCGGTCCTGTGCCGTGGCAGCATGCCTTGGAACCTGGCCACGGAAAGCGGCCCGGGTTCGATCCCACCAATGGGGAGCGGATTTTAGGTCCCGGGTATAGGACCAATGTCCACTCAGCATCGTGAGGAAAGTGAAGAGTTTACACTAAACGGCCGTGGTCGCGGAAACCAACATTCCGGCTTGGGGATGCCGAGATGGTGACCACATCTCCTCCCCGTATCGTCCACCTCTGCCGTGTGTAAGTGGGCGTGAGGCCGGCACTCGGGTTGGTAGGCCTTGGCCTTCTAAGGGTTGTCGTGCCAGTGGTTATTTTTCACTTATTAAAAGAACCTCGACTCTGATAAAGAGGCATCTGAACAAAATTAGGCAGTCTTTCATATCAGTGTAGAATGGGATGCTGAGAACCTAAGACTTAAAGTGCATAGAAACTCAATTCCAATGTCTAATGGTCAATAATGACGGTTTATATATCTACTGCATTCAGCAGCAAGTATATTTCTGTAGCTATATTCAGTTTCTTTTGCAATACATAAATGTGAACGTTTGATTTATTATCTTCCTTACAGTTTACATGAAATTTACAGAATTTATTACTCCTTCTTGGAGTTGCTTATTTCTGTTTCTTCGCCTTATATTTAATATTTTTGTATATCTAATGGAAAATTCTATTGCAATTTATATTTGATTTTTTACGAATTTCCTTCACTTTCGTTTAACTACTTTTATCTTATTTTTCCTAAATAATTTCCTGTTTTATCTGTATAATTATGTGATCATGAGTTTTAAATATTTCTAACTTTCAGCGCTATGGACAAACTTTCCATATTTCTAGTGTTATGCTCTCTCTCTCTCTTTTTCAGTATCACTGAATTCCAGAACATAATGGATATTATAACAATTTATTACATTTAGTGCATCTCTTTCCCCCCTTCATCCCTCTGATGCCCTTTAATTTATCACACCTCACCTTTTCCACGCATACCCGTTCTAAGTTCTTTGTTACGTACCTCTCCCCCATTCTATTTTAAATATCTATAATATAATAATGGCCCTTTTTTCATTAAAACTTACAATGTTTTGTTTTTCAATGCCCTTGAACCTTGTTCTAATTTCTTTCCTTACATCCTTATTTTATTGCTTGTACCTGCCCGTGTTTGCCACATTCCTGTTTTCCCAATGCTATCTGTATCTTATGTACTTCAATTTCTTCCCCGCCCCCCAATTTCTCCTGTGTAACCATGCAGTGATACAAATATTATTTTCAAGGTCACCTATATGAAAAAACTACCTATGTTACTATATTCTCCACTTAGACCACATAGTATACACGTTTACCAGAACTGTTAAATAAATTCGGATAGCTCCTTTTTTATGAAAAAGTTCCCTGTTTCCAGTACATACATAGATAAAGGTTACTATGATATTTCCAAATCTTTAGTATTTAAGGATAAAATCTACCTTTTTATCTGTAACGTTCGCATGCTTTCCGTTGAATGGGACATAAGAAAACTGTTTTAGACCTTTAACCTATGTACGTTGGAAGCATTACACTATTCTCTCGTAATATACAAGAAACTTTTCATATAAAAGTATTTTATGCCGTTATAAGGAGTTATATTTTCATGCAATGTTGAGTAAGATTGCTAAAAGTGCATAATTCGTAATCGAATAAATCCAAAGTTAACGAAAAATTGATCTTAGAAAGGAGAAGTGCCATGCACCAAGTTGGAGAAGATATCGGCATGCACGTCACACGCTTGAAACACTTTCACATGACTGGATTGGTCGCGAAACAGAAAGTAATTTCCCAAGGAGTGGGGGGAAAACAAACATTCCATGGCAACATTACTTTCATCTGAATGTTGTTTCATCATCAGTTAAATATGTACATGTGAGCTGTTTTGCATATAAATATGGTATAATTTATCATTATTATGCATATCTGTTAAAATTGATGGCTGAATAAGTTGGACAGGTACGTTTCGATTATCTCATTCTTTCTTAAGTTGTGCTCCAAACTAAAAGGTTAAGGTTAAGGCTATGTAAGAACTTACAGACCTATGTAGGTAGTGCTGATATTCTATAAGTATGCCTAATAGCTAATATATTGAACCATTAAGATAAAATAAGCGAGGAATACTATGATAGAAGCACTTTTTTCTTACACCTTCTTCGAAATGTTTGCCACCGCGTAATTTCTACACATGAGGCAAAGGTTAAAAATCGCTTGATGCCGCGACAAGCCTGTACGAATATAACCTATATTCCTAATGAAATGATTTAGTTACCGACATTTGATAATTCAAAATAATAGAATTTCCTATGACGATATTTAATCTTCATCAGACCTGTGAATAATGCAATAAAAATATCCCTGAGAAAACAAAATCTACCTGTAAGAACCAAATGATTAACAATCATATATCAAACGTCGCTACTTCACCTAATTATTATTATTATTATTATTATTATTATTATTATTATTATTATTATTATTATTATTATTATTATTATTATTATTATTATTATTATTATTATTATTATTATTATTATTATTATTATTATTATTATTATTATTATTATTATTATTATTAATATTATTATTATTATTATTATTATTATTATTATTATTATTATTATTATTATATTATTATTATTATTATTATTATTATTATTATTATATTATTATTATTATTATTATTATTATTATTATTATTATTATTATTATTATTATTATTATATTATTATTATTATTATTATTATTATTATTATTATTATTATTATTATTATTATTATTATTATTATTATTATTATTATATTATTATTATTATTATTATTATTATTATTATTATTATTATTATTATTATTATTATTATTATTATTATTATTATTATTATTATTATTATTATTATTATTATTATTATTATTATTATTATTATTATTATTATTATTATTATTATTATTATTATTATTATTATTATTATTATTATTATTATTATTATTATTATTATTATTATTATTATTATTATTATTATATTATATATTATTATTATTATTATTATTATTATTATTATTATTATTATTATTATTATTATTATTATTATTATTACTATTATTAAGAGAATTCTATTAATAAAATTCAAGAATTCCTGATTTTCATATTATTAATTTGAACTAAATTTAATAACTTAAGCGATAGCTTTATGGACCCAAAAGAGATGACTGGAAAATATTTTAGCATGGATTAGGTAATTTGGCTATACCTAGACTTTTACAATATGCTCTTCTACATTTTCGCGGACTCGCTTCCTGATCCACTTCCTTAACATTCCAGCACTCATTATTTTTCCTCGTAGAATTAATAGAATAAATAAATCAAAACAGTAGCAAATATTAGAAAGTAAGGGTTTCCCACCACATATTATTAATGCAATAAAAGTTATATACACAAATCAACTATAAGAATTGATACTGGGGAGAGGTTAACAGAATAAATTTCTACCAATACTGAACTAAGACAAGGGTTGTAGCTTATCACCTACTTTTTAGTATGTATATATATATATATATATATATGGACTATATTCTAATGAATGGAAGATTTTAGTAGACCCAGGATTCAAAATAAAAGAAAATATTTATATTAATACCCTGCTGTTTGTGGATGACCAAATATTGATTCATCGGAATGAAAATCAACTGCAAAAATCAATTTATTTCTAAATAATATAGTACAAAAGTATAATTTTAAAATATAAGAAGAAAAAAGAATTATGGATTTTAAAGGAAATTATAAAGTAAGATCAAAAATTATTTAGGAAATAGTATTTTAGAACAAATATCGAGTGTTAAATATTTAGGATGTAACATAAGTCTTAGAAACACTGCTGATATAGAGGTAAAGTAAACCAAATTCCGAGCAATATGTGGGATAATCCAAAGACTTTAAAAACAGAGTGAGAAGGGATACAAAAATGAAAGTGTATAAGGTAATGGCTATTCCAACTTTACTATATGGAAGCGAACCTCGGTGCGACACAAAAGTATTTAAATAAAATACAGACTGCAGAAATGAAATTTTTAAGAAGTGTTAAAGTTTGGACAACATTGGACAAATAAGAAATAAAGATATTAGAAAGGAATTAGAAATCGAACCAATCCATGATAAAATATCAGAACGAAGGCAACAATGGCATGAACATATATTAAGAATGGAGGATGGAGATATCCAAATGCAGTACTAAACTATAATCCAAAAGGAAGAAGAGACAGAGGACGACCCAGGAAACGCTGGAGAGATCTATGAAGCCGGAACGGACGATATGCCCAACCATGGAGTAAATAATAAGAAGAAGAAGATGAAGAAGAAGAAGAAGAAGAAGAAGAAGAAGAAGAAGAAGAAGAAGAAGAAGAAGAAGAAGAAGAAGAAGAAGAAGAAGAAGAAGAAGAAGAAGAAGAAGAAGAAGAAGAAGAAGAAGAAGAAGAAGAAGAAGAAGAAGAAGAAGAAGAAGAAGAAGAAGAAGAAGAAGAAGAAGAAGAAGAAGAAGAAGAAGAAGAAGAAGAAGAAGAAGAAGAAGAAGAAGAAGAAGAAAGAGAAGAAGAAGAAGAAGAAGAAGAAGAAGAAGAAGAAGAAGAAGAAGAAGAAGAAGAAGAAGAAGAAGAGAAGAAGAAGAAGAAGAAGAAGAGAAGAAGAAGAAGAAGAAGAAGAAGAAGAAGAAGAAGAAGAAGAAGAAGAAGAAGAAAGAAGAAGGAAGAAGAAAAGAAGAAGAAGAAGAAGAAGAAGAAGAAGAAGAGAAGAAGAAGAAGAAGAAGAAGAAGAAGAAGAAGAAGAAGAAGAAGAAGAAGAAGAAGAAGAAGAAGAAGAAGGAAGAAGAAGAAGAAGAGAAGAAGAAGAAGAAGAAGAAGAAGAAGAATTGGTAAGGAATGCCTGCTGCTATGATGAGACGATAATATTGTCGCAAACCCGATCGTGATAGCCCGGCGTGTGTACACAAAGAGACTGGAGATAAGGAGTATGCGGAACAAATAAAGATAGCGCGAGATAAAGGACTTGCCGGCACAGATAAGGTTTCCCGTGTGGAACATTCTGGTGACGTCTTGAGTGTTTTATAGAACATTCGATATCTTGTTTGTTCCAGAAATATCTGGAATTCATGAATGGGTGTATAAAAGGAAACCATGGCTAGTGAGTCAGTGAGTTGCAAACAGAGTAGTAGTAGTAGTAGTAGTAGTAGTAGTATAGTAGTAGTAGTAGTAGTAGTAGTAGTAGTAGTAGTAGTAGTAGTAGTAGTAGTAGTAGTAGTAGTAGTAGTAGTAGTAGTAGTAGTAGTAGTAGTAGTAGTAGTGAACAGATGTAACGAGAGCTGATGTAAACAGATGTAATCAGAACGCTGTTGTAGATTGTGATGAAATTCTGCCGCTACGAAGTGTATTTCTACGCAAATAAAGAACATTTAGAATTTCGACAAATTGGACTTTTAATTCTACGAATCCACAAAGTCACAATAACTTTGATTAAAATAACTATGTTTGAGATATTAACACACTGAATTTTCTGCAAATGGCCGAAACCATCTTCATTTGTGTTGAATAAATAATAAAGAAAAGTTTAGTTCAGAATAATACTCTTTAGGTAGAATGTATGGTACTATCGTTTTTAAATCAGTCATTTCCGAGGTATCTACTGTGGTTAACCTTAGATCTTACTATTTGATATATTTTCAAACGCCATTTGAACTTCTCCAGATATCATGTGGTATCAAAGCATGTATACAAAACATCTGACCTCAATATCAACGTCCTGTATGGTCTTGTGTATCTGCAGTGAAATGTATATTAAGGCAATCTTCCAATGTTTATCATGATTAACAGAAAACAGAAAAACAACTTTGCATACATACTTGCAGAATCAATTTGAAATTATAATGAGCTGTCAGAAAAGTAGCATAAAAATTAATTTTATCAAATCTCTTACTGCTGTAGGTAAACCAACTTAATACACTGTTGCATCTATTTAGTTTATTTTATTACATTCTTATTACTTATTACTTAAGTAAACATGTTTATCACTGCCTAGAATATAACAATAAAATGATACTAGAAGTTATACACAGTGTAGCAGCAGTGAAAGGCACATTTATGACTTATATTTATATTATATTGCACGGGTATGTTTCCTATAGCGATACAGCATATATTTGCAATTTTTTAAGAAAAAGCATATTTTCCAACGGATAACATTGTAGTAAATACATTGCTGCAATTTTAATGAAAAATTCAGAATAAATTTGGCAGAAACTTCTTTTGAACCTGCAATTCAATATGCCCCATAAATGGCGGAAAATATTAAGTGCGGGACTATGAAGACAGGACATTGTCATCAAGTACAATAACCAGGAAACATGACACAATGTTACTAACGTTATTCGAATTACATGTGCCGTCGCTCTATCTAATGGAAGTAAACGTTGTTGGTATCATGCCAATTCTGTCGTAGTGCTACAATCAAAGTTAAAGAACTTATGTTCAACAAGCTATATCAAAAAAGAATTGAAATTATGCAACAATAATGCGTATTACTGACAGTAATAGTTATTATACCACATTCATTTGTAAACATAAAGATGTATGCCCATATATAAGTCAAATGTGGGTACATCATTATGCTATGTGTTGTATATTTATAAATGTGTGCATTGCTTTTTCTCCCTTTTATCCACACCATTTGTGAAGAAATAATATAGAACTGGTTAAAGATATTGACAGACAGTGATGAATCACTGGAATCATTACCTAGGCATGCGGAAATCAATTTGAAGATTTATGTCAAAAACTTGAAGGAATAATGTCAGTGATGAAACAATTGTAACACACCTGTGAGAAGTACACATATTCAAGGCTGACTAACTGTTCCTATACTTGTATGTACACAAGTGGCCATGTAAGAACTCCTTTTGTTATTCTATGTAGTTTTCATCTTATAAAAAATAGATTCTTTATTCTAGCTTATGGCTGCCTCACTGAGAAAAGCCATTTCCATCTAAATTGACTGCTAAAAGTTTAAGCTTCTAGGACAAGGGATTATTTATGCCCTACTGCAGGAAGTAAACTAAACCACGAAATTCTTCGTGGGAAACAGTATTTACTATTCAGTCATAAAGGATGTTTCTCACATATTCCAGGTTCCATATTGCTCAATATACTGGGAAACAATGGAATATTCCCAAGGGAAACAATGGCGCATTCTTGGTATTCTCTACTCTTTCGCCACTCCATGCTTTTATGTCTAAAGCATAGACATACTGACTAAACTTTTTCTAAAGATATTTTTAAGGATATTAAACTGTTTCGTTGATTAAAATCTGGTTTTACTTCAGAAGAAAAATCCACTTTGTTTTCTCTTCTCTTTGAGATTATAATATTAGTTAAAAACTGTCCACATACTCTTTCGTCCCATTACAATGATCAACCATTAAGCGTATCAGTAATATTGAGAGCAGACATGGCCAAAAGAAATAGTTTGCTTAATTTTTACAATCTGTAAACAATTCTACTCATAAAATGTCACAGAAAGGTGTGAGTATTGATAAATAAATATATAAATTTTCTGTTTTCAATAGTTTGATTTATAGATT
Organism: Mantis religiosa; assembly: GCA_030765055.1. NCBI lineage: Eukaryota > Metazoa > Arthropoda > Insecta > Mantodea > Mantidae > Mantis > Mantis religiosa. The sequence continues at coordinate 90,397,243 of CM060951.1, forward strand.
AATAAATATACCCCTGAATGAAGATGAATTTAATAAAGAATATAAGCATTATTGATACTGCTTTAATTATTGGTTTTAATAAAGACTTTATAAATAAAAAAATTGAAAAAATCAAATGTCAAAAAACTGTTAATGATATTTATGCCCTTAAAAATAGAAGACGATCATAATTTTATAAATTTACTTACTATCCTTGGGTTACTAAACTTTTCAAAAATGTTTTAAAGAGTTTGACATAACTTTAGTTCCCCAAAATAAATACAGCTAAAAATGTATTGCATATTTCTATAAAAGATATAATTCCTAATAATAAAAAATATGGTATTTGTTAGTTTAATTGTTTCGATTGTGATAAAGTTTATATTTGCAAGACAAAACGTAATTTAGAAACCAGAACGAAAGAACATTTTCGTAACATTAAGTGTAAACCGACTGATAAATCGGCCGTAGCAGATCATTTTTGGTCATTTAACCATGAAATAAATCCAGAAGTTAAATTATTAAAACAAATGATCCGATAGTTTTGATGGTTTTTGCAAAAGATATTTATTTTAAAAAACAAACATCGCGTAATGAATTTTGAAATACCGGCAGTCGATTCTGTTCTTAAATGTGTTTTATTTTCAGATTTTGGTAGTACTAACAAGAACATATCGACTTCTAGTGTTTAGTATCTATGGCGACAGCTTTGTTTTCCAACTGAAGATGTGTATAAATGTACATGGAATCGCGATCCTGGAGAATTTATAAGAATCATCATCATTTCTTATAAGATAAGTGAAGTTTTAAGTTACAAATTATTATAGAGTCAACATGAAAAATTCAGTGTCATGGTCGGGATTTGAACCACGGATCTCCTGGTTTCCGTCCAGTTGGTCTAACCCATTGAGCTACCATGGTTAACATGACTCAGGTACTTACGATGGTAAGTCGCCACGAACAGTGTATCTCGGGTGCGAGAGCCCCTAGTGGTGTAGCGGGGAAATATACGAGTCAAATGGAGAATTTAACGTTAGGACGGCAAGTTGGCCATGGTAGCTCAATGCGTTAGAGCGACTGGGCGGAAACCAGGAGATCCGTAGCTCAAATCCTGACCATGGCATTGAATATTTCATGTTGACTATATCTATCAAAAACCTTAGCCTACATACGGCTAGTGTGAAGATTAATTTCCATCAATTAACTAAAATACAAATTATTATATTTGTATATATTTGTTTGCTTCACTATTAATAGCTTCATATTTAACGTATTTATGTGAGTTGAGGTGTGGAGGTGCCCATAATTTCTTCCTTCTCTGCATAGACATTTCGCACGCACATAGCACTCCTCCCTCACATATGCTTCATTATTCTATGCTGCATTCACATTCTCATAGAAATAGTTTCCAGTTGCAAAAATGTTTCCAGGAAATACTATACTTAATTACCAAAAAATGTCTTTAGAAGGGCAACTTGCCAAGTAAACATTTCATTGTAAACGTCTATCACATCACGTAATTCTAAGCAGTTAATAAATAAAACATAAATTGACTTTCCTAATTTCTATCAAGTAGTAACCTAGAATTACCCACAGCCTAAACGAGATTATATTGACAGTGTACTTAAACGTCGAACGTTAGCGAAAACTCCATGCCATCTGCTGGTATTCCAGAGAAATATTTGCAAAAGTGTCTCTGTGTATCAATTCCCGCGCGTTGAATTTTCTTAAGAGTGACTGATGAAAATGTAGAAATTAGTGCATAACTAACAATTAAAACAGAGGTAATGCTTCCCTTGCTTTCATGGATTACAGCCTCTAGCTCAACGTTAACTTCCAAGTTTCTGCTTTCTGATCCATTCTAGAAGCATGTATTTGGAGTAGGTCCTATTAGCTTCTTTACGAGCATCTTGGAAAACATATTCAGGACAATGAAGTGGAACAAACAACAAGGAATAAACATAAACGGTGATCGCCTAACAAATCTAACAAATGTAAGATTTGCCGATCTTGTTCGCAAAATCTACAAAAGAATTACAGACTACGCTCCAGAAGCTCTGCACATGAAGCAAAAAGGTAGGCTTAGAGATGAATAAAACGAAAACACAACTTTTGACCAACAGACAAAAGACTCCAATTACAGTGGTACAGCAAACATATGTAGCAGAATATGTATATTTAGAACAGCTAATCTTCATCAAGAACAGGACAGAAAGAGAATTAAAGAGCAGAATATATAGAAGTCAGACATGGTTGGCCATAAGCAGGCAGATGAAAACACTACATATATGCCAGAGGAAAATGGAGAGCAAAATACTGGGAACAAAATAGAGAGATAGAATCTCCAACGCTGCAGTCACAAATGACATTAACAACAGAGCTTAAGCTAAGAAATTGAAGTGGAAATGGGGAGGTTACATCGCAAGGTTGAAGGCCGATAGATGGACTTACAAGATCACGGTTTGGAACCCGTGCACAGGAAAACGCCAAAGAGGAAGACAACAACAGAGATGAGTGGATTTCTACACAGGACAGCAGTGGTCTACAACAATTCGAGACAGGAGGAAGTGGAGATCCATGGGCGACAAAAGATGTGTAGGCCATAGTAGCTCAATAGGTAAGAGCAACTGGACGGAAACCAGGAGATCCATTATTCAAATCCCGGGCTCGGCATTGAGTTTTTCAAGCGTTGGAATAGGCGAGCGGGAGTGCAAGTGAATAAGCGCGAATAGAAGCTAGAGAAAATGACAAAAATCGTCAAAAACCCAACATGGAATGGCTGACCATGTTGGAGTCAGCACAACTACCCTAAGTAGAAGAGGCATTTGCTCTTCATGGAACATAATAGACTATCTCTATTCTGAAATCTCTATCTATTAAGTACAATGCTGTTGTGTACTGTAACTGACGAAAATCATTTTGCCAAATAAAAAGTCCTAACGGAGAGTGAACTGAAACTGTAAGGACAAACTTGTGGGGAAGTTTCTGACGAGAAACAAATCAAAATGATGTTCATGACATATTTTTGGAAATACGTATTTGTCACGGTGGATAATAACCCTTCTATGTGCATTATTCCAATATATACTGTTTTTACTCATTACAGATTAACTTTACTAATCATCGTCAAGTTGAAGAACAATGGTATATTGTTCACACCAAGAGGAAGCTAAAGTAGCACTCACATACAGAGAAGCCCTTGAGCATTGTCGGGAAGTCGAGAACAATACACCAATGGAATCACAACCGCCATTTTTTGGGGCTTTTGTAGAAAAGGCGTTGTTTAAAAGTAGTAGCTTTGGCAAGTTCTTACACAAGATTTAAAGGTTAATATTCTAAAACATATTGAGCACAACCTGTATATCTGCACCAGACAAATGCCCCACCAACACCAATTGCTAAGTGAAAGTAGGAAGCAGCATTGCAGCATAGATAAAGGACACCATCCAAAAGGGAGAAATAAGCTTTTTAATGATATGAAGATAAATCGGAACGTACTTTTCCGAGTATTTTAACTTAATAAACAAAAGTTCATTGAATATAAAACAAAATATTCTTATAATGCAGATTTTAACTTGCATTGCCGGTTTATATTTGCTTTTTCATTGACAAATCTCGGTTTACGGTAGCCTGCTTACGTGCCTGCGGAGGATGGAGTATTTGTAGTCCAGTCTAAGCAATCATGGTGCATAGTGCGAATAGCGTTTTGTGAAGATCGCTGATTGTGGTGAAGTGTGTTTATTGTGTTACTTTTTGCCGATCGGCGTGACACATAAACTACTAGCTTGAACTTTTGAGTTTATATAAAAATTCCTGGAGTGGTTTTTGCTTAAGGAATCCCCAATTTATAATGCTTATAAAAGTTTAACATTAGTTCCATGTTAAGCAAAAGGAAACATTGATAACCAAACCGGGAAAAATGTACGAAATTGGAATATTGTTAAATGAAGTCCAAGGAAGTCAGCGTTTCGCATTACGACTTGTTCTTGATGACAGAATAATTGACCGACTTCATCCCTTTACAGACATAAAGGGTGCAGGACCTAAGCCTCCCGTAAACAGGTAAGCTTAGCAGGGAACAACCCCCAAGCCTCCCGCGAGCTTAGCAGGCAACAACCCCAAGTCTCCCGCGAAACTGGTGTAATCAGCCAGCAGGTGGGTGAAATGGGTATGCCTAACTTTTTCCTTTATTTCTTTCACTGTACGGGAAATTATTTCACAGTCAACATGTTTTCCGACGAGACTGAAATGACGATGAGTAGGACAGGAAGTGAAATTCTACTTCGGAAGGGTTACAGTTTCGGATTCCAGAAGTGTTTAAATAGTGCGGTAGCGCGATAGACGGGCAATGTTGTTTTCAAATGCTAGGCTTTGGCAATGAAGCCATTAGCTCTCTTGCTCTCCAATATTTCTGTGTAGTGGGTCCGGCAGGTAGGGCTTCACAGGTTAGAAGATGTTCTTCAGTCATTTCCTCTTCTTTTTTGCACAGAGGACAATTTGGCCTTGTATAAATCCCTATTCATGTTCCGTAAGTAATCTAAAATTTGCTACTGCAGCTTTACGTGAGATTTCTGGAATAATTTCTGGATTTTTAATTAAAATGCTCCATCTTTTATCTTTGGTTTTGTTAGATAGTGATTGCTTTTGTTTGTTTTTATATTTGTTTTTAATTAATCTTTTTATGGATGTAAAGGGTATGCTTTTACTTTTGTTCTGAATTAAATTTGCACCCTTTTGGCAAGAAAATCAGCTGATTCATTTCCAGCAATTCCACAATGTGCAGGTATCCACTGTAATATAATTCTTTTCTGTAGTTTTTGAAGTTGTTGGATCATTTTGTGACATTCTTTAATTTGGATTGACCTCATTTTATATGAACTTATTGCACATAATGCTGATTGAGAATCAGAAAGTATGACAGCATTTTTCAATTTATCTATTCTGTATAGAAGGTGTTGGAGTGAAATATGAATAGCCGTTACTTCTGCATCAAAATTTGTTGTGTGGTATCCTGCTAGTTGATAGAATGAGAACAGTGCACACGTAATTCCTGCTCCTGAGTTGTTGTCCAAGTTATAACCATCTGTGTAGATATGTAACCATTCTTCAGGTGGGTATCTATTGTTCACAGTTTCTAATGCTAGTGCTTTTAGTACAGGTTTGCAAGTTTCAGATTTTGTAACCATTTGTTCTAAATCTAATTGAATATTAATTGGTTCAAAAGTCAGTGGGTTTTCTTTGATTAAAGTGTTTTCTTTAGAATTAGGAAGATTCAGATCTGTCTTTAATTCCGTAACTTTGTGTAGGAAACTTGTTTGTGTTTTCATTTTGATTGGTTGTGGTAATCTTTTCTCCCATTTTGTTGTTTTTAACCGCAACATTTTTTCATGTTGTATTAGTGCCTGCTTCTCTAAAGTTAGATGTATTGGATAGTTCGGAGTTAAGGCTTGCATTGCCGTGATTGGAGTTGATTTTACTGCACCGGTTATTAGTCGCAGGGCCTGATTTTGGCATACTTCTAGGTGATTTATGTTAGAACAGACGGGCAATGTTAAAAGCTGCAATAGTTGTATTAAAACCTTTTTCATTTAAGAAATAGATGTCTTGGATATTCAAGAGGACCATAACTACGTGGCACCACCTAGTGAAAAAAACCAGAGACAGAAAGTACTTCGCAATCTGAACAGAAAAACTACTGAAGATATATGTGAAAGGCTATCAAAACTAATATATCAGCAACTGAAAAGGAAAAAACGGGGCAGAAGAAACCACTAGAGACGTCCACAGTAAGTTCATATAAAAAGCTAGGCGGAAAATTCTGCCAAAATTACTCACGAGTATAGAGAAGGTTCATGATGTTCTGAATACATTAAATGTGAAAACTGTAGATGGAATTTTTGCTACACAACGATGCTGCGAAGAACGTTGTAATATTTTGTGAAGCAGCAAATTCCAGAGTACTCGGTCAGTGTGACACAATATATGTTGATGGAACTTAAAAGTATTCCACAGGGTTTACTTGCCAGCTATTTACAATCCATGGACTCGTTAATGGACATTACATTCCAATTGTGTTTTCTTTGTTGAAGGATAAGAAAACTTCATCATATCAGCAGGTGTTTTCAACATTTGTTCATAAATGTATATATAATAAGCTAGGTCTGAAATTCTCTCCATCAATTTGAAGAAAGAATAATGAATGCTGGAAGAGAAATGTGGACTGGTGTTAAAATCCAAGGATGTAAATTTCATTTAACACAAAGCAGGTGGCGAAAGATACAAATCTTGGGACTTACACATGGATACTATTCCAGAAATGACATTGGAAAATGTCTGAACTACATATATTGTTTGCCAATGCTGGATCCTGATATGGTTGGTGACTGCTTTGCTGAAGACTTCATGGCAGTGATGCCCCTCTCGGAAAAACTACAGATGCTTTGCGACTATTTAGTGGAAGTTTATGTCAACGAAAATGCACTATTTCCTCCTTCCATGTGGGCAGAACTAAGCTGCAATAGACAGAACTACCGACGCTTCCGAAAGTTTCCAGAACAAATACAACAATCAGTTTTACTCCTGCAGCCCAGATCTGTATAGAAGTACTGAAGCAAATTCAGCTGGATACTAAATCAGTTCACTCCTGCAGCCCAGATCTGTATAGATTGTTTGAACTACTGAAGTAAATTCAGCTGGATACTAAATCACTTTACTCCTGCAGCCCAGATCTGTTTAGATGTTTTAAGTACTGAAGCAAATTCAGCTAGATACTAAAACTGCAACTAATTCCTCAACAAATAAAAAAGTAAAGGTCTTATTCACACTTGAGCATCATGATGCAGCAAGTAGAAAATTTCAAAGCTGGAAAAAATTTCAAAAATACGAAGTACGTCCAGAAAGTAAGTTTTGTTTGGTAATAAAATTAAATTGTGCACAGATACAGAAAAATAATTTATTGCACAAAATTCTACAACTCTTAAGCTACTTTTCCGCACAACTGCCGAAATTTTGCAGTTATTTGTCCTAGCGAGGCACAAGTTTTTGTATAGCTTCTTCATAAAAGTTTACCGCCTGTTTCTTCAATCAGTTGGAAACATTTTCTTTCAGCTCTTCGTCAGTGTTAAAGTGATGACCGCCAAGGAAATATCTGAGATGCAAAAGCAGATGAAAGTCGCTAGGAGCGAGGTCAGGGCTGTACGGGGGGTGGTCAAGTACGTCCCAGCCAAATCCCTGTAGGATGTTTTTCGTCGCATTTGCAGTGTGTGGTCGTGCGTTGTCGTGAAGAAACACAACACCTTTTGACAGCATTCCTCGGCGCTTATTCTGTATTGCGCGGCGCAATTTCCTCGCAATAATTATCTGCCTTCACAAGTGGCGGGATTTTCAATCAACACCGGCATTGTAAAAAAGCAGAACAAAGCGTACGTGGCTGACAGCGATCTCACAATGGCGCACGTTTCATCTTGATACAGAGCGTCTACCACGCATATGCGGAACTGCGATCGCAGCGCTGCAATGGAGATAAATTGAAACAGAACTTACTTTCTGGACGCCCTAATAGAATACGTGAAGTCGATTTCTTATAAAACCAAACCAATACATGAAAATAAAATTTAAAACAAAAAATACCGTTTATTGGAATTACAGAAAAGAAATAATGAAGAAGCTGATAAATGTGGAATCTTTTGGTGTGCGATCCAGTTTGTCTCCTCGTGGTGCACCCTGGGTAACACTAGACGAACTGGAACAACAACTACTAATTCAAATTTAAGCATTAGAGATTCATTTTCTTTTGGTACTAGAGCCGCGTTTGTTTGTTATTAATCATAAACGCAGCAAAGTAACATCTTCAACTAGAAGTATGTAATGCTTCATCAAATATTATACACACCAACCTGGAACTGTACTTGTTTCGACCGGGAGACTTAGGGCCTATGTAATTAGGGACTGGAACGGGAGGCTAGGGGGCTATGTAATTAAGGGGCCTTAAAGGCTCCGGGAGGCTTCGGGGCTATTTTTCTGACCGCGGGAGGCTTCGGTCCTGCACCCGAAATAGATACATGGGATTATAACCTGAATTATAATGTTTTAGGTAACGTTTACGTAACAATTCCACATAAACTATTAGAAGACTATATCCGGCGAGTGTTGTCAACTATTTCAGTTGCAGATATTCAAGATATCTATGATATCTTCAACTTCTATATTTGCCATATTTGCATTGATACTGAAAACTTTATAGTGAAAAATAAGTGTTACATATTGGTATGTTTCACATCCTTTTCATTTTCTACCGGAGAAATTGTAGGCCACACTGCTGGAACGGATTTGTACAACAGCACCGTGGGAGCGATGGGCTGCCAGTCTCTCATTCAGGAGAAACTCAGTATGTGAAAATAAAATAAAAAATAAACTTGTTTCCCCTCTTCAAGAACTTTACCAAAATGGAAGCTTAGATTGAGTTCAGTCCTAGAACAGGCCTGAGCAATTCATATAAATTATTACCGATTGAGATTATATTATTTAAACAATCTATAATAAACAAAAAGCAAACAGAGGAGAACGATTTATTTCACTGTATATTAAGGAAAGATTAACGAAATCATTGAACACTCCTAGTTCCAATTGTCTTTAAAAGATGTTCGAAATATTTTAGTATGAATAATTTACTTTACTTTTAACATGAGGTGTCTGGAGATTTAACAAGGCCAAGTGTGCTGGAAAAGAACAAGATATTGGGCTTAATTTTATATTTTTGGTTTGGTTTCAAAAACCATTTGCTATGTACATCTCTTTATATCTTTTAGTGATTTAAGTAGTGCAATGAATACTTTAGGATTCATAATGTACATTTTGTCACAGATTTCTTGCCAGTAAGTGCATTCCTCTAGGTTAAAAAGAATTGACTCTGCTGACTTGGGATGGTTAATAGAGTCCTAATGCTCAACATGAATCTGTAAGATTTTATTAATACAATGTTAAGTTTAAAGAAGAAAACATTTTCAACAAGACAAGCTTATAGTATAGAATTTAATGTAGCGATCTCATTTATAGATACAGTTAAGTGGGGAAAACAGTTCTGTAGTGAAAATCAGCGGATTCATTTGATTCGATGGGATGAGAATAACGAGAAAAAAAATCGAGCAATTACGTAAGAGACTCACATTCCAGAGGTCCTGTCAACCACCCCACTTTGACCTTACGTATGACTTTTGTAGTTTTCCCTAGTCAGCGAAAGCTGAGATGGCTAGGATTAGAATTAGGATTGCTACGGACGGGATTCGGCACCAAAACCTGTGGTTTATTGTACCTAACCTCCAAGTAGGGCATTCCCGGGAGTAAGGATGAGGAAGAGGAGACAGAGGGCGGCCTAACCAAGGCGCCAAGACACCCGCCCACACTTCTACCCTGAAAGAGACCACCGGATGATAGATTATGTGAAATAATAATGGAGATGAAATGGAGGGACAAGAAATTCGGGGATGTAACTATCAAGCATTCTCCTGGTGATCCGGGAAAACCCTAGACAAACTACTTGGATAGGTCGGCCACGGTCCTCCCGCTGAGGTGGTTACTGTTCTCCTACATTTCCACTCCTTCATTCGCCTTCCATTCCGTTTCCTTATCTTTCAGATGTACTTCCAATTTTTGCAGGTGAAACAGTGCGGATAGATGGCGCGGATGCTTGCTGCAAGGAAAGTGCGTTGTACAACAAAGAGCTGCTTAGTTGCAATGATCGTTCATTCCTCTCTCTCTATCTTTATATCTGTCTCTCTGGAAGCCTCAGAATTGGATCGGATCATGAGATAGAAAATGATAGGAATTTCTGAATGTGACTGTGGTTTTCTTGTGACCTGCAGCCTCCTGTGGTTCTGTCTGTGGAGGGAAGTGTGGCGACTATAGCTCGCATTTCACAAGGTACCCCCCTCCATGACTTCCTATACTTAACCTAATGAGTGAAACGATGTTTCCCCAACATTTAATAGCATGAAAGGTATGAAGAAAAGCAACAAAAATTGTGTAACGTTCCAGCTATCCTCTAAGGAGCGTTGACAGAACATAACGCTGATAGAAGTTGCATAATACACACAATAGCCTTTGAAATAAGAATGGCACAAATATGTCACCAGCTTGTCTTCGTCAATGCAGAAGGCAGCACGCGACCCGTGTCGAAAATATGCTTTAATATTACGACAAATTGCATAAACCGAGAACCATCATTATTGTGTTCGCAGGAAGATGGTCGCTGTCGACTGCACTTGCATTATAGCATGTTAAACGCACACAGTGGCCTCATTATATTTGAAAGCGCAAGGTGTTCAACAGCCCGGAAAGAAATTACTGTCCGTAAAGTGTATTTTTATACGTCGCGAGCGAGAAGTTTCCGCTGGGTGTGAATCACCGTCTACAAGAGCTCTGGCCTTTTAGTTCCATATAACCTATAATTTAGGGACAATGTTCTAACGGTATTTATATATAAATTCAAGTTCTGGCTGTCTAATTCTGAAACTCCTTAAGTAAAATTTAGAATGCATAATAGTAATTAACAGTAAATACTATAGACATCTCCATTGCACACAATGCTGCTGATTGCCAACACTCATAGTCATGTCTGAATTTGGTGTTTCGAGATGCCGGGGATTACGACTTCGAATCCTCCTCTATGTGTGTGAATAAATACAAAACAAGCCCGAAAATAACAAAAACGGAGGGAAAAATGGGAAAGAATGGTGTTGAACTTCAATAACTTTCTCTGCTCACTCTTGTGCACATTTTTCTTACAAACACTTGTTCTTCTAGTTTATCAATATAAACATTTACATAAATTGTTTTATTACATATTTCTTGTAGATATAACGAGAGTAGGAGAATATAGCAGGATTAATTGGCAGTAGAGTGTATTCCCATTTGAAAAGTGTATTTTAAAATGCTAACAAATAATAGTAAATGTCTTGGAAATGGTTAACCTCTCAAAAAGTGTATTTGAATAAACGAGACATACATTTTATAATACTTTTATTGCAGCCAAATATCCATACAATTTAAATGTAAAATACACTATTGAGACTGTGCAATTGCATTTACTTTTCTGCGTAATAGGAAGCTTTCGTCTATCTCCTGTTTTTTATCAGTTATGCAAAATTCATTCAAAACATGTGAGCCTCAAGGACCATTCCTTACAATTCAAAATATGCTTTCCGTTTGTTATTAAGATACCTTAAACATAGGATAACTTTATTACAATCTTTAGAATCATTTTTGAACACATAAAATGTCAAACATATTTCCATGTAAAAAGTAGTTTACGATGGACAGATTTTCTTTAAAATATTCTTGCTGAACTCTCTGGAGAATTAAACTTAAATACCAAGTTTGGCATTTAATCACTTTTCGTTTTTGAGTTATTCTGGTCACAGATATATGCATGCGCTGTACACACTTTCTGCCTCTCTCTGCCTCTCTCTCACTCTCTCTTAATCATACACACGTACACAAATAGACATTTTTCTAAACTTATATTTTTGACTCTCAAAATATTTTTTCCGGTGAAATTTCGATGTAAAATATTTTGGATGGAATACAATACTCCCCCTACTTTTTAAGTATGTAGTATTTCATTCATCTTGAGAATGTGCAAATCATTTTAGAGCGATTTTTGACAAAATCAAAACTTTTGAAGAAATATCCACACAAATGTAGGTTGCATTGAAGGAATTTGTTTAAATCCTTTTATTGCACTTCTGGAAGACCCCGAACTTAAATATCAAGATTAATCGATTATTTAACCGAATTTTCCATTTTTAGCCATGTTTTTTTACGGATATACGTGCATGACTCCCCCCCACCCACCCACCCACCCACCCACACACACACACACACACACACACACACACACACACACACACACACACACACACACACACACACACAAGCACTTGGACGAACTTTTTTCTCTAAAATTGCTTTTGTTTCTTTCCTTCTTTATTTTTGGGTCTTTTTGGATAATATTCAAGAGTGTCAATAAGCATGTTTTCGGTGAAATCTCGTTTCAGACTTTTGGGTGGAATATAACACTTCATCTGCTTATTATTGTTACACAAGTACTTAGCAGAGACAAAAGCTGCAGTGCTTAAGGCTTTGTAAGCATTTAAATAAAACTACTTTACTGTGAATCGACTAGGTGACTGATACCCCGCCATGCAAGAGGTAATTGGAATAAAGAGCACGTACCTGTTTAAAATTCATTGCGTGATTACGATGTCTTTTTATATCCTCAGCTCGAGAGCTTGCTATTTCCCTGAGAACAAAAATCTACCGCCTCACATGAGGAAGTACGAGGGCTGTTCAATAAAGAATGATCACAACTTTTTGACAACGTACCTTTACTCATCCTCATAATTTTGATGGTCCTTCTCAAAATAGTCTCCCCTGAATGCGATGCACTTGTCCCAGCGTTTCTGCCAGTCTTGAAAGATATTCTGGAAACCATTTTTGAGAGTTCCTTCAAAATCGCCTCCACAGGCTTCGCCACTGCCTTTGATGATGGATAATGCATCCCATGAAGGCGTTTCTTCAAGTTAAAGAATAGAAAAGAGTCACATGGGGCTAAATCCGGGCTATAGGGAGGGTAAGGGATGCATGTGGATTTTTGCAAGATATTCAGCAACAACATTGGCAATATGCGGCCGCACATCCAGCCTGCTTCACGGAAATGTGGTTTTTTGCGCCTGATATGGACTTGCAATGTTTTCAGGACATTCCTGTAGTATTGTCCAGTTACTGATGTGTGTGCAGGTACAACATGTTGATAAACCATTCCATAAATATCAAAGAATGAGATGACCATAACTTTCCCAGCAGAAGCAACCACTTTTGCTTTTTGGGGGGTTGGTGATGGAGATTTCCACACTGAGCTTTGCTGTTTGCTCTCAAGATCAACATGATGTAGCCAAGTTTCATCATCAGTGATTACGTTTGAAAGAAACTCCGGATCTTTCTCTAACATCAACTTTAACTGCATGCACATCTGCAAGCGAATGTCCTTTTATTCGGGAATCAACAGTCTTGGAACCCATCGCGCATAAACACGTCTCATGTATAATGTTTCTGTCACCAACGTGTGGGCGGCACTCAATGAAATGTTCAGTATTTCAGAAAGTGATATTAAGGTAATTCGCCGATCCTCTCTCACAATGGCAGCAGCAGTGTTGATGTTTTCTTCCGTAAGAGCAGTAACTGGAGCACAGGGTCCACCTTCCTTTGAAATTGATATTCTTCCCTCTTTAAGCATTTTAAACCACCTTCGAGCCGTGCTGTAGGGAAGAACAGACTCTCTATAGGCCTTCTGTAACATTGTATAGGCCTCAACTGAAGATTTGTTGAGACGAAAGCAGAATTTCAAAGCCACATTTTGTTCCTCGCGTGTTACCTCCATTGCAGCGGTAGGCGATACTGAACATGTCTGAACTTAACTGTGTCTCACAGGTGGAAATCAGGAGTACCAACAATGAAACTACTACGGCGTGTTTGTTTCACATTAAGCTAACAGAATATAATAAAACTGAATTTTAGTGCGAAATATTATGACCTTAAAAAATTACGACCGTGCTTTATTGGACAGCCCTCGTATATAGTCGCCTCCACAACCATCTTTATCACTTAAGTGTATTATACTGCTGTTATCTACAATATTTGATGATTGTGAGGTGTTGTGTGATATTCTGTGTCATTGCAGTAGATTTTTCATGATGATTGTAACATTTGGTTCCACCCCATCAATAACTTTATGACAGCTCTTAGGGAATATCCTGTTCTGCTTAGCAAACCTCAGCAACAAACAATTTAAATTTAGTGTAGTATATAACATAATAATTACAAATTAAATTGGCAAAACCCCAAATAAAAGTAATAAATAGCATGTTTTTAATAAATAAGGTAGGTTTGGAAAACCATAATTCACTGTAGGCTGGATATATAGATTCAAATCCATAAAACTCCTGTTTTTAAAGATCTATGTTGTTTATTTGTATAACGAAAAATTTTCTTAGAAGTTATAAGTAATTCGATTTTGAAATTAACATTTTACACAATATATTTAGTTAATAAAGCGATTTTCAATTACCTATGATTCTAGATTATGTTTTGGTGAGGACTTAAAAACTCTTTGAATAGTAATGGGACTATTTTATATTTGTCCTTGAGTATAGTATACTTATAGCATCATGAATATATAGTTATGGCATATTTTTTAGATCTGCAGTTAAATCAAAAAAATTATTTCCTAATCAGAAGTGAGTATCCATCTAACCATGCTCAGGATGAGGAGAGAAGAATGAAATTTTAAAACTAAAAACATTCTAGCATTTATTCACATAAATAAAAATTCTATTTATAAGATGAACGCCTGAGAATGTTTCAGTCTCCTTTTGTATTTGAGTATTTATTCAAAATTACGTATGTGCTCTAATGATTTTGTTCTTACCTGAGGATTTAGCTGAAAAAGGACATCCTATTCAAGTATTCAGTTGTATTTATAACCTCAGGTTGAACTTGTATTTCAGTTTAATGTTATGCTAGAATAAGCAAAGTTGTTAATAATTCTGATGCACCATTTTAATGGATTATTTCAAATGAGGGAAACGTTGGAACAAACAGTAGTACTGAGGGTGGGAGTGGTATATCTACTTTCCATGAGAATCTTAAAATGAGCAGCACAAAATTTGACATTGCTTTTTCTAAACTACTAAATCGTTTTCCAAAACTTGGCTCACTTATTAGTTCATTCCCAGACATATATACCACGAGGTATTTACATATTCTAGGGGAGGGGACTGATGAGTCATAATTTTAAAAATTGGGAAAAAGACGAACATTTATGCCCCCTCGATAAAGCTAGGGATGCTAGAAAGTATATAATACTCCAGAAAAAGCTGCTGTTTGTCAAAATATAATATAATGTCCTGAAATATTACAGATCATTTTTTGTATACTTAAGCAATATGCAACATTTCCAAACAGATTTTGGACGTTCACTTGTTGCGCCCTTAAACCCATTGTATTATAACTCGAATTATGCATTTATCTGCATGTGTACTTTGTTTTTAAACTTCAAATAGACTCGCTTTAAGTCTTCTCGATATTTATTCAAACCAAAACTTTAGTAATAAATGAGTTACTTATGAAACGTTAAAAGTAAACAAAAGAAAATGGAAATGACGTTTACCTTTGCATGGGAATCAAGGCAACTTTTAAAACAATCTATAAAAAAGTTGAGATGCTATCTTATGCCTGATGAATCGTGCAGTAGTAAATGTGTATATAGATATTTTATAATTCAGTTTCCCTTTTGTTCTAGTTTATAGAGATTGGATTACTGATATCAAAACTAGGATAGGAGAGTTTTGTCTGCTCTAATTCTCTCTTACAGATTCCGCAGTTACACGATGTTGGCCAACCTACAACACATGAAAACGAGCCATTGTTCCTCCTATGATGTGTATGTACGAAGAAACAAATACTTAAATGTTTTAAAGGAATATAACAATCCCATCTCTTAATTTTTCAGTAACCATGATATTTTATATGCAACAGTCGATTAATTTCTAAGACAACTATAAGCTACCAGAAGAATGGAAAATGATGATAATACACCGACATATAATTATACTAATTATAGAGGAATAAGTATATTCATATCTGCATACAACATATTCGCGGCTGGCCCCGTGGCTCAGTCGGTAGAGCACCTGCCTACCGTGTTAGGGGTCCCGGGTTCGATTACCGGCGGTGGCGGTGGGGGTGGGGATTTTTCTCCGACCAAGATAATTCCCCATCTTCCCCAGAGTCTGGAAGTATGAATGAGAGTGAATGTGTGCGTGATGTAATGATTAAAAATCAAAGATAACGAGTTAATACCTTCGATATGTTCCAAAGGAGAACGGCCGCCGATATGACCATATATAAATGGAACAAGCACAAAAAAAAAAATATTCGCCAAAATAATAACCTGGCGTTTAAATGTCTCGATGCCTTGCTTTCAGAAAATCAAAATGGATTCCGCTAAGGTAGATCATGTATAGACTCTATCCATATGCTACCACAAATAGAAAAAAGAAAAGAATACGATTTCTAAACACATATATTATTTATAGATTACCATAAATCTTTTGACTGTGTACAGTGGAATATTTTATGGGATATAATGGAAAAGAGAGGAGTACCAGCACATTTAATTGAAATAATAAAGGAAATCTATATTTTAACTACCACAAAAATAAGTGTAATGAATAATATTGTGACTTTGTGGGTTCGTAGAATCAGAAGTCCAATTTGCAGGAATTAAAATCGTTCTTTATTTCCGTAGAAATACACTGAGCAATTCTCACGTAACAACATTACGTCACATACACACCACAATCTATTTACCAAGCTCGATTACAATAACAAACAACGTTCTGATCAGCTCTCGTTACAACAACACACTTGTTACACCTTTACAACTTACAGCTGTGTACTTCTCTCTCACACTTGTTTTACAACTGTCCGTAGGCGTGTCACAATCGCTTATATATCTCATTCATAATTCGAGAGATTCTCGAGCAAATAAGAAAACAAATATTCTCTGTCAATCGAGATATCACTAGAACCTTCCAAACGTGAAACCCTATCTGCGCCGGCAAGTCACTTATCTCAAGCGCTATGTTTATCTGCGCTATCGTTAATTGTCGGCTCTTTGTGAACGCTAGCCGCCTATCAGTTCCTTTGTGTACACAAGTCGCGTGATCGTAAATAACGGTTCGCGCACATTAAAAATAAATCAAGGAATCAAACAAGGGTATCCACTGTTCCCAATTTTATTTAACATTTCTATAGACGATGTCATTAGCAACTGGTACAATAGTTTTAGTAAACGTTTTATTATTTGGACACTATATTATACGCTGACGACCAAGTAGTCCAGACCAAAGGACACTTTACAAATTAATATTGCCCGCCTTGGTAGCGTAGACGGCAGCGTGTCTAACTCAAGTTCAAGAGGTCCTGAGTTCGAATCTCGGTCACGGTGAGTTACCTGGGTAAGGTTTTTCAGGTGTTTTCCCTTATTCTGGAGGACGAATGTCGGGTAACTCTAAGCTCTAAGGACCCTGGGCTCATTTGAGCATCATTTCACCCATTCCATTCATCGTCCGACATGACTTAACTTTGGAGGACGTAAAATTACAATATATATTAGAATCTTATAATCTAAAAAATATCTAAAAATATCTAATAATATCTAAAAAAAATATCTAAGTAACACAATAAATGAGCATGTTAGAAGTAAGATTATAAAAAATGAGAAACTATACAACAGGTGTCAGCATTTAACCACTTGGGATCAGAAATAAGTGCTGTATTAGGTGAGAAAGATATTGACAAGAAAGTAAATAAATTTAGCCTTATGTGTTGTACAATAAAGAGAACCCTTAGAAGGAAAACTAGAAGAGAGACACAAGTTAAATTCTATAAGAAAATGGAAGTACTCTTATTACTGTATTAAGCGAAAAATGGGTATTAAACAGAAAACAAAAAAGAAAAATTGAATAAGTAGAAATGAGATTTTTAAGATCAGTGGCTGGATACTCTCTGTTAGATAATAAAACAAATGAAGAAATAAGAGAAGAATTGAACATATTTAACTTACAAGAAAGGATTAAACAAAATAATGAAAACTGGAAACAACATACAAAGAGGATGAGCAAGGACATTTTCCCTAGAATAGTGACCGACTACGTTCCAATAGGTAAAAGAAACATAGGAAGACCGAGGAAGAGATGGAGAGAAATGATTAATGGGGACGGAACGGATCCTAAGGTCGAAACCTTGTATGATGTTGATGATGACGACGATATGGTGATGATGACGATGATGATGATGATGATGATGATGATGATGATCGATAAGCTTATAGTAGTTCACTTTAGATTTATCACATTCGTTGCAACCTTACTTACCAAGCTCAGTGTACGCTGTTGGGATCTACGAGCTCTCATCCGGTATAACTGGCATAGTTTGTTACGTTATTTCTGCAGCGTACTATCGCCCTAAGAATTTGTCTATAGTACGCATATCACCCTGCAGCCTATGTCGGAGACAGAATGTGTGTCTGGACTACCCCTTCTCTTTAATTATTTTTACCATAAACTAGAGAATGTCCGTGAGGTTTATTCAACGTAACTGCAAACTTTGACAAGTTGCAGTAACTTAAAAATAAGTATTCCTCATTCTAAAAACCTTCGCATCCAAATAAATAAATGGTAAATAATAGCAGAATGAGCCAGCGATTTTATACTCATTATTTTTTTGTTGTTGGTTTTATAACTTTTTCCAATCGTATAAATTTTTCATAAAATACCAGAAAGCACGACATGGATTTACATGTAAGAACGCTGAACAAAGTGTCAACTTTAAGGTTTACTCAACCATTCTACACCTATTTGGTTTTAAAAGTGAATGTTACTTTCTTCTGCAGTTACTGTTTAATCATTTATTCTAATGCTTTACCTTTCTTTTCGTATTAATGTCTGGTAGTAATGGTACAATACACCGCAATATGATTATTTATTTTTGTAGAGAAATTAACCACAAATTATTTGTTACTGTACATACATTATATATTCTTCATGTAATGATATGGTGATTACCTAATATCACTCGAGGTTTTGACTTGTTTAATACCGAGATCATTACATAAGTATTGAGACAGTAAATAACGAAAACTCATAGAAACGATTTGTTTGTCCCAGTTTCTCAAAGTATTCTCATTGGCATCCTGTGGAATCAATTCTGGAAGCATCCACAACACTCAGTTTTCGGCGCTATAAATAACCCCTCTTCATATGCTGCAACAGCTTCTTCAGGGATAGAAAGTGCGACCTCGAAGCCGGCTCTTCACCTTAGGCAACGGAAAAAATAAATATGGTGTCGATCGGGACTATAGGGTGGAGGAGTCAGTGATTTTGCCTCAGTTTCTTGCAGAAACTACATTGTTAGATTAGTTACATGAGTTGATGCATTGTCATGGTGCAACAAAGTGATCCTTAGTCCTGCCTTTGCATGCTTTACCTGGAGTTTTTATAACGCTTTCGGAATCTCAAAACGTCTTGTGATTTTACTGTCACCAGTGTAACAAGTAGACAAAAGGAAATATTTCTTTCAAGTTCACATTCTGTATAGTGAACAAGTAAGCTCCGATGACTGGGCAAAATGTGCATCCCGTTTCAATATTATAGGCTTTCCAGGAATAAATAACATAAGCTCCTGAATTCTTCCCGATTATTGTCATTAATTAGAAGTACAGTAGAAGGAGAAACCTACATGTACATATATCAACATTTTCAGTAAGAATTACCTATAGCTTATGCAGGCCCAACCAGTTAATATGACTCTATAAACATCTACTCTTGTACAATTAAGAAAGAAAGAAGTGCAGCATAGTTGTAAATCACCAAATATGCTTGCACTTTATTTATTTCGGATTTAGTGCAAATATTTTTGAGACTATATATGTGAAACTATTGACCTTGATGCTATGAATTACACTGTAATTTTTACTGCAGATAATGAATGAATAAATGACCATGCGTCACACACATCCGTCTCGTAAGTTACTGTGATGAACTGTTGAATAACGTGTTCATCATGCACCTAACAGTTCAGTTGAACATACAGAAGATCACAATTGAACTTTCAGGAAGAATTTACGTTATGATTAGCTACATTATGCTCTAAATAAGTTGAATTAAAAGAGAAAGTATCATAACGCGTTCATCCTCAATAGTAATTAAACCGTTCCACCTACTGACTTCAGTGAAATTCTCAACATCATGCGCGTTTCATTTCGAAATGACTAGTCCTTGAACTTTTAAAGATGTAGATGACAAGAAAGTGTCCAATTCAGTAAGGAAGTAATCAAAACAAATTTCTACTAGAAGTGTTTGCAAACGTAAACTACGAAGGAACAAAAGAGGAAATGAGATATTCACGGCTATTGAACGAATTTACTTTCGAATTCTCCTAACGGTTAGCCAACTCAGCCGTGACCTATAGAAACCTCCATTATCGTGGTACAAGAGAGGACATTTACTCCTTTTGTTCACCTTAAAGCAATTGAAGAGCATTGGGAATTGATCCGTTACTGACCTGTCAATAGGAAACGGATGTGCCGAAAAAGTATTCGATTCTATAGAAAACAAGGAAGTATTTAAAAAATAGCACAGTTACTGATGGTCATGTTACAATAAAAAAATACTGGGCCTATTAAAAATTATTAGATTTTTTTTTCTCTGTTCTCCCACTTGATCGATGATATTTGCTAGCAAAGACTAAGCATGGCATAATTTGAAAATTAAATATTTAATTTGGATTTGAACTCTTCTTAGAGAGTTCTATACGCAGATAAGTACTAAACATGACTATCTATGTATATTCACATTTCTCATACATAGGAGTATGTTTATACATTTCTCCTTTTAACATTCCCCAGAACTACTATAAATTATATATTACTAAGTTAATACATATTTGATGCCTGGGAACACTTTCCATTAATTAAATATCTAATTTTATACTGACCAAACTATTGCTTATTTTTTCTTTCTTTTATTATTTTTATAAACACCCGTTTAACTAGTTCGTATAAATAGCGTTAATGTAGAAATGTTGACGTTGTAGGTATAAGGGAACTACTGGAGACTAAAGCGAAAGTAAAATATTAAAAGCGGATTGCTATATGCTGACTTTGAAATTTCCTACTCTGCATAACAACGCGAGAAACGAACGAATGTTGACTTCGCATTTGAAAACTCCATGAAACCGAAAAGTTCAAACAATATCTGCCAATATTAAGTGGGAAAAAATGAATTCTACAATGTGTATTTTCTCATGTATTGCATATTTGTGCGCCTCTTGTTCACCAGTTATTCATAATTACTAGAAATTCAATTAGCAAAAATGCCTCAAAGCCATTTGTAGTTTTGATGTTCATATGCACAAATATGTGGAAATACATTTACATTTTATTATTGTGACATCATGGGTTCGTAGAATTTAAAGTCCAATTTGCCGAAATTCTAAATGTTCTTTATTTGCGTAGAAATACACTGTTCAACTCTCACGTAACAACATAACATCACATAACAACACAATCTTCGATGACAATAACAATCAGCTCTCGTTACAACACTCTACAGCTGTTTACTACTACTCACGACTCGCTCTCGTTTTACAACTGTCCGCCTGCGTGTCACCATCTCTTATATATCTCATTCATAAATTCTAGATATTTCTAAAACAAACCAGAAACCGAATAATCTCTATCAGTCAAGAAGTCACTAGAAATTTCCATTTACCTCACTTATCTGTGTCGGTAAGTCTTATCTCAGTGATACACTATCCGAATGTTATCTTTATCAGTTCCTTTGTGTAAACAAGCCGCGCGAACCTTTTATGTGCGTTGCCGCGACATTATGAACTCTGAGAACTTCAAAACAAACATTTTTGGGTGGAAAAAGAAAGCGTCCTCTACCACATAAGCATGTGGTACGTAAAGTATAAAGCAGCTCAATATTTATATTGTCATGATATTTTGTACTCTTTGAATGCATTTAAGCGAAACAAAGCAAACCTTGCCAAACATTCTTAAGACATTTCAGAAATAACAAACAAACTAAAGTATATATATATATATATATATATATATATATATATATATATATAATTGGTAAAAATTAATATAAGAATGTTTACTTCACAAAAATTGTATACAATAAAGAGTTCTGCATCTTTCGTGTAACTTTATGCTTAAGTTTCAGTCATAATATCAACAATAAGAATGGTTACTTCTTACGCCATTCACTAAAAAGTGTACTATGTGTATTATATAGTGCATTATATGTATATATGTATATATATTGTCACCTATTTATCGGTAGGCCCGACCAGCTAGCAGCTGGGTAGGCGACAGGAGGCATTCCAACCACGCCTACTCATTTATCTTGTAGCGCTAACAAGGGGGATGGTTGGAAAACATCACTAGCCATCTCTTTCCCCCTCCCTACGTCTGGAACAGTCGGGAATATTCACTGAACCGCGAGACTTCCAGAAACGGCGATCTTCCCTATGTAAAGCCTGCAGTGGACGAGTTCAGTTCTTGGCGAGCAGCCGTGAGGAGCGCCGTGTGAGTGGACGGACTGGAAGACGGTGTACGTGTATCAGAGGAGTTGTACGTAACTGTGAGCGTGCAATGGACCTGTGACAGACGAACTGGTGAATTGTAATTGTGTGCGCTAAGTAATTCTATGTAATCGGCAAGTGTTTCGATTGTAATTCATTGGAAATAAAGAACATTTTGAGTTTGTGCAATTGGACTTTTAATTTCACGAACCCACAAAGTCACAATATATATTCGCAATTTCAGTATCTCTATACCACGATATTTTTATCCTAGTTTTGAAAGTAATCATCTAAAAAATAATAAGAGAAGTGCACGGATACAGCTTAACCTCGCATCTCTGTAAGTTTCTGAATTAACATAAAATTTTGCGTGTGTCGACTTTCCAGTGAGTTCAACTATTGACTGAAAAACACTCGCGGACTTTTGCTTCAGAAACTTTTATTTGTACTCAGGAAACTTAAAAACAATATTTTAACGACCTATCTACAACTTATTTTTTAACGGAATACTTTACCTCATCTACCATAAGTACCAAGAAACATCCCTAAGCTTATTTTCAACCCTTTGTATACAAGATGTAGCCGTATGTTGCTAACACAGTTTAATAACAAAATGAGACAATATTATAGTATGCATGTGCGGACGTTCTTCAAAATCTTTCATATCGTTAAATTCACAATTTTTTAAAACTGTACTGACCTTTTCATTTTTTCTTATGTTTCTCGCATCCATTTATAAGAGCAATTATTTTTAATTTGTTGGTTGGTGCACTGTGTTAGAGAGGATATCAAGCATGGAACTTTAAAAGCGGTACAAATAACATTTCAAACTCTTACACCACTACAGCTTTATATATTGCGTCAGGACATTTAAATTACTTCTGCTAAGTATAGACACTCGATGACAACAAACAACAGGCCAGCCTCTGGGTCAATGGCATGCAGATCTGGTTTTGGCACCTCGCATTGGCCAAATTGGCAGCAATGCAACAAGTCCGCCCTCTTCCATGTAGCAAGGTTCAATGGAAGAGAGCAGCAAATCGGAAGTCACCTTCCTGATGAGCCCTAAGAATGTTACCATAAATGTTATGAATTTTAAGGTTAGGTGTATAATCTCTAACTAAACGAAATATTCTTCATACCTAAGAGCTATGTTTGTAGCGGTTCCTGTGTTTTCATTTTGGCATCTCTGCCAAGGTCTGTCCTATCACGCTCTTTCTTTTCTTTGCTGTTGCCTAACTGAATTATCGACATTTCAAAAAAGAATTAAAAGGCAGTTCAAAAATACAAAGGAATTGTGGCATCAGAATCTAATGGCGATTTTACCAGTTGATGATTTAAATGCCTCTCAGTGTTTGTGTGTCTCCGTAAAGTTTTCAATGATTTTGAAGACATTGTCCTCTGTATTTGTCATATATAACATTTAATTTTGTGCTAAAAGATAATTTAGTGTATTGCTTAATACCCATTATAATCTCAACTAATTATTTCATTCCAGATTTTCTTTGAAGCCCAATGTTGTAATTCTATGAAAATGATGGATGAACGTCTCAAACAAGGCTCAATAACGTTTCAAACAACGTTTTTTTCTGCTAAGAAAAAAAGGAAGTCAGTAAGTACTCAAAATAACATTTTGACAAGAAGCTAATTTTATTGAGAGTCGATAAAAAATGTTTCAGAAATAAACTAAAATAGTCATTACTTGTCAAGTTCTCCTTAAGGAACCAAACTTGATTAATGTTCTCGCTTCTAGAATAATTTAATGGGATACTTTCAAATGAGTTCTTTTCTCATTCCTCTGCACTCCATTTCTACAAAACAATTTTCTTTCTACTTTTCTTGTACTCTAGATAAACATTGCAGAAGTAGTTTCGTTACAAATATTGTTTTATGGGAAAAGGAAATACAGTCAAAACTTTAAAAAGCAGATCATTATACGATGGCTTTGAACTTCCACCAAGCAAACTATGCCGACCTGATTTAAACCAACCACAACGAAAGTTTTGGAAATAATTAATACCAGAAAGATTTATTTAACATAAATTGCGTTTATTAACGATATCTACATTTATTTTTTGGGTATCTTTTGTTCCTTACGGTTTAAAAGTTATGCAAAGGTGCCTAAAATTTTGATTCAGAGGCTATTTGCATAAAATTCACGATTTAGTGTTGATTTGTTATGGTTGATGATATTATTTTTAAAATATGACATATAATTAAATTTTTGAGTCCTTTTTCAGAAAGTAAAGCATTACATCATTATTTCACCCATCATAGTGGCCTCTGCTAGGGGGCTCAGTTGGTTATGTCTGGCCAAGCGAGTTGAAGGTGGCCCCAGTGTGCTGCTGAAACGACACTCCGACCAGGGATAAAGCTCTGGAACCTCTGAGGGAGGAGTTTCTGGCATACTAGCGGCTCTGATATGATCCTGACAATTGAAAGCGTCTACAATAAACAGCATACCTACAGACAGCCAGTGACGCCGTCTGTAGTGGGAACGATTATTAAACACTTCCCAAAATCCAAGTTTTTGCCTATTCTAATGTATTTCTTTGCCCATTCTTGTTAAGTTGCTGCATATATAGATCATGTAGTCTCTTCTATACCGAACGCAAGCTGCTGGAATCCATCAAAGGTCAATTAGTTTTCACATCATTCTCCCAACATTCTCCATTCACTGGTTATTTTTGGTGACATCGGTCCATTCTGTTGACACCAATACTACCAACTACTCCTTGCTAGCGGTACAGTCGTACTTTGTGTTAAGTATACCTGTTATGTTGGCGATACAGACATTGACTTGCAGCTACTACTATCCACCAACGCAAAGTTAAGTCCCTGAGAGGAATGTACCACACTTACACAGTGGGACAAGGACAGCGAAAGTGTGTGACAGAGAACTCATGCTACTCAAGGAGCAGAATAGTTAAAAAAAACATGCGTCCTATTCAGTACACTAAAACCGAGAATATTTATTCACAAAAGTAGAAGTCGTCAGAACGTTTTTCAGTGGTCTGTAACTGAACCGACATGGGGTGTCACAAACCTGTACAGGGGCTTTCTCCAATCCCCCTGCATCTCATTCCCGGAGACTTCCATTTCTGTAGTAAACTGTACGTAAACTGTTGAGTTCAAAGCTTACGCACATGCTATTATGTTCCATTGTGGATTTATTTGCAACTATTTTAGCCAACAGAGTTTACATAAGAGTTCCATGTTTTCTTCTTGTTTCTAAAATATAATTTTGCATTAAATAGAGTAGGTCTTTTCCCTTTTATAGTTCTTTTCATTTTTTAAGCACAATGCTTTCATCTTTTTTTATTTATTTCTTTTCTACGCTCTAAAGAAATGAGCCAGGCATTAAAGTTTATATTTACATTAAGTATATTAAAGTGTGTCTTAAATTGAATAATTCTAATACGAAGTGCTCTTTCATTATATCCGTATATCTGGCAAATATCCCCTGTGGAAATGTTAAGTAATTTTAACTTTTATCAATTTTATGAGTCCTTATATAATAATTTTAGTTTCACAGCTGTTAAAATGGGCATTTTTCTATATACGGATTGTCTTTGAAATATTTACATCTAATTTGATTATATTTCACTTTAGAGTAGATAATGTTATTCATGTTCAACTCTTATAAACTGTTATACATTGTTACCCTGTATTTATCAGTCCCACCAGTATTCTGTAGTATCATCTTAAATTTATTCCAATACTCTGCCAAGTACTTTGCCCAATTCCGCAAAGCCATTACTAAGATTTGACAGATAAGACAGTTAAAGAAAACACAGAATAGAATTTGGAACAAACCCCGGATAGAGTGTTAGCAGCAGCGAAGTATATGGAAGCTGGTTGTGAATGAGGCCAAGGATCATCAAGGGCTCTTAAAGGTGCCGGAAGCAGAAACTATTGCACTTAGTGTCATTGACCACAATGTTCGTGTTCTCAAAGTGTTCCTTCCTGTTTCAACCTTTCCCTATTCAATGGAGCCAATAAGCGGAGAAGTGATCATGTGTTTGTCCAATATATTTATTTCCCGAAAACTCGTGTATCATCATCATCATCATCATCATCATCATCATCATCATCATCATACAACTGTTAAGAAGGCATATGGCCTCTTACGATCTCATGAAACAGGAATTCTTTTTTTATCTCTTCTTGGGACGTCCCAGATATCTCCTTCCATAGGGTTGATAATGAAGCTAAACAGCTCTAGGGATTCTGTGAGTGCCTTACTCATCCAGTTGTTCTATTAGGGGTGTATAAAAGAAGAACAGCTCCCCATCCAAGTTCTTTCATTACAGATTATTTTCACATATGTATCTTTCGTATAAACTGCTGTTATCCTGTTTTCATCCTCCCATCTTAATGTCCATGTTTACAACTATCTTGAACATATTTAGTGGAAAAGGCATACGTTTTTATAATCGCAAACTTCTTTTTATTTTCTCTGATCTTTACCTGCACTAAGTATCCATATATATATATATATATATATATATATATATATATAGAGAGAGAGAGAGAGAGAGAGAGAGAGAGAGCGAGAGAGAGAGAATATGCATCCTTCGATTAGAAAATATTAAAAGAAACTATTTTTAAAAAGAGGTTCACATGTATATCTGTAAACAGCGTATGTCAAAAAAAAAAAATCAAATGAAACTCAGTCTTAATATTTAAGACCAGCATCCTTCTAGCATGAGAGGCAATAAATAACTCTCCCTATTCCAAACTACCCTTTCCATGAAAAATGTTTCCGTTTTATTTTCTTCGAAAGCTTCTAATGATGTTAATATGTTTAAGATATTTTGATGGCCAATGAAATGCACATGTCCTAAATTTTCGGCGAATAACCTGTGAGATCCTCTTCGTTCTGATTGAGTTCTGTACATTGTATAGTTAGTGAATCAAACAAATTGAAAAATTCAGTGCATAAATTGAGCTTTTATGGACACTTTTCAACTGCCGTGGTTCCGAGGTCCTATTCTATATTGGACGCGTTTGCTGAACCCTCTCTTTATCAGGCCGTTCTTTTAGAGCCGTAAGTCTGCATCATAGCATCACTGTGCTAAGATTTCTACCCTCTAAAAGTACATCAACCTCGGTAGAACTTTCCACCGCCTTGGTAGAAAGAGGCTAGAAACAGCATAAAAGTTACGAATCATAGTTTTTAAATTTTCTTGCAGCTTTAAGCTGAAAAATGTGTTATTTGCTTGTATTTTCGAATACTTTATATTTTCTAAGTGCTAAGTCGCCATTCAATTTCCCCTGCATATTCAAAATGTGAATCTCATACGCAAACTATGGAACTGTTATAATAGCATAAATAATATAGCATAAATGAAATAATAGCATAAATTTTCAACATGCTTAAATGACCATTTACATTGTATATACAACAAAAAGTGTAATGAACATATGCGAAGATTTTGTCTCTTTCTCACTCTTTCTTCAATTAAAATGAATTGGATAATTTTTTATAAATAACTTTCAGAAGGATTTTAATAGATTATGAGCTTTTAACTCGTAGGATCTTCTCTACCAAGTTTATCTATAAAGAAGTCTTAAAAATTACTCTTTGATACTTTTTGTTAATTGATATAAACGTTTCTAGGAGTGGTTTCATTGCACATTGGTTAAGTGTCCTTAAATGAAGGATATATTCTTCGAAATATTATTTCTCAGGCAGAAATACAATTGTGTTGAACTCCTTAAATTTTTGCAAGTTTAAAATATCCCCGCCTCCCGCAGTATATTGCCAATAACAATGATCTTGGCATAAACGTTCCGAATCAGATCCTGGGATCCTTGTGGGTCTTAATCTTGTTGGTAATGGTATAGCAAACTCAACCCTTCAACACTGATTCTCAACAACTTTCACCACTTTCCAATTATGTTTCAGTATTCACTTGGGTTCATCGAACCATAAATGCACCACCATGTTTGTCTATATACAGATAAACTGTATTGCGCTCTGAGTTATAAAATATAAAACTTGTATTTCTGTCTTATTTTGTTGTTGAGAAACACTATTTAAAGTGTGCATACATAAATTTGAGACACTCCGTATGGGTATGCCTCATAGAGCGACCATCAGATTTTTAAAACGGGGATAGATAAATGAAGATTGTGCAATTCCAGTTCTTCGATGATCACGAGAATAGGAGAAAAGCTATTCAGTCCTGAAGAAGTATAAATATTTGGAAAGGTAAACAAATAACAAATATATGATAAGTGATTATCACCTCAAACATAAAATGTACCGTCCGATATGATTTAACGTTGGAGTACGCAAAATTAACAAAAAGAAAAAAAAAACATATAATGTAATTTAACAAGATGTGCTTTTTTTCAACAAGATTTATGATTTACCAATTATACAAATATTATTCACAAAAATTTCTTCGCAGTCTGTTCATAGGATATTCTTTATATACATTTTGATTGTCAATGCAAAAAAACTAAAATGTGTGATGTTATAATCAAATCGTTAAGAGCTATTTGGGAGACAATAAAAGTGACGCACATTTTTCCATGTTAAGGTTAGTTTGTTTTCTTTAAAATCCAGTTGTCACATCCTTAAGAGAGGCTAAACTGTACAGATATCTTTCCCATATTTATCTTTGAAAAATGCCGTTCACACAACATACAAATGCTCGCACATTTTAAGCACATTTACATGAGAGTCCTCAAAACGTGTATTTCCTGTGAAATCTGGATATGGAGTGCTTTATGCATTAATAGTAGAAATAGTGGAGAAAGCTATAAACGACAGTAGATAGAGAAAACCGAGATATGCAACACAGCAGATTGGTAGAAAAAGTACTATGCAAGTACCTTCTGATTGACATTGACACTTGTGCGGCTTGTCATGGGCTAATAGGATGCCAAGTCGTTGACCAGTCAGGTAGTAAAAATGCATTACCATCAAAAGCATGACGTCATCAGCATTGCAACAGCATGGACTGAGTGAAAATTTATGTCCTTCATCTTCTGCCCGATTCTTTGTTTGCAAGCATTCATGTAACGAAGTGTCATACGCAGTGATTCAGTAAGGACTTAATCATCCTAAGTGTAGTATTATATTCAGGACATGCTTGCCTTTTGTATTATCTCGTAGATATTGTTAACACCGCAAATGTATAGTGAGAGACATAAAGGGAATCAGTATAACTAAAAAACAAATTCTCTAATGAATTGAAATCCAAGTTCATCTGCATTTCAAAAATGGCATGCAGATTTTCATAAAATAAAAAAAACACCTTGTCATTCTTTGTATGGAATTTTCTTTTCTAAAAATTGATTCAAACCATTTTGATTCAAATGGTAATACGAAAATAAATACGAAAATAATACGAAAAATAAAATGTATACAAATGTCTTGTGGAATCTTCATTTCTGAGATATCAAGATATCCCTTGTCAGTTTGAGTTTTTTAAGTTAGATTTTGAAGTAATCAAAATTTAAAATCTCGAAGTCATGGAGAGATAATTGAATGTTAAAGCCAGCACACAACAAACCTCTATTGCTTGGGTTTTCTGTATCCTTCTGTAACTACAACAACCTTGTGTGATTTCTATTTATCTCCGTATCAAGTAGTTAGACAAATAAGTTCACCAAGTATAGCTTTTTCGATTAATTTTTATGTACTGTTTAAAACAAAACACTACATTTTCATTGTAATTTATTTCTAATTGCCATCATGTTTTTTAATTGTTAATGTTAGAATTCTTACAATCTTATCTACAGTTAGGGTATTGTCCATTTTAGATGCAAAGTAATAAATTCAATAATTACAGTATTTTTTGTGGAATCTATGTAAAATTTACGTTATTATATTATTAATGTATTACAATATTTCTTTCAAAATCCTCAAGTTTGAAAGTCATTAGAAACTATTAGTTACGATATCTGATAGTAATGTGTAGTTTTCTGTTAAAGCCAAATCACAAAATTGATTATTTTCTTAAAATATTATTCCACTAGTTTCTTTATTCCCATTTTCTTTTTCAAAATTGCTCTAGGGAGTTTTATTAGAACAACTTATAGGTATACTATATACTTATAGGTATGGTAAATAAGAATATTCATTAATTTTCTGTACACATGCTGAGAAATTTTCCTTATTCTTATCAAAATTTACATCACTGAAGAAAAAAGAGATATTTAAATATTATTAAAATATAAATTTTATGACCAAACATAAATTTTATCGTCCCTCCTTTCTTTGAATTTTACATTTAAAATAACGCACTCTCAAATGTTCAACGATCAAAATTGTATCCCTTATGAGTTCCTGAAGAATTTGCAGTATAAATGCACTCATCCTGTTTTCTAAAACATTCTTTGTTGAAACATTACCGGAAAATATTTGTCGTAACAGAAAATAGATATAAAATGTTTTTGTTGTATTCACTTATTTTTCTCTACTCCATTCTTACAAACTATTCTTGCAACTTCAAATTTTTCTTACAAAAATGTTACACATTTATAAATTTCGTTGTAGGTACAAAAATATAGTACTTACAGTTAAATTAAAAGTTTTACATTACTATTATATTGTTCTGGCATGGTCACAAGAAATAACGAATTGCGACTTACTCTTTAAAGAAATATATATTGAGATTCCAGCAGAATTTAGAGGCTTCACCGATAATGAAATCTACTGCTACGTGATGGTTTAGAAATCACATACTATTTGCATGATGCAAGAAATAAAGCAGTAGCTAATTTAAAAATGATACAATTGTATAAAATTACAAATCAATAGAAAAGAATATCTTGGGAAAAAATGTTAATGTAAAGAAATATATGTATTGGGTGTAAACTGTACACTTAAATGGGATCTGCATTCTTTTGCTGTAAAACCTTGTCTATGTCTTAGTTTACCAAATAAAAGATGTCCTCATAATGAACGTACATTACATTATATTTCTAGGAAATTCAACATAAACATGTCATTTAAAATGCAAGTATCTTAAACTCGTGGCATTTTAATAAATATCACTAAATATATCCATGATAAAATAAAAAATAACGGAACATTTTTGCATATAAAGAATAGCTTGAGTTGGGGGTTTTATTATTCGATCCTTAGAAGTCGGTGGATTTAAATATCAAGCCTTTTATTTAACCGATTTTTCGTTTGTAAGTCATACAGTCACGACAGAACATTATCTCTTTCCCTCTCTCACTCTCTCTCGCACACACACATACAGTTCTTTATTAAAAATATCTTTGTTTATTAAGGGAAATTCAAAAACGTGTATTTACAATGTAATCCTTGGTATCGATCTTTTATTTTTTCCCTTGTAATTTACGTCCTCCAAAGTTAAGGTATATCGGACGATGAATGGACTGGGTGAAATGATGCTCAAATGAGCCCGGGGTACATAGAGCTCAGAGTTACCCGACATTCGTCTTTCAGGATAAGGGAAAACCCCGGAAAATACCTTATCCAGGTAACTTACCCTGACAGAGATTCGAACTCGGGAACTCTTGAACGTGAGGCAGACATGCTACCACCACGCTACCGAGGCGGGCTACCGATCTTTTAGGTTTGATGTAATTAGTCCTGTGCTTACCACAGGAAAATAATAGAGAAACTAACAAGCATAGTGGTATAAATAATTTTTGATAAGTTTTGGAACTAGCCATGCTATGCAAAAAGAAGTGGTCCTATAATTTTGTACCAGAACCATTTAGGTACCATTTCGCCAAGCGCTATATCTCAAACGATTACTTCTGCCATGTGATAATTTACTGAGTTAAATGCTGATGCTTGCCCAAATATTTACTTTTAAGCTGCTGAGAGACTCAACATTGTCTGCAAACAATTTGAAACTCAAAGCCGGCAGTGCAAGGAAGGATGAAAAGGGAAAGTTGTCGCAGACAGAATACTCAAGTCTCTATGGTAGTCGAGAAATGTCCAAAGATAAGAGCCGCTTACAATCTTTAGTGCAGTTTTACAAACTTCTGTACTTTAGTTTAATTACATAATACCATTCCGACAAGAGAACGTTTCGTTTCTTGCAGGAACACTTTAGAAATCTTTGGTGCCTTTAAGTAACTGAAATGTCCCTTTAGGCACTCACCGTTGAAATTTGATCAGTATGTCAAACAAATCTTATGCATACACTCATATGAATTTCTCATCTCATTCCTGTATAAACTATTCTTTAAAAACACTTCTCTTTTATGTACTTCATATTATTCAAGACTTGGCAGAAATGCTTTATTACGTCCTCTTGTCAAGTGCATTGTCGTCCATGTCTGAAGCACATCCTCAAGCCTGACAAGAGGCCTCTGAGAAAAATTAAATGTACTTTTACGTCCTCTCTCTAACGCAAGAGGAAAATCTGTATGGATGGCTCTGTTACTTAGGCGTTGGTCTACCAAATCCATCCCAGTCTGATGACTCTTAGGTGTGCTTAAAAATGACGGCCCCATGTCAGTAGTTTTACTAGTATATGAAAGAGCTCTACATAGCAAATTTCAGGCACATGTAGCGCTGATATTATCCTAGTAATTGACAAGGCTGCCAATAAAGAAAATATTGTAAAGAGGGGGGGGAGAGAGGGGGGGTGTATGTAAGAATGAATGTAACAGTAGCACTTGAGACCTGTAAAAGATTATTTTAATTAATTTTCAATTTTCAGTGTTTATAGTTAACTTTTATAATTAATTTTGCAGCTAGATGCTCTATAAGTTCATTATTCATTTACATTGCAGTTTAAACTTAAGGACGGTAAATCATAGAATGTTGTTTTAGCGTACAATATTGAACACTTTAACCTGGTATGTACAAACTAGATCAGGAACCAAGTAGCATTTATCAGTTATTAATAGAACTCTAAAATGGTTCATAAATATGTAATTAATAACCCACTGCTCAGTTTTCTTAGGTGCGGTAACGCTATAGAACTGCTCATATTTTCCAGAGCTGTATATTTTATTCGACCTACAGCGAAAAAAACATATTTTAATGTATTCAATAAATATAACTTTACAAAGGTAGAACGAGAGAAAATTAAAACATTTAATTGCTTCAAAATATCGCGAAACTTACAGAAGTTTCTAATATTTTCGTTTCTGTAAACCACTGGTATCTTAGCATCTGATGTGTGGCCAAAATGAGACTAAAG
The DNA here is from genome assembly GCA_030765055.1 of Mantis religiosa. Classification (NCBI taxonomy): domain Eukaryota; kingdom Metazoa; phylum Arthropoda; class Insecta; order Mantodea; family Mantidae; genus Mantis; species Mantis religiosa. The sequence continues at coordinate 90,430,587 of CM060951.1, forward strand.
AATCTGCTTTAGTCAGTGAATCTAAATAAGCCAAGTACAATTTAATTTATGCTATCTACCAAATATTTCTTTAACCAATTTTCCAAACCAGCATTATATTCGTCATATACATATGCCTAAATTTCAACAGATTCTCTTTTTATTGGAAATGAGTGACCTTTGATTATTAAATTCAGTACTCTATGGTACCTTCTCACGAAATTTGAAAATTATAAATCGAATGATTTTCGCATATGTCTCTGAAATTTTTTCTTATTTAATAATATATAAGTTGAATAATGGATTACAATAAATTATATTTATATGGATTGTTATTGAAAAAATAATTTGAAGGTGGATTTAATTGTAATTTTATAAAGATTATTAAAATGATTTATAGCTCTATAATATGCACACATCGCCATAAATTAATATATTCACTGTGAAAATTTTAATGAATATGCAATCCGACGATGTGTGTCAGAGACTCTAGGATTGTAGCTCCATCGCAGTGCTTAATGTACCGTATTTACTCGAAAATAAAAAAAACCTCGATTATAATACCAGCCAAGCTTCGTGAGTAAGTTCTAGAAAAAAAAATTATGTATGGGAATTTTGGTCCGTTAATGTAAGACAGGCTGTAATTCCAAGAAAATCCGTTCTTCAGAATTTCTTTGATACTGTACCTACATATAGTTCATCGGTAGATAGTTGATCAAGGACAAGTTCTGCCCTTACAGTTTTTTTTTTTTTTTTTTTTTTTTTTTTTTTTTTTTTTGCGAAGAAAGGGTTCGGTAGCTGGAGGGAGGGGGTGAGACGCTAACTTTCACATATCTTTAATAGCATCATTGGCCACACCGTGGCTGAGTGTTTAGACCGCTCGACTCTCACCAAGGTTCGATTCCAGGTGACTGCAAAGTGAGATTTGTGGTGGAGAACACGGCGCTGGGGCGTGCTTTCTCCGGGATCTCTATTTTCCCCCGCCGTCTTATTCCACCGGTGCTCCATCTTCATCTCATGCATCATCGGTGTCACCGCATGTAGTAAACACTACACATTTCATTTCTAATAGCATCATCTTCCAAATTACCCAGGAACGTAGAGGTTTACTACTTGCTTACTTCTTACCATTTTACTAAAACGAGATCTTTTGTTAAAGCTGCAGCACCTTTATTGAAAGTGAGTTTCTCTTGTTTTGTGGGTGTTATCGGTAACATGAATTCGCGATAAAGTTTTAGTGTAGGTTTTAAGTTCAATGTTTTGGAAGTTGCTGGAAAACAATGGTGTACGAGCAGCGTATCGAGCATATTCGGTAAACCAAATATGATTCGTTACTGGCGAAACTGGAGTGATAAACTTAAAGTCGCAACTCGAGAGCAACTCCATCTTTTAGCGGCCCGAAGTATGCGATTGTAAGACCCTGGCAATTTTTCGGCTAGAAATTTTTGTTCCATTTAACTGCAGTTCTCCTTTGGAACACATCGATGGTGTAACTCCTATACGTTGGGTTGCTTGTACTTTGCATTTTAATCATTAGATCACGCACACACTCTCATTCATATTTCCAGACTCTGTGGAAGATGGGGTGTCATCTTGGTTGGAGAAAAATCCCCACCCGGGAATCTCCGGGAATCGAACCTAGGACCCCTTGCACAGTAGGCAGGTGCTCTACCGACTGAGCTACGGGGCCACCCACACAATTTGGTTAAACAAAGAAGGGTTTTATTTTCGAGTAAACACGCTACATTGTTTCTTATGTAATGTAAGTAATAAACGTAATCAACTCTGTTTATAATAATCTTACATTTGTGATATTCTGTGTAGTAGTTTTATTTTATTATATATTTAATAAACGTATGCTCATATTATTCTTTATTTAGCTGGTATAGAGTCCAAGCAATAAGTACACACTTGTCTTATTAAAATTATTTGTACAATGAATGTGCTAGATCAAAGACGTTCAACCTATCAACACCAACAGCTCAGTCTTAAACGAAACGTTGCACCATCACTAAACAATAATGTTCTCGTGCTGGAAAAGATATGTTCTACGCCCCACTCACGTATATGATTTAACTCACGTATCTGGACCTGCAGCTAAAAATCAGTAGCATATATTCTGCTTAAATTATTAGTTTATCTGAAATTGCATTATCAAATTGGAAATATTCTGGAAGCACAGGTGTTGGCAGGATTTATAATTAAATGTACGTAGTAGGCGAACAGTTAACATTTAAATAAATAATACCTACAGTTTAACTCCATTAATAAAAGAGTGGTGTTTGATTAATTTAATATATGGTATATAGATATTTGATATTACTACACAATTATGTAGTACCAGAAAATGTTGTTTTAAGTTGCAAATGAATAAATGATTGCGTGTACTTCAGGTTTATGACTACTGAAAGCACCCATATCAGTGATTTTTACTTACTTTAATCGAAGATAAACTGAACTTCAAATATCAAAACTACTGAAAAACAATCTTATTATGACACCATCCAGATATCCAGATGCATATTATTGAATTAAAAATTTGGGCACTTGCTCAACCTGTTTCTTAAAAGATATGCTTTACCTCTGTTATCCAACAAAAATGTAATAAATTATCGAAAAAAAATTTTTACACATAGCATGCTCTAAAACAGTGACAGTTTATCAGAGTCTCATCTTGCTACTAACAAGTAGGTGTAATATTAGCGTATTTGATTTGTTGAATTTCCTTCTTTTCAGGCTCTAGTTACATAAAGTTATTACCTTTATTTATTTTAAATTCCTCTATAGCACTGCAGCATCCCTCTTTGTACAGATACTTCTGTGTAATTGTTTCAAATATACCCCACTCCAAAAACGAATGCACATCTTTTAAATTGGAAGTTTGAGGAATGTAGTTATCCAAGAATAGCCATAGTCAGAGGAACGCAGGCTGTGCTCAACAATTTCTTCCTTAAGCCGGTTTTGGTAGTTATAAAAACGTAACACGTCAAGGCCATGTACCAAACAGGTGTCTTTCTTGTATTAAAACAATATAGGTAAACACTAAGGGAATTACAATTCTTAAAATCCCTATATCTTAGCACGAAAACTCGTGATGTACAAATAATAAATATAAGAAACTAACAAAAGTTATTTAGAAAGCTCCGTTATATCGAGAATGTTGTTGTGTTTTCATGTTTCACTTGCAGTGGTTTTCACTTTTAGCATTTCACAGAAAGAACTTATGCGGTGAAGAAAGCAATTGTTTTTACGCACAATTAAGGCTGATCTGCAATAGTTCATAAGACGTTCTGAATATGAAAACGATCAACAATGAAATAGCTTAGCCATTTTGAGATTTGAGTTTGTTGCTATTTGTGCTGGCTCTTTCTCGTGGTATCCGCTTGAATAAAGACCAACCTAATAATATGCGAATGATTTCTAATGCTGCAGATACAGAGAATACATTAAAATTCACTTTAAAATATTTAAGTCAGGTCCCAACATTTATGGCTCGTAAGGATAACCTGGAATATTATATTCATAATTTTCTTAAACTGTCGATAAAATGTTTTAACCAACAACCAGCCAGGGAATTGTTTTACGAATATATTACTTTTGCATAAGGATTAGGAGATTGATTAAGTTGTAAACGACGAAAAAAGCTCTTCAAAACCAACGCTTAATTGAATAAAGTATTACACAGTCATTTAACTTTGTAGTAGCTAGCTTTAGATCCGCAGCAAGCTTTCAAATGTTTACAGTAATTTAATGTTCACCTGAAAATTCAGGCACTGTAAATATTGTGCCTCAGTGGGGGCAAAATACATGTTACAATTGCGTGATTTTCTTAATCCATTGTGATGTACATGCTCTCAAAATTGTTCTTAAAGCATATTTTTCTGTACACCTTGTATTAATGTTTCATTACACATTTATTGTAACTGCAAGAAGTGAAGTGTAGTGTTTAAAATGTAGTGTTTAACGCCCGCTTTTACTACATACGGCACCTGATGATACATGAGATGAAGATGGACCACCGGTGGAATGAGATGGTGGAGGAAACCGGAGGTCCCGGAGAAAACCCGCCCCAGCGCCGTGTTGTCCACAACAAATCTCACTTTGCGGTCGCCTGAGATCGAACCCAGGCCGTCTTGGTGAGAGTAACTGCAAGAGGAATAAAGGAGGCTGAAACAATAATAAATTCTTCCTTTCAACATCGGAACGTTGCATACGGATTTCGAATTTTATGATCTTTGCAGAACATTACGAGCAACAAAATAAACGGAGACTTAGCTATTAATAAAGGTGTCAAACAATTCTAACAGAACAAATTTCTCTGAAGACATTAATGCCAATATATTTTACTATGGCTTTGTTATTTCTTATACGTCCTTAATTACACTTATAACAGAGGATTTCATGCAAACATTATACCGTTTTAATCAAAATAGTCAGAGCAGTTTTTTTAGAAAATTAAAATAACGAAAACTGTTCTTCTTCAGTGGTAATTTTGGGGTGGGGAGTGTTGTATACTTGAAAGGTGTTGAACTTAGCTTGAAATTTATTCTGTGTTTAGATTTTCATTTATGCTGTTCATACACGCGAATGTACACACGCATATCTAAAAGCTCTTTTTGTGAGGGGGCGTTCTGGTATTTAAAAGCGTTAAAACGAATTTTGGGTTAAATACAAAGCTTACTCCACCTAGTTTAGGTGAGTGGCAGCTTTCTTCGTCCACAAAGAACGTTAGAAACACAGTGCAGTAATAAAAATGGAGTGTGGTCATCATACTACTTCCCCCGTTTGCTTTGATACGGTTTTTTTAGACCAAACGAATTGACAAATGCAGCAGATAAATGAATCACATAAAAGAATTCATTTTTTAATCGTTAAATATTTTACAAGAAGTACTTAACTTGAATCAAGTAACTGATGGTTTTAATGTTAAAATATCAGCAAATTAAACCAAAATTCTAATATTTCCTGAACTTATAAGATTATAGTGAAAATATTAAGATTTTAAAATATATGGATTACTTCGAGGAAGTATATAAACCAACGTAAAGTTGTATAAAACCAACATTTTATGTGATACAGGGAAAGAGTATTCTGTCTAATACTCGTCGAGGGGAACGGACTATGGCAGAAGAAGTGAATTCCCTCAGCATAAACTTCATAGATAACGTAAAAAATCAATATTATTGGAAGCGAAAAAACAAATTATAAAATGCAATAAAACAACCCAGGAATATCAAAATAAAACAACAAAATATTTTAAGCAGAGTGTGAAATACTCGTATAAACCTAGCTGCAGCAACCGTGAACCCGAATACTAAATGCAGGAAAGGTTACATGCAAGAAGAGCAACAAAATAATGGCGAAATCAGTTTGATGAAGACAGAACAGATCTAATTGCTAAAACATTTCGAAGAAGTTCAATATTTTATTTTGAAACTCGGGTTAGAATTGAGTTCACAGATTGTATTCTGCAACTTATGAGTTGCAATATAATTCTTTATTTATTTTGTACTTACTTTAAAGAACCTTGACAATGAGTTCAGCTGGCAATGACCTCCACCTCATTTATTTTAATAGTCGTGCTCAAACACTTTCATTTGTCGACAGATGTTCACCGCTGAAAGGTACAGAATGCTTTCTCATCTAGAGAGCGGAAAAATTCCTAGAATGTTCAACTTATAAACAGTTAAGCATTCAGTGTCTATCTTCTAAGAGTAAAAATAATTAATAAGAATGGAAATTGTCCTATTTCATTCTATGTTGCAAATTTCCATACTTCTATCTTTTCCTACATTCAAATTATGCATCTGTTATAGACATCTGCAAACTTGTCTTACGTTATTGCAGATGCAAGTGAAAAAAACTGTCAATATCCTAATCAATTAATTAGTATAATGATTAACTCGTATTACTTCAATTCGTTTTTACTTTAGCCCTACCGTTTCGACTATCAATTACCTGGAGACCATATTTCTAGAGTCCAAACGGACCAAATTCAAATTTTAATTATACTTTAAGCTTCTTTTTATTGTTTATAAATTAGTCTGTTTTCTACTTAAATTTAAAGCTAGAATAGACCAGTATGATTTTCTGTAACTTTTGGTATTAAATTAAAATAGATTAGATTGTATGAAAATTTTGATTAAAAAGTTTACTGCTTCATTTAATGATAAACTAGACATTTTTTAGAAATTATTTATATATAGAACATTTTAAGAAAAATATAAATAGTATTATGATAATATAAAGTAGTTGAAACTATTCTTATAATCCCAAATATGAAATTACAGATAGAAATAAATTTTCATATTGATATTTATTATACAACTTTCCAAGCATCATTTTAAAAGCTATAAAATTAATTATTCATAGCCATTATGTTTGTAAATTTTACAAACTTACATATAAAAGAACAGGTACCCCTTAGCTTGTGAATACTATGTTCATTTCTATAGAGACATACTTCATTCAGAGAAAATGTCGTGCAGTTTTCATAGTTTGGAGCATGGATTTCAAATTCATAATTTTTCCACCCTCTACTAAAACAAATTTAATTACTTACGTCAGATTTCTGCTCCAGCTAAACATGGCTCTCTGTCGTTCCAATGATGACGCCATTTTAACCGATATTATCACTTATTTCACAAATTATTTCAACAAAATGTAAAATGAGGTTATTCGAGATGGCAACACTAGATGGATGCCGCACACTTCTTACACAGGGCGTTGACAGTTGTTTTCGAAGTATCCTCTTGAGTTGATGTCTTTAGGAAAGACTGTCACCAAAGGAATTCCAGAAATCCTTGCACTCGGTAATTAGTTCTACAGGAGACAAACACCTCCATTTGCTATATGCAAAGGCAGTAGTTTGTATACCCCTGTACCGAAAACTTTTAGAGAGAAACAAACGGAGGAAACCGGTCAGAATGGTGTTGCCGGAACGGCGTGAGTGACCCTGTACTACTGACGGTGAAGGTTGGTCGAAACTTCTTCAGCAACTGCTGCAAGATCCAAGAGAGGGGGAAAGTATTCAAGAAATGAAAGTGGTCGACAGACGAGCCTACCTGCGAGTTGATCTGCCATTAGTTCAGTATAGGTGGGAGCATTGTTGTGGTGGATAGTCTCCTTATGAACAGACACCAAATGTTCAAGGATTTTAGTCACGTCTATTTCGTCTGGTGCATCCAGTGGCGTAACTAGCGAAAGGGATAGCCCAAATACGATATAAAGAATACAATTGGTGCAAACATAAGCACCAAAGCTCAGGTGTTAATGACATTAGTTTACTGCAGCCTGACAGTTCCAAAAATGGCCCTCTGAATTACTTCATTGAAGTTCACAATCCAAATCAAGCACTCAGTAAGAAAGATGACAGCATTAGGGAACGTTAGAAAGTGACAGTTCATTTTTTATACGTTAAGCTATAATTCGCTGTAAATTTATGTCCTTTTGTAAAGCGGAGAAAGTACTGAATTCTATCCAAAAATATAATTTCAAGATTTCAATTGAAATGCCGCTTTAAAGTCCCTGGGGTGAACAAAGTTTTAGGAATGTATCACGGTGAGCGTCCGAATATATCTCTGCCAGTATTACAGCTCAGTAACGAAATACTGAGTAAATGCCAAATTCAGCATCTTTCAATGATGCTACATGAATATTTTGATTGAAAGTATCCAATTCAATCTAGCGCTTATAGGGAAAAGTGTTCTTGTATTTTATGTTTTCAAAAATGTCTCTAAATCGTTAAAATACATTGCGTTTAAGACATTTCTATGATACATGTAATGTTTGTATCGAATGTTCTGCCAATGCTCTGTGAAATCCTCTTTAATTGGAATACAATTCTTACATTTTTGAGAACTAGTAAATCACATGAAACAGTTAAAAACATATTGCACGAAAGATGTAGATCCCATTAAAACTCAGTTGTTATTAATAAGTTTTCTGAGCAGCTAATCACATCCGAGATATTATTTGTAATTGATTTGGATTTTCAGACACTTACAGTAGTACTCTTTACAAGCTTTATTCGCTTCTATTTGTCTCTAAGTCATGTCAATGGTAAACTTGCATAGTCACTACATAGAGCCCGTGTTTAAAAATTCTGACTATCGCTTCATTCAACCTCCGTGTCCCTCTTGTACCTTAAAAATGTGTAAGAAACCATTTCTGTAAATATTTTTCTTGATTAAAAATAATTATAAGAATACTTTTCTAAGAATATTTTGTAAAGTTTGGGTAGATAGAGTCAAGTAAACGAAATACAGCATTTTGATAGGTCGTTCGTTTAAATGTGGAATACTTTTTGGCAAACTTGATGAATTAATAGTTGGTTGGATTGGATTTGTTTAGATATTCCTCCAACAGCATAATTAAATTGTGAATGCTTCTCTATCACAGGAACAGCTGTCGGAAGAATAGGTACATTTAGTCGCACATGCACCAATACAATAAATAATGTCTTGTTTTTAATAAAAACGTTAAATCCAAAACAATTCTGTGCAAACTCATTCACTGTATCTGAATAAAACATAATATGTGAGAAATAGCATTTGACAATAACAATGCGTAAGACAAAGAATCAGAATTGCTAATCAAATTGAAAAATCTTGAAGACAAGGTATAAAGCAGTTCCTCATCACTAAAATATCTACATGTGAGCAAGCATCAAATGCATATTGTCTGTTTCTAATGACGTTGCCTATATAAGACAGTACAAAGTAACATCTGGAGGCAGATTATGCTTCAGGAACGAAATAGATGTAGTAATGTGCTAAGTGCTAACAGAAAAAAAATTAGCACAATCTCGATTTTTAAATAAGGAGATATAGGAGAGGTATAGGAGTTCTACACTGAACTTTGTAAAATCTAAGTGCGAATTCTCATGCAAGTACGCCACTGATTTAAGTGCCTCCATTCACTGTGCTTTCTCAGTGCAGTCGCTGCACAGAGCTCTCATTCTTGAATCCTAGGTAATACTATAAAATATCAAAAAACAACTACACACAAACTTTCCTTTTTCAATAAGCTTTTGCATTAGTTCAAAGTAAAAAGAGAACGAAATGCTTGAATCCAACCAATCACTCTAAAGAACATAACGATGAGGGGACAAAATTATCTTTTGTATGTTTCTAGATCTTTGATGTTATATATCATTTTGTCAGCTCAACACTGACTATCCTTCCTCATAATAAATAAATCCCAAGTGTAAAGGATAGAATGCCTCAAAGGCATCTAGCGGTGTTCGAAATTTTCCCTGAAATAGCTATTTACTTTTTAGTTCCATATCACTATTGAAAGCATATTATTCTATGAAAGCATATTATTCTATTTTCCTTCTGAATTACATCAATGGACTGGTGTTGAATAATTACATCTCAAAAGTAACCAACATCAAGAAGGTTTCATATACTCAAAACATATATAGGCTAAAGACAAAATCTAAAGGCGAAAAGATATCCAAATATGTATTTATACGAGTGAAAAATTGAGCTTTTGAAGATTATGATAATGATGGTACTTCCTCCAACATCCTATGTAACGAGCTATCTTTATTTTTGCTCCGGAAAATATTTAAAAATATCTATGAGTAAATAATTATTATTTTAATGAGCATAATATATCTGCCCTGGTGAATCGCGTAATTCTAGATATTTCTGGAAGTAACGCTCCAGAATCAAGCAATATTATCATATTAATCTCCAGTTGGCCAAAGAAAGAAAATGAAAAAAAAAAAGGCGTTTTAATAGTTTTTGTTCAGTTGATATGGTTAGTATATATCACCCTTCCCAGAAAGAAAAGAAAACAAAAGAGAAAAGGAAACTTATAGAAAACATATTCCCTACAATGTTCATGTTTAATTTCTCTCTTCCCTCCGTTTAATCCCAATTTAACTGTAAGAACGAAATCAGTACTTTAATACCCATATGTGTTTGCAATGAGTATGGCATCTGAGAAGATTGACACAGTTTCTCACCCGTTTGCCCACGGTTAATCGGAAACGGTACTGGAGAGTAGTGAGAGAAAGTCTTTCTTCCTCTCCCTCCATTGGTGGGGTCGCTTGTCGAGTTCTGCATCTTTTCACACGACTGGTTGCGATGCGCCGCTGAAACCGAGAGTTCACTGTGCTACCCGCGCATTGAAATCACAAAGGTAATGAAATGTTAGATGGTGCCTTGGCCAAGACTAGCAATTTAGGAATAGTGAGGAAGCACCATTTCTAAAATTAGTCGATATCTTATGCTTAGTTACTACAAGTTTGATACAATAAACGTTAAATAAGAGTAAAATGAGGTCAAAGAAGTTAAATGAATTATGCTTAAATGAATTATTGAGTAAACTACATTAGTTCGAATTTGCTGCATATAATTATAATACGCGCACATTTGTCAAGGTACATTTCGTTCATACGTTTGGCAAATATGCTCTATAATTTGACACTGTTTAATTGCTCTAAAGCTGTTTTCGAAATATTCCACTTTTAATTTTTCTTTGTTGAGATCTTCATCCGATCTCTGTGAATTTTGAAGCCTTAACATCTCATTCTTCTTCTTCTCCTTCTTTTTCTTCTTGTTCTTCTACATGAGCTATGATTAGGATTACCACTAAGGGAATTCGGCACCAAAACCTGTGGTTTATTGTGCCTAAGCCCCAAATGGGGCATCCTCGGGAGAAACGATGAGGTGAGAGGAGACAGAGGGCGACCAACCCAAGGCGCCGAGATACCCGCCGACACTTTTACATTGAAAGTGACCACCGGATGATAGATTATGTGAAATGATAATGGAGATGAAATGGATGGACAGGAAATTCTGTTAATGCATTTATCCTACCCAGTATTCCCCGAAAAACATGTGGGTCAATAGGACGTCCACAGGATTCGAACCCAGGCCTCTGGAATACCGACCACAGACAAAACCACCTGAGCCATCCCGCTCGGTAAAATTGACTTAGGTATAAGCAGATGACCATCGTTGTTATATTTGTCAAGTAAATATGGAGAAATTAATGTCGAATAATTCCATGAAACCGTTGTTGCTTGATTAAGTGGAAAATTATAGAAAATTTACTTTTAAATCCCGTCTTATATGAGAAATATGTACAAAACCTTGACAACCAAAGGAAGAGAAAGTTCTGCCAGTATATCACAGCAGATTCCTTCTCTTTTCTTCCTTTCTTTCTTTTTTTCTTTCTTTTTTCTTTCTTTCTTTTTGTCTACGCCTTCTCTCGCACCAAATGCTACATTTGAATAAGAACATATGCTTGTCTTTATTGTGTAGTTTTGCATTTAATGCCGAAATTTTACAGTCCTTAATTCTGTTTTTCCTCTTCATATGGCTGCCCGTGAACAGATCTGTGTCACTCTGTTGTAGAATACTTCCTCCCGTACTCTCTCTCTCTCTCTCTCTCTCTCTCTCTCTCTCTCTCTCTCTCTCTCTCTCTCTCTCTCTCTCTCTCTCTCTCTCTCTCTCTCTCTCTCTCTCTCGTATTCATCTCCCTCTAGCTCTCTCCTTCCCCTTTCTCTCTTTCTATCTCTAACTCTACAACATGTTTATACATGCGGTGTCTCCCTAACCTAATATTAAAACTGATTTCGTTGTGAACGTAGAAGTTTAATTTTAAGATGCATTACTAGCAAATCTGTGAAACAAAGCAGCAAATAAAAATATGATTGACTGTACTTGCATAACTTTCTCCATTGCTCAATACCAAACTATGATTTTAATACAAATATTATAACATTATTTGCTACAATGTAAATCGCCAGTGGCGATTATCTAAAAAATTACGAGATCTCTTGTGGCTTACAGGGAAAATGCGAGTCGTTTAGGAATATGTCGCATCAGTATGTTGCCGTAGTAGCTCAGTTGGCTAGAGCAGCCGCACTGAAAGCGGAGAGTCCATAGTTCAGATAATGGCTATGGCATTGAATTATTCTGTATGATTCTGCCTCTCTAACTTTGTGACTCTGAACGATCAATTATTATATTCTTATTATATTGTTCTTTCTAGTTATTAATAATTCAAGTAAACTTTCATTTCATGACATTTTTATATCCGCCTGTGTCAAGTTTTTTCACTGTCTCTAATATCTTAGTTCCTGGTAAACCAGCTGCTCCAGTGGTGCATTATTAGTACATATTTTTCTCAGAGAATGCGTGTTGGAACAAACAACACCAGTTAAGCTGATTAATACAATAAATGTACTGAAAAATTAATAATTAAGGTGTTTGATGCGAGTTTCCAACTGTATAAAGATAAAAGCATTAGACAGATAATTTTAGCGTGAGAAATTGTAACTACGCAGTATTATACCTGCTAATATCTGACGTGTGAATATTTACAGTTTAAAAGAACTGTATCTGTAATAACAATAAGATGCGTAAATGGTCACGAGTCCTGAAATACTAAGTCGGAAGTATCCTCGCGCCGACCGCCCAGATGCACCTATAACCCGAACGCGGCATCAGTGCTACGTATTGCCAGTAGTCGATCTAGTAAACACCCTTGTAACACACCACCGTTTTGTCTGAATTATTGAATTTGAAGCATGTTATTCCCATTCTGATTTTCAGAAGTCGGTCTACGTGCACAACCTGAACTTTTAGCTAATGGATGTATTTTCTGCTAAATTCAGCGAAATGTTAATTATTTTAGCTTCCATGTAAGTCATGGATTTATTTTCCTAACAAGGAAGATGACTGATGCCTTTTTCTCATGACAAAATCTAACTTTCATTTCTTCCATTGGGATTGATTACATTGATTTAACATAGATAAATTATGCGTTGCAATTATTTACCTATTTCCTTATAATTACTTTATAAAATTATAAAACTCACCTGACACAATTCTGGTATAAATTTTCATTATTCGTTTATAGGTATAGAAAAGATGCAGTATAGCATAGCAATTGTAAGATTTTTAAAAAGTAGTTCGCTATGTGAGGGCTTGAAAGTGACAAGTTTCTTTTATAATCACAAGGAAAATTGAATAGCGTACTGCCATTTGAAAAGTACACGAAAATTAAAATCAGTAGCAAAATACGAGTATAGGTTTCTCGAAAATGGTTTACATTACAGAAGAATATCATTTGTCATAAATTGTGCTCTTCAAAGAGATATCATTTTATGTAGTAAGTAAGGATTGTCTATATCTGGATTTATTATCTATAGAGGATGCATTCAGAAACAAGATCCTTACGGGCTATTACCAGAAAATTTGATCTATATGTTCTATTTGCAATGCAAATGTCTTAAACAAACACTTTTGAGAAATAAAAATAACAATTTTTCCACATAAAGGATAGTTTGAAAATCTTAGTTTCCTATTCTCTGAAGACGCTGCATTTAAATACCAAGATATTTAATTGATTTTTCGTTTTTCTTGGGCGGGAGGAGTTTATGGTATACATGGACACACATATACAGGAATCTTTTTCTGAAAAATGTTTGGAGGTTAGGACTTCAAAACGTAAATTTTTAAGAAATTCCGACAAAGAATGTTTAGGTGAAATGCATTATTGTCTCTAAATAGCAGAGGAAGTAGAAATCTGATGCTTAAAGTTATAGGGAATCTCCTAATCATTACTGTTTCACACAGACCTGTTATAGATGATATTCATAGAAAAGATTATTTTATCTTCATTTTATACACAAATGTTTGCCTAGAAGGGGTCTGAAATTAGACAATGCATGCTTGTTACTTGTAAGATCCGAAATACGTTCAGCTGTTTGTCAGAAATGTTGTTACAGATGATTACAAAAAACAAAGAGTCAAGGTTTTGAATAGGTGACATAAATGTTCCCCCCCCCCCCCTCCTTAAAAGCTCACTAAAACAACTAAGCAATGTTCGTTTTTGAAATGACTAATAACTTAAACTAATAAGTTAAATGAAATAAGTTTCACATAGTAAATTGTTCTTTGCTTTTTCTGAAGCAATGATGTATAGAAATTTGCTTGTCAGAGATATGAAATATCAAGAAGAAGAAGAAGAAGAAGAAGAAGAAGAAGAAGAAGAAGAAGAAGAAGAAGAAGAAGAAGAAGAAGAAGAAGAAGAAGAAGAAGAAGAAGAAGAAGAAGAAGAAGAAGAAGAAGAAGAAGAAGAAGAAGAAGAAGAAGAAGAAGAAGAAGAAGAAGAAGAAGAAGAAGAAGAAGAAGAAGAAGAAGAAGAAGAAGAAGAAGAAGAAGAAGAAGAAGAAGAAGAAGAAGAAGAAGAAGAAGAAGAAGAAGAAGAAGAAGAAGAAGAAGAAGAAGAAGAAGAAGAAGAAGAAGAAGAAGAAGAAGAAGAAGAAGAAGAAGAAGAAGAAGAAGAAGAAGAAGAAGAAGAAGAAGAAGAAGAAGAAGAAGAAGAAGAAGAAGAAGAAGAAGAAGAAGAAGAAGAAGAAGAAGAAGAAGAAGAAGAAGAAGAAGAAGAAGAAGAAGAAGGAAGAAGAAGAAGAAGAAGAAGAAGAAGAAGAAGAAGAAGAAGAAGAAGAAGAAGAAGAAGAAGAAGAAGAAGAAGAAGAAAGAAGAAGAAGAAGAAGAAGAAGAAGAAGAAGAAGAAGAAGAAGGAAGAAGAAGATAAATAATTCCAATTCCTATTGTGGGATCTTGCTCAACATTCTAGCTTAGTGTCTACCAAGTTAGTGCAAAAGAATAGTTATCAATAAGCAATTAGCCCTATGAAATGACTTGAAGCTCAACAACTTATGTCCTTGAAGCCCTTAATGAGGGTCACTTTTTTTAATTAACGTCCTCTAGCGTAAAGCCATATTGGACGATGACTGAAATGGCTGCAATGATGTTCAAATGAGCTCAGGATCCATGGAGCTTAGTTATCCTACAATCAGGGCGGGGAGGGAGCCAAAGATTCTTGTTTGTAAATGTGGCCTTGCTATTAAATTTTTCAAATTTAATTCAACCTTCCAAGAATAAAGTATACTAAAGGTCCGGCGCAGACATATTTTTGTCATATGGGATATCAAATATAGATATGATATTTTAATCAAAATCCCATTAGCTACTTTTTGCGAAAACGCAAATGCATGTATTATGTTCCAAATCAAGTGTTTAAGGTGCTGGGAATAGCTGCCATGCATCAACTTTTTAAAGTTCTGCTGTTTAGAACATGTAGCTACATAGATATTTTTTTTCTGAAAACGAGTTTCTTTGGATTCAATAGGCTTAGAAATACAACGTAGAATGTTGTAATTTAATATTTCACCTAAAGAATTAATTGAGCAGTACATAAAACACAAGGCGTTATAGGAAAAATATAAACAGGATGATAAAAGGTAAATTAAATAATAAAATTTTTCCATTCAGAAAGAAAAAATAAATGTAAAAAAACTGTATTTTTCTTTTCAAAACTAGATTGCCTTGAAGCCTCGGAGAGAAGCTCCAGTAAAAACAAGAATAAATGATATGCGCAGTAATACTAGCTGAAGTCACTTGTTTAATAGTATCCCCTGAGGAACTTCATACGCAATTTTTCCAAACCGGAAATTATGATGTCTGATGTTACATTCCCGTGCTTTCTTAGCCATTTCTTCAACAAACTATACTTAACAAAAATTATTTTTCTATCTTTATTAAACCAGATAAACATTTTTAGAGATGATTTTATTGCATATTTTCTTTTAGTCACAATGGAAATATGCGAATATTACAGTAAGCTTAAACGATAACTAAAATATTAAAGAACTGTCGTTATGTAATTGCTTTGAAATTCCGTTCTCTGTAAACGATCAGGAGGAAGAGAAATGAATATCTTTCCATTTCAGAAAATTATAATCATTGTTCAATGTATATAAACAATATTAAATTAAATTAAATCTTCCGAGAGAGTAGAACTTAGTTAGATATTTCTAAAAGATTAAAAAGATATAAATTTTATAAATTTTATTTTGCATATAAACATCCTCTGTATTTTAATCAAAACCTTTGGAGTCACTTTTGAAAAAATTATCATTTCCAAACATTTTTAAGTAAAGATTAGTTTGGCACTAGAAGATAATTTTAAAAGTATTTGCGTCGCATTTTTGGAAAACTTTAAATGTAAATACTATTCTCGTTTTTGAGTTATGCTCTTCACAGGCAAGCAGAGGCAAACGAGGGTGTTTTTCTATATTTTTTATTCAGAAGATCCCAAAACATATATTTCCGGTGATACCTTAATATCGAATTTTTGGAGGAATGTATTACTTGCGTAAAGGGAATTAGGGTGCTTATTGTTATTCCTGAATTAAACATAATTTATAATCATATATTACAAAATGAAAATAATAAATATAATTTCATCTTACATAATATGGATGTGGCGGGGAAACTGAAAGCAAGTGTTGTGAGATCTATATATGCATACAGATTGTTATTTATATAAAAGTTTATATCCCTTCCGGCGCATCACCATAAGTATACGCCTTAAAAAGTTTCAATGATGCAGTATGTCATATCAATACGCATTTTGATGCTCAAATAACATTCAACATTAGAAGTTATTACTGGCCATAATTCACAATTCACAGCTAGCCTATATACATTTCCCTTGGACAAGAGCCTCCTTCAATTTAAACGAAACTAAATTTTACAGTTCCGGTTATCTACTTCGGAAACGATAAACCTAGTTTATTGTCCTACTGGCGATGTCCAATAGTTTTTTGTAAGTTTCCCTGTCTTAGACTATCTTGGTTTACTTGCTGAAGGGCTCATCGTCAGTTCTTCTACCCAATTTGTTCTTTATTTACCGACCTTTCTTGCAATCGTGGGATCCCAGTCATCCTGTGTGCCCATCCATTAGCGTGCTGTCTCAAAACGTGTGCTGCCAGCTCCCCTATAGATAATTTACTGTTTTCGCAGGGTCCTTTAATCGTATCCTCTTTCTTATTTATTGATTCTGCATTACTTGTACTGGCCCCTTTATGCCATGAGCTCAAGAGAGACATACGAGAACTTAAATCCTGGAAAGGGTATTGCTTAAAATGTATATCAGTCACAGAGCGGCTGTAAAACCTAATACTACAAACACCTTTATGCAACATCCACTGTGTAGGTGTTACAAGAATATCCAAATTTTCTTAGCGAATTTACCCCTCTTTCTTAAGGAATATAGATTCAGTAAGAATTAAGAGCACTTCAAACTTCTTCTTCCTTCTCTGTTACCCTCCTCGTATGGAGGACTTGTACCCGCCCCCGGATTTACAAGTGGACTCCTGCGGTCACATAACTTTCGAGAAATGAACTCTGGATCAGAAAGAGTAGCCAGGATGTGTGATCAGCTCGAAACAGTATGAAAGAGTAACAGATAATATGAAATGGTGCTGAAATGGATGAAAGAAAAGGTGATGATGGAGCAATAGGATACTGCATAATCCGGAGTAAACGTTGCTTAGTCCTTGGCAATTCTCATACATCCTGGGATAAAATACGAGTCGCTTCGGCTACTGCGCCTCCCATCTTCATAGTTCATGTACGTAAAGTCCAAGATAGGTGTGTCAATTATTAATTCACCATTTTTAAATAGATAATACTTCAATCCAAATAACTTCTTCAGAACATTTTTAAAAAATGCCTTTATAAGGGCTGGAATATTCTGAAAACTCCAATGAGTATCTACAGAATAATTAGAAGTACTTCATAATAACGTTATTATGCTTCGCCGCTGCTTCCTTATCCCTCAGGCGCTTATTCGAAGTAATTCCGCCCCAAAATACGATAACAATGTTTCACACAAACTGTTCTTTGTAATTCATTAAATATAAAAAGGAAAGGGAAAGTAAAGAAAGATGCATAATGTTAAAACGATAACTCAAAAGCAAAAGACCGTGGTTTCCGTAATATACACGATAAAATTGCAAGATGAATATTTTCAAAGAAATTCTCCCTGCAGAAAATAAAACTTACTGTCCCTTACGGGTTTAAGGGACCATTACATGATAAGCAAATAAGGCATTTGCGTTTTCTTTAAATTTCTGTAACGATGACGTGTTAGCCAAATTAGTAATTTGTCAAGCAAGCCATACTCCTTTCATTCATATCCTTGAAATCATTTAGTTCTGAATATGTTTATTTATTTAATTTGAAACTTTTATAGCAAAGTCTGCATTAAATATGTACCTGAAGCATAAAGAAAAACGAATCAAGCACTTATCAGTTTGTCTAGAATGATACATATTAATTATTTACAGAAGACTTTTAAAATATGAATAATTCTTTTAATTCATATTTACTCTAATATGAAAAGTGTAATTGATTTAGATTATTTCTAAAACATTAAAACTTGAGCATGATATCATCTAGACAAGCTACCCAAACTTTTGCCAATCATCCAAATCTACTGCTAGAAGACATTTCCTACACCCTCCTCCAGAACCGCAATATAGAAAACTAAAAAGAAAACGACACTACTGCTCCTTTAATATCACCTGTTTTGTATTCATTATAAAGTGCCCTTTGTTTTGTGATTGCTATAATATGTTTCTTAATATTTAAATATTCATATTATAAAATGTAACTGATCTAGCACTGTTATTGAAGAGCATCCTAATACAGGTTTCAAGTGATGTAACGTTGCTCCTACTCAAAACTGTAAGTACCATAATGCATTTGGATACAAAAGTTTAACGAAAATTTAAAAAGTCACCGCATTTGGACCAATTTATTAACAATAAAGTTAGGAAAATGTAAATTCCATGGAATAACAAAAAACAGCCTAAATATACTAGGCATTTAAATTTTAAAAGCCTAAAACAAATTATTATATTTAAAGAGAAAAGGAAGCTAGTTGGCATTCTACTGAACAGTAATCCACAAATAAATAAAATTTCAAACTTTTCAAACCTTTCTCCTAGAACGCCTTTTAATAAAAATTTATGACAAGTAAAATGTATACCTATAATGAATTTTATTTACATAACAATACGCAGTTTCAAAACTTCACAGAAAATAGGTAGATATAGTTTGTCATTGTTAAGTATTAATTTGTAGCATTAGCTATTTTTGATAAATTTTCTTGCACAGAATCTTTATTATTATCTTAAACTTCACAGTATCGAAACAGGTAGCTGAGGTTTTTAAAGTACAGACTCGTGCCCAGGATGTCCGCGGTTTATGTCCAGCCGTACTGTCCACAATTGAAATTGTTTTCCAGATATCTTTCAGTCATAACTGGAAAATGTGAAGGAAGTACCTTAAACTTAGATCTGAAACTTTTTCCTTTCCCAATTCATCCCATGTATAATCATTGTCCACAATTTGCAGTGCCTTATGCAGTAAATTCGGGCTTGAACGTTGCCAAAAAGTACTAACAATGGACGCACATCCACTACTTTTAAACAGTTTACGTTGTCTCAGTTTGCATACTCGTGTGTATCTGAAACAAAAGTTGACTTTAAACAAATCCTGATAAATCTCAGCATGAAATTTCAGCTGCAGAGAGAAAAGTTTTTGTATAAATAATTTGTAGTTAGGAAATGAAATAAAGGTCAATGTGACTTTTAAATATTATTCTTTTCTGCTGCACTCTCTTTTTGGAGTTAGAAATAATGCACTTCTTTTATTGGGACACAGGACCTACATTATGTTCGTTTAATGAAAAATAAAATAAAGAGAAACCTTGACTAAAGAAATGTAATTGGTAAGTAAAATTTAAATATAGTATTTCAGTCCTGTATAGCTCCTTACCCAAATGCCCTTGGTTGCAGACAGTAACAATGAAACTTTTCTCAGAAACCGTATATAAATTACGTAGCAGCGAGCTTTATGAGAAGCATATATGAAAGCTATTTCCCTTCGCTTTCGAATCTTAGCCAACCTCCAACATGCAGGCTTATAATTATTTTGAAGACTCACCGAAACATGAAAGCCTTGTAGAAATATCCCCCAGTAAAATCGTTCCAATTAGTTCAGAAAAACACACACACGCGATATAACAGGCGCACTTTTGAAAATCTTTGAAGGTGCCGATCTCATGTACCAAATGGTAAGGTGGTAGGTTTTTGATCAGCGCAGGAAGAGTATCAAACCTCTGCAAAGGCTAAAACATGACTGAGCATAGCTAATAATGAAACTTTCTTCAAGCAATTAACAAGACAATGTTTTTATGCAGTTGCACGTCATAATCTAATAGCTACTGCTATTAAAGGAGCGCCCAAATAGGTTTTTGTAATGGGTATTATTTTGTTGAACTTGTGACATTTAAGTGTCGTGTAATGCTTCATTAATATGCTTGCGGCACACCACATTCTTTACAGGGGGTCTTACTTGTCTTACTATCAGTTAAAATAACTTTGTTCTCGAGAGTATAAGAAAGATCTGTTACTGCCTAGAACGTAGGTCTCTTGTCACCTTTCTTCTGAATATGTGGTTTTATGGTATTTTTATAAATGAATGGAGAGTTTCAAAATAACGCACTTGTGTCGCAATGCACCAGGGCTGTTCAATAAAGAACTATCATTATTTTTTACGGTCATAATTTTTCGCACTAAAATTCAATCTTATTATATTCTGTTAGATTAATGTGAAACAAACACGCCGTAGTAGTTTCATTGTTGGTACTCCTGGTTGCCGCTTGTGAGAACCAGGCAAATTCAGAGATGTTCAGTATCGCCTACCGCTGCAATGGAGATAACATGCAGTTAAAGTTGATGTTAGAGGGAGATCCGGAGTTCCTTTCAAACGTAATCACTGTTGATGAAACTTGGCTACATCATTTTGATCCTGAAAGCAAACAGCAAAGCTCAGTGAGGAAATCTCCTTCATCACCAACTCCCCAAAAAGCAAAAGTGGTTGCTTCTGCTGGGAAAGTTATGGTCATCTCATTCTTTGATATTCATGGAATGGTTTATCAGCATGTTATACTTGCACACACATCAGTAACTGGACAGTGCTACAGGGATGTCCTGAAAACATTGCAAGTCTATATCAGGCACAAAAGACCACATTTCCGTGAAGCAGGCTGGATGCTGCACCATGATAATGCGCAGCCGCATATTGCCAATGTTTTTGCTGAACATTTTGCAAAAATCAACGTGAAGTGCATCCCTCACCCTCCTTATAGTCCGGATTTAGCCCCATGTGACTTATTTCTATTCCCTAACTTGAAGAAACGCCTTCGTGGGAAGCATTATCCAACATCAGAAGAAGTTCTGAAGGCTGCGGAGGCAATTTTGCAGGATCTCTCAAAAATTGTTTCCAGCATGTCTTTGAAGACTTGCAGAAACGCTGGGACAAGTGCATCGCATTCAGGGAAGACTATTTTGAGAAGAACCATCAAAATTATGAGGATGAGTAAAGGTAAGTTGTCAAAAAAAAAATTGTGATCATTCTTTATTGTACAGCCCTCGTACTAAGTACATCATTGGAGAACGAAGAAGAATTTGAAAATATGAGACTTAGCTAATTTCCCTCCCCGCCCCTTTATTTCCGAGATTTTGCTGCGCCCTTACAGGTATTATGAGCAGTACAAATATATACTTATGCTAAAATAAAATTAGTTGCGAATAGCTGTTGGAACCGTGTCAGAGAGAGGTTCCTGGTTCGATTCCGGGAAAATTCCACTCTGACCCCTGATTTCATCGGATTGGTTGATAAATGCTGGGGTGGTTCATTTTCTACCATCACTTTCTTGTCCCTCATTTCATGTTCCCATCACTTCATCATCATCATCATCATTATCATCATCATCATTATCATCAACTGGTTTAGCATGATGCAGCTGTAGGGGCGTTTTATAGAGGTTTCTTCCTGATGTCGGGATCCCGGGCAAGCTCCCCTTCAAGAAACCCCAGGGGTGTTTGAACTGGAAACGTTAGGGACCGGTCCATACTTGTGCACGTCGTCAACCGGAACTTGTCACTCTTCGCGTCTCTTCCCTTATTCATCTCCTTTCCTCAGGGGTCACGTTAGAAACACAAAGAGCTACGTGGCCTATTTGAGGGGCCTCCGGGGACCTCTTCATCATATGTACATCTACCTTTATTTAAAACCTATTGAACATTAGTTCCTGTAACAGGATCACCAACGTTAAGCTCGATGGCAAACTGGCAAAATTATTACCCAACTTGTTGATCTTAAAACAATTAATAATGAGTATTACATAGTGGCTGTTACATGAATTAAATCTCAAGTAAATATTAACAATTAATATAATGGAAATAAAAGCCCAGGTAAAACTTAAACAATAAAATTCAACTATAAAATACTTTTATATTTGATGTCTGCAATGATTCAGAAATTACGCAACGTTAAGGAATGCAATACAGTTTATGCATACACGTACGATAAAATAAGAAAAACATGCACTGAGCATATGATGTTCAACTTTCCACCATGACAGTGGATAAAAATAACACAAAAGTTGAAAAGTAAATTTGGGCTGAAATCGCCACACAGGACTAACAATTCCACATACTTCTTTCTCTCCCCATTGTTTCTTCCTTCTCTCTCTCCCTCTCTCTCTCTCTCTCTCTCTCTCTCTCTCTCTCTCTCTCTCTCTCTCTCTCTCTCTCTCTCTCTCTCTCTCTCTCTCTCTCTCTGCTCTAGTATCAGACTTTCAAAACTACACTTACATATAGAGCCTCGATTAGGCGCAGTTATTGCCAATTAACCGAAAGTGATGGATAAACCATCTTAGCTAATATAATAATAGGTTTAATAAGCAATTATCCAATAAACTCACTAAACACACGATTCGTATATTAATGATATTGTATATTTAGCAAAAATGGCAATAAAATAGAGGAAAGAGGTAACAGATATTCATTCTATAAAAGCAGTGCAGGTTGGCATTTGTTTACGTCCATTCTGTAGGCGACCACTACTGTTGTCTGACTGCATGGATACTTCGTGATTTGAAGGCAATGCACAGCTGAAGGTAATTAGAATAACCTCTTGACTAGAACTCGTTTCATCTGCATTGAATTTCTGGTTACCATGTTCGCACGAAATCATTTAACATGGTCTAATTACCCAACCGCTTATCGAGAGGGATGGCTCAGGCGGTTTCTCGTCTGTGGCTGCATTAGGGAGATTCGAGTTCGATTGGATTTTACCGGGTCGCCAGGCGAATGATGGGTAGGTTAATTACATCCGCTGAATTTTCTATCCCTCTGTTTCATCTCTCATCCCGTAGGGGAGGAGATCCGTCCACTTCAGCTGCCGAGGTGCGGGCGATACGGACCCTTAGCACTCGTGGTACCTCAGACGTTACCAGAGGAAACTCGGGTCGAACTGCCGAGCCCCTCCCGTCGGGGAGTTGTTCGGATTGGGTTGGACTCGAGGGGCCAGTGTGTTCCCGACACCCACGGGGAATTGGGTACCTCCGGCCAGGCTCCGGCCGCCCGGAGGGAGTAGAGGGTAGCCTAATAAGTCCCAGGTACTAACCTGCAGAGCTAGTAGAAGGTGTGCTAGATCACCAGGCGGTCCCACCGAGGTTTTCGGTAGTCTTCCCTGCGGGGTTGACGCGCGTAAGTGGCGTATACACTTCCACCCGTCTTGACGTTGTGCTCCGCGGGGGGGGGGGGCTTTTTACACTCAAGGTATCGCCCTATGGAAAGAGCCCCGGAGCATCCATCGCTCCCGGTTAGAAGGAGGCCCGGGTTCTTGGTCCTACGGGTCCAGGACTAACGGAAGTGGAACTTCTGCACTTAACTCTTTCATCTCTCATCTGGTGACCTCTTAGGATAGAAGTGTCGGCGGGAGTCTCGGCGCTGCGTGGCAGGATGATATGCTCCTGGTAAACGCTTCCTCCGGAAGGGTCTTCAGCCTCCGGACCTGCATTGTCGTGACGTCTTGGGTCTGTTCTGTCTGCTCTATCCTCTCCCTTCCTTCCTTGGGGCATTGGCATAATAGATCAAGTCTAATCGCATAATCCAACCCATATGGTTACCATTCTCTACCGTACAGAAGGAAGTGCATTCCATATATAAATTCGATACAAGATTCCAGTGAAAATAATCGCTTTAAGTCCCTCAATAAAAACTTATTTGCTGAAAACTGTGTGTGTGTGTGTGTGTGTGTGTGTGTGTGTGTGTGTGTGTGTGTGTGTGTGTGTGTGTGTGTGTGTGTGTGTGTGTGTGTGCGTGTGTGTGTGTCACGAATAATTTCAAGAGAATCCTCACCCTAAACTATTCTTTACATGCAAAATGTTTCCACATTTTCAATTATCATAGATACAATTGACTCTTACGACTTAAAATTACCAAAAGCTTACGCTGTTTGCATAACAAATGAAATGTGCATCTTGAATATTATGGAAGTAGCCTCGAAGACCTTTCATTCTGGATTGCTTTTGAATAACTGATAAATCGCATGAGATAGACAAATTCTTACTATACAAAAAATGTAAATCACGTCAAAGCGTGATATAGCCATTTTGAAAAATTCCTTCTTGCCAGTATTAATTTTAAAATGGTTACATTTTCTTCAAATATAAAATACTTTCTATATCACGCGAAGGAAACGACAAGAAAAACTGTTAAGCTGTTTTCTTTTTTTACCTTTTAAGTAAAATCTCCCCAGACTTATCATTTATGTAACATTTTTTTTAATTCAATGTTTCAAAAATGGTTCTAAAGGTTTTTATGACCGTATTTCAAATATATTTTTATGCTAAGAGAAATGTATGTCTCGGTAACCGGAGGTCCTCTTCATTCTTAATTGCTTTTGCATGGCTGATAAACCATGAAGTATAGAAAAATTATTACTAAATAAAAGTTTAGGTGTTGTTAAATTGCATTCACTGTTCATTTCAAATATAACTTGTAAGGGTAAACTTTAATGAAATATTCCTTGTAATTGATCTGAATTTTTCATTGCTCTTTTTCTTAGTCATGCAAAAAAAAAAAAAACCGGAATTTTGAAGCACCACATAGCGACCAGCCATTAGAATATTTAACTATCGTGTAAACCTAGTATATTCGCCGTATTCTTCTATTCGAGGTTACCTACAAGTAAATATATAAGAAAACCTTTTCTGCAAATGTTTATCCTGAATAACCTGATAGGATTTTACTGCGAGGACTATGCAAGTCGACCAGAGTGATCTTTTGTACCTATGCCCCAAGTGGAGCATCCCCTGGATGTAGGATGAGATGAGAGGAGACACAGGGTGGTCGACCCCAAGGAGTCAAGACAGTGCAGAGGACGAGGTCCCTACATTTTACCACTTGGAAACTCCCCGGCGGTCTAGGACAACCGGCATCCCTCCTACTGAGGCCTAAAACAGTCCACGAGGCTAGGCTCGGAGACCAGAGACCGCCTCCGGAGCTGAGAATACACTGGGTAGGTTGGCACAACCGGCATCCCTCCCGCCACGTTCCTAAAATAGCCCACTAGGCCGATTCGGAGACCGGAGTCCGTCTCTCCGAAGGAGGTGTGAGTTTACCCAGAGGTATACATCGCCGAGACTCCCGCGATACTTCTAGGAAGGAACCACCAGGTGAGAGATGATGTGAAATTATAATGGAGATGAAATTGAGGGACAGGAAAATAGGGGGATGTAATTAACCAACGCAGCATTCACCTAGCTGGGTAAACACCTGGGAAAAACCCCTAAACACCCATGGGTCCAGTAGATCTGCCACGGTAATCGAACCCGGACTTCGCGAATGCGGGCCACAGACGAAACCGCCTGGGCCATCCCGCTCGGTTGAGCAACGTAAAGTAGATTGAGAAATAAACATTTGTAACAGCAATAGTCCTTTGCGGAAAGTGCAAAGGCTGATCTGTTTGTGCATAACTAGTGCACATATCCTACTGCCGCCATGGAGGCACTTATAAACTTATAGCCTCTCCTTATTGAGGTTGAAAGAATAGCCTTAAGTAGTGCCTTCCAGCTGCAAAGAAGTGTGATATTTAAAGCTGGTGAGGTATTAGATCACATGGAAACTCTCGGGGAAATCAAGGAGGAAAATATCATAGCGTTAGGGAACTGGATGTTACCCCAACCCAATTTGAATCTTTCCTTCACCGTTAAGATTCCTGAACAGTTGACCTGAAGAGAGCCCATATATGAGAAGTCATCCGTATGGTATATGGCTGGCACAAAAATGGACGGGAAAACTGATATTGGGGTTCATGGGCTATATTTCAACCTTTCTAAAGCCCTGGTACCAGCCCCTCCTTCCAAGTAGAAGTTAATGTCATAGAAATCAGTGCCCATGAGAATGTCAGAAGAGGCATTCATGGTGCTAAGATATATATATAATCAGACAGTCATGCTGTATTAAAGGCTCTTAGTGCTTGCACCATTGAATCAAAGCTTTAAATAACTTTGTGGGGATTTTAAATCACCAACACAACAGGGTTACTCTTGTGTGGGTGCCAGGACATGGAGGGATCGAAGGCAATGATATTGCTGATCGCCTTGCCAAAGAAGGTGAGAATACCCCTTTTATTGACCCACAACCTTTCTATGGTGTACCAGCTGGTTATATCAGAGATGAGATAAAGGCCTGGGAAATCAAGAAAGTCAATTTCTGTTAGAGAAAATCTCCAAAGCAGAAAGGAGTTCATTGAAAGCTCTGCAAAGAGATCCTCGCTCTCAACAAACAGAAGTTTTGAGGCTTATAAATGGCCTTCTAACTGGACATTGCCCTCTAAGGAATCATCTTTATAAGATGGGTAAGGTTGGGTCGAATATTTTCAGATCCTGTAAAGAAGAAAAAGAAATGACAAGACACATCCTTTGTGAGTGTGAAGCTATTGCCTGGAAAAGATTAAGGCATCTGGAGTCAGGTTTTTCACCTCCAGGACAGATTGCCTTACTAGCAACCCAAAAGCTTATAGGCTTTTTAATAGCCTTAATATAAGCTGGGACTTAAGAGTAGGGTAATGTACAATAGATCTATTAAGTCGCAATGCTGAGAAGTCCCAAGGCTTTCAATGCCCTTTATTAGTCATCATCATCATCAAACATTTGTAAACATGATTTATTGAATAATGGGTAGATAAAATCATGTGAATATAACATGGGATTTTACATAAGTGTTTCAAAAGTTTTAAATGTTTTATTTTCCAGTTTCCCATTAAACACAATACGGCGCGTTGTTTAGCGCTGGGAAGTGATTTAATCAACTAGTTTCACAACAAGAAATTTACTGACTTAACTTCACATTGTAAAGTTAGCAGTCTTTTAGTTTAGTGTAAAGGCAGGCACTTTTAATTCTTGAGAATTACAATTAAGGTATTTCTCAATATTACAATACTAGCTTCCATGCCATTTCCCTGCTATAGTGGTTATGTCAGTCGTTCGTCTCATGTGAACGGTTGGTATTTGCGACCACGGCATTCCGTTTATTAATTTACTTCGTTATTAATCTCTAAATGTTAGTCGTAAAATTATGCGTTTGTAATTTATTATATATACATTTTAATTTAATAAAAAACATATTTAATTGGACAGAAAAACTCTATGCATGATTGTACTGTAGTCTGTCACTAGCGTTAGCCATAGTCTAGTATTTAAAAGAGTGGATGATAATTTATGGTGAATTTAGACATATGACAAAGTACTCATAAACAATTAAACAAATGTCCAATGTTAAGGAACACTAATCCAATAGTTAAGTATTTCTTAGTAAATATTTTCTGCGAGTCACGGGTCGAGGTTTCTCGTCCTATTTAACACGTTTATCCTTGGGGTTACGAAATCTCCTTTTCATTTCAATAATGCATCTGACGTTTTAAACACATGCCTCTCAATCAATCATTGGTAGATGGGGAAGGTCGCCCGAGTAAAAAATGGCCTTCATAGCTACAGCTGCGTAATAAATAGCATTTATTGTCACACCTCAGAAGCTCAGTGTGTATTGTCACACTTGGATACCTTGTTTCCAAAAATGTTACGCAAATTAAATATTTGCCATAATACTTAACGTGTTTTGTGCTTGTAATAGAATAAATTAGCTTCAGAAGCGAAAGGATATGTATTTATAGTTGTATGTCAAATATAAATTGTATTAATCTATGGATGTTCTTTAACTATAGTTCTCAGATCCCATTCTATATTGGACGTGTAAGGTCATTTATTTTGCTCGGAAACCTCTTTAACAGTTTAAGATTCCTTTACATGCCCCAAATCTACGATACGAGGTCTTCGGCTTCACTTCCTTTCTGAAAGAAAACGTGCTAACGATTTTTACGCCTGAAAATTCTCTATTTTACTACGTGGCCAGATGGCGACGGATCTGTTAGACATGCCTCGTTCACGTTGCATTGCCGACAGTCTTATAGATCTCATCCCTGTTTAAGTCGCGCAATGGATCTTGAACAGTGACCTTCACTCGTAGAACAGTCAGCGAGCCCAGGTCTAACCCTCTTTCTCTTCTGTCTCCTTACTCCTGTATTCAGCGAGCTTATCGTTCTTCTTACTTGATACAATATGCCGTGTGAATCGTCTACCCCCCCCCCCCCCTGAGTACCCCTCGACAAAGCTTTGAGGCGTATTGACCTTCAGAGACCAGCGCTGCGATCGTTATCTCATCTGTTGATAAGAAGAGTGAAATATCAGTAGGTTGGCGTACAGTAAGGCACGAATTATAAATGGAGCATTTGAGAGTTGCGTGTCTGATATATGCATAATAATAAAAATAATCTAAATGATTATAAATGAATTAAATATATACCACGTAATTATTTATTGTAGTATTCTTCAAATAATGAAAATGGGGCTAATCAGCCCTATCTTCTGCAATTTTCATAACGGAATAAAGAGAGAAAACCAACTAAATTAGTTACTACATATCTGTTGTTAAATGAATATTGCAACTAAAGGAAGTGCACGGTAATATAACCAATGTTCTAGTGTGATCAATCTATACAACGGGAATAATTTCTAAAAAGATGATTTACTCAAATGGCAAAGGCATGACGCTAAACATGTCATCAGTAATGTTCTGTCACTGAGGTATGTCTCACTGTCATTGTCGCTATTATCGTACACAAATCATCAACCCCCAGCTTCTTCTTTCAGTATTTCATTCCTTTTCCCAATAATTATCAATTATTTTAAATTTCTGGTTTAAAAAACATATGTTATTAAGGGAAAGCTTTTCGTATGAAATACGAATCGTAATACGAATCGTAATTTCTGTAATTATAGGTAGTATATGGTGGTGTATGTGGAAACCCTGCAACTGTTAGGCAGATCATACCTCAAGACCTAACCTCTAAGTCCTATAGCTATTAACCTCCAAGACCAACAGCCTCAACTGTGGAAACCCTGCAACTGTTAGGCAGATCATACTTCAAGACCTAACCTCTAAGTCCTATAGCTATTAACCTCCAAGACCAACAGCCTCAACTGTGGAAACCCTGCAACTGTTAGGCAGATCATACTTCAAGACCTAACCTCTAAGTCCTATAGCTATTAACCTCCAAGACCAACAGCCTCAACTGTGGAAACCCTGCAACTGTTAGGCAGATCATACTTTAAGACCTAACCTCTAAGTCCTATAGCTATTAACCTCCAAGACCAACAGCCTCAACTGTGGAAACCCTACAACTTTTAGGCAGATCATACCTCAAGACCTAACCTCTAAGTCCTATAGCTATTTACCTCCAAGACCAACAGCCTCAACTGTGGAAACCCTACAACTTTTAGGCAGATCATACCTAAAGACCTAACCTCTAAGTCCTATAGCTATTAACCTCCAAGACCAACAGCCTCAACTGTGGAAACCCTGCAACTGTTAGGCAGATCATACCTCAAGACCTAACCTCTAAGTCCTATAGCTATTAACCTCCAAGACCAACAGCCTCAACTGTGGAAACCCTGCAACTGTTAGGCAGATCATACCTCAAGACCTAACCTCTAAGTCCTATAGCTATTTACCTCCAAGACCAACAGCCTCAACTGTGGAAACCCTACAACTTTTAGGCAGATCATACCTCAAGACCTAACCTCTAAGTCCTATAGCTATTAACCTCCAAGACCAACAGCCTCAACTGTGGAAACCCTGCAACTTTTAGGCAGATCATACCTCAAGACCTAACCTCTAAGTCCTATAGCTATTTACCTCCCAGACCAACAGCCTCAACTGTGAAAACCCTACAACTTTTAGGCAGATCATACCTCAAGACCTGACCTCCAAGTCCTATAGCTATTAACCTCCCAGACCAACAGTCTTTACCTAAGAAATCCTGCAACTCTTAACCCTAGAGCCTCAGATCATAGCTCAAGACAAGCCCTTATCATACCTCAAGACACAGCATTATAACTTACAGCAAATTAAGAGGATTGCCTAAACACTGTCTACATCCGGTAAATATACAGATTGTGCATGATCAGTCCGTAAAAGTAGGCGATTGGCGTAATATGATGATGATTTGTATATAAGGGTGTTCAACTGCTCGGCCATTAGCGCCCTTACAAAAATTAAATCATGGCAATAGCCAGAGATAAATTACTCAAAATTAAAAAGAAAAAATCAAAACAAAATTACAATAAAATAAATAAGTCCAAACGAGGAAACCCCCAATAAAAAGCTATAATTAGCAATAAAATACCAAAAGGCATAAAAATCGTTTTCAATATTAACTTGCATTAACAATACAAACCAGCTGCCCAGTGGTGGTCGAATCTATTTGTTCCTTTTCTTAGGGGCTGGGCTAGCATTTTCAGTAGGTTTATCCTGCCTTTTACTCATTGTCGTTTTGGCAGTGAGGACAGGATCTTCCCGCTCTACATTCGCAATGGAGGAGGACCGCTTTCCTACTGGTAACTTCGATTCGAGTCTCTCGAAACGATCGGAAACTGCGATTGGCGAAGATGAAAACCGCCGATCTGAGTCCTCTCCGGATGATTCCTCGGATGTTTTTGGAGGAGATGGTCGTGGACTTTTACGCTCATTTTGCTTGATACTAGCCTTCTTATTCTCCCTAAGGAAGTCAGCTCTTTCATATGAGGTCTTGAACTTTCTGGGCTATGCATTATATATTACTGGTTCACATATTCTTGAGGTAGATGCTTTCTGCGGTGACTGGGCTGGAACGCTCTTCATAGGACTGGACTTGGTAGGTGTGCTCACTATTGTTCACACCTTTGATGAAAATAGCACCAAAGCAAAACTGTACGGTTTAATTCTAACAAGCCAACTGAGAAGAACTTTGTGATTGACCAAATACTGTCAGAATATGACTATGCTTCCTCCGTACCATCCGGATCTGAATCCTATGGAATATGGACAGATGCCAAACAATGGGTTGCTTATAGAAGTGAAATCTTTATAACAAAAGAATTTGAAATGTGCCGCCAATGATAAAAGTAAATTGGAAAATGGAATGGAGTGAATGAAGTAAAACAGAAGTACTGGGAAAAGAGTGCACTAAAAGAAGAAAAAATTGAAAGAATTATAATTGAAGACAATGGGAGAGAAAGCAGTGACGAAGATGGCCGTAATAATGACTCCACAAAAGAAGAAGAAGAACAACAACAACAATGAGAACAAGAAGATATGTCACTCGTATAAGAATTAAAATATGATTAAAGGCAAAATTGTTTAACTCCATGCTGAGTTATTATATGTAATGGGACTAGTTTCTGGAACAATTGTATTTAATTTGTTGGAGACTGTATGACTTCCCTGAATACTTAGCGATGAGTGAAATAGATACTTCAGAGGGTAAAGTCATTGCAGTGAGATACCATTGCAGGCCAGGGAAAACAGGTAAGACTCGCATCGAAGATTTCATTTAAATACTTCAGTGTTCAAGAACCATTGCACGACCTATATCATATTCTTACTTTGTCACGTAGAGACCTTGTGCTAAACTAAACAACCGTATCTCTTGTTTCTGTAACAGGTAGCTGGCAGCTTCCTCACATGTCCATAGAGACCCTGGTGCTGAGCAACTGTATCCCTGCTTCTAAAGGACTGGGCAGTTAACATACCGTCCATTGTACCTGCTTTCATATCTGTGAATAAATGACATTGTTATTAATATATTTTTTCATTTTTACTTATTTCAGACTTAAGGTAAAATATTATGCGTTTTAAATAATCAATCCTGTATTTACCTTGGCTACTGAGGGAAATTTGCGGATTTTAAGTCCCGGATATAGGACCGGTGCCCACTAAGATCCTGAGGAAATAGAGCTACGCTAGGTAGCGAACCCTGGTCTAGAAAACCAACTCTCCGGCTTGGGGTATCCAAATGCTGACCACATCTCCTCCCCGTATCGGCTGGATGATCGCACACCTCTACTTTGAATATGGGGCGCAAGGCCGGCTTTCAGGTTGGCAGATTTTGGGCCACTAGCGGGCTGTTACGCCATGAGTTACGTTACTGAGGGAAATTACGAAGAAAACCCCAGTCGCTCCACGAAACTTGAACCCGTACCTACCGAATGAGCTCCACAGACGTTACCGCCAAAGCCATCCCGCTTTGCGAGTAGAACATAGCACTCTCTAATCATACACATTTAAAATATTGCGTATGATGATAGTAAAACCTCCTTACATACTTAGGTCATTCAATAATTAGTGGCAACATTTGAATTAATAACAAATAAAACATTCTTGGAGCAGTCACACAATTGTAGTGCTTAGAAGTAATTTCCAACATGAAGAACTTGCCTCCAGACATCAAGGAGCCAACGGATGCCATCCAAGGTGTCTTGTTGTCTTAACATTCCAACAGACTCCTCTACTGCTGTTATAATTGCCTGTCTGGCTCTAAAGCGAACTCCTGTATGTGGTAATTTCACTTTAGCAAAAAGGTCGAAATCACATGGGCTCATATCTGGGCAGTATGGAGGATACTCCAGAATTTCCCAGTTCCATCTGCGAAGTAAATTAACAGCAGAGAGAGCAAGCACCACCATGTAACACAATCGGATGAGAATTCAGGAGATTTGGACGCTTACGATGCACAGCTGGTTGCAAATGGTGTTCCATAAAGTGACGTAATATGCACCGTTCACACGATTTCCTTGAGGAACTGAATGAGTGATAAGAACACCGTCAAAATCATAAGCAACCATAAATATGACTTTAAGTGGATCCTGTTCTTGCCGATACTTTTTTGGCCGTGGTGAATCAATGTGCTGCCACTCATTTGATTGACTCTTTAATTTTGGTTATTTGCTACCTCTTTGTTTAGAAAGTTTTAAAATATGAATTTGAAAATAAAGAATAGCTAAATTATAGGTAATATTTAGTATAAATTTTTGCGATCTGATCAGCTTTCTCGTTTCCAATAAGTTCACCTAGGCCCTTAAACTAAAATAGAAAAAAATATATATGTGTGATATTTTCAATAATGCTTTTTCTTATTGTATTTGCCAGAGGATAATATATTTATCTTGGACGGCTTTAGGAAACAGTCTGTATGTAAACTGCATAAATCAAAAAGGAAAAATCGGTCAAATATTAAACTTGGTATTCAAGTCCAGCGTCCTTCAAGAATTTAACACGAACATTTTCAAGAAAATCCCTCCATTTAAAGCTACTATTTACATAAGCATATTCTTATTTCTAGTTTTCAAACATGGCTCTAACAATTTTGATTGAAACATCATGTTTAAGATATTTTAGTTGCAAATAATAAAGCGTTACATCTTGCATTTTCGGGAGAAGCTTGTAAAGCCCCCCACCTTTTTTTTTTTTTTTTTTTTTTTTTTTTTTTTTTTTTGCTAAATTGATTTGTATGATTGGTTAACTAAAGGTCATAGGCAAAATTTGTAGCGTTAATTTAGAGATATTGTTTGTCATTGGCGAGAATTTTCGAATACTTTTTATCAAATTGTACGTCGCTATTCGATTTTCTTCCTGCGACGATGCAAGAAAGAATGGAATGCACTAAATGCGATGCACTTGTCCCAGCGTTTCTGCCAGTCTTCAAAGACATGCTGGAAACCATTTTTTGAGATATCCTTCAAAATCGCCTCAGCAGCCTTCACCACTGCTTCTGATGATGGATAATGCCTCCCACGAAGGCGTTTCTTCAACTTAGGGAATAGAAAAAAGTCACATGGGGCTAAATCCGGACTATAAGGTGGGTGACGGATGCACTTCACGTTGATTTTTGCCAGATATTCAGCAACAACATTGGCAAATTGCGGCCGCGCATTATCGTGGTGCCGCATCCAGCCTGCTTCACGGAAATGTGGTCTTTTGTGCCTGATATGGACTTGCAATGTTTTCAAAACATCCCTGTAGTATTGTCAAGTTACTGATGTGTGTGCAGGTAAAACATGCTGATAAACCATTCCATCAATATCAAAGAATGAGATGACCATAACTTTCCCAGCAGAAGCAACCACTTTTTCTTTTTGGGGGGTTGGTGATGAAGGAGATTTCCACGCTGAGCTTTGCTGTTTGCTCTCAGGATCAAAATGATGTAGCCAAGTTTCATCAGCAGTGATTACGTTTGAAAGGAACTCCGGATCTTCCTCTAACATCAAATTTAACTGCTTGTAGACCTGCACGCGAATGTCCTTTTTTTCGGGAATCAACAGTCTTGGAAACCATCGCGCACAAACACGTCTCATGTGTAATGTTTCGGTCACCAACGTGTGGGTGGCACCCAATGAAATGTTCAGTATTTCAGAAAGTGATCTTAAGGTAATTCGTCGATCCCCTCTCACAATGGCAGTAGCAGTGTTGATATTTTCTTCCGTAAGAGCAGTAACTGGAGCACCGGGTCCACCTTCCTTTGAAATTGATTGTCTTCCCTCCTTCAACATTTTAAACCACCTTCGAGCTGTGCTGTAGGGAACAACTGACTCTCCATAGGCCTCCTGTAACATTGTATAGGCCTTAACTGAAGATTTGTTGAGACGAAATCAGAATTTCAAAGCCGCATTTTGTTATTTGCGTGTTACCTTCATTGCAGCGGTAGGCGATACTGAACATGTTTGAACTTGCCTGGTTCTCACAGGCGGGAACCAGGAGTACCAATAATGAAACTACTACGGCAGGTTTGCTTCACATTAAGCTGACGGAATGTAATAAGATTGAATTTAGTGCGAAAAATTAGGGTCGTAAAAAGTTAGGATAATTCTTTATTGAACATACTTCGTAGGTACAGCAAAATGTATAGATGTGCAATAATCATTTATCTCGGTAAGAATTATTAAATAGAATAAAGCTTTACAAGAATAAATTGTGAAAGGGTGATAAAGACAGTCATGTAATGCAAGCCTCATTTTTTGTTTGCTCAAGAAATAGTCTCATGTTGTTAATGAAACAACACACACACACACACACACACACACACACACACACACACACACACACACACACACACACACACACACACACACACACACGCGCGCGCGCGCGCGCGCGCACACACATGACATACCAGAGCTAAAATAGTTCTATAATGAGCAGAAAACATGATTACATTTTCTGCTAATTCCTTGCTAGTTTCAGTAGTGAATAATCAGAGCTTTAGCCATTGCTTTGCAATGCAATTACTTTGGAAAGTTATATATAGTCATGTAAAAACAACGGAATGAAGTAGCTACGTGCTTATGATATGATTAATCAGGACCTATACCCACTTCTCTCCAAGAAGCCCTTATCTATAATTATTTCTAGAAACATAATAGAATCGGCAGTGATTCTGAAGTCATGTTACCATCATGATGCAAGGAACTTTCTACAAGGTTATTTAAAAGTTCCACATCATCCAAATAAGTTTTGAAGCGTATGCACAGAAATAGTCATGCTGTACAGGGAACTCAAACATTACCATTCTATATTAGGCGTGAAAGACTGCTTAATTTTGCTCAGAGGCCTCTTTATCAGGCTTATTATTTATGTACCGTAAATATACGACACGGGACCAACGGCTTTATTTCTCTTCCGAAGGAAGTCATACTAAGGATTTTTAATCGATAAAATCTATCGCCCTCCACCGTGTTTGAACCTGCGACCTCGGGAACGAGAGGCTGTATGTTTTTGTACCTCTAGACCATGGAGGATGACAGTACCCACATAGATGATCATTTCCGATTCATTATTATTAAAGAAAAGAAAAACAAAGATTTAGGATTAATGGAGCAAAATGATTCTTTCCTTTCTCCTTCCTTCTTTACCTCTTTATTTCTTTTTCTTGACTATTTTTTTGAATGGTCATTTGTTAAAAGGGCAGATGTATATCAGAATGAATTTTCGGGCAGGTAAAAAAAATATTTATTGCTTCAGTTTGTGAGTTTTCTCCGAATTTCGCATTCAAGAATCTAGTATTACCACTCACTGAGCCCGCCTCGGTAGCGTGTCTGCCACACGTTCAAGAGGTCCCGAGTTTGAACCTCGGCCAGGGCGAGCTACCTATATAACGTTTCTCCGAGGTTTAAAGACGAATGTCGGGTAACTCTAAGCTCTGTGGACCCTGGGCTCGTTTGAGCATCATTTCACCCATTCCATTCACCGTCCGATGTGACTTAACGTTGGAGAACGTAAATTAAAAAAAAAAAAAGCTCTTACTGAGGATGGTTGAATGAAATCTCCTTTATTGAGAAACATTGTAATTTTATGAAATTAAAAAAAACTCCGGACTTGTGTCCATTTAACAAATTTTGAAAAACAACATACGTATACATTTAAAAAGTGTATTTTATTTGCTTTTAATGCTTTTACATAAATCACTCTTTTCCTCTATGCTTGTAAAGGAAATTAAGCAGAAAAACATTGTACTAACTTTCCATTAATGCTCTAACTCTGCATTTTCCTCCATCAAAGTGTCCTTTAGAAAGCCCGTATAAAATTCATTGCATCTATCTTCCACAAAGATTTGATTTCGTGAAGCATGATTTTGTGAAGGTCCTCGATCTTTTCTTTCTTAATGCCACTTTACCAAAAGGATAGCATACTTTATAAGATATTTCAACGTGCTGACCTAGACCAACATGAAAGGTATATTTGACCAGATCATTGATGAACGTCAATCCCACAATACCGCCAGGGTTGTTGGAATCATAAATGAAGTGATGTAGTGAACTTATATCAAAAGAATTCTCTCACTCCTCTGAATGATGTTTCTAAAGAGACAGCTGTCCTGCAGAATTTGAACACCAGTGTTTAATATTCAAATGTTTTTCTGAGCTACTTCTTTTACTGTGAATATTTTGTGGTGCTACTTTGTATTATTAATTCAGTGACCTGGTGCACAGTATAAATTCTGTCTATTTTCCATAACCTTATTTTCAATGCGCTGAAGTCACAGTCGCAGAAAGCTATAAAACTATGTCCCTTCAGCTTTAAGTTCCTCAGTCGTTAAGTTCCCAATTCTCTTTGCAGTCACAGCA
Organism: Mantis religiosa; assembly: GCA_030765055.1. Lineage (NCBI taxonomy): Eukaryota > Metazoa > Arthropoda > Insecta > Mantodea > Mantidae > Mantis > Mantis religiosa. Next base: position 90,467,802 of record CM060951.1, read on the forward strand.
TAGAGTGAAAGGAGTGACTTAAAACATACCTCAATCTGTTCAGTACCCAGTAATGCATTACTTATGTATATGTGTTAATTCTATCCAGCGTACCTGTCCACACCTTCCATATCAATTAAGCCCTGTAGAAAAATGTCTTGTTCATCCTTTGTCTTAAGAGAGTGCAGCTGGTTAAATAATTCCAAGTAGTTATCGTTTTCTATATTTTGCGTGCACTTCATTCTGCATCTATAATGATAATTTCACAGATTTAGTAATTTTGTTTCTGTTTACACAATTGTATAATCATAAACTTACTTTCAGTGCAGAGTTATAATTACATTTGAAACTATGTTACTTTAAATCTACTTTCAGGAATGATAAGAATTAATTTAAAGGGCAAATTTTAAATAATATGAAATTACCTGCATACCCCACCAATTATTTTAGCATCTACATTCTTTTCAGGGTAGTTCTTATAAGACGCTCCCCTCGGCCTTGATTGATTTATATTTCTCTTGTAGCTTTGGGCTTTGCTTTTCTTTTTTCACCAAGAACACACACATTTTCTTCTGAGGAAACCATAATGCTAATGTGCTTTTAAATAGTAAAATGTATACATAACAATGCAGCGTTTATCAGGTAGTGTTGAACTATGCACTAATAGGCACCAAAATTGTCAACTCAATAATAAAAGGCAGATGTTCAGGCAGATGTCCAGGACATTTTCCGTTTTAACAAAATACGAGGGAAACAATAGCATTTTAAGCTTATTTGCAATTAAAATATTGCTGACCTTTTAATATAGAATGATGCGCCTACCTTTAAGATTTCATAATCTGTGAAAAAGTGAAAATCATAAATAATGTGACACCTGCCTTTTAACAAATTGTCTATCCTTTTGTCTTCTGTAATATTGACTGTTTTTTGCTTATATTAATGTAAAGAAAATCTTACACTCCAAACTACCCTTTACAAGGAACAGTTTGAACAACTACTGCAATAGCAAAATAAAACGAGTGTGTGCATGCCACCAACTATTGAACATTCATGAGAGAACCCGAGGGAAACTGTGCATCTACTAATGCCGCGGTCTCCTCTAGCCCACATTCTCCAATGAAATGCGACATAAATTTGGGTACATTCGCCGATGCAAAGGTTCACCTCTGGAGGAACGGATGAATTGAAGCAACCGTAGGCAGAAGTGTGGGCTGCAGGACAACCTTAGCGGTAGGATCGTTCAGAGTTATTTTGAGCGCCTTATGCGATTTTTTCAACTAAAACTGATTTGAAACAAAGCGCTGATGTCATCACATAATAACTAAGCCTTTAAGGCAACTGTTTTTTATGCGGATACAGTTTTAGACCTCTCTATGTTCAAGTAGAACAGAAGACACTACATCAACTTAAAACTAATTTGGAGAAAACTCTTAAGATGTATTAACAAGCAAAAGTAATTATTTCGAATATGCTCAATATTTTGCATTTTATAAACTTTATAAATGTTAAAATATTAGGTGCACATTATTATTGAATTACTTATAATTTGGTACAAAAGATGCTGTTCTTTTGTAGTCTCTAAAATGATAATGGAAATATAATATAAATGAAGACATACATTATTTAATTCTTAAGTAATTTATGTTTTTGCCCTATTTCCATTTTAATGTCTGTTTTCAAGACTTTGCGAATATGTCCATAAAATTTCCAGGTATTATTAAATAAAATCTGTTCTACCGAATCCATGACGATTAATTTTAAAATTAAACCATCTACAAGCATTGAAACATTTATGAAATTATAACCTCATACATCTAAAACATTAAATATTGCTGGAATACTTAGATATTTAGATAAAAGCTACAAATCAAAGTTTTAGTAATGAGTGCGTCGAGAAATAGCAGCTCTAGAATAGAATAGAATATTTATTCCCACCCAATATACCATTCCTACCAGTTTGCCTTCAATTTCGCTCTCAGTACATCCAACACCTGGTTTTCCGTGTATTGATGACCCTCTGCTCTCTTATATCCCTTGTTCCCGTTTTTCCAACCTTACTTATTGATTATTATTCTTAATCATTCTTAATGTGACCTTGTGGGTTCGTAGATAAAAGTCAAATTTGCAGAAATTCAAAATGTTCTGTATTTCCATAGAAACACTCTCACAGTAGCAGTATTAGATCACGTACACAATCACAATCTACCGAGGTCAATGACCACAACAACAGCTTTCTGATTACACCTGTTTACAACATCAGCTCTCGTTACAACACTTTACAACTGGTTACTCTTGTTTTCGACTGGCACTTGGCGAGTCGTCACTTCCTTAAATGCCTCATTGATAATTCGAGACTGTTCTATTGTACGCAAGTTTGCCCAACCACAGAAGCGCCCTTGTCAGATCCCTGGGAGATTATGACGCCACTAGACGTCGCTCTAGACAGCACCGGTTACCCCGCATGGCTTGCGGGCATCCGAGATAACCTAGGAGCTAATCCGAACAGCAGCTAAAGCTGAGCTCCACATAATCCTTCCAAGCTGCTTGGCATCAAATTATTTCCCCAACGTTACACAAATAAAAACACCAGGGTGCAAGGTGTTGCATCCTGTCCTTCAACCCCCAGGTACGTACTTGTAACCTCATAAATAACACAATTCTAAAAACCTACATTTCACCCTACAACATCCCGAAATCTACCTTACCTGTGGTAAAACCCATAACGGGTGGGCACGCAGCAAAAACCTTCTGGCTGTATACAGCCAGTCAGCACCACATGGCATGACATGACATGGAGACTGTTCTGTAACAATCACTAGATATTTCTGGAATAAACAAGACATCGAACGTTCTGTCACTAGACGAAACCCGAACCTTCCAGAAGAGTAACATAATCTGTGCTGGCAAGTGGTTTATCTCCGCTATCTTTATTTGCCGTCACTTTGTGTACACAAGCCGCGCTATCGTAGATAATGGGTTCGCGACATTAACCATTTCTCTCTGTCTTTCCCCAAGTAGTCACCGATATTTCTTAAATTATTTTCTCTTTTTACGGATAATATTTTCCTGATTAGTAATACCCCTCCTACTCCATAAAATTATTCCATTTTGGCTTCCAAATTTGTTCTCTTCGTGCCTTTGTTTACAATATAATCTTCTCCACAACACATTGGGCATTTCCCTGTATCCTTATCATATCTAGTACCCTTCAAATTTCTGATTCCTGTCCTCACCCAAGCGAATCCTTCTCGCCCTAGCTTATCACACACATCTATGTACTTTTCGCTCCTCCATATTGTTTTTATTTCCCTACATATCCTCAACGAGCCTTTCTCCCTTATACAAATAAAATTAGCTTGACTATCAATATATCTTCTAATCTTAATTCTACTTCCTTTCAAAAGCCTCTACAACAATACTCCCCATCCCTCCAAATATGCCCCATACCTATCCTTTCCATTAATACCCTTTGTGTATCCAAGATCCCTCCCATTTGCTTCTCATTTGCATAAGGAAACATTCCTTCATAGTATTGCTTTCCTCCAAATTGGCTACTCTATATAAATATTTCATTGTCCTTAAGATAATTTTGACCCTGGTTGAATGTCTTCCCAAATTTAGTTGTGCTGCTCCATTATGTGATGTTAACTATGGACCTAGAATATATTTAAAGAAGGATCTGTTAATAATGTCCACCCCTGCCCATGCTTCATCTACTCTCTATATTTCTACCCCATGTAGCATAATGGTAGTAGAGATTCTTTCAAGCCATTTGGCAAATGCAGCCCTAAAATAGTATAACATTTTGCCTGAAAGTACTAATTGTTATGACTCTCTTCATATAAACTGTCATTAATTTTACGCCTACTCACAAATAGAAACGGACTAAACTACATATGCAAGATATTCCACCATTAACGATGAGTGATACTGCTTAAAAGTCATCTTATCTTTGTGTTGTAGTTTTCCACACCTATAAATATATTTCTAAATAATATAAAGTGAACCTAGCTTCATGTCTCCTCACAAGGAAGTTCCGAGTTCTAATCTCCACTGGGGTGAATTACGTGGACAAAGCTTTCTCCAGGGATTCCCCTAATATGAACACCAATCTGAATGTCAGAATACCTCGGCCTCATCATTTCACGCATTTTATTCATCCACCGTTCGAAACTATCTACCATTTAAAGATCGTTAAAAACAGATTATCATTTACACATTTTGTTGACTATCGCTTTTTTTAGATATAAAATGAATATAGTAGCCCACTTCTGTGAAAGGGGGTGGCATGTCTGTATCACATTCAGAAGACCCCGACTTCCAAACTTGGTTTGAGTAAGTTATCTGGATAAACCTTTTTTTCCCGAGATTTTTCCCGGAATTATCTTGAAAGATAAATGTCCGGTAAACTACAAGCCCCTGCCACATAGCTATCATTTAAGCTTGTATCATTCATTTCATTCATAGTGCGATATGGTGTAATAAGTTGAAGGATAGAAAATGAGTAGTTGTCAAACATTTTTATGATTACTCACTTACATCTGAGTGAGTAATCATAAAAATGTTTGACAACTACTCATTTTCTATACAAGAAATATCTCACTTTTAATAACTTGACTATGTCTTCTTTAAAAAAATATATAAGCTAGATGGCTTACAAGTAATTCTGTTACCATACTTATTACAACTATTAGAACATGGAGACTACTAATTTTAACTCTCAACATCATTTCTATAAAAGAAAGTTGAAATTTTAAAAAAAAAAAAAAAAAAAAAAAAAAAAAACCATCTGAGTGAGTAATCATAAAAATGTTTGACAACTACTCATTTTCTATACAAGAAATATCTCACTTTTAATAACTTGACTATGTCTTCTTTAAAAAAAAAAAAAAAAAAAGTTGAAGGATGTTAAACCTTAGAAAATGTAAACAGTAAACAAACGCGACACTCAACTCTTTAAAGCCGGTCGAGATATGATTTTGATACGCTATTTATTAGTGTGAATAGGAAAAAGAAAAGTATAACGATGTGGACTTGATAAACAGTATACCTATTTCACTTGAGAATTCAGATAATAACAAATAATATATCTGAAATAGTCAACAACACACAATATGGTATTTGACATATAATACGTGCTTTGACAGCTCTACATTTTTGTGTAGCAACATTTTGCGGTTACTGATTATACAAAAGTGATTCATAATGGAAATAACTTCTCAGGTACCATTCCCAGAAAAGTATATGTTATTTGTCATGAAAATAGCTCAAACATATTTTGAACTATTTCTGACAAAATAAAAGAAAGAAGAATGTTCCCTGAAAATTTAATTTTAAGTGAGCGGTGGGAGGGTTTTCAAAATTTCAGTCGCATTCTTGGAAGATGCTAATCTTGAATACCAAGTTTCATATTTAACCGGTTTTTCGTTTGAATTATGCTCTATCTCTCTCCTCTCCCCCACTCTCTCAAACTTCTTTTTTTCTCTCTCTCTAAAAATACACTTTTGGGTTCAGGGAATCTCAAAATGTGTATAAATGTCAGCAGTTATACCACCCGAAAAGAGAGCTTGTGACAGTGTAGTTAATTATATCAATATTGAATATTTTTCTTACAAAGTGATAGCGTGATTACTGTAAAAAGAAACGTCTTTCAAATGTTTAACAGTGCATTGGTTGATGCAACAACAAAGATAAGAGTTACAATTCAGGTGACAGCATTGCTGTTTACGTGCACAGATGCAGTTGTTACGTTAACCAATGGCGTATTACGGGGCTATGTTATGGACAACTACAGCCAGAAATCATGTTGAATTTCGCGGGCCTTTTATGAAATGCCCGACTGATCATCATGGCAATCGCAGGTTAAGCAACATTGCAGTATCACATGACGGTCAGCTATGTGTGGCATGAAGTTGAGTCATGGGTAGAGATGTAAATAGTTAAGAAAAATTGTACAGTGTTTTAGAAAGTTAACACAAAATGGATGATTTAAACGAACCAGGAGAAGTAAGTAACGGAAATAGATAATAAGAGATAATGATGACGTGGTGTTTTAATTTAACGGTGTATTTGTATATCATTGCGAATGGAATTGTGTCAGTAAACATTTGCAATATGCATTTATTTTCAGGAATTATTTACTCAGGATGGAGTGTTAGTCAAAGGCCAACATCCTATTCGAGATGATGATTCGCAGTGTTCAGGAACCCTGTCCATAGTAGAATACGTAAGTACTATATCACACGTGTCAATTTCAGTTTATGTATCCCTTCATTGCATTCCTACATGAACGGTAATAAGTCCATTAGACGGGGAAATGGGAATTTGGTAGTAGTTATTTACCTTAGCTTATTTTTTGTAAGTTCTATACTATGTCCTAAAGTGTGAAAGCTCTATCAAAAGCCAGAAACTACACCATTTTGGCAGCAGTACCCACATTTTAAGAAATGTAACTAGAGAAAAGTCCTTATACACTGTACATCACCCTCCTTCCATTTTTCAAGACCTTGCATCACTTAGCTCTTTCCACTAATTAATGTTTTATTCAGAATTTATAACATTTCAACTTTTCAATCATTAATTTAGCTTGTTAATGTACAAACATATATTTGTATGTTTATTACAAAAACCTGTCCTAAAATATTAGTTTTACATCATGGTTTACACATAGTAATACCTGCCCACGACAAGAAGGCTAGCAGGGAATGAAGGGCAGGGGAGCTTGAACTGTTTATCTGCTGTGTTAGTGGATCTATTTACTACGAAATGAGTGTACTGTCCAGCAAAGCAAAGAAGGTCCCTGGAAGGTATGTGCTGCCTTACACAGTGGAACAAGGACAGCAAATGTGTGTGGCAGAGAAAGCTTGCTACACAGGGAGCAGACCCTTAAAAAAACATGCGCCCTATTCACTGTACGCTAAAACCGAGAAAATTCATTCACAAAAGTAGAAGCTGTGAGAATTTTTGAATGGTCTGTAACTGTACTGACATGGGGTGTCATAAACCTGTCCAGAGTGGGTGTGGGAACCTTTGCCAACCCCCCTGCGTCTCAGGCATCGGAGACTATCTCTACTGTGGAGGACAGTATAAGAGTCACCCATGCTGCCAGGTCTAATGCTTGTTTCAGTAACTGCAGTGATAGGTATTATGCATGGGTGGGTTATGTGACAACACTGTGAACCTAGCAACCATATACCCGGAAGGTGAGCACAAACACAGCAAAAGTAATTATGTTACACATTCCTCTGACTTGGCTTCTTGTGCTGGGCAGACAATAGGTAACATAATGATCAGAGGTGGAAGTGAATGGGACAATAGGAATAGATTACAGTATTTTACATATTTCTCTTCATTTTTTTTTAACACATACAATGTTAACTGTAAGTTAAGGTTCTCAAGCCAGATACTAACCAGACACTTGCTATGGTCAGTAGGTAATTCAAAGCGTTTAATCTCAGCAAACCGTCCTAGGCTTTTGCATAGGTATATATACCTTTCAAGCTATATATGTATCAAGAGAAATATGTAAAATACTGTAATCTGTTCCTCTTATACCATTTACTTTCTCCTCCGATCAGGAAAGTTTTGAATATCATAAAACAGTCATTCTGTGTTACTGCAGCACAGGGTTTTTTTTTTCTAGTCTCAGATTATTCTTTAACTAAAGAAGCACTACCTTTACAGAAAGCCCAGTTCAAGTTAATTTTTTTTTCTACTGTTTTAGTATGTACATCTTAGCATCCCCCAAACCACAGTTCTGAAACTTTAATGATGAAGAATGGTGTCTTTTATAGTAGAGCACCAATTTTATTTTTAATATATATAAAACAAGCTATTGATAGTGAAGCAAATATTCAATAAATTATAAATAATGACAGCTTTACCTATCTTTGATATTAATATATATCTCAATAATATAATATTACAGTATTCTGTGTCTTCATAGCAAGAAAGTGTAAATAAAAAAAATGTAAACCAAACCCCGTGTGTTTAAACTTCTTTGACAACCTCTAAAGAGTAAATTTGTAAGAGCAGTGACCCATGAAATTACTTTATAAATTAAAGCTTTGGTCCCGTGCGCATATTGTAATGTAATAAACAAATACAACTCTAAAAATCCTTTCATGGAAGTGTTGAAAACAGTGTTGTTGTATAAATTAAATTAATTGGGAGTCGATTAATGACACTCTGTATTATACAGGATTATATAATATAAGAACACACAGTAAATGCAATTACAGATACCTTCACATAACATTTCTTTAAACAATATCATGAACAACATATGTTGAATTGCATATGCTATTACCATGAGTCAGACTCAGCTGTTGTCACTTGCATTATTCAAGATAATCCGTGTATATAAACATGTGCAATAATTTCTTTCATAGAAGTGTTGAAAACAGTGTTATAATAAATTAAATTTAATGACACTAAACAACACTTTTAAATTTACCAGAACATGTTTCAGAGACTATTTACCTCCATTGTCAACCGGACATCGACTGGTACTCAGTGGTGTAGCTGTTGATATTTTGTCATAGGTCTCTAGTGGTGGTTCGAGGAACTTGCTGAACAAATTTTTCTGGAGGATGTCAAAATTGAATACCCTGTTCCTATTTTTTGAAATGAAGATTTGTTCCCACGTTGTCAGTTCTTGTTTTCCTGATGTATGTTTTAGTAGTTTTGGTTCTGGATTTATGTTGTGGTTTTTTTCCCAAAAATGTGCGGCAACTGCTGATTTTTCTAATTGTTTGTATTTTTGTTCCTAAAGTATTCCTTGACTCTTGTTTCTAAATTTCTTTTGGTTTTTCCAATATAAATTTGACTACAGTCACAGCATTCAATTCGATATATACCAGATTTTTTGTTATATGGAATGGCATCTTTGATGTTTGAACATATTAGGTTTTTTTAAGGAGTAATGGTTGACTGGTGCTAGTTGAATGTTTTGTTTTTTGTTTTCATTTTAGTCCAAACTAACTTAACATAAATTAATTATGCTTATTTTCAATTCAGTGCTACGCCTTTTGCAGTTATGTGCTATTATTTTTAAGTACCATATTTTATCCGTTAATAATTAGGTCAGTTATATTTTTTGGTATGTTACATTTTTGTGATCCCTATGTATAAAATTCAGTAAGTGTAAAAAGTATTGTGCAACTATATTTATTGCACGGGTATTACAAAAAGAGTACGGGTGTCAAGAAATATATAATGTACAAGACTAAATAAGAAATACTACCCTGCATAGGTGACCAATAAAATCGCAGTGATAGTGAAAAAGTGATCGTATACTTGAGGTAGTGTTTTGGGAAAATTGACTCAAAGACACAACTAGCCAATATTCACTTGTCTGCTTCCCTGTATATAACAGTGCTGTTCAGCCTCTTTAAGCTGATAATTTAACCAGGGTCAACGTGGATTTGTATGACATGTCATTTTAGTCTTAACTGGTTAGCAATGTCGAGGTTAGTATCAAACTTTGAAGTAATGCCAGCATTCAGTGGGATTGATTTCTCTCTCGTTGGTCTGCATTTGCAACCCTTGCATGAGAACTTCTAAAATGACCTTAATCCACACATAATCTTTTTAATTACATTAAAATACAGGACATCTTTCGGAATTAATCACATTGTCAACTGTTTGTTTCATTGCTGTTAAATTTGCTTCCACTAGATACCAATTGTTTGAAATGTAACGTAGTGCCATTTACTGTAAGTTAAAACACATTTATTGACATAATCAGTTGGCGGTATTTAAAATTTATTTGTCGTAGTAGTGGCAACAGATCATAAACAAAAAATCTATGCAGCTGATATGATTAATGAATCATGAAACTGGTTCTGATATTTGAACATAACTGAAAAGACAGTTATGCAAATTTAACGTTCAAGGCAGTTCATTTCAAATCATATTATGACAACCAACAGGTAAAATTGAGTTTCACTCATTATATAGTTCCATTATCATATAGTTTATATTATACAGGTCTTTAATGCAACAAAGTTAGGATGCAACACTCATATTCACTAACAGTACACTGTGTTCATTTGTATCTGTAATTTTACCGTGCAAAATTTGACGTCAATAGCATCACTGATGGAGCGAGTTTATATATGTTTCTCCTAGCAGCTTGCGATCCTATTAGATGTGTTGACAGCAGCTTTGAGGTCTCCCTCTACCGGCACGTAAATATACTATTTGAGAGGTGGGTCTGCCCGCGATATAAAGGTGCGTAATTTCGCCTGGTGCGTAGATACGATAACTGCTTTTAAAAGACTATATACTGCAATGCAGTGCGCTGCAAAGCTAATTAGGCAGCCATAAAAGTAGACCATGAAGAATATACAAAATGATAAGTCAATGAACACTTATTTCACAAAGAACATCTGTTTTTCTGTTATAGTAGACATATATGTATATTGTAAACCTGTCACCTAAAATAGAAATATTTCAGTTTGATCTCAATTCTTTTCTGTCACCCACAGTTTCCTCACAATGTAACTTCATTACACACCAAAAAATTAGCAGAACAGGTTCGAGGAATGAAAAATAAATTAGTGTTACAATATGTAAAAAGCTTTTATCCAAGTCTAAACAAGAAAATATCTCTAGTACATAGTCTTATGGGTCCATTTTCTTATATTTCATTTCTCTCTTCCCCTTAAACACTGCCTGAATTGTGAGAAGGTATGCTTTAAGGCCTTTCTGTCATAACATTATTTATTGCTTCTAGATTGGGACCAGTCACTTTATAGCGTCCACTGTCTTTCTTTTTGCAAGTAACTGATCCTGTATCTTGGAAATGTTTGATGCACCTATTGGTTTTAAAAAACATAAGGATACCAACATTAATAGACATTTTAATTAAGCGTGAGAATGACAAAAAATTTATATTGTATACTGATAAAATGCAAGACGTTTATGTTACAAACAAAAGTATGTCAGTGTAACGGTACTTGGACACTTTTGACATTACGCTCTGAGGGACTTGTTTGAATGCTGGATAGCTTTGCATGAGCTCCTCTCTGCAGCGGTTTAAATTATATTTATATGTCGCACCAATTTCAATGCCGGTATGAAAGTAGCATTCAACCATGAAGACGCGGTGGTCTGTGTTCATATCCAGGGAGAGCTGGTTGTATTAGTTATCAGAGCAACCACACTGAAAGCTCTGTAATTTGCTTACCATTCCGCAAAAAGTACCGCTTCTTCTCCATAGTGGGCACTATGATTTCAAGATAGACTCACCAGTCAACTATGGCATCATTCTTGCTCAATCGAGGGCAGGAAATAACAAATAAAAGTGAACATCGTGTATAAATAGTTGCTGGAAACTGTTGTTTCAAATCATATTAGCCGTCTAAATCCTCGCATGCAAGTGGTTTTTAACATTCTACTAGTAATTTTATTTTACCTTTAACCCCATATTGGAACTTTTTAAAATTCAAATAAAGCCATGGCAGAACATCATTTTAGCATTTTCTACCTTTTATGAATGTTGGGCTTGAAAGAGGGAAAACAGAACTAAACATGTCCGTCAGCTATTATTATTAAACAGGTAGCATTGTCAAGAAAAGCATGCTGGTTCCCAGTATAACCAACTGAACAAATAACTAATCAGTTTTGCGCAGTTTTAATTTTAAAACAATAAATTCTAATTATTCTATAAATCAAAATGTTTAACTAGAAGATTTTGAGCTAGTATTAGTAGTTTCATTTAATAAGACTAACTAGAACTTAAATGATACAGCATATCAGTAAATAAATATAGAAGAAAGAATTGTTTGTCAAAATGGTTAATGTGAATAATTTTACTGTGTAATAACATGGTTTTCAATATGTTAATTTGATATAAGGGCATTATGAACACCCTATAAGTCAGAATATTGTGAAAAATTTAATTTAGTATTAACAGATAATATTCTTCTATAAGAGTTACAAAAATAATTTGTTAATCGTGTATTTTGTTTAATAATAGATTATTTATATTTTTTACCAATTATTGGAACAGAACATGTAATCTAACACATATTATATATATTTGCAGAACCCATTTCAAATTGATTTCACTTTTTTACAGTTCTATAAGTAACCCTCAAACATTATAACCACATTTTATCCCCTGTGGAATACTTTCCAGATTAGGAGTAACCAGTTTCTTGCTTCTATATAAAATTTTTGTTTTTGGACGGCAAACAATTTATGGTATTTGCTTCACTTGCCATTATAGCTTCATTTACTATTTAATAATTTCTGTCTCCAATATATCTTTGAGATATGTTCAAGAACGGACTATAAAGCTTTAACATGCGAATTCATTGGAATGTGGCAATTGGTCTATTCAGTAAGCTGAACTTATTTGTAGTTTATAACTGTAAAAAGCTCCACCTTTTGATCTATCTCAGATGCATTGATACAGGTAAAATATTATCCTAAAAGTAAACATTTCATTTTCAGAAAAGTATTGGAAAATGCATAGAATGGAAGTCCACAGAAGTGTCAGTAGATTCAGAGATGCATGACCAAGAGTGGGCCATGGTGAATACTGTTGGTCGCAGAACTCGTACTTCAAGTGGTAAGCAAAATACTAGAATTTCAATATTCACAATTTCCTCTAACCATTATCAATTCAGTACACGTCTTGTTTTATGTTATGATGCTAATCTAAAAAGGATTTTTGAATGCAGTATTTTTCTTTTGCTCCATTTATATGCCACTTTTAACACCTATGGTCATTGGCTGCTTTTTTCCTTGTGTTCAATTACTCATCGACAATAATGTTCACTCATTTACCATTTGTGTAACTCAGAGTTTTCTCTATAAATCTTAAATCCACATGCACATTTACACTCTCACTCATACTTCCATATTCTAGGGAAAATAGGGAATAATATCCCTAAAAAAATTCCCATCCTCCAGCCAGGTATCGAACGATGGAAAGTAGCATGCTAACTTCAGATCATTGAGGCAGTTACATACAGTTTATATAGAATAAAAAAGGTATTTCAGAAAGTGGAGTGCCATTGTTATTAAAATGAGTCAACTTGTTAGTGGAGAAAAGTGTATACAGGATTGAATCATTTGCCTAATTTTAATATGTACAGTTTCTTTAATCATGAATGAAGTTATCTCATTATGAATTGTTTCAAATTGAGGGATAGTTCAGATATATTGTGGTTTCTTGGATTTCTGCAAGATGATCATAAACCAAAATATACAGTATATGTCTAACAAAATTGATATGATGAGCGTATTAAACGAAATAAAGGCTGATATTGCTGTAATTACAGAACATGATTACTCTAACAAAGAACTTGAATTAGTTAAACTCAATAACTATACTTTAGCTGCAGACTTTTGTAGAAAATCTCATAAATCTGCAGGTGTGGCCATATATGTAAAAATTAATTTCATGTTTGCCAAATATAAAAATATATGTAATTAAAGCATAGAAATGGTTGTGGGATGTTGTGTCATTAAAACAGTAACCACAATTGCCAAAATTGCAATAGTAGGTATATACAGATCACCTAATTCTGATGGCAATGACTTTAATAAAAATATTGACAAGTTCATAGCAAAGCTATCAAATGAAGTAGATAAAATTGTTATACTAGGTGATATCAATATAAATTCATTTAATGATTCCTAGGATTACAGGCTATTTAATGATATCCTTGATAGCTATAATCTCGATAATGCAATAAACTATCCCACTAGAATCACGAGGACATCTGCAACTGCAATAGACTACATACTAACATAACACCTACACAGTATTCTGTCTTTGTTAACGATTTTCATCTCTCTGATCACTACAGAAATTATGGACATATATAACTGTAATTGTGAACTAAAGAAAGCAGCATGGACACAGAAACGATTACTTCACATCCTAACTTTAGCAAGGTAAGAAATTTTAAAATCAGAAAAATGGAAATCTGTATATACCGTGAATGACATAAATTGCAAATGGGATATGTTGTTAAAAACAGTGCAAATGCATTTTAATACAGCTTGTCCACTAAAAACAATGTGACTTGGTAATAAAGCAAAACATAAAATACCATTGACTTATGAAATAAGGAATTTAACACAGAATGAAATCAATGTACGAATTTTACCATGTAACTGAATTATAAATATATAACTGTTACAAAACACTAAAAAAAGAATATGGCAGGGCACTTGCTATGCAATTATCCCAGGTTTATAGCACTTCTATTGGTCAATCTAAAAATAAAACAGCAACAGCGTGGAATATTATAAATAATTATAGGCAAACAACGAAAGAGGATAAAAATATAGCCTTAGAAATGAATGGGCAAAAGATACTAAACCCGAATGATATCTGCAATAGCCTTAACTAGCAGTACTCTGCAAATGGAATCAACAAATTGCAAAAAAACCCTATCAACTATGAACCTAAAAATACTATTGAGCACTCAATCTACCTCATGCCTACAAATAATACTGAAATTAGTAAAATAATAAGTGAAGTAAAACAACAAAACTCCCGTGGCTGGGATGGCATCTCCTGCAGAGTATTAAAATATTGCAAAAATGAACGTATAGATATAATTGTATATTTGATTAATTTTTCAATAAAATACAATACTTTCCCAGAGTGCCTAAAAATTAGTACTATAACACCAATTTTTAAAAAAGGGGGACAGATGCCATATTGCTAACTACAGACCAATAACTTTTATCCTGTTTTCAGTAAAGTATTTGAAAAAGTTTTAATTCCAGACAAGTTAACTTCTTAGATAAACATGACATATTAGTTGAAATGCGGTATGGCTTTAGAAAGAATTACTCCACGACTGCGGCTATCACAGATCTTGTACAAGAGATTTATTCACAATTAGATAAAGATTATCAAATAGTAGGACTGTTCTTAGATCTCTCTGAAGCATTCGATAGTGTAGCGTTAAATTTATTATTGGACAAAGTAGAAGGTTATGGAATAAGGGGCAAAATGCACGACATACTAAAATCCTATTTAACAAATCGCAAACAAAGCACAATAATAACTTGTAACAACAATGGGCCAATTAGACATATGTCACCATATGATACAGTTAAGTATGACATTCCACAGTAATCGGTACTCGGGCCAATATTATTTCTATTATATATAAATGACTTATCTCGCTATGAAAATTGCAAAAATATATCCTATGCTGATGATACCATTTTACTGTATTGGCATAAAACCATGAATCTCATGGAGAATTCTATTATAGATACTTTTAATGACCTACTTAAATATCTGGAACCTAATAATTTAAAAGTGAACATAGATAAAACAAAATTATTGCATTTTCAGTATGGAAGATTGAATTCAGAAAGACCTTTGGTGGTAAAAGTAGGGAACAGTATCGTTGAACTAGTACAACAAATTAATTTCCTAGGTATAATTTTGGACAAAAGCCTCTCATTTAATCCACATGTAGACTGTGTATGTAAAAGAGTAAATACAGGTTTATATCTATTGAGGAGCCTTTAAAATATTTAGATACGGCTACATTGAAAATAACATATTTTGGTGTAATATATCCTTAACTACAATATGGCATTGAAGTATGGGGAAGCACCACTGTACATAATTTAAATAGATTGTTGGTATTACAGAAGAAATGTATAAGAGCAGTATATAGTTTAGGGTATAAAACTTCGTCGTAATACTTTCGTAGAAAGTAAGCTATTTACTGTTATGTCATATGTATATAAGGTTATACTATATATTACTAATAAGAATTTGCATATAACACACTGTAACAAACAACAGTATGACTGCAACACATGTGGCAAGAACAACATATATCAGACCAGCATAAATAAGAGCACAACTGAACATGACCCACTTTTGAGTGGTGCAAAGCTATGCAATAGATTTACCAAGTACCTTAAAAGAATAAACACGGAGATAATTTCAAAGGGAAGCTAAAAAGGTATCTTTGAAATAAATGTTTATATAGAATAGATTAATTGTAAATATTGTAAATAATATTGAAAATAGTGGCACTTAAAATTACAAAACCTCAATGTATTTTTCTTTTGGAACTGAAACTTATTGTGACTATTCTTGTAATTATTCTTAGCTGGACGATGCCTGAAACATACTTATACCTTGTCTGTAGGCTAAATAAATATTATTATTATTATTATTATTATTATTATTATTATTATTATTATTATTATTATTATTATTATTATTATTATTATTATTATTTAACAAACATTCAACTGTCTGTATCAAATGTTGGCTTTGCAATGAACTCATGTGAAGAACTTTGATAGTTTAAATTATTCATAGCAGCAGCCAATCTAGTCTTCAGCATGGAAAAACTTGAATATATATTATTGGGAACTGTAAATACCAAGGAAAATGCTATTTGTTACAAATGGTATATTTTAATTATCTTCCTATAATGGCAATTGTTTTTTCTTTCCCTTCTATGTTTCTATTTACAAATACATCTAAAGAGGTTTAACCTCTATTTATTAAATCATGTCCACTGAACTGAAAAACACAGAAACATTTATGACAGCAAGTAAAAGTTTATTGAGCACCTTACTTTGAACAAGATTCATCATTGCTCATTTAGCTGGATGTATGATGTCTGCACCTATTTGTGTAATTCAGTGTAAAATAAAGTGATTATAGGCTAGTCATGAAATACCAGTAAGGCAAAGTTTGTGTTATGCCAATGAAGCAAAGGTTTCCTGTTTAAACCAACACTTCTAAACACATTTATGATAAAATAAATATCAGTTGTTTTCTATGTAAAGGATTTTTATGTTCAATGGATTTTATATATATTTAGATCTGGCATGTTTAAACAGAATGAAATGTTGTGTTTATCCTATTTTAGGGATTTTGTTTAAACTATTAGAAGAGACATGCACACGCCTGGGAGTGTTTCAAATTGTTCTTATCCCACAGATCTGAAGTTTTGACATAAAAGTTTAAAACATATGTCATCAGAAATAGCTGCAATTCTTTATTTTCATATGAAAACCTCATTCATTTATCATTCATAAAGATGAGTTGGATTAGAAACACTAAACATTATTATTTGAAGCAAAAGGTTAGAAACAGTGATGTATTTAACATTTGAAAGTAATGAGTCGGTAATTCAAAAAGATGGCTACTTACCTTTCTTAGATTTGAAGATAATCCATGAATTAAATAACATATCTTTTGGCATCTACAGGAAGCCAATACAAACAGATAATTACATCAAGAATTATAGCTACAACCCTACACCCCACAAACATGCAGTTTTGGACAGCTTAGCATATAGACTAGTCAACATCCCATTGAGAAAGAATGAATACAACAAAGAATATAACCACATGATTAACATAGCTGCAATTAATGGATACAGTAACAAATTAATAGATAAGAAAATTTGGAAATTCAAGAAACAGAAACACATATTGGATACCACAAAATTAACAGAATCAAAAACAAGACACAGTTCAGGAAATTCACTTTTTTTTTTTTTTTTAATTTACGTCCTCCAACATAAGTCATATCAGACGATGAATGGAATGGGTGAAATGATGCTCAAATGGGCCCAGGGTCAGTAGAGCTTAGAGTTACCCGACATTCGTCTTTCAGGATAAGGGAAAACCCTGGAAAAAACTTATCCAGGCCACTCACCCTGACCGAGATTCGAACTCGGGACCTCTTTAATGTGAGACAGACATGCTATCATCTACGCTACCGAAGCGGGCAGGAAATTCACATATCATCCCAGAATGCATCATAAATTCAACAAGATATTCAAGAAGTACATCATCACCCTAGCCCCAATAAATAAATTTTTAAAAAACTTATTATGCAACAACCTGAAAGACCCAGTACCTGAAAACAAGAAATCAGGTATGTACAAAATCAATTGCTCAAATTGCAATAAGTTCTACATAGTAAAAACCAAAAGAAGTTTACATATTAGGTTACAGGAACATATGAGATGCATGAAATACAAACAAATAGAAAAATCAACAATAACTCACCATTTCTGGTCTACCAATCATGAAATTGTACCAAATATAAAACTATTAAAATCAGCCAGTAATGCAGCCAGACTTGATGTTTGGGAAAAGTTGCTAATTATAAAAAACAAACAGTTTACTTTAAATTTTGAATTGCTGCCTGAAAACTCTCTTTGGAAGTTCATCTCACAGACAACAGGTGCCGCCACAGACAACTAGCTCACTTCAAGAAACCACGGATCCAACCAGTCAGATAATTGTTGAGGATGGGGACAAAACGTTCTCCGAAACATGTCCAAGTAAGGATAATTTAAGTGATGTGTGTTTGAATTACTGACTCATTACTTTCAAATACTAAACATTAGTATTATTTTCCACTCATAGGGACAATTAGTGATAAGCGATTTTTGATACATGCAAACCATGTATAGGTAAACTTTGAAGATTAGAATCAGAACTGAAAATTCACTGCCTTAGCCATATTTGAACCATAGATCTTAATGCTCTACAATGGAATTCA
Source organism: Mantis religiosa (assembly GCA_030765055.1). Taxonomy (NCBI): domain Eukaryota; kingdom Metazoa; phylum Arthropoda; class Insecta; order Mantodea; family Mantidae; genus Mantis; species Mantis religiosa. The sequence goes on from CM060951.1 coordinate 90,486,316, forward strand.
CTGGCAGACCACAAGGAAATCTCAAATGAGATCACTTATCCCAATGGCAACTTTTAATTCATAAGTACTAAAGTCCCAGGCTTTTTAAGTCTTTTTACTATGGTTTTCCACATATTTATAAATTATCAGTACGTCACATCAATGCTTCTACTATACATTATCAGTATATACTATTATATAATTTTTATGTTATTATTTATATTTATATTTTTCACTAAACATGTCTGCAGATGTATAAGGTAAACCCAACTTAATAAACATCATCTACTGCCCACTTTTACAGGAAATAACCATTTTTATGCGAATCACATTATTATTATTATTATTATTATTATTATTATTATTATTATTATTATTATTATTATTATTAAACAAAAAATATGTTCTTTCAAAAAGTCACTTCAAACTTTGAACCTTATAAATATTGTGGAAAAGGCTGATTGGCTTCACTAAAACGGTGCCTACAAAAAGTATTTGGATGTTCCACTATTGATGATGGACTATGGACTATTTTAATCAGCATAGAAGCCACATTAAATACAAGACCCCTGATGCAAGATGACGATAATGGCAACGTACTGACCCCAGCACACTTCCTTGTTGGTGATCGACTCACCACGATACCCACCGGGCCAGAACCACCAAGGAATGATTTTGTACCAGCCTTCAGATTATGCCAACAAATAGTTGACCACTTCTGGAAACGGAGTAAAGAGTACTTGCTGTTATTAAGTTCATCAGCCTCGAGACCATGGTACAAAAATTGCAGTTGGTGACATAGTTCTACAAGAGAACACATGCCCAAGACAGATGGAAGAGAGCATAATATATGATATAGGAAAAAAAATGGTAAGGTATCCTAATTTTCTTGTTCAGCTTAACCATTCATTCTGCTACTCTGTGCATAGCATTTGCAGATGATGTCTTAGAATATCATTATGTTTTTCAAATGGGAAGATTTATGGCCTGCAGTAAATGAGATGCATTTGCCTGCCGAGCAATGCCACCTTGTAACCCTCACTCTTTTCATGATTCCCTCTCTCTCGCACACTATTCTAGAGCATGCAAGTTTACTTGGTGTTAGACCAACCGCAACTGAATTTTACAAACTTTTATAGTAATGCAGCTGTTAAAATCAAAATTAGAACAAGGATATTCCCATATGTGTTTTAAATGCTGTAATTATAATTATAGTTTATGAATTACCTGTTTTTCTAATCCAATGGTACTACCAGTACCTCATCCATATCCCTGTCAATGCTACATAATCATACTCTAGAGACAATTCATCACTGTCTTCATCAACTGAGTCTTGCAAGTACAAAAGTGAATCGAGAAGATAGTGACACATTGCTTCACTCACACTGTTTATTCACAGGACATGTTTCAAGAGCTCTTGCTCCTATCATCAGCTGATACTCGATTAGTGTAAGTTGTAAACCACTACAACTGGTGAAGATTTGATAGTCCAACCTTTACTCGCACATCTTCCAAAACAAGCTGTAGTCTTCTTAACACAAATTTACAATGCTATTCTTCGCTTGACTTACGTCCCACAAAGATGGAAACATACAAGAGTTTTTATGATACCTAAACCCAACAAAAACAAATGCGATCCTAAAAGCTATTGCCCAATAAGTCTGTTATCTCTATTATCTAAAGTATTTGAATGGCTATTGTTGCCGTGTCTTGATGTACAGCTTGAGGAAATCATACCGTCCACTCATTTTGGATTTAAGCCATTGCACTCCTGTCCACAGCAACTTCATCGAATTGTGGACACAATTATGGACACACATGAAGAAAGCAAGTATGCTTAGGTCTCTTCCTTGACAAGAGAAAGCCTTTGATAAAGTGTGGTATAATGGGTTATTAGTGAAGATCAGGAATTATGTCTCCGATACGTTTTTCAGAATAATAGCATCCTACTGCATAACCGATCTTTTTCAGTAAAATATCAAGATGTACAATCCAGATCACAACCGATCTGCTCTATTGTTCCACAAGGAAGTATTCTAGGCCCATTTCTTTATACAGTGTATACCTCTGACTTTCCTCAACATGCTCAACTAACCATTGCACTTTTTTTTTTTTTTTTTTTTTTTTTTTTTTTTTTTTTTTTTTTTTTTTTTTTTTTTTTTTTTATGATATTGCAATCCTTAGTAAAGACAGTTGTGAATCAGCAGCTGAGAAACTAAATAACTTCTGCGCTGAAATCACAAAATGGTGTTCTAACTGGAGAGTGATGGTGAATCCACAGAAATTGCAAATAGTATATTGTACATATAAAAAGCAGATAACATATCCCATAGTTCTTGGAGGAATCGCTATACCATCACTCAATCAGGTAGTTACCTCGGCCTCATGCTGGACAGTAAACTAACCTGGAATCTCCACATCACATTATCTTCTGGCAAGAATAAGACACTGAATCCAACAAATCAAACACATAATACAGTCAAAATCGCCTCTTGCTAATAGCTGTTGATGACATTTAATGTGATATTAATATTTTTGCCCACAAATATGACTACTCCACCACTCTTAAAGTTTTTCCTACAGTAATTACCATATAGGGACTACTCAGACAGCTTAATATACTCATTCATTCATACCATGCACAGTTAATTTTCTTTCATAAATATTGTGTAAACGTGTTCCTTAACAACATTAGGGCTACCACAGAAAGCAATATTACATATTAAAATATATTCAGAAGAAAGTGGGCTGATTTAATTCATTTAGATGCAACCAGATTAGTTGTGAGCTGCAAAATGTGAATGATTGATTGATGCTCTAGAATTCCCGTGTTGTGGCGATCATTTTGCAACGAGTTTGTGTTGCCAATGGGATGATGGAAGATGCTGATTAGTTTCTCACCTTTGGTGACAATCTCATAGAAATCTTGTAGTTTTCCATGGCAGCTCTGGAGCAATGAGTCTTACCTCTGGGCTCAGTCCCAGAGCAAAGGAATGTGATACTGCAATTGTTGGAGAATAAACAATTCTTCTCTTTTAAATAATGCAGATGCTGTCCTTTCACAAACAGTGGTTGTTGAATCGATGAACTTTATATCTCTGGCACACGCCACTAGTGCAACACAAATGCATTCACAACTAAACGTTTTCTGCACAATTGCAGAGCAACACAAAAACACGTCTTACTCACAAGACCATCATTTGCAGAAAGATGCTAAGCTCTCTGATCATTCTGGGTTCTCTGCACCCTGTTTCCATAACTAAATTACATGAAATAACCATGATGTTAATGCACTCTTTGTTTATCCTAAGATAGTTATATACTTTTCAGGAAGTATAGATGGCCAGGCACGTTGCCGACCAGTACGAATAGAGCTGTCAGATCTGAAGAGTTTCCGTATCACAAGAAACAGTCAGCAGGTGACCTTAATGCAGCGTGATGGAACAACCTACAGTGCATTCTTTTTTCAGCATGGTAATTCAGATGCCTTTGTGTCAGCTCTGAAATATCACCTCAAAACAGCCAGGTAATATATTGTGAATTAAATTCTTTTTACAGGAAGGTATATTTGGGTCTGTAGACAAGAATGTCATTTGAAAAGTTCTTGGAATGACCCACATTTCGCTGAAATACTTCTATATTAGTTATGCTGTTAAAATGGCTAACTTGATTAGAATTAAATTAAATTTAAGGGAGTCGATTAATGACACTGAACACTTTTAAATTTTCCCGGAACATGTTTCAGAGATTATTTGCCTTCATTGTTAACCGGACATCAACTGGTTCTCAGCAGTGTAGCTGGCAATATTTTGTCATAGGTCTCCTCTGGTGGCACTTCGAGGAACTTGCTGAACAAATCTTTCTGGGGGATGTCAAAATTGAATACTTCGTTCCTATATTTTGAAATGAAGATTTTTTCCCATATAGACAGTTCTTGTTTTCCTTATGTATCTTTTAATAGTTTTGGTTCTGGATTTATATATATATATATATATATATATATATATATATATATTTTTTTTTTTTTTTTTCTCAAAAATGCATGGCAACTGCTGATTTTTCTAATTGTTTGTATTTTATGTTACTAAAGTGTTCCTTTGCTCTTGTTTCTAAATTCCTTTTGGTTTTTCCAATATAAATTTGACTGCAGTCACAGCATTCAATTTGATGGTGGCCGTGCAAAACACAAGTAAGGCTGTATGGGATGTTGTTAATGCTAGACAAGAAAAATATATAAAAAAAAAAAAAAAAAAAACAGAAAATATTGTACTTAAACATGATAACAAAATGGTTGTTAATCCAGTTAACATCAGTAATATATATTTAATGAATATTTTTAAATGTAGCTGTGCCTAAAGGAAATAGTACATTTAATAAGGAATAAAATGTATTGGTAGCACAATATTTTTAAAACCTGTTACAAAGTTGGAACTTTAAATTATTACACAGTTAAAACCTAAAAATTCAAGTGGGTGGGATGAAGTATCTTCAAAAACTTTGAAATAATGCAAGGATGAAATGGTCGATGTACTAGTGCATTTGATAAATGCCTGTTTATCTGAAGGTGTTTTTCCTGAATGTTTAAAAAAGGGGGTTACTAAACCATTACATAAAAAGGGTGATGTTACCAATGCAAGCAGCTATAGGCCAATTACGCTGACTTCTACTTTTCGTAACTCCTTGAAAAAATTATACTAAAAAGGATCACGAGCTTCTTGGACAAAAATAATATACTATCTAAATCTCAGCATGGTTTTCGAAAGGGCTACTCTACAGTTATGGCTGCCGTGGAGTTTATAGAAGAATTAGTTACTAAAATGGAAAATGACAATCAGGTTATGGGGATTTTTTTTGGATTTATCTAAGGCCTCTGACAGTGTTGATAATTGTTAATTCAAAAATTGGGCAGTTATGGTATAAGGGGAACGGCAGGTCAGTTAATTAAGACATATTTACAAGGACGGTTATAAAGTACAGAAATAACATGTAAATTGAATCAAACAGAAACAAAATATGAATCCGCCTTGGTAACTGTAAAATATGGAGTCCCACAAGGGTCTGTGCTTGGACCTTTACTATTCACCTTATATACTAATGATTTACCTGTTCCTAATAATGTTAAAACAGTGTCATATGCTGATGACACATCAATTATTTGCTGGGATAAAACAGAGGTGAGTTTAATTACTAATATACATTCAGGCAGGATAAAATATTCAAATTTTTTGTTAGCAATAACCTGGTTAATAATCTCGATAAGACAAGCATAATATATTTTAAAATCAGTAAATTATCTATTAAAATCAGAATTAAAATTGAAAATGAAGAAATAGAAACATCAGATGATCATTTATTCCTTGGTCTACACATTGACAAAAATTTAACATGGATAAAACATATAAACTCTGTATGTAATAAAATTAGTAAGGGTATTTATTTGTTAAATTATATGGCACATATAATAGGGGTCGCCCATTGCAAAACCTGAAGTTTGGTGGAAATATTTTGTTTGAAACTGGAAGAAATTTTGTTCTAAGCATAATTTGGTTAGTTCAATGTAATCTGAAATATCAGGTGATGACATTCCAAGTGATTTGAGCCATTTTTCTATCAACAGTGGAAGTTTTACTGGTATGCTGGGAAACAGTGATTTAATATCAAACGAGACTAGTGTGTCCTCTTTTTTTAGTTCAGTATCCTTAATATGTTCTATAAGTTCATAGGTGTTTCTGATGCTTAGGTTATCGAATTTTAGAAATGAGTTGAATTTACAGTTCCTTTCTTAGAAGTGTTGAAAACAGTGTTGTTATAATCAATTTAAATATATTTAATAAATTTAATTTATTATAACAACACTGTTTTCAACACTTCCAAGACAGGAATTGTTATATTAGGCTAACAAGTCTTTAAGAAGTGAAAATTATACCACCTGATTGTGCGGAGTAAAACAGCTGACAATATGGCAGACGAGGTAACCTCTTTAAAATTTAAAACCCATGATGGATTCAATGAGCATTTTGGCAATAAGCAAGACATAAAATTATTGTTAAAACTTCAAGAAAAGAAGAGAAACGTTTTTGCAAATATAAAATTCATAAAACTGTTTACGGAATAAAGTAACACCCTGATTTGTCTGGAAAATAGTCAAACAAGGCAACGGAAATCAACAACAAAGGGCTGTTGAGAAAAAAGTTTTAAAACTTGAAATTAACAAAATTTTAATAAAAGTGTTACTTAGTGTCATTAATTGACTCCCTTTAAATTTAATTGAGTTGAATTTGTTTATTAGTCACTTTGCAAGTTTGCTAACTTTGCTAACAATAGGTCTCATTGTTATGGATGGTTTGTGTATTTTGGGTAAGCCATAAAGTCTAGGTAAGGTTAGGTTATCTGGTTTAACTGTATATATGTTTGGTATTATGCTTGATTTTGCTATTTTTTCAAATGATTGTATGCAAGTTGTTAGAGGATTTTTGTTAATGGTTTCATATTCACTGTCAGCATTTCTTCCATTTTTTTTTTCAATATAATCAGATTTATCCATTATGACTAACTTGTTACCTTTGTCTGCCTTGGTGTATATTACGTTTTTCTGTTTCAAAGAATGGATAGTATTTTGTTTGATCTTTTGAAAGGATCTGGTTTTTATTTCCTCCAGAATATTTTCACATTGGCTTTTTACTGAATTTTGTTTGGATACTGATAGAACCTGTGTCAAAATGTTGATATCTGCAATGTAGTCTTCAATTTCGTTTGAGAAACTGATGCAATTTTTTAATCCTATGTTTAGAAGACCCAATTCTTTTGTGGAGAAATTTCGATTGGATAGATTTACAACATTTTCAAAGATTTGCATGCTTGTTTTTGCGTTTACGCTACTTATTTCAGTTTTGCATTTAGCATGTGTACTGATTGCTGATGGACTCAAGTTGCTATTTCCGATGTTTGTTTTATTCTGTAACTTTTTCCCAGTATGATTTCGGTGTGTAGAAATGTTGTACCAATTGGTCAGTTTATATTTTAGTTTTACAGTTTTTGCTTTCATTTTCTTACTGAGGATTGCCAAAGACTTCCCACATCGCATTTCCCAGTTTTTACGTTAATCATAATCATAGTCCTTTATTCACCATTAAGCTTACAAGAAGCAATAGGTTTCGTCAGTTATAAAAAATATTTACAATGTATTTACAAGTACAGAAGGTTTACAAATTAATGCATATAAAATTCTAGGTGAAATCAGATTATTAGCATGGCTTAAGCTTAAGCTTATACTGAATGAAGTTTATAAAGTTTCTACTCTATTTCTTCCAACTGTTTGAAACTTCCAACAAGCAAAGAAGAAGAAGCTAATAAAGGAAACCACAACCCTCTCAGCTACAGAAACTAATACGAAGAAACAAAACATTCATCTAGCACCAGTCAACCATTACTGCTTAAAAAACCTAATTTACTCAGACATCAAAGATGCCATTCCGTCTAACAAAAAATCTGGTATATATCAAATTGAATGCTGTGACTACAGTCAAATTTATATTGGAAATTCCAAAAGTATTTAGAAACAAGAGCAAAGGAACACTTTAGGAACATAAAATACAAACAATTAGAAAAATCATCAGTTGCCACACATTTTTGGGGAAAAAACCACAACATAAATCCAGAACCAAAACTACTAAAACATATCAGGAAAACAAGAACTGTTCATATGGGAACAAATCTTCATTTCAAAAACTAGGAACAAAGTATTCAATTTCGACATCCCCCAGAAAGATTTGTTCAGCAAGTTTCTTGAACCACCACCAGAGGAGACCTATGACAAAATGTCGCCAGCTACTCCACTGAGAACCATTGTCTGGTTGACAATTTTAAAAAACAGATGCACTATCAAAACCTCATTTTATGTAAATCTGAGTTACACATAATCTTTCCTCTTCACCTTGATGTGTGTGTAAATCAGTTTTGACTGTGTACTTCCAATTATATTGATGTGGTTGCAAGAAAGAATAGTTACAAGAAATAACCATAGGTTATGCAGTTTTAATATAACAATACAACTTTGCAGTAATGTGATAATTCAAGTGTTTATTGTTTCTAAAAATAATGCTCTGATCATAGAAATTACCTTCTGATTCTGCTTGGCTAAAGAATGCTAAATTTATGAGCTATGTTGCGAAAATTAATTTTCTGTAATGTTAAAAATATCTCTCAGGTGATTACCTATTAGACTACTTTTCAAATGATAATGGGATCACTCTAAATTGTAACTGAGAATATATGAGCTATGTTGGAAAAATTAATTTTCTGAAATGGTAAAAGTATCCCTCAGATTACCTTTCAAACAACTTTTCAAATGACAATGGGATCACTCTAAATTGTGATTGAGAATTTGTCTTTTTCATAATAAAAGTTTAAATTATATTATTAGAAATGTAAAAACAGCCTGTTCCATTTTGTGTACCGCTGTTTACTTATGTTTCCAGGTCTAAACGAGACAGACATTTGTACATGGTTCTGGATGAACCAGCAACTCAAGTTTTGAACCGCTCATTTGCAGAGTTAGACATTTTTCAAGAGAACACATCTGATGTAGTCTGGAGATTTGTTAGAAATCTGCATCACCGCCCTTATGAAACTACCTTAGAAGCATTCTGCAAGCTAACAGATGTCTTACGTATGTATATATTGATTGTCCAAGTGCATTCAGAAATACCTAGAAATAGTTAATCTAATGGAACAAATAATAATACTTTATTTTCTCTTTATGTTTTATACAGGAAACAAGCATATCGTCAATTTGTATTTAAATATATATAAATCTGTACTAGCTTCTTGGCCACAGTGTGCCATATATGCTTTCCTTAACAGCTTAAACAAATAATATTCATGATACATACATAGCATTCAAATTGATAAATTTGAATACATTAATATCTCGTTTATTCAAAAATTCCTCTAATATATAAAACACATTTTTAGTTAAATAAGTTTTTAAAGCAGTTATGAATTTTGTTATAACTTTCATGGGTTTTAACTTCAGCTGGCAGCTTGTGCAGTTTTGCATCATCCTAACTTGGCAGCTTTTCAAATAGGCTAAGTCTGTGCATAGTGATAGTAAGATTACTTTTCTTTTTTGTTTTGTGATGGTGGATGTCTGAATTTCTTTGCATTGGGAATTTGTATTTTATTGTATATAAAATGATTTCATAAATATAAAGGCTTAGTTACGTTATTATTTTTTGCTCTCTGAACGCTTTCCTACAGCAATCTAGTCTCTTTAAGTTTGACAGATATTGTACTGCTCATTTCTGTAGTATAAAGATTCTATTTAAGTTTACTTTTGAAGTGCTGCCCCATACTTCTATGAAATATATGAATGAATAAGAGAGAAATATATAATCCTAATACTTACTGCTGGAACATATTTCCTTAAACACTTGAGTAGAAATAGATTTTTAGTAACTTTTACTGCTAGTTTGTCTACAAGTAGAGAAAGGGGATAATGTTTTGTCCAGTGTTATGCCAAGTAGTACTTTATCAGCACTATTTACAGATTGATTGTCAATGTACAGTTGTAATTGTGCATTAAGTGTTTTGTATCCATATGTTCTTTTGTTGGGTTTATGTTAAGGTTTTACTAGCCATGTCACTGGCATCATCAGCAAATTGTACTAATTAATATGTAAAAACCAAAGCTAACAAGAGTGAAACAATACAAATATTACAATCAAATATTATTTGCCACAAACTCCACTTATCTTTTTAAGAAAATTGATGAACTCTTCTCAGGATTGTCACATATTTATCTGCCTTGAACTCTGTGGAGAGTTCATTAATTTTCTTAAAGAGATAAGTGAAGTTTGTAGCAGATAATTATATTTTATTGTAATAAGACTAATTTTGTATGAGCAGGTAAATATTCAGTTATAGCTATTGTGACTTTGTGGGTTCATAGAATTAAAAGTCCAGTTGCAAAAATTCAAAATATTCTTTATTTCCGTAGAAACACACTTTGGTCAACCCTGACAGTAGCAGAATTATGTAACATACACAGATACAGCATTCAAGTTCGTCTGCCACACCCACAAACAAAGACTTCACTTTCAAAACACAGCTGCATGATTCCGATTACCACTTCTCATTGCATCTCTGACAATAACTGGCTCCTTTTTATAGCTCACTCATATTTTTAGATGTTTGTAGAAAGTTCTCTATTCACTGTTCCAGAAATTACCAGACGAAACACGAATCTTTCAGTCATCTAACTTTATCTGTTTTGGCAAGCCTTTTATCTCCTTGTGCGCCCGGCCGCAACAATGCTCACGACACAATTATATAGCTATTATATAGTTGAAGACAACTCCATCGTAATTTTGGATGCTGACAAATTCACTGCAACTGTCATCATGGACACAGAAGATTATAGAAACGCGTATTAAGAATTCTGCACACTTTATTGAAAAACTAAGAAGATTCACATTGGACCCACAAGATGAGTTGATAAGTTTAGACATAACATCCCCATTCACAAGTGTTCCACTGGAGGACACATCGCTGCACCTGTCCACAGTTTTTCCAGATGACATTAAAGCCTTGTTCTGTCATTATCTTACAATCTGCTACTTCCAGTGGAACAGTAATGGTAATGAACAGAAAGGAGGAGTCACTATGGGAAGCTCATTGAGTCTTATTGTGAATTTCTATATGGAGAAATTTGAGGAAGTAGCTCAGACAGCTGCTCAAAACCCAAGGTATGATGGAGATATATAGACAACACTTTTGTGATTTGGCCACATGGAAATAGAGAACTGAACTCTTTTCTACAGCACATTAACAGCATTAATGAAAGTATCACCTTTATGATGGTAAAGAAGAAGGAACACAGTATTGCTTTCCTGGATGTGTTGGTTACCAAAAAAGCAGACCTGACATTAGGTCATACAGTATACAGAAAACCTATGCATAAGGACCGTTACCTACAGAAAACCTCCAACCACCATCCACGACAGAAGAGGGGTATTATAAAGACCTTGACAGAACGAGCAAAACGTCTTTGTGAACCGACTGCCTGGGAAAGGAACTTAAGCACTTAAGGTCAACACTTCAGGCCAATGGATATAGACACAAGGAGGTAAATCGGGCACAACATCCAAGAAGAACAAATAAGTGCATGGATGTACCGAAACATCTGAACACTGCTTGCTTGCCATATATAAATAAAGTTACAGATAAGATCGGCAAACTTCTGGAGAAATTCAGCATCAGGACAATTCACAACCCCACCAAGAAGATAAGCGAACATTTGAGATCAGTTAAGGACAAGCGAGACCCACTTAGCACAAAGGGGGTTTACCAAATACCATGCAGTTGCGGGAAAATGTACATTGGCACCACCAAGCATAGCATATGCACCCAATCAAGGAGCATGTAAACTGTCATCAGGGAGAGACTGACAAATTAGCAGTGGCTGAACATGCTATGTTGGTAGGACGCATCAAGTTTAATGAAACTGAGATTCTGGACAACACAGCCCAGTACTATTCCAGGATTTACCGTTGAGTCCATCGAGATATACAAACACAAAGACAATTTCAACAAAAAAAGAGGAAGCAGTACGGATAAATAAGATTTGGTTTTCCGTGTTGGAGAACGTTAGGATCAAGCCTAGAAAAATGGCCGGACCAATCATGGGAGAGCAGCCCTAGCCGGAACGTGATTGGCAGAGGATCAAAGTGGGCGGCTATATATATGAAAGTGTTTGGTGCAAACGCCACTCCAGCAACCCTGCCTGAGTTGTCAACTTCTGAAGATGCCCAGCGGAGAATGGAAAGATAGAGTCAGACTGAAAAATTCAATGCCATTCAATTTTTCAGTCTGACTCTATCTTTCCATACCTTAGCCTACACACGGCCAGTGTGAAAGAACAGTTAATTTCCAATTGCCCAGCGGAGAGGCGGGCGAAACGTAAAGTGCTATTTCAGCCAATCAGCCACAGCCGAAAAACCTGAATAACACATTTTATTGGATCAATGCCATTTTTTTGTTTTAACAGATTTATTATATTTTGGAATTCATTTGCATCACAGAGATGGATTAGATATTTGATGAGTTATTTATTATCTTCAAATCTGATCGTAGACAAGTTTTCATTTTTCTAATTCTGTATTAGTAACTTTTGTATACCTTATATTTGCTTGAGAAGGAGCAAATTTTAACTGATTGTGCTTCTACTTAATCTCTGGTGTAATCCAATGTACATTTGTTGCTTTTTTGTTCTCTATTTCTGGCCGTAATGAGAGGCCAATAAATGTTTATATTATATTTTAATATTTCATAGAATTTATTAAGTTTTATGTTTGCATAAGTTTCTTTGTAGATAACCACCCCACTTAACATCATTGAGGGTCTTTTTTAACATTAATAGATTGGTTCCACTGAAGGAATTGTAGCTTCTCTATATATTTTTATGGGTATTTGGATATTCATTTTCAGTTTAACATTTAAAAGCTGATTTTTTTAGAAGTATGGTCAGAGAGACATGAATGGATGACTTCAGTTTTATATGGTATATTAAAAGTATTATGATAATGCAGTTGATCATTGTAGTTGTATTGGCAGTAATACGAGTGAATTTAATTTTTTTGTTTTGTTTTGTTTTGTGAATTATTTTGAATGTTATATTTATGTCTCCTAAAATCACATTTTTTATTTCCATTTTTACCAGAAATGTCTATAGTAATAGTGTTAATTTCTCAAAAAATAAATGTCACCAGTTGATCTCAATAACAACTATTCTTATCTTGTGCCAATTCAGATTAATACCTGCCCTTTCAGTCTTTCCTTTTGCATTTAAAGTTGTAAGATGAATGTTTTTATAACTGTTGGTTAATACCCGATTTATAAAAATATTTATACTACCCAATTTGTCCTGTTTCTACAAAATATGGCTGCCAGTTGCATGGTACTACAAATGTATTGCAACATCTGTTCTTCCTTAGCCCATGTTCAGTAAGAACTAGTATATCAAGATTTTCTTCATTTATAAACATGTTTATGTGGTCAATTTTATTTTAAAGTGGCTTTTAATGTCCAAAATAACTTTAGCTATAGTTTCCTCTTTCATAATTTGTTCAGATGCATGCCATGTTTTGTGTACATGTGTCACCCTCCATTGAAAGTGTTTATTAACCTCACATTGCTGTATTTTGCACTTATTTTGGAAATTATTGTATTTATGGTTTTTGTTGGTTGGTTTTCCCAGGAAGTTGGTAGCTGATCGTATGTCTGAGGCAGTTTCACAATTATTACATATGTGTTTGATACAGAAATAACTGCTTTTTCTAGTTTCAGAATCATATTTTCAGGCTCACTCTTGCCACTTCATTACTTCCACCTGTAAACATTATGAAGTCCTTTCTCTGAACTGGGAGCACTTTTCCTCAATGTTTTCAACAGTGTCCTGTGATTTTGGACCAGATTTCACCACTGCCTATGTTAGTGGGTACCATTTTCCCTAGATGGTTGATTCTCTCTGCAAGGCTTTCGCTTAGTATCAACATGTTCTATGATAGTTCTTTTTTTTTAAACCAAAGTGTAGGTTTTATTATGTTTCCAAAACCTAAACATTTAAGTAAATTGATGGAAATTAATCGTTCTTTTGCACTAGCTGTGTATAGGCTAAGGTTTTGGATAGATAGAGTCAAACTGAAAAATTCAATGCCATGGCTGGGATTTGAACCACAGATCTCCTTGTTCAACTCTCTATACATCTATGAAGTCATATTACAGTTATATAGCAGACAAATTGTAGGTAAAACAATCAAATACATAAGCACTTCACTAGAGGAAACACAACTTTAATATTGACTCAACACATTACGAATATATAAAACCAAACCTACTGCTGTGGCTCATGCATTGTATAATAAGCTCCCAACCTATTTAAAAAATATTGATAATATGAATAAATTTAGGAAAGAATTAAAGAAATTCTGCCTGTAAGGCTGCTTCTATCTTAAGGCATCTAATTCCTCCATAAATAAGTGGTACTTGTTTTGTGAATTGTAATGTATTATATACTGTAAACATGGTATCTTATTATATATTCGAGGGCTGATCAACAAAGACAGACGGTTTTTTTTTCACATGTTTATTACTGCAATTCAATGTTTACATGATCTTTTTCAAAGTAGTCCCCTCCTACTTCAGTGCACTTTTTATAGCATCTCTGCCAGTCCTTGAACACGTGCTGGAGACCATTCTTTGTCAGATTCTTGAGAATTGCCTCACTTTTCTTGAGCACTGCTTCAGAGTTCTCAAATCAAATACCCTTAAGCTTTGTCTTTAGTGATGGGAATAACAAAATGTTACAGGGTGCAAGATCTGGGCTATCAGGTGAATGTGGTACACCGGTAATATTGAATCGAACCAGAAACTGCATGACTTGATTTGCGACGTGAGGCCGTGCATTGTCATGATGAAGTCGCCACCCAGTCTGAGAAAGCTCTGGTTGTTTCTTTGCACTGTGCTTCCTCAGTGTAGCCAATACTGACATGTAGTATGCTGCTGTAACAAAAGTGTGAGGGGAAACTGCATGCTGGTAAATCATTCCATTACAACCAAAAAATGTGATCACCATCACTTTCCCTGCAGATGGAACAACTTTTGCCTTTTTTGGTGTTGGAGAACCTGGCGATTTCCACATTGTGCTGACTTGTTTTCCTTCAAGACCATAATGATGCAGCCATGACTCATCACTGGTGATAATAGATTTAAAAGATGCATCCCCTCCATCAGCAAAGAGACACAGCACCTCGCAGCTTGTCTCCATTCGCACAGCCTTTTGTTCGGGAGTCAATAGAGGTGGCACCCAACGAGCACTAACTCAGGTCATATGGAGATGGTCGTGCGTAATTGTAAACACACTGCCATATGAAATTCTCAACACTTTGCTGAGGTTATGTAATGTTATACACCGATCCTCTCAGAAAATCACAGCAGCTGTGTTGAAGTTGACTTCAGTTACAGCAGAAGCCGAAGCATCAGGCCCACCTTGCTTAACACTGACAAGTCGGCCTTCTTTGAAGTCCTTGAACCACCTAAACACTGTTGCACAAGGTAGTGCATCTTCACTGTACGCTTGCTTCAGCTTTTCATAAGTTTCGGTGGCTGTAAGGTTTAAACGAAAACAGAATTTGATTGCACTGTACTGTTCCTCTCGCATCACCTCCACTGTCTGGTATGTGAAATGCACGTAGGGTCTACAAAATAGAACATTACTATCAACCTACCAATACGAGAGTGCTGCCGCCTACCGACATTATGCATAAAAACCCGCTCTTTTCAAATATATATGTTAGAGATACGAAACTATGATGGAAGCTACAGGAAAAAAATCAGTCTGTCATTGTTGATCAGCCCTCGTATATATATATATATATATATATATATATATACATATACATTTACTCTAAATGTTGCTTCAGTATATATTAATCATTGTGTCATTATTTCTGTACATAATTTCAACTAAATGATGCTATGAATCATTTGTATTTGCTTAATTGCAGATGATAAATGAATGAACATACCCATGTATAAAGTAGTATGAATGGGACTGGAACAGTCCCAAAAACGTTTCTGCTTTTAATAGTGACACGAGTGAAGTTTTAAGTTTTAATAAAATATGATTCAATAAGTCTTTTTAATAGTTAAATTTCTGATTTATAACTGGAAAATATTAAATATCTTAAGTTGTTCTTGATCTAGATAGGTATCCCCTAGCTCTGTGCTAGGTATCCCCTCTAAACAAATGTACTGTTAAGATACGTTACAAAAAAATAAAATAATAAATTTAAAAAACTTAACCAAACAATAAGCTGTTCATTTATTGCAGTTTATCGCCCCATAGAACAGCGAAGAGAAGAAGAAGTAGCAGAGCTGCTGAATAGAAGCCTAACTCTTGATGAGACTGAAACCAATGTTGCTGGGGAGGAATATGCTATCATTAATTTGGGAAGTGCCCCAGTATTACCACCAAGACCACTTGTAAGCAGAGGCTCACCTCTGTCAGTTGAGCAATGGGCACAATTTCAGGATGAAGATGGCAAAATAAAAGATGTAGAAGGAATTAAAAAGATCATCTTTAGAGGAGTAAGTTTCAAGAGCAATTTAACTATAGTATACATGAGGAGCTTTTTTGCAAAACTGAACATGTCCATCACTTGTAAATATTCAGGAAATGAAAAAACATCCGTGCTATAAATTTTGCTTTTGCTTTGCTGTAAGGCTGTACATGTGGCTTTAAGAATTCTTAATTATATACTTAAAAACCACATATATAGTACTTTTAGTTTTCAGATTAATGGCTAAAAATATTTGGACATGTTAAGTTTTGATAAAAAATGATGGGCATATCCAGTTTTGTTTAAAAAAAAAAAAATGTCTTGCTAGTGAACATTTAAATGCTCTTTTTCTTACTATTCATTTATTGCTTTACTATTCTATACATTAAAGTGCAGGGGCAGGTATTTATACTTGAGGAATTTCCCAAGAATGCAACATATGAAATAGTGTTGTGAGAACATGGACTCCACACACAGCTGAGCTGAGTTATTCTAAGGTTCTTTTCCTTACTATTCATTTATTGCTTTACTATTCTATACACTAAAGTAACTGCAGGTAGCAGGGGCAGGTATTATACTTGAGGAATTTCTCAAGAAAGCAACATATGAAATAGGTTGTGAGAACATGGACTCCGCAAACAGCTGAGCTGAGTTATTCTAGGGTTTGGATCAGCATATTTTTCCTTTTGGCTTCTCAATTTGGTTTCCAATTTCGGTATTCCTCTCTTCTTAGCACTGCAATTAATTTAATTGACTGCTGCTTTCATTGTACTGTTCAAAATTCACTTTCTTTCACCTCAATGAGCATCTGATGTATAAGGTGCATTCAAAAAGAAACGAGCCGGAGTCATAATTACAGAAACCAGTACCTGTATGTTAGAAGTATTGGCCCTGGCTGTTGAGACACTTGTCCCACTGTGACACAAGGTGGTGAACGGCTGTCTCATAAAAGTCCCAGGGCTGCGATATGAGCCAGTTCCGCACGTACAGCTGGACGTCACTGTCAGAGGTGAATCGTTTGCCTCTGAGAGCTTTTTAAGGGAACCATAAATGGCGTAATAACAGGGAAAGAGGTCTGGACTGTATGGAGGGTGGCCGAAAACCTGCCATTTGAATTTCTGCAGAGTGCCGCATCTGTATTGACCTTACGAGGTTTTGCATTGTGGAGCAGAATGACCCTATGGGTGAGAGTGTCTGGTCATTTTGATTTGATCGCTTGGTGAAGGTTGGTCAAGGATTGCAAGTAATGCTAGGCATTCACTGTTGTCCCATGCTGCAGGAAGTGTATCAGAAGGGGGCCATCTTGGTCAAAAAAGAACGTCAGTAAAAGAACGTCCTGCACTTGTGTGGATGGCCTTGGCTTTTTTTTTATGGTAGTGACCCTGGATGCTTCCACTGAAGACTGTCGTTTTGATTCTGGTTCAAAGTGATGACACCATGATTCATCTCCAGCCACCACTCGTGCCAGGAATCTCCCTTCCCTAGCATAGGGCTGCAGATGACCAAGATAGTGAGTCATTCAGCATGCTTCCTGGTGTGGTTGAAGACTGTGGGGCACCCATTGGGCACACACTTTGCGCAAGAGCAGTCGTTCCTTCATGATGGTGTGAGCACTTCCGACGCTCAATCCGACCTCACCAGCTATAGATTTCACTGTCTCTCGGTGGTCCAGGATAATGAGTGCATCAACTAGCTGGACGATGTCATCAATAATGCTATTTGGTGCACCAGACCATGCATCATCAGCTAACAACACCTGTCCTACCCTGAAGTGCTTGTGCCATGCCTTGACCCTTGCAAGGGACATGCAGTTTTCGCTGTACACATGTGACATTTGTCAATTGAATGTCCGTTCCCTGTACTCCTTCTGCTGTCAGAAAACGAACAACGCCTCTTTACTCTTCTGATACCTCCATTTCACTGTTTGCAGTGCAACTGGCAGCGTTGGACGATTAATGCATGCTCTGCTAGCTTTTTATAGTCACATGACGTGCACGCGTGTGCTCTAATGACAGGCTATGAACTTCCACGCTCTGGTCGGGACAACACTTCATTACACATGCCACGATATTACCATCCTGTTACCAATTTGCACATACCAGACTCCAGCACATTTCTTTTTGAATGCCCCTTATATAAAGAATATCTGCACTGCTACTAAAAGCTAATGTGTACACAGAACTAATTGCCCAACTGACCAAATTAGAACACATTAAATCCTCATTAGTTAGGGGATAGAATGTCATATCTTCCAGAAAAGAAAAAATATAACAAAGAGAAAAATTTTGAAAGGTTAAATTATATGTTCACTTTTGATAACAAAATGAATATCGAGCTACAATGTAACAGACATGTTAACTTTTGATGTAAAAATAGAACTTTAAATACACATTTATACATGACTTGTTCAGTTTTGATAGAAAATAACAGCAGCATCATATAGCAACCAAGAATCTTAACAGGATCCCCTTCCTAACTCATTTTCAGTTTTCGATGGACATGTTCAGTGTTGTAAAAAAAATCCTCATATGTTTGACATTTTATGTTTGTTTACCTTCTTAAAGTGCGTAAAACATGTTTTGTGATACCTGTTACATCAGTGGGTCTTTGCTGCTTGTTGATCCTGTTGATTCACACAGTTATAGCTACCACCACTAAGAAGCTGATTATTTACAACATATTGTCATCTATATATCAGATTTATTTATTTTAATATATATTATATATATATATATATATATATTTCCAAATTCTTTCGATAAATACTCATTAATATAGTATTACCCCTCCTTTACACTTTTCAAGAGTTCAGGAGAATTATGTATATTATGGAAAACCACTTGCTTGTATATACAGTAAAATCCTGTTTATCCGAAATAAAGGGAGTGGAGCTATTTCGGATAACAAGATTTTTCGAATAATACATGGAAGGTGCTTTTCGGTTATAAATGGAAGAAGTGTACAGGACAGGTGTTGATTAATTTAAGCTCTATTTTATGACATATGGTAAACTAATATACTACTAGGATAGATTGTTATCTTTCACACAGTAGAGTAATTAGTTATCTTTTCCTGTCTCTTTTTCTGATACTGTTAGCAAGCAGTTATGTCATGCCACCACTTGATGAGTAAAGTATCAGCAGGCATTGATTCACTCCTTTGTTCATCAAAACTTAGCAACCTGGAATAATATGATCATTAGGATGGTTTCTCGGGTTTGCAGCCAAGTGATGTTTCCTTCTACCAAGCTTTCAGTCATCTTAACTCTGTGGCCTTCTTCCCTGAAGAATGCCGAGAAAGCTTTAAATCTCTCAATATGATCATTACTTAGGTAGCTATATCAAGATTACAGCAAACTGCTAAAATGCCATTAATACCTTTATTGTACATGCATTAATTAAATAACCTCTTTAAAACTTTCCTACCTCTAGTGCTTCATATTCATTGTCTGCTGTAACTCAGTTGTTGGTTTTGTCCATTTCCGTGTCATCTGCTTTGGATTTTCACTGCTATACAGCATCCACAATCTCATGATACATTAATTGACGATTTGCACCATCTGCATAAGCGACTGTCTCATACCATTCCTCTCTTGGAAGTGTTGAAAACAGTGTTGTAATAAATTAAATTTAATGGGAGTCGATTAATGATACTGTGTTGTTTAGTGTCATTAATCAACTCCCTTTAAATTTGACTGTCATAGTTTTGTTGTTTGGTGTTTTAGAAGAATATTCAACAAATTTTGCTTTTGATTTTACCCAATCAGAAACATTTGATATGCCTACACGGTAATCAGCAGTAGCATTTTGTAAAGTTGCACCATTTTCTACTCGCCTTACCACTTTGAGTTTTTCTTTTATGATGATAACCGCGCTTTTCTTTTCATAGACGTCTTACCCTGATGTAATCACAAAACAAAAATCTAAGAAACAAACTTTACAAAATTAATTTACTGTTGCACTTGAAACCACAGAACTGAGTGTAAACAGAGAAACGCAGTAACTTTTGCCTTTCTTCACCTGTGTACTTGCTTTCAAAATTCTTTTAAAAAATACAGTCCTGTTATAGAAGAATTAGGTACATTGACCTTGTTCTGAAGACAATGAAGATAATGAATGAAATATGCGGTAGATGAAGCTAACCGTATAAGTGCAATACAATGTGGGAGAGGGATAACTGAAATGTTGCTTGCTACAAGCAACATTGCCAGCTTGATCTTGAACACTGGTACAGTAAAATTACAGTATTATTTTTGCTTTATTTTATTTTTTTAGAGCCTATCCTTCGGTTAAGCTAGGTTTCGGTTGAGCAAAGTTCGGTTAAGCGTGATTCTACTGTAATTTTTTTTAAATTCCTAGTACCTATCTAAATTATCCAGAGTGTTAACTAACTACATTTCTAGCTCAAATTATTCATTAGTTAGAAGAAGGTCAATTGGTGTTGTGCAATACTTGCAGTATTTTAACTTGATTATTCTTTATAGTATGGGTATGGGATTATTTACAGTGTAATACTTTTTTGCTCCATGAAACATGTAAATTTTAATAATTATGTAGTATATTAATAACAGTATGAATGAGCTTTTATATCAGAATGAAAACAATTATTGCCTTGTATCAAAATAATTGGACCTTTCATGTGTTATATACAGATTCATGCAGATAATCAAAATTATACTACGAAACAACTGAGATACTCTGTACTCAACAATTTCTTGATAATGCTTTCCAGTGGAGAAGAAACGAGTTGAAAGAAAATTTGTGGTATGTGAAGTACAGAGTATCTCAGTCGACTCATAGTATAATTTTAATTATTACGTTACTTCACAGTGTCAATTCCAATTTTACCTTTTCAAATTATTCATTTAGATTTTCAAAATTATTTTCCCCTATCTAAAGCTCTATCGCTACACATGCCTAAGCACTGGTAGACGTGTATTCAATTCCATATTTTTCCTCCTCTTCACCATTGATGATGGATTCCACTGCCTTCTGTTCTGTAACAAGCTGTGCATTTCTTTTCTCAGTAGTAATCTTGGCATTGTCCAACAGCAGTGATTCCTTGTATCTATATTGTTATGAAAACATCCTGGCTCTAATTGATGCTTCTACTTGTGATGACCGCTATGACATAGCCATATCCTCCCATTCATTTTTTAGCTATCCTTCATGTGCTTAGCAAATTATTAACCTGTTTCTTTATGTCAGTTAACACTAAGCTCTATGGAACCTGGACTCATTTGAGCTCATATAATTCATTGTCCAATAAGACTTACCGTGGACGTTAAATTAAAAAGGAAACCTCTGTTGATTGGCACCAATTAGTGCTTTGATGAGAGATTGAGTAAATCCAGTTCATTTCACTAAATTTTCATTTTGTGATTATAAATTTTTTTGCTTAAATTGTTGAAACTATTGTTAATGATTCATTGTATTCATTTTTTTTTTTTTTTTTTTTTTTTTTTTTTTACATTTTTCTTGACTTGCTTGCTGGATATCTTAGTGTAACAGCATGTAAGTGAAAATGATTGACACAAAATGTACTGAGCCAGAATAGGTGCCTTCATTGGCAGCAGCATTTACAAAAGAAAGAAAAAGGTTATCTGGGCATAAGTCTATGTTTCATCCTTGTGTTACATATTCTATTGGCCATTGGAGGAATGGAATTAAACCCTGTACCAACGATGAAGCAGAACTCAAGATACTAGAGAATATCACCAAGAAAATGAAAAATATGAAAAACAGAATCAGTAAGCAAATGAGTGAAAATTTTGACGAAGTTAAATTAGCATTGGGAAAATTTGAAGAGGAGATAAAGGAAGAAATAAAAGAGTGTAAAGGAAGATTATTGCATTTGGAAAACAGAGGAAGGAATCAGGAAAATTAACTTTATTATTTTTGAAGTTGAAGAGAAAAGAGATAGAAGACGTTGACAGGAGATAAAAGATCTATTTCATGAGAGATTAAAACAATCTTGTGAAATAGGAAATTGTTGATTGCTTAATTGGACGAAAAGGCCTGAGACATATAATTGTCAAAACGGCAACAGTAAAATTCAAATGGGAAGTGTTGAACAGTAAAATAGTTAAAAGGAACAAAGATATTTACTGAGCAAGATTTAGGAAAGAAGCATAGAAAATTACAATCAGTAGCATTATAAGAAATGAAAAAAGCAAGAGATGCTGGTAAAAGAGCCTTTGTAAAGGGAATCGATTTGTGAATAGAAGATGTGAAACAGGAACTTAGCATTACTGCGTATGATGTGTGGAAGTCGCATGTCGACAAAGAATTGTCAAGGTCAAGGAGTAGCCGTGCATACATCACCGGTGCAAACCACATTGGAGCAACGGATGAGTGAAAGGAGAATTACATCACCAGTGGCAACTACATCAGAGCGATGTAGACAACAAAGGCAACAGAACTGTCATTCACTGTGATGGACGTTTTGGCTTTGTCAATGATGAACTTCTAGTGATACATAAAAATATAGCTGAAGCTCCTATGGACTACCACAGCAGTATAAACGTGACATTTTTTAATCTTGGTTTGAAGAAAGATTATAAAAAACCCTCAAAGAACCATCTGTAATTGTAATAGACAATGCCCCCTACCACAGCCATGCATTAAATCCTAAGCCAACCTCATTTTGGAAGAAAAATTATACTTTCATACATAACAAACAATTCCAGTTTCTTGTCCTGTTCCTATTATTCTTGTGCTTCTCAAAATCATAAAGGAGCATATCGCTCTATCAAAAGAAAGTAACTCCACAGCATAGTACAGTCTGAAATTCAGAGGACAGTCTCAGAAAATCTGAGAAAGAAGCCTCTGGAAGATATAATTTGATCCATAAAAGACGCATGCATTCACGTGACTCCTGCAAAACTTCTACAAAGAGAAGATAGAAGACAGCTACCAGTCCATGCAATTAATTTTTGATAAGCAAATCTGCACTGACCTGGGAGTGTCATCGAGAGAGAGATGGGAAGGACTTTCAATGTTAAGGTAAATTTAGAATAATCTTTAACAGTTTGTTTAGTCAATAACAGCAATGACAATAATATAACTGATATTAATATTTAATAACAAATTTAAATATTTATTAATATAATATCAATATTGTGACTTTGTGGGTTCGTGAAATGAAAAGTCCAATTGCACCACTCAAAAATGTTCTTTATTTCCACCGACTTACAGTTGAACACTTGCCAATTACACAGGATTACGTAATGCACACAATTATGATTCACCAGTTCGTCCGTTGCAGTTTCTCTTGCACTCGCAATTACATAAACTCCTCCGACGCACGTACACTAGCACGACGCTGCTTTGTTGCTCGCCAAGAACTCTGACTCACTCCTCTTGCCCGACGTGTTGCTTATATAGGGTCAGCTAGCCGATCTGGAAGGTTCTAGATTAGATGAAATATCCCGTAAGTTCGAGAACCTAGGAGAAGGGTAAAGAGACGGCTCAGGGGCCCGCAATCCCTCTCCTAACCATCCCTTCATTTAGTGACAGGAGACAAATGAGTGGGTGTGGCAAGGCCTCCGGTCCCTTCCCAGCTGTCGTTTGTTGTGCTTCCCGATAATTGGGTGACACTGCTCCCTCCTCAAAGCTGGTCGTCCCGAACAGCACCATCATAGCGGGCTAGACGATCCAGGTGTACCACCTACATCTTCCCTCGGGGAACCTTCTGGATGCGGTAGACCACGTCGTTAATCCTCTTCACCACCCGGTACGGTCCTTGCCATGGCTGCTGGAGCTTCGGGCAGCGCCCCTTGGTCCGGGTAGGACGGTACAACCAGACCAGGTCACCTTGCTGGAATCCTTGGCTGTTGGCTTGCCTGTCATACCTGGTCTTCATTCGGTCGCTCGCCTTCTGGATGTTCTGGCGAGCCATCTCGTGCATGTCGTGGAGATGGTCCACCAAGTTCTCCACATACTCAGTCGCTGGCTGTTTCGCTTCCGGAGGGCTTCCAAAAGCCAGGTCACAAGGGAGGCGTAACTCTCGGCCGAACATTAAGCTGGCTGGCGTCATCCTAGTTGTGTCGTGTGTAGACGAGCGGTAGGCCAGCAAGAACAGTGGCACCTTGACGTCTCAGTCTCGCTGATGGCTGGCCACGACCTTCCTCAGGTGTTCCTCTAAGGTCTTGATGTATCTTTCGACCATGCCATCCGACTGGGGATGTAGAGGCGTCGTGCGGGTCTTGTTTACCCCAAGCCTTTGTAGTGCCTCCTTCATTAGGTTGGACTCAAAGTTGGTACCCTGGTCACTGTGTAGCTCTAACGGCACCCCAAATCGACAGAACACTTGCTCCACGAGGCAGTCTGTGATTGTCTTCGCCTCTTGGTTTGGGATGGCATACACCTCCGGCCACTTGGTGAAGTAGTCCACGACCACCATTAGATACTTGTTGCCTCGGTCGGAAACTGGGAACGGTCCAGCAATGTCAACGGCGATCCGTTCGAATGGCGCTCCGAAGTTGTACTGCTGCATGCGACCCCAGCTCCTAGTCTGGGGGCCACGACTCGCCGCGCACACGTGACACTGACGGCACCATCTCTCAGCATCTGCTCGGAGTCTCAGCCAGTAGTAGCGCTGCCGTAGTTTGTAAATCGTTCGGTTCGCTCCCAGGTGTCCTCCCGAAGTACCGGCGTGCACTTCCTCCAAGAGTTCCGGGACCTTACTCCGGGGAAGTACCAACTGTTCTCTCTGCGTCTTCCCATCGGGTGACTCCCATACCCGGAACAGCACGCCCTCTCTGGTCTTCAGCAAGTCCCATTGGGCCCAGTGCGACTTGTAGGTGGCGCTCCTCGGTGCGATGTCCTCCCAGGTTGGTCTCGTCCCTGCCTCCACTTCCCTCAAGAGTGGCCCCAAGTCTGCGTAGGCCAGCTGCTCCCTCCTCAGGCCTGCGCTATCCCAGCCGTCCGCAGGCACTGCCACAACTACTCGGACTGCTGCGGCACGCTCCTTCTCTTCCACTCTTGTGCACTGGCCGCACTCTTCTGGACAGGGTCTTCGGGACATGGCGTCTGCGTTACCGTGGCTCTTCCCTCTACGATGTTCTGAGGTGAAGTCGTACTCCTGCAGCCTCTGGACCCAACGTGCTGTCTGGCCTTCCAGGTTCTTAAAGCTCAATAGCCAGGTTACGGCGGAATGGTCAGTCCTCAGGTGGAATGGCTGACCGTACAGGTACTTGTGGAAGTGCTCCAAGGTCTTTACTACCGCCAATAATTTCCGTCGGGTGACGCAGTAGTTCTTCTCTGGCTTGGATAGCGTCTTGCTGTAGTAGGCTATCACCCGCCCATGGCCGTCCTGGATCTGCGATAGGACACCTCCAATGTAAATGTCACTGGCGTCGGTGTCCACAATGAAGGCGCCGCCCGGTTGTGGGAAACCCAAAATTGGAGCACTGCACAGGGTCTCCTTTAGGTGCTGGAAAGCGCTTTCGGCGTCCTCTGTCCATGCATAAGGCCGGTGTTCCTCTGTCAGGCGGGTGAGGGGTTTGGCGATGTTGGAGAACCCCTTTATGAAGCGGCGGTAATAACTGCACAGCCCCAGGAAACTGCGCAATTCTTTCTTATCCTTTGGGCGAGTCCAATCTCTCACAGCCTGTGTCTTCTCCGGGTCTGTGGCCACTCCGGTTGCTGAGACTATGTGGCCTAAGTAGTTCACTTCCTTGTGGAAGAGCTGGCACTTCTTCGCGTTCAGCTTCAAGTTGGTCGCCTGCAGTCTCTGTAGCACCTTACTCAGATTCTCGAGGAGATCTTCAAAAGTCTTCCCGACGATGATGATGTCGTCCAGGTATAGCAGGCACCTAAAGGAGACCCTGTGCAGTGCTCCAATTTTGGGTTTCCCACAACCGGGCGGCGCCTTCATTGCGGACACCGACGCCAGTCCTCTGAATTTCAGACTGTACTATGCTGTGGAGTTACTTTCTTTTGATAGAGCGATATGCTCCTTTATGATTTTGAGAAGCACAAGAATAATAGGAACAGGACAAGAAACTGGAATTGTTTGTTATGTATGAAAGTATAATTTTTCTTCCAAAATGAGGTTGGCTTAGGATTTAATGCATGGCTGTGGTAGGGGGCATTGTCTATTACAATTACAGATGGTTCTTTGAGGGCTTTTTATAATCTTTCTTCAAACCAAGATTAAAAAATGTCACGTTTATACTGCTGTGGTAGTCCATAGGAGCTTCAGCTAAATTTTTATGTATCACTACAAGTTCATCATTGACAAAGCCAAAACGTCCATCACAGTTGCCTGTTGCCTTTGTTGTCTGGTACTGTCACAACACAATTGTCAGAATGTCAGTCCAGATGTTCATTTTACAAGAATGACTGTCGAACCATGTTTCATCAAGATGGATATCGAAACCTCTTAATAGTCTGAAGATACCGACACCTGGTAATTATTTCTGGTGCTTCAGCTCTGATTGATATTTTGGGCCTTCATTTACCTTGAAACCCATGCTTAGCACAAGATGGCAGAGCATAGTAGCTGTCTTCTGCCTCTGGATTCTAGTGGAAATGCTACTGTTGGGGATTTACCATCCTTATAGAAATTAAAAACTGTTCAATGAAGTAAGTCTCTGTTAAAGTCATTAATTCTATCAAATTGAAATTTACGTTTGTTAGACGTTTTTCTTTGTAGTTGTGTGGTAACTATTAACTTCACTTATACGAATTATCTTTAGCACTGTTGATACAGCAACACATGTTGCTTCTGCTCTGACTTTATTTAATCATTTATTACACCACCGCCCTCAAGAACACTGTGTAAGAAAGAAATTACATTTTTCACTATCTTCACTATCTGTTTATGTAATATAGCACCTCTTGCCATGACGACATTGTTTGTATTTTTAACTGGGGTTTTGAGCAAAGAAGATCCAGTTGCTGAAATTGATTCAAAGCATCATATGCAGCTTCAGGTCAGAAAAAGAAAATGATTTGCAAACAACATGAAACTAAACTGACTGCAGAATCTGCAGGAAATAGAGGAACCAAAATATTAGCTACATTGCCTGTGCCTGGTATATGAGGGTCACCTTTTGTTGACTAATGATTACAACCCAGTGGCAAAGGAGAGCAGTTCACTTTGAAATTTGTCATGTTTTGGCAAAATGTATACTAGAGTATTATGGCCTACCAAATATTATGCAGGAAAATTGGAAATGACACAGGGATAATACAGGGAAAACAGATTTAGATGCTCAATGTAGTAATTTCCCTATTACAATGCTGATATAGTAATTTCCCAAGTCCCTTTATAAGGCATTTGGTCTTGCATAATGTGATAGTAATATGCTTACACCAGAAAGTATGCACGCCTCGGTAGCGTAGATGGTAGTTTTTTTTTTTAAATTCACGTCCCCCAACGTTAAGTCATATCGTACAGTGAATGGAATGCGTGAAATGATGCTCAAATGAGCCCATGGTCCATAGAGCTTAGAGTTACCCAACATTTGTCTTTAAGGATAAGGGAAAACCCCGGAAAAAACCTTATCCAAGTAACTCACCCTGACCGAGATTCGAACTCGGGACCTCTTGAACGTGAGGCAGACATGCTACAACCAGGCTACCGAGGCGGTAGATGGTAGAGTGTCTGCCTCACCTAAAAGACGAATGTCAGGTAGCTCTTAGCTCCATAGACCCCAGACTCATTTGAGTATCATTTCACCCATTTCATTCATCATCCGATATGACTTAACATTGGAGGACGTTTAAAAAAAAAAAAATTACTTGCTCTGTGAGTGCTGTCATAAAACCAGTTTAGGAGCATTTCCAAGAACTTGGGTTCCGTTTCCTTTGTTACTATAATAATTCTGTAAAGCAACAATAATTTCTAAACAGAATAAATCTATTTACAGAGTATGTTTAATGAATACTATTATGTTAAGGGATTAATTCACCGGACTGGTGTTAACCACAAAGATATGAAATACTATTTATTGCACACAACACAACATATACATATATTACTTGACAGAGCATTGAGGCGTATTGACTTTCAGGACACCAGCGCTGTGATGGTCTCTTATCGGGTCTCATTTGGTGGTTTAGAAGAGTGAATAATTAGTAAGTTACGAAACACAAATAGAGTGATTGGAAGCTGCGTGTGTCTATATGATATGTTTTCTTGCGCCTGCCGATGTATGACACATTGTTGCCCAGACGACCTAATTATATCTGAACAGACTATACATACACTGGACTCGCCGTGTATGTGCGATAAGCTGAGGTAAACATCTCTGTGTTGCGAATTTTTTCCGATATGCCTTCTCGCTTTGCCATGTATTATATGGTTACAGCCATTGTTTTTGTTTTTATTGTTATTGTTACATCATACATCACTCCTCATAGAGTCCAAATAACATAAATCTCCATTCAGTTGTCTGCCATTTTGAGGCCACTAACAGGTAGACTTAACCAAATTTTCATAAAAAATAAATATGCACAAGAGACCATAAAGGAAATGAAGTTATTTCTTGTAATATTACCTTCACGTAGTTATTTTCTGTCCATGACTTCTGAAAGCACTGAACTGAAGTAACGAGCATCAGGGTAATTCAAGTAGTGCAGAACTGGGAGGCTTGTCCATAGATTTTAATCTGCCAACTTAATGGTCAGACATTCTAAAAAATTTGGTTTTGGTATTCTTACCTTCAACTAAACCAGAGTGTGTGTTTCAATTATAATTGAAGTAACTTAAAATAACTTGTGAAAGTTGTGCTCAGTAAAGTTAATAATTTTGCTTGCAAAGAAGGAATGCAAATTTAAATGAAAGCCATGTAAAAATATGACTTATGTAATGCTTGTATATTAAGAAGCAACTAATGTTAATGGCCTTTACAAATAAATTCTGGAAGGAAAATATAGTAAAAGTTAAAACTATTAGAAGTGAGATAATATATGTTTTTCAGGGGATTGTGCCACAACTGCGCTATGATGTGTGGAAGTATCTTCTGGGTTATTTTCCATGGGATTCCACACATGCAGATCGGCAGCAGATAAGAAAACAAAAGGTTGAAGAGTATTTCAAAATGAAATTGCAGTGGAAAAGTTTTACACAAGGACAGGAGCAAAGATTCTCAGATTATCGTGAAAGAAAAAATTTAATTGGTAAGTTTTTTTTGTAAATAATACTCCTTCTGAGAGGGAGTATTTGTTATTAATCCATATATTTCATACTTGTGTTTAATTTATCTGTGTAATGAGTAGGGTAGAACCCATTGGAAGCAAATTTAAATCATGCATATTGTGCCATTATCTTCCCACACTTAACATATGGTATTGAAATTTGGGGGGGGGGGTTACAAGTAAAACCAATATGGACAGGCTATTAAAAGTACAAAAGAAATGCATACGAACCATGTACAACCTTCGTTTTCAACAAACATGTCGGGATACATTCAAATCACAGAACATCCTAACAGTAATTCCTTTCTTGGAAGTGTTGAAAACAGTGTTGTTATGATAAATTAACTTTAAAGAGAGTCGATTAATGACACTAACAACACTTACTTTTAAATTTTTCCGGAACATGTTTCAGAGGCTTTGCCTTATCTTCAGCCGGCCATCGACTGGTTATATAATTTAGTTTCATTAATCGACTCTCTTTAAAGTTAATCCTAACAGTAGTATCACTCTATTCGTTCAAAACAATTATACTTGTAAAAGACCGAAAGTAGCATAACATCCTCAATAAAGATTGCCATACATATGATACGAGGAGAGCAACTGATTACCATAGGGTAATCATGAATAAAACTCAAACTAATAAAGATCCATTTAAAATAGGAGCCATATTGTACAATAAATTGCCGTCTGTAATTAAGAATACTTCTGACTCAAAATTTAAACTGGTCTTAAAATCATACCTAATTGAAAAATGTTTGTATAGTATAAATGAACTGTAATATATATGTATGTAGTATAAATGGGTTGTATACCTATGTAAACAATAAGGTTTGTATGTAATTTAGGCATTTTGATCTTTGTAAATAACTCATATACTTTTGTAAACAACTCTATATTTTGTAAATAACTTATGTATTTTGATCATTTTGTATTTTGACTGTATAGAGATAATTGACAGTGTCAGATGCTCTTGTAAGAGTCTATTGGTCTATTGTCCGCAATAAATTAATTATTATTATGTTATAAAGTGATATTTTTAAAACATGCAAAATAATTTTAGTTAATTGATGGAAATTAATCATTTCTCCACACTAGCCGTATATAGGCTAAGATATTTGATGGATAGAGTCAACATGAAAAATTCAATGCCATGGCCGGGATTTGAACCACGGATCTCCTGGTTTCCGTCCAGTCGCTCTTAACCTTTGAGCTACCATGGCCAACGTGCCTTCCTGACATTAAATTCTCCAGTTGACTCGTATATTTCCCTGGTAGACCACTAGGGGCTCTCGCATCCGAGATACACCGTTTGTGGCGACTTACTATTGTAAGTACTTAAGACCCAGGCTTCATCATTTAACTCTTATTATTTTAGTTAATTGATGGAAATTAATCATTTCTCCACACTAGCCGTATATAGGCTAAGATATTTGATGGATAGAGTCAACATGAAAAATTCAATGCCATGGCCGGGATTTGAACCACGGATCTCCTGGTTTCCGTCCAGTCGCTCTTAGCCTTTGAGCTACCATGGCCAACGTGCCTTCCTGACATTAAATTCTCCAGTTAACTCGTATATTTCCCTGGTAGACCACTAGGGGCTCTCGCATCCGAGATACACTGTTTGTGGCGACTTACTATTGTAAGTACTTAAGACCCAGGCTTCATCATTTAACTCTTATTATTTTAGTTAATTGATGGAAATTAATCATTTCTCCACACTTCTCTGAATTTAATGTCAGGAAGGCACGTTGGCCATGGTAGCTCAAAGGTTAAGAGCGACTGGACGGAAACCAGGAGATCCGTGGTTCAAATCCCGGCCATGGCATTGAATTTTTCATGTTGACTCTATCCATCAAATATCTTAGCCTATATATGGCTAGTGTGGAGAAATGATTAATTTCCATCAATTAACTAAAATAATAAGAGTTAAATGATGAAGCCTGGGTCTTAAGTACTTACAATAGTAAGTCGCCACAAACTGTGTATCTCGGATGCGAGAGCCCCTAATGGTCTACCAGGGAAATATACGAGTCAACTGGAGAATTTAATGTCAGGAAGGCACGTTGGCCATGGTAGCTCAAAGGTTAAGAGCGACTGGACGGAAACCAGGAGATCCGTGGTTCAAATCCCGGCCATGGCATTGAATTTCTCATGTTGACTATCCATCATGCAAAATAATGTTTTTAAATTACTCAATTCACAAATTTGGCTTAAGTGCTGCATTTCATGAGAATGAGTCTCTCTACCACTTGATGTGTGATTGCAAGCTTCCAGTTAAGCATTCCTTTGTTAATACAATTTTGAGTCGAACTAATACTCAATGCTCCATTTATTGCTAGTATTTCATAGTCCTTAAACAGCAGAATTCCTTTGTTGTTCACAAAGCTGAAGTTTGGACATTAAGGCAGTGATGTCTGCTTGTTGTATAAATAGATTTGTTTGCGATATTAGTCTCTGCCTATCAGCTGCACATTAAAAAGCTTGATTGGTACCTAAAAAACAGAAGCTAACAACAGTGAAGCAACAAATATTACATTAAATATAATTGTTTAGGTTGCGACCAGGTTTACATTGGAAGTACCAAATGTAATTTAGAAACCAGAATGAAAGAACATTGCAGAAATATTAGATACAAACAGTCTGATAAATCAGCTATGGCAGATCATTTTTGATCATTTAACCATGAAATAAATCCAGAAGTTAAATTAGTAAAGCAATTAAATAGTCTTAATGGCTTGGAAGGAAGTATTTATTTTATAAAAATAGAAATTTCATAATGAATTTTGAAATACTGCCAATCTATTCTGTCTTTAAGTTGTTTTATTTTCAGAGTTTGGTAATAAATAAAAAAATAATACAACACCTAGCAGCAGTAACGATGGCAATGGGGTCAAAACAGAGACTAAAGATACAAATGATTTATTTTTGAAACTAGTCTCATAAATTCTGTGGAAACTTCATCAATTTTCTTAAAAGGATAAGTGAAGTTTGTGACAAAATAACTATATTTTATGTATATCGAGATTTAACTATTGGAACACCACAGTGAAGCGAAATAATTATTAATTTTTAGATGAGTCGTATTTATTACACATCTGCTTCACTTTCGTACCTATTTTGAGGACATGTTTCGTAATTCATCGTTTGCATCTTCGGCTCTTATGCAACTAAAGCTTGATCCAGTGGTGTGGGTAATTCTGGGGTTGCTGCTGCCATCTGTTGATTTAGTGATGAACTTAAATGTGGGATTCTCTTCTGGCGGGATTTCAAAGTTCATTAGTTGGTTTTTATGTTTTTCTGTGTATATTCTCTCCCATATGATGAGTTCACTATGTTTTTGTACGTATTTTAGCAATTCTGTGCTATCTTCAATTTCATGATTTTCAGACCAGAAATGAGCTGCTATTGCGGACTTATCAATATTTTTGTATCTTAAGTGCCTGAAGTGTTCTTTCTTTCTAGTGCCTATGTTTCTTTTTGTCCTCCCTATGTAAATTTTTTCACAGTCTTTACACTTAATCTTGTAAATGCCTGACTTTTCCTCTGGTTTTATCTTATCAGTATTATTACTGTGAAGTAGGTTTTTAATGTAATTGTTTTTTGGTGCCAATGTTATATTGTATTTCTTGAATATTTTTTGAAACTTTTTTGTGGCCCAGGGGCGGTAAGTAAATTTAGCAAATCTAATTTCTTGTTTTATTGGTGTGAGAGCTGTGATCTGTTTTAATCTCTTTTGAAGTTTGAATGATTTTAGTTTTTTATCTACAAGGTTTTTTCCATATCCATTTTTAATTGCAGTTTTTAAGATTTGATGGTATTCGTTTTGATATTCTTGCTGGCTGAGGGGTAGATTTACTAATCTGTGTGTGAGACTGTTGATGGTTGCATGTTTGTGTGGAATTGGGTTGAAACTATTTGCTTTGATGTAATTATCTGTATGTGTTGCTCTTCTCTGGATACCAAATTCTAGTTTTTCATTGCTTTTTGTGATTTTAAGGTCTAAAAAAGGTAGAGTACAGTCCTCTTCAGTTTCCACTGTGAATTGTATGCTGGGTTCTTGCAGGTTGAGTAGTTTCAAAGCATCATCTATTTGTTTGTAGGGCACTATTGCAAAAATGTCGTCTACGTATCTGTACCAGGTTTTAAAAATATGAGGGAAGGCTTTAGTTATATGTGTTTCGAAAAAGCTCATGTATAGATTGGCCAAAAATGGTGATAGCGGGCTTCCCATAGCTAGTCCTGAAATTTGTTTATAATATTTTCCATCGAAGACAAAATAATTTTGATGTATACATATTTCAGTCATTGCCAAATATTCTTCTATTGCATTGGCATCTAGGTTTATAGAATTTAGCCATTTTTTCAGTTGAATCAAAAGTTTGTCTAATGGAATGCTAGGGAAGAGGGAGCGGACATCAAAGGATACTAAAGTGTCATGAGGTTTTAGTTTAAGATTTTGAATTTTTTCTACCAGGTCTAAAGAAAAAAATTCAAAATCTTAAACTAAAACCTCATGACACTTCAGTATTCTTTGATGTCCGCTCCCTCTTCTCTAGCATTCCATTAGACAAACTTTTGATTCAACTGAAAAAATGGCTAAATTCTATAAACCTAGATGCCAATGCAATAGAAGAATATTTGGCAATGACTGAAATATGTATACATCAAAATTATTTTGTCTTCGATGGAAAATATTATAAACAAATATCAGGACTAGCTATGGGAAGCCCGCTATCACCATTTTTGGCCAATCTATACATGAGCTTTTTCAAAACACATATAACTAAAGCCTTCCCTCATATTTTTAAAACATGGTACAGATACGTAGACGACATCTTTGCAATAGTGCCCTACAAACAAATAGATGATGATGTGTGTTTGGAGGAATTTAGTAACAGTGACGTCAAAATTAATATAAAAATTATTTGTGGTTGGTTTATTGACACTCGTCACTTACTTTTTCATATATTTATGAGAGACTAGTTTCAAAGGCCCTGGCCTCCATTTTCAATCTCTTCCCAACTGGCAAATGTTGTTATCTGCTCTCTCTGGTGGTGGAACTATGAACTTTTTTGTCAAATTATCTGCTGGCGGGATTTCAAAGTTCATTACGCGATCCTTATTTTTCCAGATGAATATGTTCTCCCATGTTGTCAATCTATTTTGGTTTATCACTGCTTTTAATAATTTTGGATTTGGATCAATGTCATGGTTTTCATTCCAAAAATGAAATGCTACTGCTGACTTGTCTTCTTGTTTCAATCTGATGTTTCTAAAGTGTTCTTTGACTCTGGTTTTTAAATTTCTTTTTGTTTGACCTATGTAGCATTTTTCACAATTCTTGCAATTTATTTGGTATATTCCAGATTTGTTACCTGAAGGAATTTCATCTTTTGTTTTTGAATTTAGTAATTTTAAAATTGAGTATCTATTAGTAGGTGCCAAGATGATATTTTGTTCCTTGAATATCTTTTTAAATTTATTAAATGTTTTTGGATGATATGTGAATGAACTGAATATGCTGTTGCTTTCTTTTTCTTTAATAAATGTGGTTGTTTCCTTAATGGTTTTCTTTAGTTTAGATTTTCTAATTTTCTTCAACACCAAACTTTTGTTATATCCGTTTTCTTCTGCTATGTGTATTATTGCTTTTTGTTCCTTGAAATATTCTTCTTTTTCCATGGGTATGTTGACTAGTCTGTGTGTAAGGCTGTTTATTATTGCATGTTTATGTGTAATTGGGTTGTGGCTATTATTTTTTATATAATTTTCTGAATGTGTTGGCTTCCTGTAAATTCCAAATTTTATTTTTGTATCATTCCTGATGATATTTAGATCCAAGAAAGGTAGTTGTCCATTGATTTCCTTTTCTATTGTGAATTTGATAGTCCTTTCTTGCAGATTGAGTAATTTTAATGCATCATCTAAATGTTTACTTGGTACAATTGCAAAGATGTCGTCAACATATCTATACCAAACCTTGAAGATCAATGGGAAGGACTTTTTAATTTGTGTTTCAAATGCACTCATAAATAAGTTAGCCAAAAAAGGTGAAAGTGGATTGCCCATTGATAGTCCTGATTTCTGCTTGTAGTGTTTTCCATTAAAGCTAAAGAAGTTTTGTTCAATGCATATTTTTGTTAGAGAAATATATTCTTCTGCTTCTATTGCTTCCATATCAATTGTAGCTAGCCATTTTTTTAACACAGTCTGCAATTTTTCTGTTGGTATGCTTGGAAATAAAGATGTGACATCAAATGAAACCAGTCTGTCATTTTTGTCCAAATTTATATCTTTGATTTTTTCTACTAAATCTAAAGAATTTCTTAAATTTGCACTTTCAAATTTTGGAAAACTATTAAATTTACTTAGTAACCATTTGGCCAAATTATATGTGGGGGCATTTATGCTACTAGTAATAGGTCTCATGCCTTTCCCTGTTTTGTGAATTTTTGGCAGCCCATATACTCTTGGTAATGTTGGATTATCTACTTTAATTTTGTGCAATTCTTTTTTGTTGATTATTTTGCTCTCTTTTAGCGTTTTATTTGTGGTTTCAATGCAGTACTTTAATGGATTAGTTTCTACTTTTTGGTAATTACTGTCTTCTAACAAATCTTCCATCCTCTTTGTGTATTCTTCTTTTTCCAGAATTACTAGTTTATTTCCCTTGTCTGCTTTAGTATAAATAACCGGTTTCTTTTTAAGAGCTTTTATGATTTGGTTACTAAAATTCTTTTTCTTTTCATTTTTAATCTCTTCTACTATTTTGGAGCATTTGTTTTTTACTGTGTTTTTACTTTCTTCATTAAGTGTTTGTGTAGCAATTTGGATGTCAGCAATGTAATCTTCAATTTGGTTGGAATAATCTACACATGTCTTTAAACCTAGATTCAGCATATTCAGTTCTGTTTTTGTAAAATTTTGGTTTGATAGGTTTACCACATTGTTTAGATGATCTTTTAGGTTATGTTTGTCTTTTTGATATATCTTTTTAAAAGTGCCTGCTTTCTGGCATAAATTTTTTAATTTATTCTTTAACTTTGCTGTTTTTGTCTTCATTTTTCTATTAAGATATGCTAATAAATTGTTTTCAAAATTTTCCCAAAATATACTTCCTAATTGTTTGGTAAGTTTTTGATGCAAATTGTACAATTTTATTTCTAGCGTGTTTTTATTTCCATAGTGTTTATTCTTTTCTACAATTAATACTTTTCTCTCTGCTGCTTTTTGTTGTCCCATTGATCTTCAAGGTTTGGTATAGATATGTTGACGACATCTTTGCAATTGTACCAAGTAAACATTTAGATGATGCATTAAAATTACTCAATCTGCAAGAAAGGACTATCAAATTCACAATAGAAAAGGAAATCAATGGACAACTACCTTTCTTGGATCTAAATATCATCAGGAATGATACAAAAATAAAATTTGGAATTTACAGGAAGCCAACACATTCAGAAAATTATATAAAAAATAATAGCCACAACCCAATTACACATAAACATGCAATAATAAACAGCCTTACACACAGACTAGTCAACATACCCATGGAAAAAGAAGAATATTTCAAGGAACAAAAAGCAATAATACACATAGCAGAAGAAAACGGATATAACAAAAGTTTGGTGTTGAAGAAAATTAGAAAATCTAAACTAAAGAAAACCATTAAGGAAACAACCACATTTATTAAAGAAAAAGAAAGCAACAGCATATTCAGTTCATTCACATATCATCCAAAAACATTTAATAAATTTAAAAAGATATTCAAGGAACAAAATATCATCTTGGCACCTACTAATAGATACTCAATTTTAAAATTACTAAATTCAAAAACAAAAGATGAAATTCCTTCAGGTAACAAATCTGGAATATACCAAATAAATTGCAAGAATTGTGAAAAATGCTACATAGGTCAAACAAAAAGAAATTTAAAAACCAGAGTCAAAGAACACTTTAGAAACATCAGATTGAAACAAGAAGACAAGTCAGCAGTAGCATTTCATTTTTGGAATGAAAACCATGACATTGATCCAAATCCAAAATTATTAAAAGCAGTGATAAACCAAAATAGATTGACAACATGGGAGAACATATTCATCTGGAAAAATAAGGATCGCGTAATGAACTTTGAAATCCCGCCAGCAGATAATTTGACAAAAAAGTTCATAGTTCCACCACCAGAGAGAGCAGATAACAACATTTGCCAGTTGGGAAGAGATTGAAAATGGAGGCCAGGGCCTTTGAAACTAGTCTCTCATAAATATATGAAAAAGTAAGTGACGAGTGTCAATAAACCAACCACAAATAATTTTTATATTAAATAGATGATGCTTTGAAACTACTCAACCTGCAAGAACCCAGCATACAATTCACAGTGGAAACTGAAGAGGACTGTACTCTACCTTTTTTAGACCTTAAAATCACAAAAAGCAATGAAAAACTAGAATTTTGTATCCATAGAAGAGCAACACACACAGATAATTACATCAAAGCAAATAGTTTCAACCCAATTCCACACAAACATGCAACCATCAACAGTCTCACACACAGATTAGTAAATCTACCCCTCAGCCAGCAAGAATATCAAAACGAATACCATCAAATCTTAAAAACTGCAATTAAAAATGGATATGGAAAAAACCTTGTAGATAAAAAACTAAAATCATTCAAACTTCAAAAGAGATTAAAACAGATCACAGCTCTCACACCAATAAAACAAGAAATTAGATTTGCTAAATTTACTTACCACCACTGGGCCACAAAAAAGTTTCAAAAAATATTCAAGAAATACAATATAACATTGGCACCAAAAAACAATTACATTAAAAACCTACTTCACAGTAATAATACTGATAAGATAAAACCAGAGGAAAAGTCAGGCATTTACAAGATTAAGTGTAAAGACTGTGAAAAAATTTACATAGGGAGGACAAAAAGAAACATAGGCACTAGAAAGAAAGAACACTTCAGGCACTTAAGATACAAAAATATTGATAAGTCCGCAATAGCAGCTCATTTCTGGTCTGAAAATCATGAAATTGAAGATAGCACAGAATTGCTAAAATACGTACAAAAACATAGTGAACTCATCATATGGGAGAGAATATACACAGAAAAACATAAAAACCAACTAATGAACTTTGAAATCCCGCCAGAAGAGAATCCCACATTTAAGTTCATCACTAAATCAACAGATGGCAGCAGCAACCCCAGAATTACCCACACCACTGGATCAAGCTTTAGTTGCATAAGAGCCGAAGATGCAAACGATGGTTTGCGAAACATGTCCTCAAAATAGGTACGAAAGTGAAGCAGATGTGTAATAAATACGATTCATCTAAAAATTAATAATATATTTTATGTAATAAACTTGATTGGCATTCCCCTCCAACAACAACAATAATTAATAATAATAATAATAATAATAATAATAATAATGGTTTATTCACTTATAGACATGAAATACATGTTTCAAGTTTTGTCCGAAAAGTTTACATATTACAAGATTGTAAATGATTTGTTAGTTATATACATCAAGATTTACAAATTTTACAAAGCATATACAGAGATTAATAATTAATGTAACTGTCTTTATGGTAAAAAAAAGCAATCTTCGGTTTTCCCTTTCTTTGAGGACGGTCTCAAGGTTCTTCCTGTCCATTGGGTCATAAGGTGAAGATCTCAGTAATATGAAACAGAAGATATAATAAACTGTATTAGTATTTTCTTATTTGGTTATATATCTGAATGACATAAGTAGTAATAATAATAATAATAATAATAATAATAATAA
This sequence comes from Mantis religiosa, assembly GCA_030765055.1. NCBI lineage: Eukaryota > Metazoa > Arthropoda > Insecta > Mantodea > Mantidae > Mantis > Mantis religiosa. The sequence goes on from CM060951.1 coordinate 90,525,360, forward strand.
TAATAATAATAAATTCATTAAGTGTGTACTTATTTACTGATTTCAGAAATATATTTTAGAAATTATAACTCACTTGTTGAAATTACTAGACAGATTGCGATAAATATATTACAAAATATTTACAGTTTGATCTGTCATTTATATCCTCATTGAAATATTTACAATTTACATATGTCAGAAAAAAAGCTTTTCAAATCACAATTGCAGATATTCATCATTGTCATAAAAAGCCCTCTCAATTAAGTAATTTTTTAAACGTTTATTAAACTTGGAACCAGTTGATTGTTTAACTATGGCTGGCAACTTATTGTGTAAAGTTTTTCCAATTGCAAATGGATTTTTATCAAAATATTTCTTACTCTTCGCTTCCCTATACATATTCTCTTTAGTTCTTGTGTCATATTTATGTATATTGCTATTACTCCTTATATTTGTAGTTCTCCTAACTAGTAAAATAACTCTAAAAATATATAATGCAACTACTGTAAGAATTCTTTCTTTTTTAAAAATTTCTCTACATGAATCCCTTGATTTTAATAAACAAACAATCCTTACACACCTCTTCTGTAATAGCAATAATCATTTTAAATTCTCTTTAGACGTTGTACCCTGTAATTCAATACTATAATTCAAATGAGGATGAATTATGCCATAATATCAATTTTAAATTAGGCTTATCCAAATAGTGTGTCACGTAATTTAGTAGATAGATACCCTTACTTATTTTATTGCATATATAATTTATAAGTTTTTGTCAATATGCAATCCTAGAAATAAGTGATCATCTATTGTATCTATTTCTTCATTTCCAATTTTAATTTTCGTATTGTTGTACATGCAATTACTAATTTTAAAATATATTATTCTTGTCTTGTTTAAATTATTAACTAGGTTATTATTGACAAGAAATTTGAGTATTACTTCTGTACCTGAGTGTATATTATTAGTTAAGTTGTCGTGATCTTTTCCCTAACAAATTATAGATGTGTCATCAGCATATGATACAGTTTTAACATTATTAATCACAGGTAAATTGTTAGTGTATAATGTAAATAGAAAAGGCCCAAGCACAGATTCCTGTGGGACTCCATATTTAACAGTTGCTAATGAGGATTCATATTTTGTTTCTATTTTGTTTAGTTTACATATTATTTCTTTACTTTGTACCCGGCCTTGTAAGTATGTATTAATTAATTTACCTGCAGTCCCCCTTATACCATAATGTTCCAAATTTTGTAATAAGACTTAGTGATCAACACTATCGAAGGACTTTGATAAATCAAGAAAAATCCCCATTACTTGATTATTTTCCATTTTGTTAATTAATTTGTCTATAAATTCTACCGCAGCAGTAATTGTAGAATAACCTTTTCGAAAACCATGGTGGGAATTAGATAAAATGTTTTGTTTGTCCAAAATACTTAAAATCCTCTTTAAAATAACTTTTTCCAATAGTTTAGCAAAAGTAGATGTTAAAGTAATTGATCTATAATTACTCACATTAGTAACATCACCCTTTTTGTGTAATGGTTTAACAGCCCCCTTTTTTAAACAGTTCGGAAAAATTCCTTCCACTATAAAGGCATTTATTAGATGTACTAGGATGTTAACTAATTCTTCCTTGCATTGTTTCAGGATTTTTTATTAAACTTCATTCCACCCACTCGAGTTTTTAGATTTTAAATGAGTAATAATTTTGATTAATTCTCTCTCAGTAACAGGATTTAGGAGCACTGTGCTACCAATATGCTTTATTCCCTCTTTCACATCCATTTTAACCGTTTTATTTCCCTTAGGCACCGCTACATTTATGAAGTATTCATTAAATATATTACTTACTGAATTATCAACCCTTTTGTTCTGGTGTTTAATTATAATGTTCTCTGAATTTTTACAGTTTTTCTTACTAGCATTTACTACATCCTATATAGGCTTACTTGTATATTTTGCAGTAGCCTTGATATCTGTCATAATACAATCTATTATCATACTACTTATAAAATATATACATGTCCTTCATTGATTCCTTAATCTTAATTACACTGGGTAGAAGGATTAATTTATTACTTTCTTTTTTGCATTTATTCATAAACCATTTTGGACACAAAGTATTGAAGTGTTTATTAAATATGAGATAAAACTTCTCCCATTTTTTATTTACACAGTCAGTATCATGTACTTCATCCCATGATTCATGTTGTAGCAACTTTTTGAACACATTTATATTATATGAATTGATTTTCCTTGTTCTTGCCTTTACAATATTATCACTTCTAACAATAATTTTTTGAATTTTCATTATCTATTCCTTATGATCAGAAACACAACTGTCAAATACTTTTACTTTTATTCTTTTACTATAAATATTTGTGGCAATTTGATCTATAACGGTAGCTGATGTCAAAGTAACCCTAGTCGGTATTTTAATATTAAACATATTTAATAACTCTAAGTTTTGTATACACGTAATTTCCATCTATAGAGTTTATATTTATGTCACCTATTATTACAATGTTGTTACTATATACTATTTCGTCAACACTGTTTCTAATCCTTTTAAAAAAAATTGAAATTTCACCACTTGGTGATCTGTATACTCCAAAAAGTAGTATGTTACCCTCTTCAGTATTAATTCCCCAGCAATTTCAAAATCCTTTTCTATGCAATATTTAGTTAAGTTGTATATTTGCATAATTTCTTTGTAGTTTTCATGAGCATATATTGCTACACCCCTACCTTTAAATGTACTTCTACTAAAACTATTTTGTAAAACAAAATTGTCTAATTTATAATGCTCAGTTTGGTTTTCCATTAGTCCATGTTCTGTAATAACTACAAATATAGGGCCTACTTGATTTATAAGTATATTGAATTGCTCAATTTTGTTTGCTAAATACTGCACATTTTGATGCAGCACGCTTAAGTAATTGTTTTCATTATTCTGTGTTACAGATACCATATAATTTTTGTCTGAATCTTCTACTTTATAATCTCCCACCTTAAAATCTTTTAAACAATCAGCCTGGCTCCTTTTAGCAAATTCTAGTTGTTTGATACATTTTGTTCACAACTGGCAGTAACATCACAAAATAACTTACCAAACTTAACTGATCCTCTCCTGTTCAAGTGGAGACAATCCCTTACAAGATCTTCATTCTTTATCCAGCAGTTCCCATCTAGCATCACACAGTTCCAAACTGAGCACATCCAGTCTAATTGTTAGTTAAGGTGATGCACACGCCTCCAGTTCATATCTCTCCTATTTAACACACCACTGATGATTGATTACCTTTGTTAATGGGCTATCTGACTGCAGCAGCATATTGCAAGTAATGTCCCAAGAATGCCTATTTATTCATAGTGACTCTGAAACATGTTCTAGTAGTAACTTGAAAGATTGCTAAATTGGTTCGTGACACCTTCACATATTAAATTTAAATTTGGAACATGTTTCAGAAGCTGTTGTTTCCACTGTTAGCCATTGTCCGACTGGTAAAAGATGCAAGATTATAGGTGTTGATTGCAGAAGCCATAAGTGCTATTGATGTCCGTGAGTTTTGTATTTAAATTCCACTGAAAGCAATATTTTCGTTAGTTCTCTGATAGAGAAACTCAAATTCCATACCAGAAATTTTACTATAGAGAAAAATAAAAAGCTTGTCCAGAATTGGTATCAGTGTTGTGCATATATGTTGGACACTTCTGCAAATTGGAAAATGTATCAACATTACTAAATTCTGTTTTTCAGTTTAGATCACATTTTAGTTTTGTTGGTATAGTATATGTTGTTCATATCAAGTCTAAGTAAAAATGTTCTTTACCGTTGTTGTAGTACTTCTGTTGCGCCATAGGGTTTAGCAAATGGTACATGCCATTCCATCTCTAAAATATGTATACACACTCATTTATTTTAGCTGCATGGTACATATGGGCTTCTCACATCTAATCAGAAACAACATTCATTTTCACTATCACAGTCAGTGTTTTCAGTTTCCCAAGGATGTCACATTATTACTTGTTGCTTCTTTTAATTTACTTTAACAAAGAGTATAAATCTTGAAAGCGTACATTATGAACTATCATCAGCAACAGTGCTTCCTTCATTTTGTTTTGTGCCTTTACTCCTCAGTTGCTTCTGACTCACAAGGGAGCTATCACTGCACTCGCACCCCTACACACCTGGAAATTTGATGGTATAATGCCTGCTGTATATAAACCATGTGCACCAAATATCTGCTGTGGAGTATAACCACAATGCGCAAAACTGAAGCCTGGAAAGTACCACATGCGACCACTTACAAGTAGCTGTTGGACATCCCTCATCAGCTCTGTGTGGCATAGGGCGACAGTGCATCTTACATGTGTCATGTGTAGATCACTGTCCATCAAGGGTAAACAGTTCCTCTCGTACAATGCTTTACTATTATGCCTATATGTTCCTAGTATTTTGGACTCATTTTTTGGTACTTCCAGCTATACTCCACACCTGATTTTTCCTCTCTGGCACATACAAGTGTAAGCATAGTGATAGTTAAAACCTTTTTAAACCACTTTTCAAACTATAAAAACACTTTAGCTCCACTTACATTTGATAAACATTTAAATGTAAGTGGAGCTAAAGTGTATTTATTGTTCAAAAAGTGGTTTAAAAGGGTTTTATTTATGAAGCTCCACTGTTTATAAATACTTCTATTTATAATTTTATTATAGTGATAGTTCCCTAGTATTACAATTAATTATTTCCGGGCTGTTTTGCTGTGGTCTGTTGGCGTAAGAACGTCCAAACGTTTCGGTCACAACTGCGGTAGATATCATCAGTGGCGCATCTGACGCAGCGAAACTCTCTGCAAGGAAACTTTGACCGTGCCACTGATGATGTCTACCGCAGTAGTGGACGAAACGTTTGGACGTTCTTACGCCAACAGACCACAGCAAAACAGCCCGGAAATAATTAATTGTAATACTAGGGAACTATCACTATAATAAAATTATAAATAGCCCGGATATAATTAATTGTATTATGGACTCCGGCCGTGAAAGCTTACGTTTTCCCTAATATTGTTTTGTATCCCTTGTAAATGATAACTACCTCCCACCAGTAGCTCAACCCTCTATGCTTCACACCCAACTACCTAAAAAGCCCCTGAGCAAACAGTATTTGCAAAGGGGCAAATACAAATTGAAACAGTTGTGGGAAAACAGGGATTAGAAAAGAACTGAGTAATACACAAGAGAGATTGACAAGTAGGGACATATTTACAAGGCAAAAAAAAGCTAGACAAATTGCAGAAAGGGAAGAGAAAATAAAGTGTGTTTGTGAGAGGTAGAAGACTGGAATGTTCATGAGATTATGTATTGAAGTTATAACTCTTGTTATAATTTTCCTTATGCCTGGATTTTTGATGAACACCAAAAATGAATGTGTTCATTTCCTGGTGATTTTTAATTGTAAATATGGAAGAAACCCATTATACTCTATTTCAATTATTAAGTCAATGGTTTTTCTTGTAAATTCAGGATTGATTGCATAATTTTTTAGTTTTGTGGTTACAATTGCAAAAATATCAGCATATCTGAACCAAGTTTTTGAAGATCATCAGAAAGGATTTTGTAATGTATATCTTAAATAACATAAATACATTAATTAGGAAACTATAGGACTAATAAAATAATTTTTTAAATTTCAGAGAAGGATGTGAACAGGACAGATCGTACCCATCCTTTTTTTGCAGGAGAGAATAATCCAAATCTTCAGCAGCTTTATGACATCCTTATGACTTATGTGATGTACAACTTTGATTTAGGATATGTACAGGGCATGAGTGACTTGCTCTCACCAATTCTCTGTTTAATGAACAATGAAGCTGATTCGTTTTGGTGTTTTGTTGGTTTTATGGATAAAGTGGTATGTATTTATATTTTATCTTCTCCTTAACAATAATAAATATTAAATACTGTTAAACATCTAATATTTAGATTTCACCACCTGTTATGAGATTCTCCAAATCCAAAATAAAGCATTTTTAGAAAAAGGCCTATTTCTCTGTAATTAGAGTAACTCAAACAAAAAGTTGATTAACCTCTTAACATAAAAGGCTGAGTATACTCGTAATATTGTAATAAAATGCATACTGTACTCAGGCTTAACATTTCTGACCAATGTTGTTGTTGTTTTCAAATGCTAGGCTTTGGCAATGAAGCCATTAGCTCTCTTGCTCTCCAATATTTCTGTGTAATGGGTCCGGCAGGTAGGATTTCACAGGTTAAAAGATGTTCTTCAGTCATTTCCTCTTCTTTGTTGCACAGAGGACAATTTGGACTTGTATAAATTCCTATTCTGTGTAAGTGTTTGGCCAAATAATCATGTTACCTGGAATAATTTCTGGATTTTTAATTAAAATGCTCCATTTTTTATCTTTGGCTTTGTTAGATATTGATTGGTTTTGTTTGTTTTTATATTTGCTTTTGATTAATCTTTTTATGGATGTAAAGGGTAAGTTTTTACTTTTGTTCTGAATTAAATTTGCATCTTTTTTGGCAAGGAAATCAGCTGATTCATTTCCAGCAATTCCACAATGTGCAGGTATCCACTGTAATATAATTCTTTTCTGTAGTTTTTGAAGTTGTTGGATCATTTTGTGTCATTCTTTAATTTGGATTGACCTCATTTTATATGAACTTATTGCACATAATGCAGCTTTAGAATCAGAAAGTATGACAGCATTTTTTAAGTTATCTATTCTGTATAGAAGGTGTTGGAGTAAAATATGAATAGCCGTTACTTCTGCATCAAAATTTGTTGTGTGCTATCCTGCTGATTGATAGAATGAGAACAGTGCACACATAATTCCTGCTCCTGAGTTGTCCAAATTAGATCCATCTGTGTAGATATGTAACCATTCTTCAGGTGGGTATCTATTGCAATTCCTTTCTTGGAAGTGTTGAAAACAGTGTTGTTATGATAAATTTAAAGGGAGTCGATTAATGACACTAAACAACACTTACTTTTAAATTTTTCCAGAGACTTTGCCTCTATCCTCAGCCGGCCATCCACTGGTTCTCATTGGTGTAGTTGACAATATTTTATCATAGGTCTCCTCTGGTGGCGGTTCAAGGAACTTGCTGAACAAATCTTTCTGGGGGATGTCGAAATTGAATACTTTGTTCCTATTTTTTGAAATGAAGATTTGTTCTCATGTGGATAGTTCTTGTTTTCCTGATGTATGTTTTAGTAGTTTTGGTTCTGGATTTATGTTGTGGTTTTTTTCGCAAAAATGTGTGGCAACTGCTGATTTTTCTAATTGTTTATATTTTATGTTTCTAAAGTGTTCCTTTGCTCTTGTTTCTGAATTTCTTTTGGTTTTTCCAATATAAATTTGACTACAGTCACTGCATTCAATTTGATATATACCAGATATTTTGTTAGATGGAATGGCATCTTTTATATTTGAGCAAATTAGGTTTTTTAAGGATAAATGGTTGACTGGTGCTAGTTGAATGTTTTGTTTTTTGAAGACTTTTTTGAATTTATCATAGACCCATGGATGGTAAGTGAATTTTATGAAAATCATGTTAGTTTCTGTAGCTGAGAGGGTTGTGGTTTCCTTTATTAGCTTCTTCTGTTTTGCTAAGTTCACTTTTTTGTCTACTAATGATTTGGGAAAGTTATTTGTAAATTATATTAGGACCCATTTAGGAGAAATACAGTGCCTTGCAGAACAAAAAGTTAATCTTTTGCAAAATTAAAGATCAGAATGAGAAAAGTGAAGTTAAAATACATGTTTTGTAATGTGAGTGTTTCTAATTAACATGTACTTTTCCCAGGTCCTTGAAACAAGAAAGAAAACTTAGCCAAGTTTTAATGTTCTTGTTCTCATATCTGGGCATGGTGTACAAGGCTGTTCACTGTAGAGATTATTCTAAGTGACCATGACATGAAACAGCTGCTGGAATTCTCTCTCGTTTGCAACCTGAAAGCATGAAACTAGAAGTAATTCCAGCATATGCATCTCTTAACCTCAGATGCATTAAGCATTATCTCTTAAAAAAGTGTTGTTTGTGTATGTTTATGTGCAATATAGAACTGGTATCACCTAAAAAAAAAACAGAGCAAAAGCTATAAAGAACAGAAAAAATTGGTAGAAATTAAGTAACAACTTTAATATTACACAAATAAAAATATTTGTTAATCAATATCTTAAGAAGTTGATGTTAATATTTCTTTCTTCTTTGTAAAATCAATTTCATGAACATTTGCTCACATCGTCAGTTCATAAGTGATTGATAAGATAAGTGGACATTGATTAACAAATATTTTTATTTGTGTAATATTTATTACTCCAGCGTAACTAGCTTCATTTTCTGTGTAACAACTTTAATGCTTCTATTAATAAAGGAATTAAGTTTGTTACAAATTAAGGAATCAGAAATAGTGATATATCCTAGTCGATTAAATTTTTACATGGGCTCATCCATGTTATGTGGGCTAAATTGAAAGGAGTGAAGAAATATCTTTTGGTCAGTTAAAAATAAATTATTGTGATTGGTTTGATCATGATATTCATTCCTGTTCACGTTACCAGTGTATTGTATCCTGTGTTTCTTCCCATTCTTGTTTCCACTTAAGTTATTGTTTGGGTCATTGTAATCCATAAGAACATGTTATTATTAGCCATGTTCACGCAAATGTGACAAATTGCATAGAAATTATAGAGAAAGAGACACTAAATGGAGTCTTTTGATTAAAAAATGTTTCAAAATCACATCTTAACAAAAACATAAATTTATAAAAGTAAATTATTAAAGTACATGAAACAAACATAACAAATAAAATAAATATGTCTTACAACAGCATTTCATAAATTATATTTTCCATTTTATGAAAAATGTGAACTTATGCATATGATGCTTTCTTTCATTGGAAATGGTTTTTCCAATATAATGTTAATGTCAAAATGTCACACATTTCATTTCACTAGAAATTGATTCCAAGTTATATCTAATGGCACATGCTAAGTCTACAATCCTATGTTGTACTTCTTTGTTTGCAGAAATATGCTACTTCTCTCTCTCCCTCTCTCTCCCTCTCTCTCTCTCTCTCACTCTCTCTCTCCAATTCAAATCTGTGCATAATTCTTACAAGGGAACTATCATTATGCACTACTGTCATCTTGAGAGTTTGATGGCATCATCTCTGCTCTATGTGGGACCTGTGTTCCAAAAATCTGCTGCAGAGTAGAACCACAATGCCCAAAACTAAAGCCTAAGAAGTGCAGCACAAGTGCAGTGACCACTTGCAAGTAGCTGCTGGGCATCCCTTGTCAGTTCTGTGCTAGTGCCCCTTACATATACCATGTGTAGACACTGCCCGTAGGGGTAAACATTCCCTCCCATACAATGCTGCGTTATGTCTATATGTTTCTATGTATTCTGGACTCATTTTTGAGTATTTCCATCTATACTCCATACCTGATTTTTGGCACATAGGCCCCACATAGAGCAGAGATAATGCTATCAAACTCTCAAGCAAATACAGGTATGAGCATAGTGATAGTTCCCATGTTAGCTTAATGGTAGCTAGGATCTTTTGAGCATGATTTCATTTATTCAGGATATTTTTGGGATACAAGCCTAGTATTTAATTTACTGCAGTCTTGTTCAGGGATGCGAGTACTTTGAGTGTTTTGTCATTTTTTGTTATTTCAATTTAGTGTTTAATAACATTTCTTATTCATTTGTATGCTGATGATGATGTATGCTCCCGAAACATCAGTTTCTAATCATGTTTTCACGTGGCTTGTATCCCAACAATATCTTGAATATATTTGTTGCCAGGAAAGTTTCAGGTCTTATTTTATGATTTCATTGTCTCTGTAGATTTGAGTTTTCGAAAGGATAAAACAAAAGTGGTGGGGGGACATGTAACAGAAACTTACGGAATAAGGACTAAGCAACTAATTGCCTAAGTTTTGAAAAGCATCATCTTTGATAATTTCAGAGCAGCAACTTTGAACTGGACCAGACAGGAATGAAGCAGCAGTTGCAACAATTGTACATACTACTGAAGGTTACAGCCCCTGATCTTACATCATACCTTGACCAGCATGATTCTGGAAACATGTTCTTCTGCTTTCGGTGGCTCCTTGTCTTGTTCAAACGTGAATTTTCCTATCAAGATATCATGAAACTATGGGAAGTACTTTGGACAGATCTTCCTGGTCCAAATTTTCATTTGTTCCTGTGTGTAGCCATTTTAGAAACACAGCAACATATTCTAATGGAGAACCAGTATGGATTTACAGAAATTCTTAAGGTAATAATTTTAGTTTATTAGTTTATCATTTTCTTAATATGTAGGACTATGATACAGTAAAGCACAAAATGTTGATTTTTTAAAGAAGGGAAGCAGACAGAGGGTGGAAGATACAAGGAATCTGAACTGGATTTACTTATTTTCTTTAGATTTGTAGTGTATTGTGTGTATTATCTTTCTGTAGTTGTGTGTTTGCAGATAAATAAGTAAATTCATTAATAAGTTGTGCAGTTCATTTTCTCATAAACTGCAGTTTGGAAAGAAGTATGTTAATGCAAGCTCCTTTGCTTTCACCTGCTCCAACTGTAAAAGATCTTGTTTTCATTTCAGCACATAAATGATCTGTCCATGAACATTGACTTGGAGTCAACAATATGCACAGCAGATGCAATTTACCAACAGCTGCTCGCTGCATCAGATAACCTCCAAGACGCTGTGCGATGGATTCTTGGGCTTGAACCTCTTAAAAGTCCTGATACAATCAAAGAAAATGGAGTACTAGAAGAGCAGGAGGAGGCAACCTTTGCAGAAAATCACGTGAAAGTTGAAGATGAACCTGAATCTTTGGAAAAAGTGTCTTTTGCAGCTAACACTGAAGAGGTAGCCTTTGAAAAGTCTCTACAAAGTCACTACTTATGAAGGGCTTTAATTCCTTTTCTCTTTTTTAAATATGATGTATAGAAATCTTTTGTAATATATTGTGTGTTAAATTAAGGATAAGCAGCACATGAGAATTGCAAGTGTAAGCAAAAGATATTGTGTCACACTTAAAAAGTGTGTTATATATTTACCTAGCCAAGTGTAATGAAGTTTGAATAACTTATTCATTGGTCTAATAGGACTCCTGTCAGGATTGAGGTATATAATAAATTAGGAATATCTATGGAGTAACTTGAAACAAATGGTACAATCTCATGAACATTATTGGAATTTGTTCCAATATACTGCAATATCATATTGTTAGAATGTATTTGAATAATTTAATCCATTTGTTGCCCATAATTCATAATGAATTATGAAGATGTATAATTAAATTTTAATTGTAAGACTTAATTTACAGAAAATTTCTATATACACATCTTGTACTGTAGGTTTAATTATGCAATGCACAGTTCTGTTATAGTGCACCATATGATCAGACAGTATCTGAACACCCACCTGAAAGACATTTGAAGTTTTCCATTTGTCCGTATAGAACTGGTATACTAAACTTTCGCTAATCCTTCCCTTCCTCTCAGACATGGGTGCTGGACTAGCGGAAGTGCCAGATTATTGATTTGATAATGTGTGGCTACACATTGTATTTTATTAATCCAAAGATACAAAACTTATATATTTGGGTGTGTACATGCTCACTATGAAACATGTCCCGAATTTTTAGTTGATGCAATGGTGATGCGTGGCGGCAGCGTGCTTTATCATGCAACCGCTTTACAAGCATTATGTTGGTACTGCAATGTTCTGTTTGGTTCACCTTATCCAAAATTTCGAGTTTCTGTTTTGAGGTCTAGTGTAATATGTTTCCTTTTAGAAGTCTTTGTATGTACGAAACTCTAAAGGAAACCACAAATTCAATAATGAAACAATAGTATTCAGTAACAATGAAATCGTTGACACATTGTTAACACATTGCTGTACATCATTTCTGCTTTTAACACTATGCCAGCTACAAGGGGCCAGATTTCTGAGAGGTCGGACCACGGAGGATGTACTTGGTATTAGGTAAGAGAGGAATACAGATTTCCTGGGGAATTATAATTGATTCTTTCTTGAAAGCTGCTAATGATGTGGATCCATGATAACTGTACACTTTGATTATAAAATATCTCAAAAATATTTTATTAGATTCAGATCTGTACTGTGAGTAAACAGTTCATTCCCATATTGCAATAAATTATTATAATCTGTGATAAATTTCACAAATTATCTGGAAGATAAAAAAAGATAAGTGAAGTTGGTCATAGATTATTATATTTTATTGTAGTATTTTTATTGCTTCACTATCAATAGCTTCATTTTTTATGTATTAGTCCATAGCCAGTTCACCATTCCATATACAATGCAGTGGGAGTGGGTGCTCTAGTATATTGATCTGCAGTGTTGGTCTTGGTTATCAATAGTAGACAGAAGATAAGTACATATTTACTGTGTGTGCTTGGAGGAACTTGGTAACAGTGACATCCAAATTAATTGAAAAAACTAGTTTTTCAATTTGTTAACAATCATTGAAAATGGAAACAAGAGCTCCCAAAATTAGTTCCCCATAAAATAAAAATGTAAGTGACAGTGTTAAAAACCGACTATAAGCAGTCTTTTCAAAATAACTACTATATTGTAATAATGTACAACAGGAGGCCCAAGCCCTTTCTACAAGAATCAGTACACAGTGTAAAATTTCCATTTTCAAATTTCACAATTGTTAGTACATCTCAGCTATATTCTTCCTTCGAATTGCCACATAAAATACAGTGATTCAACACATCAATTATCAATTTGACATTACTTCATACAACTCAAAATGACATGTAGAATTGTTCAACTTTTCAGCCATAGAAACCAGTTTCAGTATCTTGCATCACCTGGTGCTGTCAGATAATCTTCATTCACTGGTAAATTTCTTGTAGTTCTTGATAGTCCTTAGAGTTTAAAACGAAGTTAGTCTGGTTGCTCTGGGTTTGTGAATGTTCTGTCATGTTTTCTACGTACATCTCTAGGGTAAAAATAAAACACCAATATGACCACCCAAGTCTCTTTAGTTATCAAATATGGCGGCCAGAAAAAGTTGAGCGGTGTGATTACAATAGATCTTGGTTGCTAGCAAGCAGTTGCAATGGTCAGGTGTGTTCCACTTATAATACAACTGCCAGCAGTCGTTCATCATAAAGAAGCACTAATACAGTACTACATTCAGATATGTACTGTAAAACTAGACATTTTACTGGGGTAACAAATTTTTAGGGGTGGTGTAAACTCCAGCAGTTCATTTATCTATAACATTATTAGAGCAATTACATACCTTATTTATCTAAAGTTCTACCTTGTAGTTAAGTATTTATGTTTGTACTTTTAAGTCCATTAAGTAGACATGTTTTAGTTTTGTGTACTCTCAGAAGTTAGTATTTTGTAATTTAAAAAAAGAAAACTAAAACATACATAAATTATAACTATAAAGATATTTTAGGAGATTCATAAACCTTCAGTCCAAGGCACTATCACTGCTCTGACTAGTCAGTGTCTGTCAATTAACAAAGATGCTACGTCAATCGCAGGATCCACATTTATTGTGAGTTCTCTTCTAGAGAAGTGCTTTGGATGCAGGAATAATAGAACAAAGAAGTTGAGCCTGATAGCTCTGCCATACTTTGTATATTCATTTTGGTAGTTAAACGATTTAAAGGAGTTCTCACTTATTTGTCTTTAACTCCCATAAAGTGCAGACCTTTATGCTTACTGCTACTGCAAACACTTTACTGGGTGTCCAGATACTTTTGATCTCATAGTGTGCATTTATTGTAATGTGTTTTAATTTCAGAATGAATCTTCATAGTTGCCATTCCATAGATAGCATACTCATCTTGCTGAATTGCAATCACTTGAGCAGAAAAAACAAAGAGAAAGAAAGAAAAAAGAAAACTTTAAAAACATAAGTAAAAACAAGGAAAATCAACAGTATCTACTGCCACAGTAATTATATTCTTCAATTAGGTAAAACTCTATTTTAGTTTTATATCAGCTTTCATTATGAATATTAACTTATAGCCAGCAATAAAGTATAAAAATCTGAGTGTGCATGAGGTTGATGCTGTTGTGCAAAATTTGCTCCATAAACATATATTAAGTAAATTTTGAGAAATAGAAAATGATATAAATTATGTCTAACTGGTAAGATATTATGGTTGTCCAATGATTGAATTCTCGAGTAAACAAACATAGCATGTGCTGCATTTAAAATTCAATTATGAAAAAAAAAAAGATTGTGTTGCAGTAATTTTTTCAGGTACCCCAGAAATTGCTCTATTCATTAACAAATGTTTGTAATATATAGTTAAGAATTTTTTTGCTTTAACATAGTTTAAATTTCTATTATAAACCTATTCCTTTATAAGTGAAAAACATAGTAAGAGACTACCAACATTATTTTTTTATTTAAATATTCAAATATAAATAAGTAAAGACTTCATAACAGGATGTGTATACAACATATACTTAGCAAAGACACAGGGCAAATAATCATAAAATAGTCCAAATGCACATTGTAAGAATTTCACAGAAATTCCAACTCCAATTCCAACTTAGAATTGATTTTTCTGTCTCATGAAGGACACCTGTCTATATTTCATATATATGTAAAGTAAAATGTGCTCCAAATTCACTTTTATAATAAGACATTCAAATTCAAAATGGTAAATCATTCTTGAACACTGTCTTGAACTCTTGTTATTCAGTGACACCAGAGTTCACTGCAATATAGAGTGGTGATCTTTCATGTTTTTCCTTTTAAATATTGCAGTTCACAAATACATGTTTTTCTACTCGAATATTCAATTGTAAATCCATAGTTACAAAGACAATTCTCACTTTCAAATTAATACTATTGGAAGATATCTCTGTTGCACATTAACATGTAAATTTGAATCTTAAATGTTCAAATAATATTGTGATACATAATATCCTGTGACTAATTTGATTTCAGATTGGCACTTATTTTCCCAGTGTAATTTTCTAACTTGTACAAAGACAGGATTCTTTATATTCTATATTGCATATATATATGTTAAGATTAATGTGGAAGAAATGGCAAGGCATGTTTGAAGCTTTAAAAAAATAAAAAGAGAGATTGGAGAAGTAATATAGTTGCAAGTTGTGTTCTGCACTACTTAATGAGCTTTGCAGTTTTTGAAACTAAATGTTTGTTGTGGTCTGCAGTTTTTACATTTTTACTAAGTTAACATGAATCAGATGTATAAGGATATTTATATCATTTGTTTAGCTATTCAAATTTTTAACCTTCAATGAATATAATATAATTGTAATAATTCAGTATTGCATATACATGTTATGCTCCATTTTCTACATGAATTTTAAATAAATTCACTTGTCTACACTGTATCTAAAACATGTATAGGCATTCCTCAAGCTTTATGTAGCAGCCTCTCCAAGTCTGTTTTCTTATTTGTATTTGTGGTATCATTCTAGGAAGGCATTATGCACAGCATTATTCAACTCATTGTTTGTAAAATTAATGCCATACATCCATTCAGTATTGTTTTTTCTTCATATAACTATATCAAATTTCCATTAATTATTGTTTTACTATTAGAAGATTGATCTCTTATTACACATACCTGCCTAAATAAGAACAGAGACATACCAACTTCAGGCTGGTCCAAAAAAACTGGAAATGAGAACCAGAAAGGGATTTAACAGAGTTAGGGTAACATTTGCTACATGCAAGTGTTAATATGAAGAAGAAAACAGATCAAGTTTCAGTTTTGCTGGTCATGGCAAGTGTTATTCATATTGTGCTTAGCTTATAAGTTATTTAAGAAGACAGTAGCTCAGCAAGAGGTCTTGTTGGTCGCAAATTGGAACATTAAGAACAATAAACTTTGAATTTTATTATAACTAACTAGATTTTTTAAAGAGTAATTGGAAATAGTACTACTGTTGCTTTCAGATAATGCTTATTTCTATCAGAAATATAAATTTAATGCTCTACATTGTGTTGTTTGAACTGCAAGAAGGTGAATAAATAATTGGTCAATTACAAACAAATAACTGCTTAAAATTTACTTTCTATGTTTTTATCAGTAGGCATTCCTTGTGTGTTATGAAGCAAACAATCTCTTTATATCGAGATTTAACTGTATTGGAACACCACAGTGAAGCGAAATAATTATTAATTTTTAGATGAGTCGTATTTATTACACATCTGCTTCACTTTCGTACCTATTTTGAAGACATGTTTCGCAAATCGTTTGCATCTTCGGCTCTTATGCGACTAAAGCTTGATCCAGTGGTGTGGGTAATTCTGGAGTTGCTGCTGCCATCTGTTGATTTAGTGATGAACTTAAATGTGGGATTCTCTTCATGGTACAGATACGTAGACGACATCTTTGCAATAGTGCCCTACACACAAATAGATGATGCTTTGAAACTACTCAACCTGCAAGAACCCAGCATACAATTCACAGTGGAAACTGAAGAGGACTGTACTCTACCTTTTTTGGACCTTAAAAGCAATGAAAAACTAGAATTTGGTATCCATAGAAGAGCACCACACACAGATAATTACATCAAAGCAAATAGTTTCAACCCAATTCCACACAAACATGCCACCATCAACAATCTCACACACAGATTAGTAAATCTACCCCTCAGCCAGCAAGAATATCAAAACGAATACCATCAAATCTTAAAAACTGCAATTAAAAATGGATATGGAAAAAACCTTGTAGATAAAAAACTAAAATCATTCAAACTTCAAAAGAGATTAAAACAGATCACAGCTCTCACACCAATAAAACAAGAAATTAGATTTGCTAAATTTACTTACCACCCCTGGGCCACAAAAAAGTTCCAAAAAATATTCAAGAAATACAATATAACATTGGCACCAAAAAACAATTACAACATTAAAAACCTACTTCACAGTAATAATACTGATAAGATAAAACCAGAGGAAAAGTCAGGCATTTACAAGATTAAGTGTAAAGACTGTGAAAAAATTTACATAGGGAGGACAAAAAGAAACATAGGCACTAGAAAGGCACTTAAGATACAAAAATATTGATAAGTCCGCAATAGCAGCTCATTTCTGGTCTGAAAATCATGAAATTGAAGATAGCACAGAATTACTAAAATACGTGCAAAAACATAGTGAACTCGTCATACGGGAGAGAATATACAAAGAAAAACATAAAAACCAACTAATGCATTTTGAAATCCTGCCAGAAGAGAATCCCACATTTAAGTTCATCACTAAATCAACAGATGGCAGCAGCAACTCTAGAATTACCCACACCACTGGATCAAGCTTTAGTCGCATAAGAGCTGAAGATGCAAACAATGATTTGCGAAACATGTCCTCAAAATAGGTACAAAAGTGAAGCAGATGTGTAATAAATACGACTCATCTAAAAATTAATAAACAATCTCTTATTATTTGGAAGTAATAAGCTCTCATTATTTCACTAGCCATTTATATTTTGGGTTTATCAACTATTATTAGGGACAAATTTAGAATGCAACTTCCAACGACGGACTATATGATTGTTTTCTGCTTTCATTATGAAATGTATGTTCTAGATGTTATAACATCTAGATGTTATAACATGCAGGAACAAGTCATTTGCAAACTTTGGCTTCTCATTTATTAAGGCAAAGTTGTAGCCTTGTGCAGATCTTTCAAAACTAGTAGGGGCACTTGGACCTTCTTTGGCCATAAACACAAAGAGTTATATTATTCAGATTTGTTTTAGAAGTACATTGGTCCAAAATTAATCAGTTTTGGTTGAGAATGAAAATAGAATGCTTCCAAAACACAATATTTTAAAACAAGTGGTGTAAATATTCTTTAGAGGTTTACTCATGTTAACTTGTAAACATTTTATGTCAATGTTTTGTACTTTCCATGTAGGAAGATAAAGTTTAACTTCTATAAACATTTTATGTCCTTGCAGGTAGGAGAGAGCAGTTCAGTTTTTGTAATTTTAAAATGCAAGCTTATCTCTATTTGTAAGATCTTAAATGGCAGAAATAAAGTCTTTTAATTATTAACCTAATCTGACAGTGTTGAAAGAGCTGTTTCCATGCCTATATAACTAAAGAATACTTCCATTTTGCCCTAAAAAATGTAATGCAGCAGAAATGTGTGAAATGCAAAGAATGTTTATTTAGAGGAGGTGGAATATAGCATCTTTCACATTATTCAATAAGGCATTGAAGACTGAGTAATATATTAATAAGAAAGTTGTCATGTTTAATTTAATTTTGTTATGTTATGTTAATTTACAGAGATCTGTATTGTTTGCTGAACATATGTTATTAAGAATTTCTATTTGCCTTTTTTTTTTTTTTTTTTTTTTTACTGCAGGCACAATTTGGTTTGCTGTAAAAACTTCAAACTTTCACAAGTTTCATTTAACATTTCACACTTGATGCACTCTACAGCTATGCAAATGTAAAGCAGACTTATTTTAAATGTATATAATTTTATGTAAAAAGAGTGAAATATAGATACATATTTTCACAAGTTAATTTGTCTTAAGCTTTATTCATACCTGTACATAAAAGTCTGTAGGTGGTTATTAAAATTGTGGAAAATGAAGTCCTTAAAATGCTAAATATTTGCAGCCAACAGCAGAGATTCAATTTCTGCTTTGGGGTAGGAGCTGGCAAGTATTTTCCAAATTTTTGTATGAATTTCTAACAATGCATTTAGTATTCCGTTGTTTAAGGACTATGATACAATGAAGCACAAAATTAATACAATTTTGAGTCGAACTAATACTCAATGCTCCATTTATTGCTAGTATTTACCTAGAACGCGTTTCGTTAGGATCTTCCTAACATCATCGGCTGTTGTCGACTAACATCGTTGTCAAACCGGCATCCATTAGTCGACAACAGCTGATGATGTTAGGAAGATCCTAACGAAACGCGTTCTAGGTAAATACTAGCAATAAATGGAGCATTGAGTATTAGTTCGACTCAAAATTGTATTAATGCATTTAGTCTTAACATCTCTTTTTTTAAATTTGAAATGTTTAGATTAGTAGTGCATAAATGTAGTTAAGTAAATTAATTATTAAGAAAACTAAAGCTAGATTTGAACTGCAGATCTTCTGCTCTGTGCACAGCTGCTTTACTATTGAGCCACGATGGTAACATACCAGTACAATTCCCCAACTGATTAACATTTTCCTGAACACAAGAAAATCTGAAATTCAAGATCACATACCCCAATGGCAAAGAAGAATGACTAACGACTAACCAAAATGTGAAGTTGAATCAGACTTTGGTGAATTCACTACTCAGCCACATTAAAACTGTGGGTCGACAGCCTTCTATGATAATGCTCTACCATTAAGAAATGTCCATATATGCTTTAAACCTTCTGATCATATCCAAGTATCCTAGTAAAGGAATCTCAAATATTTGAAAAAGCAATTCTTAATGCAGCTTATAATGTTGTTAGTATTTTTTCTAACAATTAAAGTATTCCAGTAAAACTTCATTAAGATAAATTAACCTAATGAATCTCAAAAACTATTTGTAGTTGGTTTATTGATACTCGTCACTTACTGTATATTAATGAGAGACTGGTTTCAAAGGCAATTGCCTTTGAAACTAGTCTCTCATTAATATAAAGTGACGAGTATCAATAAACTGGCCAGTTGGAAACAGATTGAAAATGGAGGCGATTGCCTTTGAAATTAGTCTCTCATTAATATAAAGTAAGTGACGAGTATCAATAAACCAACTACAAATAGTTTTTTAGATTAATTTTGATGTCACTGTTACTAAATTCCTTCAAACACATATAACCTAATGAAATTTGTAGATATGCCACAGCAGCTTGATTTTCTTTGTACATTCATTGCCTGTTATATACCGAAGGCTTGGACATCTTAAATAGCTTCTCTAGTGTAAGTGAAGTCCTTTTTGATTAGCATATCTATTTGGCCACTATAGAACACTTTTGACATAGTTTCTTTTTATACATTCTGAAAGTATAGAAGGTAGATATTAATATTCTCTGGATATCTTGTTACTGCTTTAAATAACATTGCATACCAAGTCCATTGATATAGTAAACACATACTATTAATTAAATTAATATAATTTAGAGTCGAACTAGTACTTGATCTTCCATATATTGCTAGTGTTACCTAGAATGCATTTCATTAGGACTTTCCTAATATCCTCAGCTAATGTTGACTGTTGAATTTTGATTTTGTAAAAAGTCACTAGCAATAAAGACTAGCAATATATGGAGCATCAAGTACTAGTTTTACTCAAAATTATATTAATTTTCAGCTTCACTGTATCATAGTCCTTACTCATTAAGAACATACTTATTGTTCAGTTTTATTCATTATTTCCCACCCTTTGATTGAGCAAGAATGGCATTACAGCTGACTGTGAGTCTATCTTGAAATCATAGTGCACTCTATGGAGAAGAAGTGGTAATTTTTGCAGAACAGTAAGCAAATTACAGTACTCTGAGTGTGGGTGGACTAGTAACTAATACAACCTGGATATGAACACAGAGCATCGCATCTTCATGCTTGAATGCTCCTTTTGTGCCGGCATTAAAATTGGTGAGGAATTTATGCCACGCTATCCAGCATTCACACAAGTCCCTTGGAACGTAATGTTGTCAAAAGCGTCCAAGTACCATCAAATTGACATACTTTTGTTTGCAACATAAACTTCTTATATTTTATCAGTATACGATATAAATTTTTTTTTTCATTCTCATGCTTAATTAAAATGTCTATTGCTGTTGATATTCTTATGTCTTTTAAAATGGAGTGGTTCCCCTCCTTGTGGGTTGGATTTATATCACACGATGCAGTGACATATATGAAGAAGGATTCGCCCCGCCGTGAGGTCTACGCCCCACACGTGCACAAGTTTCGCGTTCCCTCGGTGTGGCGATGTGTGTAGAAGCCAAACCTTACCTTGATGTAGGATCGATGAACCTTTTGTCTAACTTCTCAGTTATGGTATCGATACAAAAGGGTTTTCACTTTTAGACAACTATGGAATAAAATAATTAATACAATTTCACTTTACTTGGAATTATATTTCTCGACATCATTTTCTTCTTTAATGTGACTTTTTCCACTGATGTATGTAACCCTTTAATTTTCTCCTTTTATTTATAAATGATGCAACGGCTTTTTACTTAAATTATTTATCGTAGCATCGCATTTTCGATGTATATTTTAAACATTTACTAAACGTTCATAAATGATGAACTCCAATAACTTCTCGTAGTTACAAGAAGTCTTTTACCGAAAACATGTCTACCCTCTTCGAGAGTTAAAGCCAGAAAAAAAAATTTAAGAATAAAATCATTGGTTCTTTTTTCTGTTTTTGTTGCTAAGCCACCGCAATACTTAATTCTGATTGGTCCTACGTCACAATTTGTAATTTCAATAAACCTAAGCATTTGTTGCATCATCTATATGGCCTGCTTGGTTATTAATTTAAGTTGAATTACAGATGGCCATGTTTACCTAATATGTCCATGTATGCAATATCAGCTTCAAATGCCTCCATCAAGAATTTATGAACTAATTTCTTCTGAAACAATCTTATCTTTTTTTTTTTTTTTTTTTTTTTCGTAAATTCTGGATGTTGCCCCTGAATTACAAATACCTTTTCTAAACAACTTGTGAACAGAATAACTTGTTTAGGGATACAACACATAGAGAACATTAGTACAGCATTAAAACAAGGATACGTTTATTTGACATTGTAAACATCAACTAATTTTTTTTTAATGATCCATAAATTCCATCTTTAATTGTAATTACACATAACTTTATTATTAATTTCAGAAATTTTGCAGTGTTATTTCAAGGTGTGTGTGTGTGTGTGTGTGTGTCTGGTCTCTTAAATGGTATGGTTTCAATAAAGATTTGTGCTATCTACCAATTACTTTCCCATTTTCTGATGCAATTTCATAAGTGTGTTCGCCGAACTTTTCCATAATTCTATATGGTCCTCTGTAAATCAAATTCATTCTCCAGTAGATTTTTCGATTAGAATCTGAAAGATTGATAGTTTTCACTAGAACCTCGTCACCATTTTGGGGATCCCAAATAACTTTCCCTCTCTTCATTTTCTGGCGTCTTTTATTAGCTCTATCTACTAATCTTTGGTAGGCAATTACCATCTTTTCTTCTTCTGAAAGTTGTATATTGGAGGGTTCAACAGTGGTGGGGAATTTTATTACTAAAGGTTTAGGTGGTCTAACCGTCATCAGCTCGTAGGGGTGAATTTTGTGGTTGTATTTGGACTTCGATTTATAACGTTTTCATTATTTCACAGTACTTAAACCAACGCTGGTGATGGGAATGGCATAATATACGAAAGTAGAATCCTATATCCTTTAATATCCTTTCACAAGGGTTTCCTTGTGGGAAATATGCTGAAGAATTGTACAATTTAATATCTTGACTTCAGAGCGCAGAAGTAAACAGTTTGCTCCGGTGTATGGTAGCGTTGTCGGAGATAATTGATTTTATTTTTCCAAATTTTGAAATCCAATCCTTAATTATTTTAGATACACAGGTTCTGCTCTTTATATTCCTTACAGGTTATATTTTCACAAATTTTGTGAATACATTGAGCATTACAAAAATGTATTTATAATTGTACTGACTTGCGGGCATTCTCCATGAGCATCAATTGTCATCCTGATTGATCCATCAGGTTTATGAATCCAGCATAATGGATGTAAGTATGGGGAATCAGACACTTCAATAATTCCATCCAACATTTTATTAATGACGTCTGTAGCCTGTTGACGTATTGACATGGGAACAGGTCTACTTTTATGAGTGTATGGGGCAACGTCTTTAACTTTGAACTTATGTGTATACTTGTTGCAGAGCCCAGGCTTTGAACTAAATGCTTCAAAATTTTTAAGGATGCACATCTTTAATTTTTCTTTTTGTGCTTCATTTAGATTATTAGTACTCACTAACTTAACTTTCAGATTTTCAATGAATTTGCTTTCCTCTCATTTATAATCTTACTATCACTTAGTTGCAAACCATACAACTGACAATGATTGTTATCAGGATCGATGTTCTGGGACATATTTTCTTTAAAATTATACCACGTATCATAATTAACTGTATCATCATATATAACATCATTTTCTTGCAAGTATATATTTTGGACGAAGAATCTCTCATTATTTAAATCATCTCTTTCCTCCTCTTTTATACTTACATCTTCTAATAGTTTAATATCTAAAATAATATTGTCCACTTTAATCCTAATCTCATGTTTATCAAAGTTGATTACGCTTTGGCAACTATACAACAAATCATTTCCGATAATGATCTCTCTAGCTAAGTTAGGTATTACTAATGCAATGAAACTTAAATTCTTTCCCTTAACTTTCGCTTCAATCAATGCCTGATGTCTAACGCAATCTTTTCTTTTTCCTATAGCTGTGCTACAGTATACATTACTCACGCTTAGATGTTCAACTCTATAATTAGCCATCAATGTTTTAAAGAATTCTTCACTAATTACCGAAGAGCTTGCCCCAGTGTCTATTAGTACAGGTATTGGTCTTTCCCATACTTGAATGACTATTTGTGGAGGGTTTACTAATTCAGTTTTCTCTGGGTTTGATACTATGATATTGTTCAAGGTATTCCCGATATTAATTCTACTTTCGTTCTGTTTTCCCGTT
Source organism: Mantis religiosa (assembly GCA_030765055.1). Taxonomy (NCBI): domain Eukaryota; kingdom Metazoa; phylum Arthropoda; class Insecta; order Mantodea; family Mantidae; genus Mantis; species Mantis religiosa. The sequence continues at coordinate 90,549,119 of CM060951.1, forward strand.
TTCCCATCACCTTCCAGAGCACAAAGTGACGACGTGATTAGTTTTCCGGAAGAGAATTTTGAATATCTGTGTTGGTTCTTAAGTTGGTATCACTTACTGTATTTCGTGAAATTGTCGAGTTAATTTGTCGGTTTTCTGGTTCTTCTCTCACATTTTCAGGCAACCTTTGAGTTGAGGTGTTACCCACAGAATAATCTTGTGAAATGTCATGCCTTTGATTTAAATTTCTGCTATGTTTCCGGTAATGTCTGTAAAATCATATGTGATTAATCTGATTCTCTGTGTGTTGGAATTTTGATTCCTGTACCTCCCAAAGAATGGTACGTTCCTATTTCCCCAAGGCCTAACGGTTTCATACCTACGTCTAAAACTATGGTCTCTTTCTTCCCGTGAATTTCTATGATCTTGTGCCTCGCCCCTGAAATTTCGAAGATTCTCAAAATTTTGACTTTGACCAGAATTTACTCTTCCATTTGATTGATCATCTACCCTATTATTTACATATGAGCCATGACTTTCTGTTGGGTTAGTGTTTGAATTTTGGTTTGTATTATATGCTTCAAATGAAGAAAGCAACTCAAGCACATCAGAAGAATCTACAGGTCTTGCCACAATTAAGTGATTCCTAATGTGTGGAGGATAACGTCTGATCAAAGTATTTACTATATCCATTTCTGACAATTTAGGATTCACTAACTTACTCTTATTTACCAATTTTAGAAAATATTCAGTCATTGAGATACCTTTCTTTGTCTCATATTTTCCTGTAACCAACTCAATTTTTACTCTGTTTTGTCTTTCTGTTCCCCAAAATCTGTTTAAAAACAAAGTCCTAAATGTGTTATACATTTCATGAGAGGTTAAGGTTAACCTAAGTCATTCTAATGCATTCTTTTTCAAACATCTTCTAACTATCATCATTCTAAATTCATTAGGAATTCGTTTTATGCAGAAATACTCTTCCAGTTCTTTTAGGAAAACCTTAGGATTATCACCGGACTCATCAAAACATGGTGGACTGATATCATTAAGGGAATAGTTAAAACATTCATTATGATCCTGAATGTGAAAATGTGTGTGTGTGAGGGCACCTTTTGATTATTCCTATTGCAATATACTTCATTTTCTGGACTTACTAGATCACTACATTCGCTCATAGCATCACAAGGATTTGGATTAGTGTTTACATTACCAGTCTGGTAACCATCATTAACATTTTCAACTCTAGATACATCTTTCACATTACTTAACTTATTTGCCTGCAGTGCAATTACAACCTGTGTCAATTTATTTACATTATCTTTTTCTTTTTCAAGATTGTCTTTGATTTCTTGAATCTGACTAATTGTCTCATCTTTTGATTTACTTACTTCACCAAAGTTTAACTTAATTTCTTCTTGGTGAGATTTTACCTCTTTATGTTGTAACTGCATCTCAGTTCTAATTATAGCAGTTCTTTGATCTAATCTTTCCTCAAACTCATCTTTTTATCTGCTACCTCTATTTGCTTTTTCATAAATACTTCTAATTCTTTGTTCACTTCTAACTTAATTCCCTGCTTTACATTTTCCTGACCTAATCTAATTTCTTGAATCATCTCTCTTTGTTCCTTAACCTCAACCTCAAATCTTTCCATATTTTCTCTACACTCTTTCCTACTTTCTCTCACTTCTTGAACTAGCTCAGAACCTATCTCTATCTTTAGTTTCTGTGTAAGCTTAACCTCCAATTCATTTATATCTCTAGTATTCCTATCAATTTTCTCTGACAGATTTGTTTCTAAATTACTAATAGTCTGTGCAAAACTATCTTTTAAACCTGATTTTACATCATTTAAACTAGCTTCTAACCCTGATTTCATATTATTCTCCATATTACCCATATCTTGTCTTAAATTTTTCATATTAGCCTCCATATTAACCTTATATATTAAATCATCATTTTCGTTAACCTATCCAACGTCTTTAATTTTCCCTACTTCCTCCGTACTTACCTTGTCAACCTCTTCCTCTACATTTCTACACTTATCTACTTCTTTTCTACTCTCCATCTTTCTATATTTTGATTTCTTAGCAACATAAATTTACTAAAATAATAAATTGTTTTTCTACCACTCTTATTTGGCATTTGCAGTCTTCCCTTTTCTCTTCTTTTTAACACACGTATATGTACACTGCACTTCCTGGGATTTTCTTCTTTCCACTCACCCATTTGATCTATTCAGGTCCCGCAATGGTCGCCATATTTGGAGCGCTTCCCCTCCTTGTGGGTTGGATTTATATCACACAATGCGGTGACACATCTGAAGAAGCATTCGCTCCGCCGTGAGGTCTATGCCCCACACGCGCACAAGTTTCATGTTCCCTCGGTGTGGCAACACATGTAGAAGCCAAACATTACCTTGATGTAGGATCGATGAACCTTTTGTCTAGAAGCCGTGAAGATGAAGTTCTCGAAGATTTCTATAAATCCTCTCTCCGGCAGCTGCAGCGAGCGATGAGATGTGAAACTTCTCAGTTATGGTATCGATACAAAAGGGTTTTCACTTTTAGACAACTATGGAATAAAATGATTAATAGAGTTTCACTTTACTTGGAATTATATTTCTCGACATCATTTTCTTCTTTACATGCGACTTTTTCCACTGATGTGTATTTACTATATTTTAATTTTCTCCTTTTATTTATAAATGATGCAACGGTTTTCTACTTCAATTATTTATCGTAGCATCGCGTATTCTATGTATATTTTAAACGTTTACTAAACTTTCATAAATGATGAACTCCAATAACTTCTCATAGTTACAAGAAGTCTTTTACCGAAAACACGTCTACCCTCTTCGAGAGTTAAAGCCAGAAAAAAAAATTTAAGAATAAAATCATTGGTTCTTTTTTCTGCTTTTGTTGCTAAGCCACCACAATACTTAATTCTGATTGGTCCTACGTCACAATTGGGGATTTGAATAAACCTAAGCATTTGTTGTATCATCTATATGGCCTGCTTGGTTATTAACTTAAGTTGAATTACAGATGGCCATGTTTACCTAATATGTCCATGTATGCAATATCAGCTTCAAAAACCAATAGATGTATTAAACATTTCCAAGATAGAGGATCAGTTACTTGCAAAAAGAGAAAAACTGGACACTATAAAGTGCCTAGTTCCAATCTAGAAGCAATAAATAATGTTATGACAGAAAGGCCTCAAGCTACCTTCTTGCAATACAGACAGTGTTTAAGAGAATAATAGAAAGGAAATACAAGAAAATGGACACATAAGGCTATGTACTAGAGATATTTTCTTGTTTAGACTTGGATAAAAGCTTTGTACATATTGTAACACTAATTTATTTTTTATTCCTAGAACATATTCTGCTAATCTTCTGGTTATTAATGAAGTTACATTGTGAGGAAACTGTGGGTAATAGAAAAGAATTGAGATCAAATTGAAATATTTCTCTATTTTATTTGACAGGTGTACAATATGCATATATGTATGTCTACTATAACAGAAAAACAGATGTTCATTGTGAAATAAGTGTTCATTGACTAATTTCGTATATTCTTCATGGTATACTTTTGTGGCTGCATAATTAGCATTGCAGTGCATTGCAGTATATAGTCTTTTAAAAACCGTTATCGTATCTACACACCAGGCGAAATTACACACCTTTATATTATGCACCTCTGAAATAGTATATTTACCTGCCAATAGAGGGAGGCTTTAAAGTTGCTGTCAGCACATCAAATACAATCGCAATCCGCTAGGGGAATCGTTTATAAACTCACTCCATCAGCGATGCTGTTGATGATGTCACATTTTGTGCAGTAAAATTACAGATAAAAATGAACACCGTGTATAAGTATATTATATTTGTAACATGTTCTGCAATAAATGAGCTTATGGTGTTTGATCTAATTTTATATCTCCAAAATTTTCTCCAAAAACTCTGCATGACAATGTTGAGAGTGCTGCATTAGCTATGCTAATAGTAATATCTCATAGACTTAATGCAATTAAGCACATAGATTTACATAGCATACAGTAACCATATACCTAATTTTGTCAGGTGATTGGTAGTTGCAAAGGAAATACCCTAAACTTAGGTGTAAATTCTTTGCTTCTCTAATTTTTTCTCCAAAATAATTTCATTGTATATAACATATATCATTTGCTTCCACCATTTGTGCCTTAATATAGTAAGAAAGAACGTTAAACACTACCAAAAAGAATTGTTAAAAAATTAAAAATGTTTCAAAATTCTCTTTGTCATGCACTGTCATCAAAATGCACAGTTTGTACTGTTATGGAAACATCAGCTACAAAAGAGAGAAGGATTTGTATATCAGTTTGGCAACGGTACAACACATGAAGTGTTGGAACATTTTATTTATTTACGCTAAGCCATGCTATGTTGTATTGTTATAATGTTAAATCATTACATAGATCCCTGAAAGCTTATAATCAGCTGACTTGTGTATCAGATCAGAAAGGAGAACTAAATAGTTTTGTATAGAAATCTGAAGCAAATATAAGTTCAGAATATCTTATTAAGTCAGTCCTCCCTCACTTCTGTCATTTCTGTGCACACAAACAAATGCATACAGGAATAAAAAAACGAAATCGCAGATCAACTTGCAAACCAAACAACAGCAAATGATAGCATAGAAAGCTACAGCAGAATACCAAAAAGTGCCATCGGGGAAAAAAAAAACACCAGAAGAGGGACTCAAAAAGTGGGAAAGAAAAAGGCAAAGCATATCAAAAGAACAAGATACAAAACAATATTTTCTATTTTCACAGTAACAAAACAACTTGAGCAAAGAAGTAACCTAATAACAAACCTCACTACCATCTTAACAGGACATGAAAGACTGAAAGCCTATTACAAGAGATTCCACATAATGATGCTGCATGCACCTGTAGCAGAGGAGACGAAACAACAGATCACATCTTGTATGACTGCGTCAAATGGAAGGACCAAAGGAAAAAACTAAGAATGCCAATAGGCAAGAAAGGAGGGAAGTGACCAGTACTTAAACCAGCACTTGTGGGACAGTATTTAAAGCACTACAGTGAATATGTCAACACAATCTAGAAAGTGCAGAATAAGTAAAACAGAAGTGTAAATAAGTGAGTTAATTGTAAAAGACCAGTAATTATCTGAAAGCAGTCAATCTGAAAAAAAAAAAAAAAAAAAAACAATTTTAAGGCCAGTTAAAATGAACAGTCTATCCAAAAAATAACAAAGCAAACCAGAACATGTAATATTACTAATGTAATGGAACATGTGAATGAATAATGGATTATAAACACACACACACACACACACACACACACACACACACACACACACACACACACACACACACACACACACACACACACACACTACAAGGCGGCCCGGGTTCAATCCCTGGCGACCGCAAAGTGAGATTTGTGGTGGACAACACGGTGCTGGGGCGGGTTTTCTCCAGGATCTCCGGTTTCCCCTGCCATCTCATTCCACCGGTGCTCCATGTTCATCTCATGTATCAGTGTCATCGCCTGCAATGCCGTATGTAGTAAAAGCGGGCCTTAAACACTACACAATTTTTTACACACATTACTTGTCATAATCTAAAGATTTCAAGTTATGATTTCAGCAACAATGTGTTATGTAAATGCATTATCATTGTGTTACATTCCTTACATTGTTACATTCCTGACCCTTTTTAATTTGTGACTTTCAGAGCAGGCTGTTACTTTGGAACTGACATATTTATGAAGTAATTAGCTGACCCGGCGAACTTCATACCGCCAATAAAAGTTGTCTGAATTTATCGATATGAATAAAACAAATTCATAATAGTTAATTATTTACTCTTTATTTTGGGGTGAAGTTTAAATACAACACAGTTACAATTAAGTTAATTTAAAGCTTTCTGATACTTTTTTTTTGTGGTGGTGCGTAAATATATAAAGATGATGGTTTTCCGGCATGCGAACACGCGACGTATAATTAACCATGAGACAAACAAGGAAACTCCAAGTTGATTCCACAAACTTCCAAAGACTGTGCTTTTGATTTATTTATGGTCATCGCAAAGGCTAGGGAAATTGTAGACACTTAAAATCAAAAGGCAAATCCATTGGTATCATCGGAATATGTGGGATCAAGACATCCTCTCTTTTATACATTCCCTTGATTACTGTTGCCTCGATGACATTACTTATTTTCCATTGTGGTCTGTTAATTCTATGCAGCATGGTCATACCTTTAGTTTTAAATTGTGGGGTAAAAGTCGAGGCAATTCTAATGCATTTTAAAATGCTGTAGAATAGTTGACTACGTTATCGTGGTTTATAACTGGTCAACTGATTTGTATGAAAACAACTCCCCCGGAAGAAACTGACATACTAGAACACAATTATGACATACCAACACTATTGTTAGCATTATCTGCGTCTTGGTGATCATCAGTGCAGTCAGCATGTGACGTAGCTCGTTGCACATTTGACTGACTTCTGCGACCTAAGTCAGGTCATCTTCTCCTTGGCATAGTAAAAAAGTTTCTGTGAACTTCACAAAATCACAAAGGAATTCAATTAATTTTGTGTCAGTTCAATTCACATTAATGAATTTACAAACAAATTATAAAGAAGGTATCCAAGGATTCGCCAATATTTGACAACAATAATTGTCTTTGGTCATATTTTTATAGTGTTATAGTGCATTCAGAAACTTGTTATGTGTAATCTTCTAAAGGTATATTATCATGATACATAAAAGTTGTCCGTCTTGATAACAAAACGATAAACATTATTTAATAAGATTTTGGCAATATCTTTCTTCTTTGTAATGGTTTTGTTTTTCGAAAATTAAAGGTGTATGTGTTCCGTAAAAGTTTGTGGTGTACTTTTATATTTAGTTAAAACCTTAGCAATAATAATAGCGTGGGTTACCCCATAACAGTTGCAGAAGAGAACTCAGTATGTGAATCATCTTTAGAACAGTTGTATTTTTCCACAAATAACTTGATTGTGCAACAAAAACAACCATCTCTTATGAATGCAGAAGGTAGAGAGGTAATGCAGTATTCTTTCAGAAGATTTGTTTATGTCTTGTGCAATACTTTAAAATGTATGTAGTATGTCTTAAGTTTTATGGCGTTAGGTTGATCACTCTACCCCAAATCTCTGATCAGGAAACCTCTGATCCTCAACCCATTGCCTATGGGCCTCAATGTTGCGCGGTTCAGAAGGCCCTATGTTCCACATAAAGGAAATACAGTAATTCATTCATTCATGTCTTAAGTTACTTTGGAAACAGTGAGTTAATAAAACACTTGAGTGAAAGGGTAGAGCCAGAATGAAAAATTCAATGCCATAGCCGGGATTTGAACCACGGATCTTCTGGTTTCCGTCCAGCCGCACTACCATTGTGCTACTATGGCCAACGTGCCGATATGACATTAAATTCTCCATCTGACTCGTGTTTCTCCCGGTAAGCCACTAGGAGTTCTCATAAACATATGAGACAACTACCTTGATGGCGACTTACTATGCTGTAAGTACTTTGAGGCCCGGGCTTTATAGTTCGCACCACTATTAGGTACAATTAATGGAAATTAATTGTTCTTTCACACTAGCTATGGCATTGAATTTTTCATTCTGGCTCTACCCTTTCATAGTGCGTCCTACACACGTCTAGTGTGAAAGAACAATTAATTTCCAAAACACTTGAGTATTTATTCTTCCTAAACAACTTTCATTGAAACGTACAAATGTTATAATTTTTATCAGAAGAAACTATAATCTAGCAAGTTGTTATTCTCAATGAGATTATGAAAATCATTGATGCTCATGTCCTAAAACAGAACTTCTGAGCCAAAGCATTCAGCTGAAAAATATTAAAATCATGAATGCTGAGAATTCTAAAAAGTCTTATTAATCCAGATTTGCTTAACTATATTAATATTTGCAATATAGTAGTTTTTTGTTCTTGCTTACCTCCCTTTAAAGTGGCTTATACAGTGAAATAATGAACTATTTGGCATATAATTTAGAGCAGGTTGCCAACATCTCTACAGCCAATCCATAAATTAGTATGGACTGTGGTTGGATTGGAACATTTCCCACCTTGTAAAGCCCATACAACTTGACCGATTCTGTGACTTTCTCCCCCTACCAGATCAAGCGTTCTTTATTTCAATCTGGAGACAAGATATGATGTTTTGTGATGTCTCATTTCTGGATGACTGATTCAGGCTCTGCATGAAATTAACCTGGTCTCACATATTCACGCACACAGGCGTGTGGGCCTGGGTATGTGTTTTGATAGCCTACTTTATTTGAGGACAGATCTTAACTATGAATTAATGCATTTTTCTTTTTTACTTTGCATGGATGCATGATTTTTTAACACATTTGTCAGACCTTTGTTATTTCATAATTCTTTGTAACAAGTCTAGAGCAGAAATCATATGTCATGTTGCAGAATAACATAATCATATCATAATTGTGAAATTAGTACATTAGGGTTTAAAGATCACATAGTAGTAGCATAGGCCTAATAGGGAAGGAAAACTATAAATTCATTATAAAGAGCATTTTAAGGAAACAGATATACAATGGAGGACTTCATATGCAGTAGGCAACAAGAGTATATCTTTTTTTTTCCCCTCCAAATGAGGCAGGTCTTTAGTTTTTATTTCTTTATAGGATAAATGTTGTATATAGATTTTGTTCTAGAATTAGGAAAGAGTAAGTGATTTATAGTGCTATAACCACCTTTTATCACAAATTTTACATTTTGGGGGCTTGAATATGAATCAATTTTTGGATTATGAAAGTAAAAGAGTCCCATTAAGTTTAATCGTGTAGATATTATGCTGACATTTATTCAAACATATGTATCACCATCAAAATCCCAAATAAACATTCTGACAAGTGACAACACAAAGTTGTACTAAGCTCACTTTATTTGTTACCAAAATAGCTCAGCACTGACTTACACTTATTTTCCATTTCTACAAATACACAAGCAAACATCATTGCTAATGTTTCTTTATGCCTCTGTTGCACACATCAACTTTCCTACTCTAAACTTCTCGACACACACTGCTTATAAACCTCAAAATCCTTTTAACACTAAATGCTTGCCCACTCTCCAACGTCTTGTCTGTGGCCAACTCACAACTAAACTAACTGCTAGACTGGCTTTTATGCTCACTTTTGTATTCAGCGGGACATGGAAGAAATGTTCTGGAAACCGAGTCTCTCACTCAAATTGCCTCAATGGAACTTTTAGGAAGTTTAATCTTCCAGATTTGTTGAAGTTGAACAGTTTGAAACATCAGAATGGCACAACAAAGAAGCCCTTACTTACAGCTCATAACGTCAGCTAGTGGCCAAATGTTCCATTTTTTGCTCATCCTTACAGCGAATAGAGGTACTGGACTGGGGTGACTCCATTTAATTCCTTTAGGTAGGTCCTGCCACGACAATATTTTAAATACTATTTCAGCACTTATAATAATGCCAGACAATAGGAGCCATTAAAGTAAATACATCATACTAAAATTTACTTTTCAACACTGAGAAAACAGTTCCTTTTATACTAATGTTTTATGTTTATCAAATAATTGTGCCGCCAAGCAACAATATGAGAGCGTTCTACAAGTACCTTTCTTTTGGTCTGACATTTCCTCCATTTTAATCCCTACTCTTAAATTACGTTCCAAAGTGAACTTCGTCTGCATTGAAAATCTGTCAACAACAAGTAACAATTTATTTACAGTGGGAGCAGGCTTTTTGAAAACATAAATGTCATGCATAATTCTCTGAATCACACACCAACAAACCTAGGGAAAAAACGAAAAACAAGACCTGCACACGTCTTGTTTTTCCTTTTTTCCCTGCGGTTGTTAGAACACTTTTCTCCACTTATGCCTGTTTGCTAATTCGTTTGTTCTTTCAAAAATTCCTGTAGAAACGGCAGCTCAGCTGCTTGACTTATTCCTAGTTTCATCACTCTTGTAATTATTTCTCTGCCCTCAGAATGTATCATCTTTTTCTTTACTTCCAACATAGCTGTAGTGACTCTTATGTTTTTATAATTGAAACTAAAAGATATTATCACTGAGTAAACAGTGTCAATAACAGTGGAGGACTAGGTTGGCAACATCTGAAGCAAAACAAAGTGTGCATGAATGTTTATAAAACTCCAGACTATGTGGAATGTCTCTCCTCTCCGCTTCATTCCCCTGGGGCCATCAGCTCATGGACAGACAGTACATGTATTCGTAAATAAGTTTATAGTGAAATCTTTATTGTTACGTGCCACATATCCCTTTACTTGGGCCCATATCAACTCTATTACATTAAAGTAGGGAGGAAGTCTTAGAATTTTGTGGCCTTTTTCTGCAGCAATTTCATCAATTATATATAAGTACCATAAGGGGTATTCATGTTAAAACTGGCCCGGACAAAGGTAGGTAAGAAGGGTTGGTCATTAACCTCAAAAGGGAAGGTTATTTACTGTTAACTAAAAAAATGGGAGGTAAGTTCATGTTCCAGGAGAGGCAATCTTGCTCAGCAAATCGACGGAGGCAGTGACCTTTAGAAAGAGCGTGGTATGCAAATAATGAGAGTAATGTAAAACTAAGCAATGTACGTAGGAAAATGCATGCGTGTATGAAATTTCAAACAGGAAGGGAAGGCAACAATAAAGGAAGGGTAAAACAAAGCAGTCTGCTATTTACTAATCCTGAGACCAAAGATTAATGCAACCCTGAGCTAGAAATGAACCCAGAAAAGCCCATATCAAATTCCTTGAAACTAAATCCACGTCTGTTCCCTTCCAACAATGCATACCGTCTCATACTAAAGAGCAACGAATGACAATGTATTCTGATACCGCTGATTCATAAGTGATGCAACATAGCAGTATCCGTTTTCTACAAATCTCAACATGCCCATAGAAGAGCGTCTTACATAAAGCAAGTGGTCCAGTATGATAGAGCTCGTAACACAGGATAAGCATACCGGGTTGCTATGACAACAGTTTGCTTTTGATTGGTGGATTACTAGTTTGCTAGACAACCGCAATGACGTCTTTATCCCTTTCTCCTGATTTCGTAGCTTGTTACCACCTGGCGACAAAGGTCAGTCACTAACTGCGAATCGAGCACACCTCTATTCGATATCAAGTTCTCACACAGCTCGGTGGTCGTTGAAGGCCGAAACACCTTTGACTATTGCCATCGTGAAACATTGTCCCTTACTGGCATGTTACAATTACTTAAAAACAATTGGTAAGTGTACTTCAATAATTATAGTATGCATGTAGATTTTTTAGTTTGTATTTGTTTGCGGTTTTTTTTTTTATGGTGGGCCTAATGCAAGCCCAGGACGCTCGTAGGTTTCTCCCGGGTCAGTGTCGTATAATTTGATTAAAGCTAGAGGATAATTTATCGTAGAAGCTATGTGACAGGTGTATTCAGTAAGTTTGGGGAAAAGATAGATCAGAATGTATACCATTCAGCGGATGTTGCTGTGCGAAAATATATGTTCTGTAATGTCTACAGTTTGTAAAGATTAATTTTAGCTGCCATTCCCCATATTTGGCAGGCATGTGTGAATGCAGGTCTCAGCACTTGCTTATAAAGAAGAAGTTTATTGTCTAGTGATATTGGTAATTTCTTGTTGTATGTACAAGGAGTACATTGCCATCCTTTTGTTTCCTTTATTTACCAGTTATTGAATGTGGGCCTTCCAAGTTAGGCTTATATACAAAATAACTTTTTATCGTAAACTGCCTGCTCACATAACAGAAATTGTTTTGACGAATTCATGCAAACACATCCAAATTTCTTCATTGCAAGAATATGAAATTACAGATGACAAAAGCTACTTAAAACCACTTTTAACAAACAAGACAAACTTTGAACTAAACCTATTATATAAAACATGGTGCTCCATTATTGGACTATCTGTCAATTTCTGCTGGTCTGGCACAGGCATTAAAACAATAAAATCAATCATCCCTCTTCTCAAACATGCCACAAACTAGGTTGTTATTCATAAGTATGAACCCTTGATGCTAATTAGTGGGTAGCGCAGGGTAGAGCACTTTATCCTCAAGGTATGCAAAAAAAAAAAATGGATCCCAGGTGACCTCAAAGTGAGATTTGTGGTGGACAACATGGCGCTGGGGCGGGTTTTCTCCGGGACCTCCGGTTTCCCCTGCCATCTCTTTCCACCGGTACTCCCATCTTCATCTCATGTATCATCAGTATCACCGCCTGCGGTGACGTATGTAGTAAAAGCGGGCGTTAAACACTACACATTCATTCAGGGTATTCGTGGATATGTATGGGAGTAATGATGGTTCTAACGACACTGGAATGCGAGTTTCAAACTGGTTTAATGACTGCTTGTTTTTATCACCACATTAAACTCGAAGTTGCCGGCCAAGGTTATCAATATTTCACTGTTACTGTTACTATGTAGACTGCTTAGTACGCGATAACACTTAATTCGTTATTCAAGTATTAACCGACAGATATCTCCTCTCATCGCTTCTGGTCTGCCTTCGCCCAAGACAGAACGAGAGGGCCGTCATAATCGGCCGCCAGCCACGGACTGTCTCTCCCAGACAGCTGCGTGTGTGTGACTTTCACCTCTTGAAGCCCTTTATTCACACCAAAACTCCCTTTTGTGACAATTTTGTCCATTGTGATTATTAGTCTCGGTCATGCCATTATTAAGGGTCCGAACAATGTATTTTCAAACGGGGTCAAGTGTTACCCACTTATAACTCCTTGCTGCTAAGAAAACCCTCTTTCTCCCGTGTCTTTTGTTACACAACTCAACCAACTGCACCTGTTCGTGTCATAACAAATATACAATGCTCCTTTGAAATCCATTGCGATTCTTTATTCATTGCATCCCTTAATTTCGGTATCACCCTTAATGTTGTTCATATGCACACAAAATAAAATGACTCTTGTGCGACGAAAAAAATGGCATTTGCTACAATGAAACAAAATAGTGACATTTTAAAAAATTGTGAATGTATTCTCTATTTTAATGATGCCGTAATTAGAAACCGTCTGTAATGGACTTTATACTAATTTCTGTTTCATTAAAATACTTAATAAGTACGGGAGGCACCAATGTGTATTTATGAAGCATTTTTACAGCATTTCTCACCTGTACGTCTAATGTTGTGCATTGTGCCCAGAAATTTTAGTGTTGCAGCAGCAATATCGCTTCTTTCAAGCAGAAATTTGCGACCACAATTGGTTCTCCTATATTTGAATCCCAGCGATTTCAGAATATTAAACAGAGAAGTTACATAAGCCGTATATTCTATTTTCTCCCTCATTAAATTGGTCAGCGTTTTGGAGTTGAATACTTACCCTCGTCATATAAATTATAAATTCTTCTACGTAAAACACACTTTTGAAAATCTTCCGGTAGCACGTTAGTATGGAAGCTTCTCCTACTTTGGTGAACTGTTTGCCTTTAACGATCTTCGTCACAGAATGAGCATTCACGTGACAAGCTTGTGCCGTTAACTCTCGACTCTGAACGAAATTTGTACTTTCGAAAATGTCCTTTGTAACGGAATTATGGTGATGGTGGAAAGATGGTGTTTCTGGAGTCTGCGGCGATCATGTGTAACGGGTTAATTCTTACCTGAAGTCGTCCCGCGTTGCAGCTGAGGTCGTGGGTTGTATTCAGCCCTCGTGGATGCTGACGATGAAGACACCAGCTAGCTACTTCTTCCCGATCTGAATCTTTGGTTCAGATCTGGCACTCAGATGTATTGATGTATATAAAAAAAAAGAAGTCACCAGAATTGCTTCAGTCTGAGCTATGAGAACTCTTAATTTTCAGATGTGGTCGCGAATGAAAGGATACATTTTCTAAATAAACTCCGAAACCAATAAATTATTATAACTTTAAAAGAATCAAGATGTTCAATTTAATTTGTATTATTTATACAATTTTTCGTAAAAAGAACTTGACAGTAATATTGTATACCTTGATTAGAATTAACAGATAACTAATATTATTTTTTAGAAGGTATCATTTCGGTACTGAATTTACGTCTTATCACCTTATCACCATAACGTTCTTCCATCAAAAGACGTTTTCGTTTCTAGCTGTTTTACCAATATTATTGACTTTTCATTCTCTCGATGCCATCACTACCAATCAAACTCAATTTTTACTGGTCCACGCCACACATTACATAATCTTATAATCATAAAACATTCACATCATATCACTTACATGTCGCGTCATCTCATTTTCCTTTCTTATTCATTTTAACATGTCCATATCGATTCTTAAACATTTAAACATTTTTCAACTCCTGGGGCATAAACCAAAACAACCGTTACACTTTAATTGACAACTGTTTGAAAAAGTAATACATATTAAAATAATATTTCTAGACTGCTTATGTAAAATCTCACGGGTTGTCTCGCAGTCACTACTAGGCATACTTTTTCTCCGGGATTTCCCGTTTCTCTCGCCATCTCATTCCAACGAAGCTCCACCTTCATCTCATATATCATCAGTGTCACCGCCTGCGGTGCCTGATGAATACTCTATCTCAGGCTAGCTTAATCCTGCTGTAAACAAGGCGGAGCTGACTCAACTCGCCGCGTGTTAGACGCCACATGTGTTGAATTTTGATACCAAATAGTATGTTGAGAGAATAAATAACTGCGACATCTGTCGCCCTTTTAGTGATACTATATATTCATATATAGACTCTGTGTGTAACTATGTAACGTCTTTTGTTTTGTTTGGCGTCTCAGGAACGTTTTCTGTGCTCATATTTGGATTTGGCAGTCATGAGATATCACTTGAATCATTATCCAAATCCGGAATGTTACAATCGGAGAATTCATTTTCGAGTGTATAAAAGCCATAAGTTGAAGAGTATTTATCATTTGCAAACAACATAATTTCTGAATTCCTTTTTATGCGCATATGATGACTGAGGTATCGTACAGTGATATCATCTACTTCAGGGAATGTGCTGATATCTCCGTTCAAAATGCTTGGTCGTTTGAGGATGTAATACGGTATATGTACAGAAGCCCGATTTATTGTCTTAAAGCACGAAACAGGCTGTGAGCGGGTCTTCCTGTACGCAGGACCTGCCTTGACCATCGTAATACCTTAATAAGTCTATCCAAAAGTATATTTCTACAGCTCAGCAAAAGAAGAAATATTACTGTTAAATATGCCGAAACTATATAGAAACACCGCCTTCCAAAGGAAATGTGGAATTCTATGTTTAAAGTTAGAGTTTTTGAAAATCTACCATAAATAAGTACTTTTACTCGTCAGCTTTTGAATTTTTAATTGTAAACACATCTAAAAAGAAACGAACTTTTCAAGTTACAGTTTACACAGCTTGTGTTTTCAACATAGTTTTCAGTTATTATGGCGGATTGTTAGCCCCTAAAATTGTTGAATATTGTAATGCAGCTAATGATAAAATGTTTTAGTTGTTTGTTATTCTAAGGCAATAAGCTAAGCAAATGTTAGTACAAGATTAAAGTTATCCATGATAGCAGTATAATGTGTGTTATACAGTTTAAAAAGGTGTTTTTGCATTGTTTTCTCAACATTTTCTACTACATAATGGTTATGGGCCCAGCCTCTTGCTCTTAAAAAGTAAAACTAAAAAACAAATGCATAGTGTGCTCCAAGATGGCACTAACAAAAATTGAAGATGAAGAAGTTGCATGTGTGCAAAAACTTAGACTCAAGTACATTTCCTATGTGGGAATTTGAGGTCAAAATCCTGTTCACAGCAAAGAAACTTATGAGTATGGTAAATGACACGGAGCAACTGCCAGATACTGAAGGTGATAATGAAAGCCAGGAAAAACTGGAAACTACAGATGCAATGGCCAAGCATGTATTTCTCAGAACAGTAGAAAACTGTGTAAAAGGATATCTTATGTCATGTGAAACTGCTAAAGAAATATATGACACTATACTGAGGATGTACAAGAAAGAAACTGGTCAACAAAAATGTTTGCTGCTACAGGAGTTTTACAACATCAAGTTTGACAAATCTAAAGATGTCAACACCAACATCAGTGAACTTCAAAATGTGATCTGCAAACTTATATTCCTCAAAGAAGAAATAACAGACTCTATGGTGATCTCCAAGGTAATGGCAGTACTTCCAGAACAATTCAAACATTTCAGCAGTGCATGGGATTCCACTCAATAGTCTGACAAAACCCTGGAAAATCTTGTTGCAAGATTGACAATGGAAGAGGACAAGATAAAATTGTGCACCAGAGAAGACACAAATGTATGCTTTAAAGCTGAATTGAAAGTCAGGGGTAAAATGAAAATCATTTATTACTTATGTAATGAGGTAGGACATACTAAAACAAATTGTTCAAAGAAAAAGCATTGTTCAATATGTAAGAAAAGTATTCACTCTGAGGAAGATTGTCATTTAAAAGATGAAATGTTGCCATTTGTAAAAAGACAAATCATAAAGATGAAGATTGTTATTTTAGAAATAAGAGTAAAAATGGTAATAGCTATAATAACAAACATGCTAAAATTGCTTTTTTCTGTGAGAATGCAGGTTAATGTAAACAGTCTGAAAGTTAACAAAGCAGAAGTCAGTAATAATTGCTTTGAGTTCATAGTGGACAGTGGTTCAACCATTCATATGGTAAATGAGGCTAACTGTGTACCAGAACTGGGACATTGTGTGGAAGAAATACAAACTGCTAAAAATGGAGTAAAGTTGTCTGAAACAGGTATTGGTTCCATAGAGTTTGAAAACTGTGTAGCTACATAATCAAGTGTACTGTGTACCTGAACTGTCAAAGAGTCTCAAGTATGTAAACAAAATAACACAAAATAAGGGTGCTGTATATTTCATATTCATATTTATTGCAACTTAATACAGTGTTTGAACACAATTAAGCCATGTCATTTGTAACACATACATAATCTCTCTTAAAAGTAAACGATTAGAAGTAACAAAATAATGGAGATGTCAAATTAAATATACAAGCTAGTCATAAATTGCTTAATGGTATAGAACTTAAAAATGAATATAACATGCTAAAATTAAATATAATATGCTAAAATCAGTAATAAAGCCTAGTTATTTTTACATTAATACATAAATTCTATGATGGTATAAAATACCTTATCTATTAGAAATGCTTTAAGATGTGTTTTAAAAGTATTTAAATTATTACAGGTTCTAATTGAAGCGGGAAGTACATTATAGAATTTTATTCCTGTATAACTAGGCAATAATGGCTTTCTTAAACAAAAAAGTTCTGTTACCAAACCAATTTGTTGCACTTGAAGGTAACAAAAATAAGAATGGTATATATGTAGTAAAGCTAAATGCACAAAGTGATCCTGCTCTGTTTACAGTACAAAACTAACTTTCTAGATACTTGGCATATAAAGTTAGTTGAATAAAAAGCAATTGCAGGAAGTGACTGTAATGTGTGAGGGAATTAATTTTAAAAATAATACACATATAGACTGCTCGGTTAGTGCTAAAGCCAAACTGGTAAGACTACCATTTAAAACTGTGAGGCAAAGAGCAGAAATATCCCTTCAAATCATACGTAGTGACCTGTGTGGTCCAGTTGATCCTCCTACCCATGACGGTAAGAATTATTTTCTAACAATACTGGATGACTGGACACGTTTTTGTGTAGCGTATCTGCTTAGTACCAAAATGCTGATGAAGTGTGCATATATGTAAAACAGTTTGTAAAAGAGTCTGAGTCTCATTTTAACCTAAAAGTTAGTAAATACAGATGTCTTAATGGTGGTGAATATAAAAATGCAGAATTTATTAACTGGTGTAAAGAGAGGGATATTGTTCTCGATTTTACCATTCCTCATACTCCACAGTTGAATGGGAAGTCTGAACAACTAAATCTCACATTGATGAACAAAGCAATAGCAATGATGCCTGATGCAAAATGTAACGAAGAATGTGGGACAAAGTCCTGACAGCTGCTTATCTCACAAATCGAAGTTCTATTAAAGGCTCAAACACCACACCAACAGAGAATTGGTATAAGAAGAAACCTGATATGAGTAGACTGCAAACTTTTGGTAAAAAGATGCATGCAAAAGCACTAAAGCCTTTAAAAGAGCTGGATATCAGAAGCAAAGAAGCATTATTTGTTGGATATGCTACAAACGGCTATAGATTGTGGGATCCAGAAAGGAGAAAAATCTTTGTGAGTAGAGATGTAATGTTCACTCCTACATTCTTTTGTGAAAATGAAAAGCAAAGAGAAGAAAATATCAAACATTTTTAAGAATATGAAGAAGAGGTAAATGAGGAAAAACATCAGGAACAAAATGAAGAAACACATGAAGCACAGATAAATGAAGAAATAAATCAAGAACCTGATGAACATTCAGAAGTAAGCAATGAAGAAAGAAACTTAAAAACAGAAAACGAAGCTGAAGTTTTGAGAGAAAGAAGTGGTCTTCAGAAGCCTAAAAAGTTTGAAGATTACATCCTTGAAGATGAAGAAGCATTTGTAACATACAGTGAAACAATGGAAAGTCCAGATAAGGAAAACTGGCAAAAAGCAATAGAAGAGAAAAAGGATTCAATGAAAAGAAATAATACCTGGTAACTAGTGAACGAAAGTGAAGCTGAGGGTAAATAACTGCTTACAGATAAATGGATTTTCAAGATTAAAGATAGTGGAAAATAAAAAGCTTGCCTTGTAGTTCGAGGATGTCAGCAGAAATAGAGTAATCTTGATAATAAAGATATATTCAGTCCTGTTGTTGATACAACTGCTTTAACCCTTAACTGGTATCACAACGTCTGACAGACGGCAGTAGAACTTTCCATGGTCCCCCTCCCACAACTGCCGTTGTCTCACTACCTAACTCCATCTACCTTTCAGTTGGAGAGTTACTCTGGTGTAGCGAAGCTCGTGTGCAGCTTGCTTTATCTGACGCTGAATTACAGTTGAATAAAGTTTCTTCGACGTCTCCCGGATGTATGATACCAGGTGCGCAACTTCCTTTTCTACATTTTGGTCTTCGGTGTTAGCATTTATTTATACCACTACATGTTAATGTAGCATTGTATTTAGTGATTTATGTTTGTTCAACTTTAGGTCTACCTCAGGTCTACCTCTGGAAAACCAGAGATGATTTCCTTTTATAATCTAACCTAAGGAGGCTTCAAAGTACTGGATCAAAAGTGTTCAAAATACACATCCAGCCAAAGAACCCAAAGATGGCCTATGGCAATATTCTTTAGCATTGCTGATGTGGGCTGTGATGTTAAATCTTTTATACTTCATCAAGCATTTCCAAATGCTCCGAAAATGACTTGGCTTGAATTTATGGAAACTCTTGCAACATCTCTAGTGTTTTTACAAATATGTCGAAAGCTAAATGAAGTCAAGAACATTCCCCATGAGCTTAGACTGATGATGTACAGAGCCAGGCAATGTATCAGAATTTTTTGAGATTTGCAAAACATGCTACACATGCGATCCTAATCTGAAGAGAAGAACGAAGTATCCATGTCAAAAGTGTGGTAGGCCAACCTGCTTGGACTGTGCCAAGAAAACCTGTTGAGCGTGTTTCGAGCATAAGAATGACTAAAAGTGTGGACCTGCTCTTTGTTGTAACTGCTGTGATATGATTTCGTTTAGTATTTGTCAGGTAATTTTACATATGTAACAATTTTCAAATGTGTACTTAGAAAATGTCAGAAAACAATGCTCTACAACAAAGACAGACTTTGGCAGCCAAGTACAGGTTCTGTATCATTCCTTTGTTGTAATTTTCATTTGCCATATTAATCTAACATATTTTGTGGGTGATAACCATTTTAAATGTTTATTAGGGCCTTTGTACCTGAGATTAAAAAAGAAAGAGGAAATGTCGAGTTTCCAGAAGATAGATTCTGTATTAATTATAAACTTCAAGCAAGTTTGTATAACATCCTTGGTACTTGCATGTATATTAGTCGAATACATATGTTTAATGATGTCAGTTTCAATAAATAGCTTAAAATGAGTTATACGAGTTTTTATTTAAATCTGAATACCCAGAGTCTCCCAGACACCATGATACCAGTTACGGTATTAAAAAGTGTGATACCAGTTAAGGGTCAAGATTACTTTTTGTAACAACACTAGAGAAGACATGATAATTCAAACATTTGACATAAAAATAGCTTTTTTACATGGAGAGTTGAAAGAAGGAATTTATATGAAGAAACCCGAAGGGTACAGTGATGCAAGAAAAGTCTGCAAATTAAGAAAGTCTCTTGTCAGTCTAAAACAAGCTCCATGCAGGTGGAACAAGCAATTTACAGATTTTCTGAAGAAAGAAGGACTAAAACAATTACAAACTGATCAGTGTATCTTTAAAAGTGAGAGAGAATATATCATCATAGCCATTCATGTAGAAGATGGCATTGCTTTTGTAAAAGACAAGGTACATATAGAGAAACTACTGAAGAAACTTATTAAGAATTTTGAGATGACAAGAAAGGCGATTGCTTAATATAAAGTGACAAGTATCAATAAACCAACTACAAATAGTTTTTGAGATTAATTTTAATGTCACTGTTACTAAATTCCTTCAAACTCATATAACCTAATAAAATTTGTAGATATGCCACAGCAGCTTGATTTCCTTTGTACATTCATTGCCTGTTATACACCGAAGGCTTGGACATCTTAAATAGCTTTTCCAGTGTAAGTGAAGTCCTTTTTGATTAGCATATCTATTTGACCACTATAGAACACTTTTGACATAGTTTCTTTTTATACATTCTGAAAGTATAGAAGGTAGATATTAATATTCTTTGGATATATTGTTACTGCTTTAAATAACATTGCATACCAAGTCCATAGATATAGTAAACACATACTATTAATTAAATTAATATAATTTAGAGACGAACTAGTACTCGATCTTCCATATATTGCTAGTGTTTACCTAGAATGCATTTCATTAGGACTTTCCTAATATCCTCAGCTAATTTTGTCTGTTGAATTTTGATTTTGTAAAAAGTCACTAGCAACAGGACCAGCAATATATGGATCATCAAGTACTAGTTTTACTCAAAATTATATTAATTTTGAGCTTCACTGTATCATAGTCCTTACTCATTAAGAACATACTAATTGTTCAGTTGTATTCATTATTTCCCACCCTTTGATTGAGCAAGAATGGCATTACAGCTGACTGTGAGTCTATCTTGAAATCATAGTGCACTCTATGGAGAAGAAGTGGTAATTTTTGCAGAACAGTAAGCAAATTACAGTACTCTGAGTGTGGGTGGACTAGTAACTAATACAACCAGCTTCCCCTGGATATGAACAGAGCACCGCAACTTCATTGTTGAAAGTTACTCTCGTGCCGGCATTAAAATTGGTGCGACATATAAATATAATTTAAACCGCTGCATAGAGGAGTTTTTGCCATGCTATCCAGCATTCAGACAAGTCCCTTGGAACGCAATGTTGTCAAAAGCGTCCAAGTACCGTCAAATTGACATACTTTTGTTTGCAACATAAACTTCTTACGTTTTATCAGTGTACAATATAATTTTTTTTTTCATTCTCACGCTTAATTAAAATATCTATTGCTGTTCATATTCTTATGTCTTTTAAAATGGAGCGGTTCCCCTCCTTGTGGGTTGGATTTATATCACACGATGCAGTGACATATCTGAAGAAGGATTCGCCCTGTCGTGAGGTCTACGCCCCACACGCGCACAAGTTTTGCGTTCCCTGGGTGTGGTGATGTGTGTAGAAGCCAAACCTTACCTTGATGTAGGATCGATGAACCTTTCGTCTAAAAGCCCTTAAGATGAATTTCTCGAAGATTTCTATAAATCCTCTCTGCGGCAGCTGTGGCAAGCGATGAGATGTGAAACTTCTCAGTTATGGTATCGATACAAAAGGGTTTTCACTTATAGACAACTATGGAATAAAATAATACAGTTTTACTTTACTTGGAATTATATTTCTCGACATCATTTTCTTCTTTACACATGACTTTTTCCCTTTACTATATCTTAATTTTCTCCATTTATTTATAAATGATGTAACGGTTTTCTACTTAAATTATTTATCGTAGCGTCGGGTATTCGATGTATGTTTTAAACGTTTACTAAACATTCATAAATGATGTAGTTACAAGAAGTCCTTTACCCAAAACACGTCTACCCTCTTCGAGAGTTAAAGCCAGAAAAAAAAAATTTAAGAATATAATCATTGGTTCTTTTTTCTGCTTTTGTTGCTAACCCACCGCAATACTTAATTCTGATTGGTCCTACGTCACAATTTGTAATTTCAATAAACCTAAGCATTTGTTGCATCAATTTATGGCCTGCTTGGTTATTAACTTAAGTTGAATTACAGATGGCCATGTTTACCTAATATGTCCATGTATGCAATATCAGCTTCAAATGCCTCCATCAAGAATTTTATGAACTAATTTCCTCTAAAACAATCTTATTTATTTATTTATTTATTTTTTTTTTTTTTTTTCATAAATTCTGGATGTTGCCCTTGAATTACAAATACCTTTTCTAAACAACTTGTGAACAGAATAACTTGACAATACAAATTAACATTTGACTGGAAAAAAATTACATTTAGGGATACAACACATAGAGAACATTAATACAGCATTAAAGCAAGAATAAGTTGATCTGACATTGTAAACATCAACTAATTTTTTTTAATTTTTCTTTAGTGATCCATAAATTCATTCTTTAATTGTAATTACACATAACTTTTTATTAATTTCAGAAATTTTGCAGTGTTATTTCAAGGTGATTGTGTGTCTGGTCTCTTAAATGGTTTCAATAAAGATTTGTGGTATATCCCAATTCCTTTCCCATTTTCTGATGCAATTTCATAAGTGTGTTCCCCGAACTTTTCCATAATTCTATATGGTCCTGTGTAAATCAAATTCATTCTCCAGTAGATTTTTCGATTAGAATCTGAAAGATTGATAGTTTTTACTAGAACCTCATCACTGATTTGGGGATACCAAATAGCTTTCCCTCTCTTAATTTTCTGGCGTCTTTTATTAGCTTTATCTACTAATTTTTGGTAGGCAATTACCATCTTTTCTTCTTCTGAAAGTTGTATATCGGAGGGTTCAACAGTGGTGGGGAATTTTATTATTAAAGGTTTAGGTGGTCTACCCGTCATCAGCTCATAGGGGGTGAATTTTGTGGTTGTATTTGGACTGTGATTTATAATGTTTTCTATTATTTCACAATACATAAACCAACTTTGGTGATGGGAGTGGCATAATATACGAAAGTAGAATCCTATATCCCTTAATATCCTTTCACAAGAGTTTCCTTGTGGGAAATATGCTGAAGAATTGTACAATTTAATATCTTGCCTTCGGAGCGCAGAAGTAAACAATTTGCTCCGGTGTACAGTAGCGTTGTCGGAGATAATTGATTTTATTTTTCCAAATTTTGGAATCCAATCCTTAATTATTTTAGATACACAAGTTCTGCTCTTTATATTCCTTACAGGATAGATTTTCACAAATTTTGTGAATACATCGAGGGTTACAAAAATGTATTTATAATCGTACTGACTTGCGGGCATTTCTCCATGAGCATGAATTGTCATCCTGATTGATCCATCAGGTTTATGAATCCAGCATAGTGGATGTAAGTATGGGGAATCAGACACTTCAATAATTCCATCCTCCAACATTTTATTAATGACGTCTGTAGCCTGTTGAAGTATTGACATGGGAACTGGTCTACTTTTATGAGTGTATGGGGCAACGTTTTTAACTTTGAACTTATGTGTATACTTGTTGCAGAGCCCAGGCTTCGAACTAAATGCTTCACAATTTTTAAGGATGCACATCTTTAATTTTTCTTTTTGTGCTTCATTTAGATTATTAGTACTCTCTAACTTAACTTTCAGATTTTCAATGAATTTGCTTTCCTCTTGTTTATCTATAATCTTACTATCACTTAGTTGCAAACCATACAACTGACAATGATTGTTATCAGGATCGATGTTCTGGGACATATTTTCTTTAACATTATACCACGTATCATAATTATCTGTATCATCATACGTAACATCATTTTCTTGCAAGTATATATTTTGGACGAAGAATCTCCCATAATTTAAATCATCTCTTTCCTCCTCTTTTATACTTACATCTTCTAATAGCTTAATATCTAAAATAATATTGTCCACTTTAATCCTAATCTCATGTTTATCAAAGTTGATTACGCTTTGGCAACTATACAACAAATCATTTCTGATAATGATCTCTCTAGCTAAGCTAGGTATTACTAATGCAATGAAACTTAAATTCTTTCTCTTAACTTTCGCTTCAATCAATGCCTGATGTCTAATGCGATCTTTTCTTTTCCTATAGCTGTGCTAGAGTATACATTACTCATGCTTTGATGTTCAACTCAATAATTAGCCATCAATGTTTTAAAGAATTCTTCACTAATTACCGAAGAGCTTGCATCAATGTCTATTAGTACAGGTATTGGTTCTTCCCACACTTGAATGACTATTTGTGGAGGGTTTACAAATTCAGTTTTCTCTGGGTTTGATACTACGATATTGTTCAAGGTATTCCCGCTATTAATTCTACTTTCGTTCTGTTTTACCGTTTTCCCATCACCTTCCAGAGCACAAAGTGACGACGTGATTAGTTTTCCGGAAGAGAATTTTGAATATCTGTGTTGGTTCTTAAGTTGGTATCACTTACTGTATTTCGTGAAATTGTCAAGTTAATTTGTCGGTTTTCTGGTTCTTCTCTCACATTTTCAGGCAACCTTTGAGTTGAGGTGTTACCCACAGAATAATCTTGTGAAATGTCACGCCTTTGATTTAAATTTCTGCTATGTTTCCGGTAATGTCTGTAAAATCATATGTGATTAATCTGATTCTCTGTGTGTTGGAATTTTGATTCCTGTACCTCCCAAATGATGGTACGTTCCTATTTCCCCGAGGTGTAACAGTTTCATACCTATGTCTAAAACTATGGTCTCTTTCTTCCCATGAATTTCTATTATCTTGTGACTCGCCCCTGAAATTTCAAAGATTCTCAAGATTTTGACCTCGACCAGAATTTACTCTTCAATTTGACTGATCATCTAACCTGTTATTTACATATGAGCCATGACTTTCTTTTGGGTTAGTGTTTGAATTTTGATTTGTATTATATGCTTAAAATGAAGAAAGCAACTCAATCACATCAGAAGAATCTATAGGTCTTGCCACAATTAAGTGATTCCTAATGTGTGGAGGATAATGTCTGATCAAAGTATTTACTATATCCATTTCTGACAATTCAGGACACACTAACTTACTCTTATTTGCCAATTTTAGAAAATATTCAGTCATTGAGATACCTTTCTTTGCCTCATGTTTTCCTGTAGAAAAATCAATTTTTACTCTGTTTTGTCTTTCGGTTCCCCAAAATCTATTTAAAAACAAAGTCCTAAATGTGTTATACGTTCATGTGAGGTTAAGGTTAACCTAAGCCATTCTAATGCATTCTTTTTCAAATATCCTTTAACTATCATCATTCTAAATTCATTAGGAATTCGTTTTATGCGGAAATACTCTTCCAGTTCTTTTAGGAAAACCTTAGGATTATCACCAGACTCTTCATCAAAACATGGTGGACTGATATCATTAAGCGCATAGTTAACACATTCATTATGACCCTGAGTGTGAAAATGTGTGTGTGAGGGCACGTTTTGATTATTCCTATTGCAATATACTTCATTTTCTGGACTTACTAGATCATTACATTCGCTCAAAGCATCACAAGGATTTGGATTAGTGTTTACATTACCGGTCTGGTAACCATCATTAACAATTTCAACTCTAGAAACATCTTTCACATTACTTAACTTATTTGCCTGCAATGCAATTATAACCTGTGCCAATTTATTTACATTATCATTTTCTTTTTCAAGATTGTCTTTGATTTCTTTAATCTGACTAACCTGTGTCAATTTATTTACATTATCTTTTTCCTGTTCAAGATTGTCTTTGATTTCTTGAATCTGACTAATTATTTCATCTTTTGATTTACTTACTTCACCAAGGTTTAACTTAATTTCTTCTTGGTGAGATTTTACCTCTTTATGTTGTAACTGCATCTCAGTTCTAATTATAGCAATTCTTTTATCTACTTTTTCCTCAAACTTATCTTTTTGTTTATCTGCTACCTCTATTTGCTTTTTCATTAGTACCTCTAATTCTTTGTTCACTTCTAACTTAATTTCCTGTTTTACATTTTCCTGACCTAATCTAGTTTCTTGAATCATCTCTCTTAGTTCCTTAACCTCAACCTCAAATCTTTCCATATTTTCCCTACACTCTTTCCCACTTTCTCTCACTTCTTGAACTAGCTCAGAACCTATCTCTATCTTTAGTTTCTGTGTAAGCTTAACCTCCAATTCATTTATATCTCTAGTATTCCTATCAAATTTCTCTGACAGATTTGTTTCTAAATTACTAATAGTCTGTGCAAAACTATCTTTTAAACCTGATTTTACATCATTTAAACTAGCTTCTAACCCTGATTTCATATTATTCTCCATAATACCCATATCTTGTCTTAAATTTTTCATATTATCCTCCATATTAGCATTCATATTAATCATCATTTTTGCTAACCTATTCAACGTCATCTCATTTTCTTTAATTTTCCCTACTTCCTCCATACTTACCTTTTCAACCTCTTCCTCTACATTTCTACACTTATCTACTTCTTTCCTACTCTCCATCTTTCTAAATATCTTTTGATTTCTTAGCAACATAAATTTACTAAAAAAATAAATTGTTTTTCTACCACTCTTACTTGGTTTTTGCAGTTTTCTCTTTTCTCTTCTTTTAACACACATATGTGTACACTGCACTTCCTGGGATTTTCTTCATTCCACTCTCCCTTTTGATCTATTCAGGTCCCATGATGGTAGCCATATTTGGAGCACTTCCCCTCCTTGTGGGTTGGATTTATATCACACGATGCGGTGACATATCTGAAGAAGGATTCGCCCCACCGTGAGGTCTACGTCCCCACACGTGCACAAGTTGCGCGTTGCCTCGGTGTGGCAACACTTGTAGAAGCCAAACCTTACCTTGATGTAGGATCGATGAACCTTATGTCTAGAAGCCGTGAAGATGAAGTTCTCGAAGATTTCTATAAATCCTCTCTCCGGCAGCTGCGGCGAGCGATGAGATATGAAACTTCTCAGTTATGGTATCGATACAAAAGGGCTTTCATTTTTAGACAACTATGGAATAAAATGATTAATAGAGTTTCACTTTACTTGGAATTATATTTCTCAACATCATTTTCTTCTTTACATGCGACTTTTTCCACTGATGTATATTTACTATATTTTAATTTTCTCCTTTTATTTATGAATGATGCAACGGTTTTCTACTTAAATTATTTATCGTAGCATCGCATATTCGATGTATATTTTAAACGTTTACTAAACTTTCATAAATGATGAACTCCAATAACTTCTCGTAGTTACAAGAAGTCTTTATCCGAAAACACGTCTATCCTCTTCGAGAGTTAAAGCCAGAAAAAAAAGAATTTAAGAATAAAATCATTGGTTCTTTTTTCTGTTTTTGTTGCTAAGCCACCACAATACTTAATTCTGATTGGTCCTAAGTCACAATTTGGCATTTGAATAAACCTAAGCATTTGTTGCATCATCAATATGTCCTGCTTGGTTATTAACGTAAGTTGAATTACAGATGGCCATGTTTACCTAATATGTCCATGTATGCAATATCAGCTTCAAAAACCAATAGATGCATTAAACAATAGATGCATTAATGATACAGGATCAGTTACTTGCAAAAAGAGAAACACTGGACACTATAAAGTGACTATTTCCAATCTAGAAGCAATAAATAATGTTATGACAGAAAGGCCTCAAGCTACCTTCTTGCAATACAGACAGTGTTTAAGTGAATAATAGAAAGGAAATACAAGAAAATGGACACATAAGGCTATGTACTAGAGATATTTTCTTGTTTAGACTTGGATAATAGCTTTGTACATATTGTAACACTAATTCATTTTTTATTCCTAGAACATAATCTGCTAATTTTCTGGTTAGTAATGAAGTTACATTGTGAGGAAACTGTGGGTAATAGAAAAGAATTGAGGTCAAATTGAAGTATTTCTCTATTTTATGTGACAGGTGTACAATATGCATATATGTATATCTACTATAACAAAAATACAGATGTTCAAAGTATAAACTTGAAAGAAGCGTAGGGACAGTGAAGCACAAATTAATACAAAATTGAATCGAGAATATATTGACACATTGCTTCACTCACACTGTTTATTCACAGGACATGTTTCAAGAGCTCTTGCTCCTATCCTCAGCTCATACTCGACTAGTGCAATTTGTAGTGGTTTCTTCTTTCTCCGTATTGTCAATAGATGGCGTGACGTACTTGTCAAAGATGTCCAGTGGTGGGGTTTCAAAATTCATGACTCTATGACGATTTTTGTTAATGAAGACTTTTTCCCATACGGAAAGGTCTATGGGGTGATTAACGTATTTTATTAGAGATGTTTCCAAATTGATGTCATGTCTAGTATTCAAAAAATGAAAAGCCACTGCTGATTTTTCTGTTTCACCATTTTTAATGTTTCTCATATGTTCTTTAGTTCTGATGTTAATATTTCTTTTTGTTTTTCCTATATAAATTTTAGGACAAGTTTCACATTTGATCTCATAGATTCCTGGTTTTTCTTTGGTAGTGATTGAATTTTTGGGAGGGCCTTTTAACAAATTTCTGATATTAAACCTATTTTGAGGTGCAAGAGTTTTGTTGTGTTTTGAGAAGATTTTTTGGAATTTGTTATAGGCTGATGGGTGGAAGGTGAATTTTTTAAAAAAAATTTTCTCTTTTTCTCCTGTAGGTTCTAGGGTGGTGGTTTCTTTTATTTTCTTAGCTTTGTTGAGTCTGTTAACTGTTTTGTCTACTAAATTTGGGTTGAAACCATTGGATATAGCTACTTCTTTTATGTGTAGGTATTCTTCTTGATAATCTTCTCTGTTTAGTGGAAAGTTGATCATCCGAAAGATTAAACTGTTGAAAATGGCATGTTGGTGTTGTTTTGGGTTGAAACTGTTGTTCTTAATGTAATTATCTGTGTGTGTCGGTTTCCTGTAAATACCAAAAGTGAGTTTGTTGTTCATTTTTTTTATCTTGATGTCCAAAAAGGGGAGCACACCATCCTCTTCTGTTTCCAATGTAATTTTATAGCTGGATTTTGTATATTCAAAAGTTTAAGACCATCTTGTATGAGTTTTTTAGGTACTATTGCAAAAATGTCGTCAACATAGCGATACCACACTTTGAAATAATTTGGAAAAGCTTTTGTGATATGTGTTTCAAAAGCAGTCATGAATAAATCTGCCAAGAAGGGAGACAATGGGTTGCCCATAGCTAGGCCCGTTTTTTGTTTATAGATCTGTCCATTAAAGCTGAAAAAATGTTGATTGATACAAATTTCTGTAAGTTGTGAAAGTTCTTCTATTTCTTCAGGTGTTATTTGTATTGATTCCAGCCATTTTTTGAGAAGTGGAATAAGCTCATTGGTAGGTATACTTGGATATAAAGAAATGACGTCAAAGGAAACTAAAGCATCTGTAGAGTTGATCTTTGTGTCCTTCAGGAGATTTAACAATTCAAACGAGTTTTTGATACTTAAATTTTCAAATTTTGTGAAGGATCTGAAGATTTGAACCAGCCATTTTGATAGTTGGTAAGTGGGTGCATCAATGTTATTAATTATTGGTCTGAGGGTAATTTCAGGTTTATGTATTTGGGTAAACCATATATGTATGGTGTTTTTGGACTGTCTATTTTATTGTTCAATTTATCTCTTTTAGTCATGATTTTACTGTTTTTAATTGCTAATTCCACAGATTTGCATGCTTTCTTTAATGGATTGTTTTCTAGTTTAACAAATTCTTTTCCGTTTAAAAGGTTGTCCATTTTTTTGCGATAGTCTTCTTCGTCCAATATTACTATTTTGTTACCCTTGTCTGCTTTTGTGTAGACTACCGGTTTTTCATTTAAATTTTTGATTAACTTTTTATATGAATATCTTTTTGAAATTGCATTTTGAATATGATCTAGAGTTTCTAAGCACTGTGTTCTGATCGTAGATTTTTTGTTATCGGGCAAATGTAACGAATCTATCCACATGCAACTTCACGGAGAAATAAATAGATTTTCTAAACAAAGGCCTAAAAACATGTGTAGATTACACAAAAAACATTGAAAACTATATCGCGGACATTGAAATAGCGATATATAATTTGTACTTATGTTTTTTGTACGTTATGTTATTTGTACGATATATAATTGTACTTAAAGTACTTACATGTAGTAAGTCGCCATTAAGGTAGCTGTCTCATGTGTTTATGAGAACTCTTAAATGGTTTACCGGGAAAAGACGAGTCAGTTGGAGAATTTAATGTCATATTGGCACGTTGGCCATAGTAGCTCAATGGTAGAGTGGCTGGACGGAAACCAGAAGATCCGTGGTTCAAATCCCGGCTAGGGCACTGAATTTTTCATTCTGACTCTACGTTTCCACTTCTAAAGGTATATAATCATGATACATAAAAATTGTCCGTCTTGATAACAAAATGATAAACGTTATTTAATAATATATGGTAAGTGAAATACCTTTGAAGATTTTGGCAATATCTTTCTTCTTTGTAATGGTTTTGTTTTTCGAAAATAAAAGGTGTATGTGTTCCGTAAAAGTGTGTGGTGTACTTTTATATTTAGTTAAAAACAATAGTAATACTAATAGCGTAGGTTACCCCACAGCAGTTGCAGAAGAGAACTCAGCATGTGAATCATCTTTAGAACAGTTGTATTTTTCCACAAATAACTTGATTGTGCAACAAAAACAACTATGTCTTATGAAGGCAGAAGATAGAGAGGTAATGCATTATTCTTTGAGAAGATTTGTTTATGTCTTGTGTAATACTTTAAAATGTATGTAGTATGTCTTAAGTTTTACGGCGTTAGGTTGATCACTATACCCCAAATCTCTGATCAGGAAACCTCTGATCCTCAACCCATTGCCTATGGGCCTCAATGTTGCACGGTTCAGAAGGCCCTATGTTCCACTTAAAGGAAATACAGGAATTCATTTATTCATGTCTTATGTTACTTTTGGAAACAGTGAGTTAATAAAACACTTGAGTATTTATTCTTCCTAAACAACTTTCATTGAAACGTACAAATGTTATAATTTTGATCAGAAGAAACTATAATCTAGCAAGTTGTTATTCTCAATGAGATTATGAAAATCATTGATGCTCATGTCCTAAAACAGAACTTCTGAGCCAAATCATTCAGCTGAAAAATATTAAAATCATGAATGCTGAGAACTCTAGAAAGTCTTATTAATCCAGATTTGCTTAACTATATTAATATTTGCAATATAGTAGTTTTTTGTTCTTGCTTACCTCCCTTTAAAGTGGCTTACACAGTGAAATAATGAACTATTTGGCATATAATTTAGAACAGGTTGCCAATATTGCTGCAGCCAGTCCATAAATTAGTATGGACTGTGGTTGGATTGGAACATTTCCCACCTTGTAAAGCCCATACAACTTGACCGTTTCTGTGACTTTCTCCCCCTACCAGATCAAGCATTCTTTATTTCAATTTGGAGACAAGATATGATGTTTTGTGATGTCTCATTTCTGGATGACTGATTCGGGTTCTGCAGGAAATTAACCTGGTCTCACATATTCACGCACAGGTGAGTGGGCCTGGGTATGTGTTTTGATAGCCTACTTTATTTGAGGACAGATCTTAACTATGAATTAAAACATTTTTCTTTTTTAATTTGTATGGATGCATGATTTTCTAACACATTTGTCAGACCTTCGTTATTTCATAATTCTTTGTAACAAGTCTAGAGCAGAAGTCATATGTCATGTTGCAGAATAACATAATCATATCATAATTGTGAAAGTAGTACATTAGGGTTTAAAGATTACATAGTAGTAGCATAGGTCTAATAGGGAAGGAAAACTATAAATTCATTATAAAGAGCATTTTAAGGAAACAGATATACAATGGAGGGCTTCATATGCAGTAGGCAACAAGAGTATATCTTTTTTTTTCCCCTCCAAATGAGGCAGGTCTGTAGTTTTTATTTCTTTATAGGATAAATGTTGTATATAGATTTTGTTCTAGAATTAGGAAACAGTAAGTGATTTATGGTGCTATAACCTCCATTGATCACAAATTTTGCATTTTGGGGGCTTGAATATGAATCAATTTTTGGATTATGAAAGTAAAAGAGTCCCATTAAGTTTAATCATGTAGATATTATGGTGACATTTATTCAAACATATGTATCACCATCAAAATCCCAAATAAACATTCTGATAAGTGACAACACAAAGTTGTACTAAGCTCACTTTATTTGTTACCAAAATAGCTCAGCACTGACTTACACTTATTTTCCATTTCTACAAATACACAAGCAAACATCATTGCTAATGTTTCTTTATGCCTCTGTTGCACACATCAACTTTGCTACTCTAAACTTCTCGACACACACTGCTTATAAACCTCAAAATCATTTTAACACTAAATGCTTGCCCACTCTCCAACGTCTTGTCTGTGGCCAACTCACAACTAAACTAACTGCTAGACTGGCTTTTATGCTCACTTTTGTATTCAGCGGGACATGGAAGAAATGTTCTGGAAACCGAGTCTCTCACTCAAATTGCCTCAATGGAACTTTTAGGAAGTTTAATCTTCCAGATTTGTTGAAGTTGAACAGTTTGAAACATCAGAATGGCACAACAAAGAAGCCCTTACTTACAGCTCCTAAAGTCAGCTAGTGGCCAAATATTTCATTCTTTTGCTCATCCTTACAGCAAATAGAGGTACTGGACTGGGGTGACTCCGTTTAATTCCTTTAGGTAGGTACTGCCACGACAATATTTTAAATACAATTTCAGCACTTATAATAAAGCCAGACAACAGGAGCCATTAAAGTAAATACATCATACTAAAATTTACTTTTCAACACTGAGAAAACTGTTCCTTTTATATTAATGCTTTATCTTTATCAAATAATTGTGCCGCCAAGCAACAATATGAGAGCATTCTATAAGTACCTTTCTTTTGTTCTGACATTTCCTCCATTAAATCCCAACTCTTAAATTACTTTCCAAAGTGAACTTCGTCTGCATGGAAAATCTGTCAACAACAAGTAACAATTTATTTACAGTGGGAGCAACTTTTTTGAAACATAAATGTCATGCATAATTCTCTGAATCACACACCTATCAATATCATCCACAATCACCAACAAACCTAGGGAAAAAACGAAAAACAAGACATGCACACATCTTGTTTTTCATTTTTTTCCCTGCGGTTGTTAGAACACTTTTCTCCACTTATGCCTGTTTGCTAATTCTTTTGATTGTTCTTTCAAAAATTCCTGTAGAAACGGCAGCTCAGCTGCTTGACTTATTCCTAGTTTCACATCCTTCAACCACTTCTGCAATTATTTCTCTGCCCTCAGAATGTATCATTTTTTTCTTTACTTCCAACACAGCTGTAGTGACTCTTACGATTTTATAATTGAAACTAAAAGATATTATCACTGAGTAAAAAGTGTCAATAACAGTGGAGGACTAGGTTGGCAACATCTGAAGCAATACAACGTGTGCCTGAATGTTTATAAAACTCAGACTATGTGGAATGTATCTCCTCTCCGCTTCATTCCCCTGGGGCCATCAGCTCATGGACAGACAGTACATGTATTCGTAAATAAGTTTATAGTGAAATCTTTATTGTTACGTGCCACATATCCCTTTACTTGGGCCCATATCAACTCTATTACATTAAAGTAGGGAGGAAGTCTTAGAATTTTGTGACCTTTTTCTGCAGCAATTTCATCAATTATATATAAGTACCATAAGGGGTATTCATGTTAAAACTGGCCCGGACAAAGGTAGGTAAGAAGGGTTGGTCATTGACCTCAAAAGGGAAGGTTATTTACTGTTAACTAAAAAAGTGGGAGGTAAGTTAGTGTTCCAGGAGAGGCAATCTTGCTTAGGAAATCGACGGAGGCAATGATGTTTAGGAAGACAGCGTGGTATGCAAGTAATGAGAGTGATGTAAAACTATGCAATGTACATAGGAAAATGCATGCGTGTGTGAAATTTCAAACAGGAAGGGAAGGCAACAATAAAGGAAGGGTAAAACAAAGCAGTCTGTTATTTACTGATCCTGAGACCAAAGATTAATGCAACCCTGAGCTAGAAATGAACCCAGAAAAGCCCATATCAAATTCCTTGGAACTAAATCCACGTCTGTACCCTTCCAACAATGTATACCGTCTCATACCGTCTGATACCGCTGATTCATAAGCGATGCAACATAGCAGTATCCATTTTTTACAAATCTCAACATGCCCATAGAAGAGCGTCTTACATGAAGCAAGTGGTCCAGTATGATAGAGCTCGTAATCCAGGATAAGCGTACCGGGTTGCTATGACAACAGTTTGCTTTTGATTGGTGGATTACTAGTTTGCTAGGCAACCGCAATGACGTGTTTATCCCTTTCTCCTGATTTCGTAGCTTGTTACCACGTGGCGACAAAAGTCAGTTACTAACTGCGAATCGAGACCACCTCTATTCGATATCAAGTTCTCACACAGCTCAGCGGTCGTTGAAGGCCGAAACACCTTCGACTATTGCCATCCCGAAACATTGTCCCTAACTGGCATGTTACAATTACTTAAAAACAATTGGTAAGTGTACTTCAATAATTATAGTATGCATATTATGCATGTAGATTTTTTAGTTTGTATTTTTTTGCGGGTTTTTTTTATGGTGGGCCTAATGCAAGCCCAGGACGCTCGTAGGTTTCTCCCGGGTCAGTGTCGTACTCTCCAAGTCCATAATTTGATTAAAGCTAGAGGATAATTTATCGTAGAAGTTATGTGACAGGTGTATTCAGTAAGTTTGGGGAAAAGATAGATCAGAATGTATACCATTCAGCGGATGTTGCTGTGCGAAAATATTTGTTCTGTAATGTCTACAGTTTGTAAATATTAATTTTAGCTGCCACTCCCCATATTTGGCAGGCGTGTGTCAATGCAGGTCTCAGCACTTGCTTATAAAGAAGAAGTTTATTGTCTAGTGATATTGGTGATTTCTTGTTGTATGTACAAGGAGTACATTGCCATCCTTTTGTTTCCTTTATTTACCAGTTATTGAATGTGGGCCTTCCAAGTTAGGCGTATATCCAAAATAACTTTTTATCGTACACTTCCCGCTCACATAACAGAAATTGTTTGACGAATTCATGCAAACACACCCAGATTTCTTCATTGCAAGAAAATGAAATTACAGATGACAAAAGCTACTTAAAACCAATTTTAACAAGCAAGAAAAACTTTGAACTAAACCTATTATATAAAACATGGTGCTCCATTATTGGACTATCTGTCAATTTCTGCTGGTCTGGCACAGGCATTAAAATAATAAAATCATTCATCCCTCTCCTCAAACATGCCGCAAACTAGGTAGTTATTCATAAGTATGAACCCTTGATGCTGATTAGTGTGTAGCGCAGGGTAGAGCACTTTATCCTCAGGGTATGCTTGGATATGTATGGGAGTACGGATGGTTCTAATGACACTGGAATGCGAGTTTCAGACTGGTTTAATGACTGCTTGTTTTTATCGCCACATCAAACTCGAAGTTGCCGACCAAGGTTATCAATATTTCACTGTTCAGAGTTACCGTATGTAGACTGCTTAGTACGCGATAACACTTAATTCGGTATTCAAGTATTAACTGACAGATATCTTCTCTCATCGCTTCTGGTGTGCCTTCGCCCAAGACAGAGCCAGAGGACCGTCTTAATCGGCCGCCAGCCACGGACTGTCTCTCCCAGACAGCTGCGTGTGTGTGACTTAAACCTCTTGAAGCCCTTTATTCACACCAAAACTCCCTTTTGTGACAATGTTGTCCATTGTGATTATTAGTCTCGGTCATGCCATTATTAAGGGTCCGAACAATGTCTTTTCAAACGGGGTCAAGTGTTACCCACTTATAACTCCTTGCTGCTAAGAAAACCCTCTTTCTCCCGTGTCTTGTTACACAACTCAACCAACTGCACCTGTTCGTGTCATAACAAATATACAATGCTCCTTTGAAATCCATTGCGATTCTTTATTCATTGCATCCCTTAATTTCGGTATCACCCTTAATGTTGTTCATATGCACACAAAACAAAATGACTCATGTTCGACGAAAAAAAATGGCATTTGCTACATTGAAAAAAAATAGTGACATTTTAAAAAATTGTGCATGTATTCTCTATTTTAATGATGCCGTAATTAGAAACCGCCTGTAATGGACCCTATACTAATTTCTGTTTCATTAAAATACTTAATAAGTACGGGAGGCACGAATGTGTATTTATGAAGCATTTTTACAGCATTTCTCACCTGTACGTCTAATGTTGTGCATTGTGCCCAGAAATTTTAGTGTTGCAGCAGCAATATCGCTTCTTTCAAGCAGAAATTTGCGACCCCAATTGGTTCTCCTATATTTGAATCCCAGCGATTTCAGAATATTAAACAGAGAAGATACATAAGCCGTATATTCTATTTTCTCCCTCATTAAATTGGTCAGCCTTTTGGAGTTGGATATTTACCCTCGTCATATAAATTATAAATTATTCTACGTAAAACACACTTTTGAAAATCTTCTGGTAGCACGTTTCTTAGCTGCTCGAAATTTTCCAGGGTGCCTAAATATGGAAGCTTCTCCTACTTTGGTGAACTGTTTGCCTTTAACGATCTTCGTCACAGAATGAGCATTCACGTGACAAGCTTGTGCCGTTAACTCTCGACTCTGAACGAAATTTGTACTTTCGAAAATGTCCTTTGTAACGGAATTATGGTGATGGTGGAAAGATGGTGTTTCTGGAGTCTGCGGCGATCATGTGTAACGGGTTAATTCTTACCTGAAGTCGTCCCGCGTTGCAGCTGAGGTCGTGGGTTGTATTCAGCCCTCGTGGATGCTGACGATGAAGACACCAGCTAGCTACTTCTTCCCGATCTGAATCTTTGGTTCAGATCTGGCACTCAGATGTATTGATGTATATAAAAAAAAGTCTCCAGAATTGCTTCAGTCTGAGCTATGAGAACTCTTAATTTTCAGATGTGGTCGCGAATGAAAGGATACATTTTCTAAATAAACTCCGAAACCAATAAATTATTTTAACTTTAAAAGAATCAAGATGTTCAATTTAATTTGTACTATTTATACAATTTTTCGTAAAAAGAACTTGACTGTAATATTGTATACCTTGATTAGAATTAACAGAAAACGAATGTTAATTTTTTAAAAGGTATCACTTCGGTACTGAATTTACGTCTTATCACCTTATCACCATAACGTTCTTACATCAAAAGACGTTTTCGTTTCTAGCTGTTTTACCAATATTATTGATTTTTCATTCTCTCGTTGCTATCACTACCAATCAAACTTAATTTTTACTGCTCCACGCCACACATTACATAATCTCATAATCATAAAACAT
This sequence comes from Mantis religiosa, assembly GCA_030765055.1. Classification (NCBI taxonomy): domain Eukaryota; kingdom Metazoa; phylum Arthropoda; class Insecta; order Mantodea; family Mantidae; genus Mantis; species Mantis religiosa. The sequence goes on from CM060951.1 coordinate 90,586,820, forward strand.
TCACATCATATCACTTACATGTTGCGTCATCAGATTTTCCTTTCTTATTCATTTTAACATGTCTATATCGATTCTTAAGCCACATATTTAAGCATTTTTCAACTCTCGAGGCATAAACCAGAACAACCGTTACACTTTAATTGACAACTGTTTGAAAAAGGAATACATATGAAAAATAATATTTCTAGACTGCTTATGTGAAATCTCAAGGGTTGTCTCGCAGTCACTACTAGGTATACTTTTTCTCCGGGATTTCCCGTTTCTCTCGCCATCTCATTCCAACGAAGCTCCACCTTCATCTCATATATCATCAGTGTCACCGCCTGCGGTGCCTGATGAATACTCTATCTCAGGCTAGTTTAATCCTGCTGTAAACAACAAGGCGGAGCTGACTCAACTCGCCGCGTGTTAGACACTACATGTGTTGAATTTTGATACCAAATAGTCTGTTGAAAGAATAAATAACTGCGACATCTGTCACCCTTTTAGTGATACTATATATTCATATATATATACTCTGTGTGTAACTATGTAACGTCTTTTGTTTTGTTTGGCGTCTCAGGAATGTTTTCTGTGCTCATATTTGGATTTGGCAGTCATGAGATATCACTTGAATCATTATCCAAATCCGGAATGTTACACTCGGGGAATTCATTTTCGAGTGCATAAAAGCCATCAGTTGAAGAGTATTTATCATTTGCAAACAACATAATTTCTGAATTCCTTTTTATGCGCATAATATGACTGAGGTATCGTACAGTGATATCATCTACTTCAGGGAATGTGCTGATATCTCCGTTCAAAGTGCTTGGCCGTTTGAGGATGTAATACGGTATATGTACAGAAGCCCGATTTATTTTCTTAAAGCACGAAACAGGCTGTGAGCGGGTCTTCCTGTACGCAGGACCTGCCTTGACCATCGTAATACCTTAATAAGTCTATCCAAAAGTATATTTCTACAGCTCAGCAAAAGAAGAAATATTACTGTTAAATATGCCGAAACTATATAGAAACACCGCCTTTCAAAGGAAATGTGGAATTCTATGTTTAAAGTTAGAGTTTTTGAAAATCTACCATAAATAAGTACTTTTACTCGTAAGCTTTTGAATTTTTAAATGTAAACACATCTAAAAAGAAACGAACTTTTCAAGTTACAGTTTACACAGCTTGTGTTTACAACATAGTTTTCAGTTATTATGGCGAATTGTTAGCCCCTAAAATTGTTGAATATTGTAATGCAGCTAATGATAAAATGTTTTAGTTGTTTGTTAATCTAAGGCAATAAGCTAAGCAAATGTTAGTACAAGATTAAAGTTATCCAGGATAGCAGTAAAATGTGTGTTATACAGTTTAAAAAGGTGTTTTTGCATTATTTTCTCAACATTTTCTACTACATAAGGGTTATGGGCCCAGCCTCTTGCTCTGAAAAAGTAAAACTAAAAAGCAAAAGCACTAACAAAAGCACTAACAAAAATTGAAGATGAAGAAGCTGCATGTGTGCAAAAACTTAAAGACTCAAGTACATTTCCTATGTGGGAATTTGAGGTCAAAATCCTGTTCACAGCAAAGAAACTTATGAGTATGTTGAATGGCAGAGAGCAACTGGCAGGTACTGAAGGTGATAATGAAAGCCAGGAAAAACTGGAAACTACAGATGAAATGGCCAAGCATGTATTTCTCAGAACAGTAGAAAACAGTGTAAAAGTACATCTTATGTCATGTGAAACTGCTAAAGAAATATATGACACTATACTGAGGATGTACAAGAAAGAAACTGATCAACAAAAATGTTTACTGCTACAGGAGTTTTACAACATCAAGTTTGACAAATCTAAAGATGTCAACACCAACATCAGTGAACTTCAAAATGTGATCTGCAAACTTATATGCCTCAAAGTAGAAATAACAGACTCTATAGTGATCTCCAAGGTAATGGCAGTACTTCCAGAACAATTCAAACATTTCAGCACTGCATGGGATTCCACTCAAGAGTCTGACAAAACCCTGGAAAATCTTGTTGCAAGACTGATAATGGAAGAGGACAAGATAAAATTGTGCACCAGAGAAGACACAAATGTATGCTTTAAAGCTGAATTGAAAGTCAGGGGTAAAATGAAAATCATTTATTACTTATGTAATGAGGTAGGACATACTAAAACAAATTGTTCAAAGAAAAAGCATTGTTCAATATGTAAGAAAAGTATTCACTCTGAGGAAGATTGTCATTTAAAGATGAAATGTGTGGCATTTGTAAAAAGACAAATCATAAAGATGAAGATTGTTATTTCAGAAATAGAGTAAAAATGGTAATAGCTATAATAACAAACATGCTAAAATTGCTTTTTTCTGTGAGAATGCAGGTTAATGTAAACAGTCTGAAAGTTAACAAAGCAGAAGTCAGTAATAATTGCTTTGAGTTCATAGTGGACAGTGGTTCAACCATTCATATGGTAAATGAGGCTAACTGTGTACCAGAACTGGGACATTGTGTGGAAGAAATACAAACTGCTAAAAATGGAGTAAAGTTGTCTGAAACAGGTATTGGTTCCATAGAGTTTGAAAACTGTGTAGCTACATAATCAAGTGTACTGTGTACCTGAACTGTCAAAGAGTCTCAAGTATGTAAACAAAATAACACAAAATAAGGGTGCTGTATATTTCATATTCATATTTACTGCAACTTAATACAGTGTTTGAACACAATTAAGCCATGTCATTTGTAACACATATATTATCTCTCTTAAAAGTAAACGATTAGAAGTAACAAAATAATGGAGATGTCAAATTAAATATACAAGCTAGTCATAAATTGCTTAATGGTATAGAACTTAAAAATGAATATAACATGCTAAAATTAAATATAATATGCTAAAATCAGTAATAAAGCCTAGTTATTTTTACATTAATACATAAATTCTACGATGGTATAAAATACATTATCTATTAGAAATGCTTTAAGATGTGTTTTAAAAGTATTTAAATTATTACAGGTTCTAATTGAAGCGGGAAGTACATTATAGAATTTTATTCCTGTATAACTAGGCAATAATGGCTTTCTTAAACAAAAAGGTTCTGTTACCAAATCAATTTGTTGCACTTGAAGGTAACAAAAATAAGAATGGTATATATGTAGTAAAGCTAAATGCACAAAGTGATCCTGCTCTGTTTACAGTACAAAACTAACTTTCTAGATACTTGGCATATAAAGTTAGATCATTTGAATAAAAAGCAATTGCAGGAAGTGACTGTAACGTGTGAGGGAATTAATTTTAAAAATAATACACATATAGACTGCTCGGTTAGTGGTAAAGCCAAACTGGTAAGACTACCATTTAAAACTGTGAGGCAAAGAGCAGAAAGATCCCTTCAAATCACACGTAGTGACCTGTGCGGTCCAGTTGATCCTCCTACCCATGATGGTAAGAATTATTTTCTAACAATACTGGATGACTGGGCACGTTTTTGTGTAGCGTATCTGCTTAGTACCAAAATGCTGATGAAGTGTGCATATATGTAAAACAGTTTGTAAAAGAGTCTGAGTCTCATTTTTACCTAAAAGTTAGTAAATACAGATGTCTTAATGGTGCTTAATATAAAAATGCAGAATTTATTAACTGGTGTAAAGAGAGGGATATTGTTCTCGATTTTACCATTCCTCATACTCCACAGTTGAATGGGAAGTCTGAACAACTAAATCTCACATTGATGAACAAAGCAATAGCAATGATGTCTAATGCAAAATGTAACAATGAGTGTGGGGCAAAGTAGTCCTGACAGCTGCTTATCTCACAAATCGAAGTTCTATTAAAGGCTCAAACACCACACCAACAGAGAATTGGTATAAGAAGAAACCTTATATGAGTAGACTTCAAATTTTTGGTAAAAAGATGCATGCAAAAGCACTAAAGCCTTTAAAAGAGCTGGATATCAGAAGCAAAGAAGCAATATTTTTGGATATGCTACAAAGAGCTATAGATTGTGGGATCCAGAAAGGAGAAAAATCTTTGTGAGTAGAGATGTAATGTTCACTCCTACATTCTTTTGTGAAAATGAAAAGCAAAGAGAAGAAAATATCAAACATTTTTAAGAATATGAAGTAGAGGTAAATGAGGAAAAACATCAAGAACAAAATGAAGAAACACATGAAGCACAGATAAATGAAGAAATAAATCAAGAACCTGATGAACATTCAGAAGTAAGCAATGAAGAAAGAAACTTAAAAACAGAAAACGAAGCTGAAGGTTTGAGAGAAAGAAGTGGTCTTCAGAAAACTAAAAAGTTTGAAGATGAAGAAGCATTTGTAACATACAGTGAAACAATGGAAAGTCCAGATAGGGAAAACTAGCAAAAAGCAATAGAAGAGAAAAAGGATTCAATGAAAAGAAATAATACCTGGTAACTAGTGAACAAAAGTGAAGCTGAGGGTAAATAACTGCTTACAGATAAATGGATTTTCAAGATTAAACATAGTGGAAAATATAAAGCTTGCCTTGTAGTTTGAGGATGTCAGCAGAAATGGGGTAATCTTGATAATAAAGATATATTCAGTCCTGTTGTTGATACAACTGCTTTAACCCTTAACTGGTATCACGTCTGACAGACGGCAGTAGAACTTTCCATGGTCCCCCTCCCACAACTGCCGTTGTCTCACTACCAATCTCCATCTACCTATCAGTTGGAGAGTTACTCTGGTGTAGCGAAGCTCGTGTGCAGCTTGCTTTATCTGACGCTGAATTACAGTTGAATAAAGTTTCTTCGACGTCTCCCGGATGTATGATACCAGGTGCGCAACTTCCTTTTCTACATTTTGGTCTTCGGTGTTAGCATTTATTTATACCACTACATGTTAATGTAGCATTGTATTTAGTGATTTAAGTTTGTTCAACTTTAGGTCTACCTCAGGTCTACCTCTGGAAAACCAGAGATGATTTCCTTTTATAATCTAACCTAAGGAGACTTCAAAGTACTGGATCAAAAGTGTTCAAAATACACATCCAGCCAAAGAACCCAAAGATGGCCTATGGCAATATTCTTTAGCATTGCTGATGTGGGCTGTGATGTTAAATCTTTTATACTTCATCAAGCATTTCCAAATGCTCCGAAAATGACTTGGCTTGAATTTATGAAAACTCTTGCAACATCTCTAGTGTTTTTACAAATATGTCGAAAGCTAAATGAAGTCAAGAACATTCCCCATGAGCTTAGACTGATGATGTACAGAGCCAGGCAATGTATCAGAATTTTTTGAGATTTGCAAAATATGCTACACATGCGATCCTAATCTGAAGAGAAGAACGAAGTATCCATGTCAAAAGTGTGGTAGGCCAACCTGCTTGGACTGTGCCAAGAAAACCTGTTGAGCATGTTTTGAGCATAAGAATGACTAAAAGTGTGGACCTGCTCTTTCTTGTAACTGCTGTGATATGATTTCGTTTAGTATTTGTCAGGTAATTTTACATATGTAACAATTTTCAAATGTGTACTTAGAAAACGTCAGAAAACAATGCTCTACAACAAAGACAGACTTTGGCAGCCAAGTACAGGTTCTGTATCATTCCTTTGTTGTAATTTTCATTTGCCATATTAATCTAATATATTTTGTGTTTGATAACCATTTTAAATGTTTATTAGGGCCTTTGTACCTGAGATTAAAAAAGAAAGAGGAAATGTTGAGTTTCCAGAAGATAGATTCTGTATTAATTATAAACTTCAAGCAAGTTTGTATAACATCCTTGGTACTTGCATGTATATTAGTCGAATACATATGTTTAATGATGTCAGTTTCAATAAATAGCTTAAAATGAGTTATACGAGTTTTTATTTAAATCTGAATACCCAGAGTCTCCCAGACACCATGATACCAGTTACGGTATTAAAAAGTGTGATACCAGATAAGGGTTAAGATTACTTTTTGTAACAACACTACAGAAGACATGATAATTCAAACATTTGACATAAAAATAGCTTTTTTACATGAAGAGTTGAAAGAAGGAATTTATATGAAGTTACCTGAAGGGTACAGTGATGCAAGAAAAGTCTGCAAATTAAGAAAGTCTCTTGTCAGTCTAAAACAAGCTCCATGCAGGTGGAACAAGCAATTTACAGATTTTCTGAAGAAAGAAGGACTAAAACAATTACAAACTGATCAGTGTATCTTTAAAAGTGAGAGAGAATATATCATCATAGCCATTCATGTAGAAGATGGCATTGCTTTTGTAAAAGACAAGGTACATATAGAGAAACTACTGAAGAAACTTATTAAGAATTTTGAGATGACAAGAAAGGCGATTGCTTAATATAAAGTGACAAGTATCAATAAACCAACTACAAATAGTTTTTGAGTTTAATTTTAATGTCACTGTTACTAAATTCCTTCAAACTCATATAACCTAATAAAATTTGTAGATATGCCACAGCAGCTTGATTTCCTTTGTACATTCTGTTACTAAATTCCTTCAAACTCATATAACCTAATAAAATTTGTAGATATGCCACAGCAGCTTGATTTCCTTTGTACATTCATTGCCTGTTATACACCGAAGGCTTGGACATCTTAAATAGCTTTACCAGTGTAAGTGAAGTCCTTTTTGATTAGCATATCTATTTGACCACAATAGAACACTTTTGACATAGTTTCTTTTTATACATTCTGGAAGTATAGAAGGTAGATATTAATATTCTTTGGATATATTGTTACTGCTTTAAATAACATTGCATACCAAGTCCATAGATATAGTAAACACATACTATTAATTAAATTAATATAATTTAGAGACGAACTAGTACTCGATCTTCCATATATTGCTAGTGTTTACCTAGAATGCATTTCATTAGGACTTTCCTAATATCCTCAACTAAGTTTGTCTGTTGAATTTTGATTTTGTAAAAAGTCACTAGCAATAGGACCAGCAATATATGGATCATCAAGTACTAGTTTTACTCAAAATTATATTAATTTTGAGCTTCACTGTATCATAGTCCTTACTCATTAAGAATATACTAATTGTTCAGTTTTATTCATTATTTCCCACCCTTCCATCGAGCAAGAATGGCATTACAGCTGACTGTGAGTCTATCTTGAAATCATAGTGCACTCAATGGAGAAGAAGTGGTAATTTTTGCAGAACAGTAAGCAAATTTAAGTACTCTGAGTGTGGGTGGACTAGTAACTAATACAACCAGCTTCCCCTGGATATGAACAGAGCACCGCAACTTCATTGTTGAAAGTTACTTTCGTGCCGGCATTAAAATTGGTGCGACATATAAATATAATTTAAACCGCTGCATAGAGGAGTTTATGCCACGCTATCCAGCATTCAGACAAGTCCCTTGGAACGTAATGTTGTCAAAAGCATCCAAGTACCGTCAAATTGACATACTTTTGTATGCAACATAAACTTCTTGCGTTTTATCAGTGTACAATATAATTTTTTTTTCATTCTCACACTTAATTAAAATGTCTATTGCTGTTCATATTCTTATGTCTTTTAAAATGGAGCGGTTCCCCTCCTTGTGGGTTGGATTTATATCACACGATGCAGTGACATATCTGAAGAAGGATTCGCCCTGTCGTGAGGTCTACGCCCCACACGCGCACAAGTTTTGCGTTCCCTGGGTGTGGTGATGTGTGTAGAAGCCAAACCTTACCTTGATGTAGGATCGATGAACCTTTCGTCTAAAAGCCGTTAAGATGAATTTCTCGAAGATTACTATAAATCCTCTCTGCGGCAGCTGCGGCAAGCGATGAGATGTGAAACTTCTCAGTTATGGTATCGATACAAAAGGGTTTTCACTTATAGACAACTATGGAATAAAATAATACAGTTTTACTTTACTTGGAATTATATTTCTCGACATCATTTTCTTCTTTACACGTGACTTTTTCCACTGATGTATATAACCCTTTACTATATCTTAATTTTCTCCTTTTATTTATAAATGATGCAACGGTTTTCTACCTAAATTATTTATCGTAGCGTCGCGTATTCGATGTATGTTTTAAACGTTTACTAAACATTCATAAATGATGTAGTTACAAGAAGTCCTTTACCCAAAACACGTCTACCCTCTTCGAGAGTTAAAGCCAGAAAAAAAAAATTTAAGAATATAATCATTGGTTCTTTTTTCTGCTTTTGTTGCTAACCCACCGCAATACTTAATTCTGATTGGTCCTACGTCACAATTTGTAATTTCAATAAACCTAAGCATTTGTTGCATCAATTTATGGCCTGCTTGGTTATTAACTTAAGTTGAATTACAGATGGCCATGTTTACCTAATATGTCCATGTATGCAATATCAGCTTCAAATGCCTCCATCAAGAATTTTATGAACTAATTTCCTCTAAAACAATCTTATTTATTTATTTATTTATTTTTCTTTTTCATAAATTCTGGATGTCGCCCTTGAATTACAAATACCTTTTCTAAACAACTTGTGAACAGAATAACTTGACAATACAAATTAACATTTGAATGGAAAAAAAATTACATTTAGGGATACAACACATAGAGAACATTAATACAGCATTAAAGCAAGAATAAGTTGATTTGACATTGTAAACATCAACTAATTTTTTTTTTTTTTTTTTTTTTTTAGTGATCCATAAATTCATTCTTTAATTGTAATTACACATAACTTTTTATTAATTTCAGAAATTTTGCAGTGTTATTTCAAGGTGTATGTGTGTCTGGTCTCTTAAATGATTTCAATAAAGATTTGTGGTATATCCCAATTCCTTTCTCATTTTCTGATGCAATTTCATAAGTGTGTTCCCCGAAATTTTCCATAATTCTATATGGTCCACTGTAAATCAAATTCATTCTCCAGTAGATTTTTCGATTAGAATCTGAAAGAATGATAGTTTTTACTAGAACCTCATCACCGATTTGGGGATACCAAATAGCTTTCCCTCTCTTAATTTTCTGGCGTCTTTTATTAGCTCTATCTGCTAATTTTTGGTAGGCAATTACCATCTTTTCTTCTTCTGAAAGTTGTATATCGGAGGTTCAACAGTGGTGGGGAATTTTATTATTAAAGGTTTAGGTGGTCTACCCGTCATCAGCTCATAGGGGGTGAATTTTGTGGTTGTATTTGGACTGTGATTTATAATGTTTTCTATTATTTCACAATACATAAACCAACTTTGGTGATGGGAGTGGCATAATATACGAAAGTAGAATCCTATATCCCTTAATATCCTTTCACAAGAGTTTCCTTGTGGGAAATATGCTGAAGAATTGTACAATTTAATATCTTGCCTTCGGAGCGCAGAAGTAAACAATTTGCTCCGGTGTACAGTAGCGTTGTCGGAGATAATTGATTTTATTTTTCCAAATTTGGAATCCAATCCTTAATTATTTTAGATACACAAGTTCTGCTCTTTATATTCCTTACAGGATAGATTTTCACAAATTTTCTGAATACATCGAGGGTTACAAAAATGTATTTATAATCGTACTGACTTGCGGGCATTTCTCCATGAGCATGAATTTTCATCCTGATTGATCCATCAGGTTTATGAATCCAGCATAGTGGATGTAAGTATGGGGAATCAGACACTTCAATAATTCCATCCTCCAACATTTTATTAATGACGTCTGTAGCCTGTTGAAGTATTGACATGGGAACTGGTCTACTTTTATGAGTGTATGGGGCAACGTTTTTAACTTTGAACTTATGTGTATACTTGTTGCTGAGCCCAGGCTTCGAACTAAATGCTTCACAATTTTTAAGGATGCACATCTTTAATTTTTCTTTTTGTGCTTCATTTAGATTATTAGTACTCTCTAACTTAACTTTCAGATTTTCAATGAATTTGCTTTCCTCTTGTTTATCTATAATCTTACTATCACTTAGTTGCAAACCATACAACTGACAATGATTGTTAACAGGATCGATGTTCTGGGACATATTTTCTTTAACATTATACCACGTATCATAATTATCTGTATCATCATACATAACATCATTTTCTTGCAAGTATATGTATTGGACGAAGAATCTCTCATTATTTAAATCATCTCTTTCCTCCTCTTTTATACTTACATCTTCTAATAGCTTAATATCTAAAATAATATTGTCCACTTTAATCCTAATCTCATGTTTATCAAAGTTGATTACGCTTTGGCAACTATACAACAAATCATTTCCGATAATGATCTCTCTAGCTAAGCTAGGTATTACTAATGCAATGAAACTTAAATTCTTTCTCTTTACTTTCGCTTCAATCAATGCCTGATGTCTAACGCGATCTTTTCTTTTCCTATAGCTGTGCTAGAGTATACATTACTCACGCTTTGATGTTCAACTCAATAATTAGCCATCAATGTTTTAAAGAATTCTTCACTAATTACCGAAGAGCTTGCATCAATGTCTATTAGTACAGGTATTGGTTTTTCCCACACTTGAATGACTATTTGTGGAGGGTTTATTAATTCAGTTTTCTCTGGGTTTGATACTACGATATTGTTCAATGTATTCCCGATATTAATTCTACTTTCGTTCTGTTTTACCCTTTTCCCATCACCTTCCAGAGCACAAAGTGACGACGTGATTAGTTTTCTGGAAGAGAATTTTGAATATCTGTGTTGGATCTTAAGTTGGTATCACTTACTGTATTTCGTGAAATTGTCAAGTTAATTTGTCGGTTTTCTGGTTCTTCTCTCACATTTTCAGGCAACCTTTGAGTTGAGGTGTTACCCACAGAATAATCTTGTGAAATGTCATGCCTTTGATTTAAATTTCTGCTATGTTTCCGGTAATGTCTGTAAAATCATATGTGATTAATCTGATTCTCTGTGTGTTGGAATTTTGATTCCTGTACCTCCCAAATGATGGTACGTTCCTATTTCCCCTAGGCGTAACGGTTTCATACCTACGTCTAAAACTATGGTCTCTTTCTTCCCATGAATTTCTATCATCCTGTGACTCGCCCCTGAAATTTCAAAGATTTTGACCTCGACCAGAATTTACTCTTCAATTTGATTGATCATCTAACCTATTATTTACATATGAGCCATGACTTTCTTTTGGGTTAGTGTTTGAATTTTGATTTGTATTATATGCTTCAAATGAAGAAAGCAACTCAATCACATCAGAAAAATCTATAGGTCTTGCCACAATTAAGTGATTCCTAATGTGTGGAGGATAATGTCTGATCAAAGTATTTACTATATCCATTTCTGACCATTCAGGACTCACTAACTTACTCTTATTTGCCAATTTTAGAAAATATTCAGTCATTGAGATACCTTTCTGTGCCTCATTTTTTTCCTGTAGCCAACTCAATTTTTACTCCGTTTTGTCTTTCGGTTCCCCAAAATCTATTTAAAATCAAAGTCCTAAATGTGTTATACGTTTCATGTGAGGTTAAGGTTAACCTAAGCCATTCTAATGCATTCTTTTTCAAACATGCTTTAACTATCATCATTCTAAATTCATTAGGAATTCGTTTTATGCGGAAATACTCTTCCAGTTCTTTCATGAAAACCTTAGGATTATCACCAGACTCTTCATCAAAACATGGTGGACTGATATCATTAAGCGAATAGTTAACACATTCATTATGACCCTGAGTGTGAAAATGTGTGTGTGGGGGCACGTTTTGATTATTCCTATTGCAATATACTTCATTTTCTGGACTTACTAGATCACTACATTCGCTCATAGCATCACAAGGATTTGGATTAGTGTTTACATTACCAGTCTGGTAACCATCATTAACAATTTCAACTCTAGAAATATCTTTCATATTACTTAACTTATTTGCCTGCAATGCAATTATAACCTGTGCCAATTTATTTACATTATCTTTTTCTTTTTCAAGATTGTCTTTGATTTCTTTAATCTGATTAACCTGTGTCAATTTATTTACATTATCTTTTTCCTGTTCAAGATTGTCTTTGATTTCTTGAATCTGACTAATTATTTCATCTTTTGATTTACTTACTTCACCAAGGTTTAACTTAATTTCTTCTTAGTGAGATTTTACCTCTTTATGTTGTAATTGCATCTCAGTTCTAATTATAGCAATTCTTTTATCTAATTTTTCCTCAAACTCATCTTTTTGTTTATCTGCTACCTCTATTTGCTTTTTCATAAGTACCTCTAATTCTTTGTTCACTTCTAACTTAATTTCCTGTTTTACATTTTCCTGACCTAAACTAGTTTCTTGAATCATCTCTCTTAGTTCCTTAACCTCAACCTCAAATCTTTCCATATTTTCCCTACACTCTTTCCTACTTTCTCTCTCTTCTTGAACTAGCTCAGAACCTATCTCTATCTTTAGTTTCTGTGTAAGCTTAACCTCCAATTCATTTATATCTCTAGTATTCCTATCAATTTTCTCTGATAGGAATAGTCTGTGCAAAACTATCTTTTAAACCTGATTTTACATCATTTAAACTAGCTTCTAACCCTGATTTCATATTATTCTCCATATTACCCATATCTTGTCTTAAATTTTTCATATTAGCCTCCATATTAACCTTTTATATTAATCATCATTTTCGCTAACCTATCCAACGTCATCTCATTATATTTAATTTTCCCTACTTCCTCCGTACTTACCTTTTCAACCTCTTCCTCTACATTTCTACACTTATCTACTTCTTTTCTACTCTCCATCTTTCTATCTTTTGATTTCTTAGCAACATAAATTTACTAAAAAAATAAATTCTTTTTCTACCACTCTTATTTGGAATTTGCAGTCTTCCCTTTTCTCTTCTTTTTAACACACGTATCTGTACACTGCACTTCCTGGGATTTTCTTCTTTCCACTCTCCCTTTTGATCTATTCAGGTCCCATGATGGTAGCCATATTTGGAGCGCTTCCCCTCCTTGTGGGTTGGATTTATATCACACGATGCAGTGACATATCTGAAGAAGGATTCGCCCCACTGTGAGGTCTACGCCCCACACGAGCACAAGTTGCGCGTTCCCTCAGTGTGGCAACACTTGTAGAAGCCAAACCTTATCTTGATGTAGGATCGATGAACCTTATGTCTAGAAGCCGTGAAGATGAAGTTCTCGAAGATTTCTATAAATCCTCTCTCCGGCAGCTGCGGCGAGCGATGAGATGTGAAACTTCTCAGTTATGGTATCGATACAAAAGGGCTTTCATTTTTAGACAACTATGGAATAAAATAATTAATACAGTTTCACTTTACTTGGAATTATTTTCTCAACATCATTTTCTTCTTTACAAGCGACTTTTTCCACTGATGTATATTTACTATATTTTAATTTTCTCCTTTTATTTATAAATGATGCAACGGTTTTCTACTTAAATTATTTATCATAGCATCGCATATTCGATGTATATTTTAAACGTTTACTAAACTTTCATAAATGATGAACTCCAATAACTTCTCGTAGTTACAAGAAGTCTTTATCCGAAAACACGTCTATCCTCTTCGAGAGTTAAAGCCAGAAAAAAAAAGAATTTAAGAATAAAATCATTGGTTCTTTTTTCTGTTTTTGTTGCTAAGCCACCACAATACTTAATTCTGATTGGTCCTAAGTCACAATTTGCCATTTGAATAAACCTAAGCATTTGTTGCATCATCAATATGGCCTGCTTGGTTATTAACGTAAGTTGAATGGCCATGTTTTCCTATGTCCATGTATGCAATATCAGCTTCAAAAACCAATAGATGCATTAAACATTTCCAAGATACAGGATCAGTTACTTGCAAAAAGAGAAACACTGGACACTATAAAGTGACTATTTCCAATCTAGAAGCAATAAATAATGTTATGACAGAAAGGCCTCAAGCTACCTTCTTGCAATACAGACAGTGTTTAAGTGAATAATAGAAAGGAAATACAAGAAAATGGACACATAAGGCTATGTACTAGAGATATTTTCTTGTTTAGACTTGGATAAAAGCTTTGTACTTATTGTAACACTAATTCATTTTTTATTCCTAGAACATAATCTGCTAATTTTCTGGTTAGTAATGAAGTTACATTGTGAGGAAACTGTGGGTAATAGAAAAGAATTGAGGTCAAATTGAAGTATTTCTCTATTTTATGTGACAGGAGTACAATATGCATATATGTATGTCTACTATAACAAAAATACAGATGTTCAAAGTATAAACTTGAAAGAAGCGTAGGGACAGTGAAGCACAAATTAATACAAAATTGAATCGAGAATATATTGACACATTGCTTCACTCACACTGTTTATTCACAGGACATGTTTCAAGAGCTCTTGCTCCTATCCTCAGCTCATACTCGACTAGTGCAAGTTTTAGTGGTTTCTTCTTTCTCTGTATTGTCAATAGATGGCGTGATGTACTTGTCAAAGATGTCCAGTGGTGGGGTTTCAAAATTCATGACTCTATGACGATTTTTGTTAATGAAGATTTTTTCCCATACGGAAAGGTCTATGGGGTGATTAACGTATTTTATTAGAGATGTTTCCAAATTGATGTCATGTCTAGTATTCAAAAAATGAAAAGCCACTGCTGATTTTTCTGTTTCACCATTTTTAATGTTTCTCATGTGTTCTTTAGTTCTGATGTTAATATTTCTTTTTGTTTTTCCTATATAAATTTTAGGGCAAGTTTCACATTTGATCTCATAGATTCCTGGTTTTTCTTTGGTAGTGATTGAATTTTTGGGAGGGCCTTTTAACAAATTTCTGATATTAAACCTATTTTGAGGTGCAAGAGTTATGTTGTGTTTTGAGAAGATTTTTTGGAATTTGTTATAGGCTGATGGGTGGAAGGTGAATTTTTTAAAAAAAATTTTCTCTTTTTCTCCTGTAGGTTCTAGGGTGGTGGTTTCTTTTATTTTCTTAGCTTTGTTGAGTCTGTTAACTGTTTTGTCTACTAAATTTGGGTTGAAACCATTGGATATAGCTACTTCTTTTATGTGTAGGTATTCTTCTTGATAATCTTCTCTGTTTAGTGGAAAGTTGATCATCCGAAAGATTAAACTGTTGAAAATGGCATGTTGGTGTTGTTTTGGGTTGAAACTGTTGTTCTTGATGTAATTATCTGTGTGTGTCTGTTTCCTGTAAATACCAAAGGTGAGTTTGTTGTTCATTTTTTTGATCTTGATGTCCAAAAAGGGGAGCACACTCCTCTTCTGTTTCCAATGTAAATTTTATAGCTGGATTTTGTATATTCAAAAGTTTAAGACCATCTTGTATGAGTTTTTTAGGTACTATTGCAAAAATGTCATCAACATAGCGATACCACACTTTGAAATAATTTGGAAAAGCTTTTGTGATGATATGTGTTTCAAAAGCAGTCATGAATAAATCTGCCAAGAAGGGAGACAATGGGTTGCCCATAGCTAGGCCCGTTTTTTGTTTATAGATCTGTCCATTAAAGCTGAAAAAATTTTGATTGATACAAATTTCTGTAAGTTGTGAAAGTTCTTCTATTTCTTCAGGTGTTATTTGTATTGATTCCAGCCATTTTTTGAGAAGTGGAATAAGCTCATTGGTAGGTATACTTGGATATAAAGAAATGACGTCAAAGGAAACTAAAGCATCTGTAGAGTTGATCTTTGTGTCCTTCAGGAGATTTAACAATTCAAACGAGTTTTTGATACTTAAATTTTCAAATTTTGTGAAGGATCTGAAGATTTGAACCAGCCATTTTGATAGTTGGTAAGTGGGTGCATCAATGTTATTAATTATTGGTCTGAGGGTAATTTCAGGTTTATGTATTTTGGGTAAACCATATATGTATGGTGTTTTTGGACTGTCTATTTTATTGTTCAATTTATCTCTTTTAGTCATGATTTTACTGTTTTTAATTGCTAATTCCACAGATTTGCATGCTTTCTTTAATGGATTGTTTTCTAGTTTAACAAATTCTTTTCCGTTTAAAAGGTTGTCCATTTTTTTGCGATAGTCTTCTTCGTCCAATATTACTATTTTGTTACCCTTGTCTGCTTTTGTGTAGACTACCGGTTTTTCATTTAAATTTTTGATTAATTTTTTATATGAATATCTTTTTGAAATTGCATTTTGAATATGATCTAGAGTTTCTAAGCACTGTGTTCTGATCGTAGATTTTTTGTTATCGGGCAAATGTAACGAATCTATCCACATGCAACTTCACGGAGAAATAAATAGATTTTCTAAACAAAGGCCTAAAAACATGTGTAGATTACACAAAAAACATTGAAAACTATATCGCGGACATTGAAATAGCGATATATAATTTGTACTTATGTTTTTTGTACGTTATGTTATTTGTACGATATATAATTGTACTTAAAGTACTTACATGTAGTAAGTCGCCATTAAGGTAGCTGTCTCATGTGTTTATGAGAACTCTTAAATGGTTTACCGGGAAAAGACGAGTCAGTTGGAGAATTTAATGTCATATTGGCACGTTGGCCATAGTAGCTCAATGGTAGAGTGGCTGGACGGAAACCAGAAGATCCGTGGTTCAAATCCCGGCTAGGGCACTGAATTTTTCATTCTGACTCTACGTTTCCACTTCTAAAGGTATATAATCATGATACATAAAAATTGTTCGTCCTGATAACAAAACGATAAACGTTATTTAATAAAATATGGTAAGTGAAATACCTTTGAAGATTTTGGCAATATCTTTCTTCTTTGTAATGGTTTTGTTTTTCGAAAATAAAAGGTGTATGTGTTCCGTAAAATTGTGTGGTGTACTTTTATATTTAGTTAAAAACAATAGTAATACTAATAGCGTAGGTTACCCCATAGCAGTTGCAGAAGAGAACTCAGCATGTGAATCATCTTTAGAACAGTTGTATTTTTAAATCCTTTCATGGAAGTGTTGAAAACAGTGTTGTTGTATAAATTAAGTTAATTGGGAGTCGATTTATAACACTTTATAAACTTCATTCAGTTTTAACGAAAACACTGGGAAACACGATGTGGGAAAACTTCGAACAAAACTATTTGGCAATTCTAAGCAAGAAAATGAAAACAAAAACCGAAAAACTAAAGTACAAATTGACCAATTTGATGAACATTTCTTCACATCGAAACCATACCGAAAAAAAGTTTAAGAATAAGAGACACATCGGAAATAGAAACTTGAGTCCTGCAGCAATTAGTCCACACGCTAAATGCAAAACAGCAACAAGTAGCGTAAACGAAAAAACAAACACGCAAAACTTTGAAAACGTTGTAAATCTATCAAATCAAAATTTCTCCACAAAAGAATTAGGTCTTCTAAACAAAGGATTAAAAACTTGCGTAAGTTTTTCAAACGAAATTGAGGACTACATTGCAGATATAAACATTTCGGCACAGTGTCTACCAGTATCAAAACAAAACCCACTTAAAAGCCAATGTGAAAATATTTTGGAAGAAATAAAAACCAGATCCGTTCAGAAGAGCAAACAAAATATTATCCGTTCATTGAAACAAAAAAACGTCATATACACCAAGGCAGACAAAGGTAACAAAATAGTCATAATGGATAAATCTGATTACCTTGAAAAAATGGAAGAAATGCTAACTAACAGTGAATATGAAACCATTAACAAAAATCCATTAACAGCTTGCATAAAATCATTTGAAAAAACAATAGCAAAATCAAGTATAATATCAAACAAATATGCAGTTAAACCAGATAACCCAACCTTACCTAGACTTTATGGCTTACCCAAAATACACAAACCATCCATAACAATGAGACCTATAGTTAGCAGTATAAATTCACCAACATACAAACTTGCAAAATGGCTAACAAACAAATTCAACTCATTTCCAAAATTCGATAGCCTAAGCATCAAAAACACCTATGAACTTATAGAACACATTAAGGATACTGAACTAAATGAAGAAGACACACTAGTCTCATTTGACGTTAAATCACTGTTTCCCAGCATACCAGTTAAACAACTCCCAACATTGATAGAAAAATGGCTCAAATCACTTGGAATGTCATCACTTGAAATTTCAGATTACATCGAACTTACCAATTTATGCATAGAACAGAATTTCTTCCAGTTTCAAACAAAATATTTCCATCAAACTTCTGGTTTAGCAATGGGCAACCCCTTATCACCCTTCCTGGCCGATCTGTACATGAGTGCACTAGAAATAAGGATCACTAAAGGTTTCCCATGGATGTTCAAACTCTGGCAAAGATATGTAGATGACATATTTGCCATAGTGCCAAAAAAACACATCAGTGATGCACTAAAACTTTTAAATATTCAAGAAAAAAGCATCAAGTTCACTGTAGAAGTTGAAAAAGATGAGTATTTACCATTTTTAGATCTAAAAATAATCAGAAATAAAATAGAATAAACTTTGGCATTTACAGAAAACCAACACAGACAGACAACTACATAAAAGCTAATGGCTACAATCCAAGATCCCACAAACAGGCAATCTTTAATAGTTTAGCACACAGACTGATCAACATCCCTCTCACAGCAGAAGAATACAAAATAGAATACAACAAAATTATTGAAATAGCACAGAAAAATGACTTTCCCAAATCACTAGTAGACAAAAAAGTGAACTTAGCAAAAAAGAAGAAACTACTAAAGGAAACCACAACCCTCTCAGCTACAGAAACTAAAATGATCTTCAAAAAATTCACTTACCATCCATGGGCCTTTGATAAATTCAAAAAAGTCTTCAAAAAACAAAACATTCAACTAGCTCCAGTGAACCATTACTCCTTAAAAAACCTAATTTGCTCAAACATCAAAGATGCCATTCCATCTAACAAGAAGTCTGGTATATATCAAATTGAATGCTGTGACTGTAGTCAAATTTATATTGGAAAAACCAAAAGAAATTTAGAAACAAGAGCAAAGGAACACTTTAGGAACATAAAATACAAACAATTAGAAAAATCAGCAGTTGCCACGCATTTCTGGGAAAAAAAACACAATATAAATCCAGAACCAAAATTACTAAAACATACAACAGGAAAAGAAGAACTGTCCACATGGGAACAAATCTTTATTTCAAAAAATAGGAACAAAGTATTCAATTTCGACATCCCCCAGAAAGATTTGTTCAGCAAGTTCCTCGAACCGCCACCAGAGGAGACCGAAGACAAAATATTGCCAGCTACACCAATGAGAACTAGTCGATGTCCGGCTGAAGATAGAGGGAAGGCCTCAGAAACCGGTTCCGGGAAAATTTAAAAGTGAGTGTTGTTTTGTGTTATTAATCGACTCCCAATTAACTTAATTTATACAACACTGTTTTCAACACTTCCATGAAAGGATTTTTACATTATCATTGTGTTACATTCCTTTATATATATATAAATTTTTTCCTGACCGTTTTTAATTTGTGACTTTCAGAGCAGGCTGTTACTGTGGAACTGACATATTTATGAAGTAATTAGCTGACCCGGCGAACTTCATACCGCCAATAAAAGTTGCCTGAATTTATCGATATAAATAAAAAAAATTCAGATTAGTTAATTATTTACTCTTTATTTTGGGGTGAAGTTTAAATACAACACAGTTACAATTTAGTTAATTTAAAGCTTTCTGATACTTTTTTTTGTGGTGGAGCATAAATATATAAAGATGATGGTTTTCCGGCATGTGAACACGCGACGTATAATTAACAATGAGAGAAACAAGGAAACTCCAAGTCAATTCCACAAACTTCCAAAGACTATACTTTTGATTTATTTATGGTCATTGGAAAGGCTAGGGAAATTGTAGACGCTTAAAATCAAAAGGCAAATCCGTTGGTATCATCGGAATATGTGGGATCAAGGCATCCTTTCTTTTATACATTCCCTTGATGACTGTTGCCTCGATAACATTACTTATTTTCCATTGTGGTCAGTTAATTCTACGCAGCATGGTCATACCTTTAATTTTAAATTGTGGGGTAAAAGTCCAGGCAATTCTAATGCATTTTAAAATGCTGTAGAATAGTTCACTACGTTATCCTTGTTTATAACTGTGTCAAATGATTTGTATGAAAAGAACTCCCCTGGAAGAAACAGACACTCTAGAACACAATTATGACATACCAACACTACTGCTAGCATTATCTGCGTATTGGTGATCATCAGTGCAGTCAGCATGTGATGTAGCTCATCGCACATTGGACTGACTTCTGCGACCTAAGTCGGGTCATCCTCTCCTTGGCATAGTAAAAAAGTTCCTGCGAACTTCACAAAATCACAAAGGAATTCAATTAATTTTGTGTCAGTTCAATTCACATTATTGAATTTACAAACAAATTATAAAGAAGGTATCCAAGGATTCACCAATATTTGACAACAATAATTGTCTGTGGTCATATATTTATAGTGTTATAGTGTGTTCAGAAATTTAATTTGTGTCTAATCTTCTAAAGATATATTATCATGATACATAGAAATTGTCCATCTTGATAACAAAACGATAAACGTTATTTAATAAAATATGGTAAGTGAAATGCCTTTGAAGATTTTGGCAATATCTTTCTTCTTTGTAATGGTTTTGTTTTTCGAAAATAAAAGGTGTATATGTTCCATAAAAGTTTGTGTGTGTACTTTTATATTTAGTTAAAAACAATACTAATAACAATAGCGTGGGTTACCCCATAGCAGTTGCAGAAGAGAACTCAGTATGTGAATCATCTTTAGAACAGTTGTATTTTTCCACAAATAACTTGATTGTGCAACAAAAACAACCATCTCTTATGAACGCAGAAGGTAGAGAGGTAATGCAGTATTCTTTGAGAAGATTTGTTTATGTCTTGTGGAATACTTTAAAATGTATATACTATGTCTTAAGTTTTCCGGCGTTAGGCTGATCACTCTACCCAAATCTCTGATCAGGAAACCTCTGATCCTCAACCCATTGCCTATGGGCCTCAATGTTGCGCGGTTCAGAAGGCCCTATGTTCCACATAAAGGAAATACAGTAATTCATTCATTCATGTCTTAAGTTACTTCGGAAACAGTGAGTTAATAAAACACTTGTGTGTTTATTCTTCCTAAACAACTTTCATTGAAACGTACAAATGTTATAATTTTTATCAGAAGAAACTATAATCTAGCAAGTTGTTATTCTCAATGAGATTATGAAAATCATTGATGCTCATGTCCTAAATCAGAACTTCTGAGCCAAATCATTCAGCTGAAAAATATTAAAATCATGAATGCTGAGAATTCTAAAAAGTCTTATTGATCCAGATTTGCTTAACTATATTAATATTTGCAATATAGTAGTTTTTTGTTCTTGCTTACCTTCCTTTAAAGTGTCTTATACAGTGAAATAATAAACTATTTGGCATATAATTTATAACAGGTTGCCAATATTTCTACTCTTTAGACCTGGTAGAAAAAATTCAAAATCTTAAACTAAAACCTCATGACACTTTAGTAGCCTTTGATGTTCGCTCCCTCTTCCCTAGCATTCCATTAGAGAAACTTTTGATTCAACTGAAAAAATGGCTAAATTCTATAAACCTAGATGCCAATGCAATAGAAGAATATTTGGCAATGACTGAAATATGTATACATCAAAATTATTTTGTCTTCGATGGAAAATATTATAAACAAATTTCAGGACTAGCTATGGGAAGCCCGCTATCACCATTTTTGGCCAATCTATACATGAGCTTTTTCGAAACACATATAACTAAAGCCTTCCCTCATATGTTTAAAACATGGTACAGATATGTAGACGACATCTTTGCAATAGTGCCCTACAAACAAATAGATGATGCTTTGAAACTACTCAACCGCAAGAACCCAGCATACAATTCACAGTGGAAACTGAAGAGGACTGTACTCTACCTTTTTTAGACCTTAAAATCAAAAAAAGCAATGAAACACTAGAATTTGGCATCCATAGAAAAGCAACACACACAAATAATTACATCAAAGCAAATAGTTTCAACCCAATTCCATACAAACATGCAACCATCAACAGTCTCACACACAGATTAGTAAATCTACCCCTCAGCCAGCAAGAATATCAAAACGAATACCATCAAATCTTAAAAACTGCAATTAAAAATGGATATGGAAAAAATCTTGTAGATAAAAAACTAAAATCATTCAAACTTCAAAAGAGATTAAAACAGATCACAGCTCTCACACCAATAAAACAAGAAATTAGATTTGCTAAATTTACTTACCGCCCCTGGGCCACAAAAATGTTTCAAAAAATATTCAAGAAATACAATATAACATTGGCACCAAAAAACAATTACAACATTAAAAACCTACTTCACAGTAATAATACTGGTAAGATAAAACCAGAGGAAAAGTCAGGCATTTACAAGATTAAGTGTAAAGACTGTGAAAAAATTTACACAGGGAGAACAAAAAGAAACATGGGCACTAGAAAGAAAGAACACTTCAGGCACTTAAGATACAAAAATATTGATAAGTCCGCAATAGCAGCCTATTTCTGGTCTGAAAATCATGAAATTGAAGATAGCACAGAATTACTAAAATACGTACAAAAACATAGTGAACTCCTCATATGGGAGAGGATATACATAGAAAAACATAAAAACCAACTAATGAACTTTGAAATCCCGCCAGAAGAGAATCCCACATTTAAGTTCATCACTAAATCAATAGATGGCAGCAGCAACCCCAGAATTAACCACACGGCTGGACCAAGCTTTAGTCGCATAAGAGCCGTAGATGCAAACGATGATTTGCAAAACATGTCCTCAAAATAGGTACGAAAGTGAAGCAGATGTGTAAAAAATATGACTCATCTAAAAATTAATAATCATTGCTAATGTTTCTTTATGCCTCTGTTGCACACATCAACCTTGCTACTCTAAATTCCTCGACACACACCTTATAAACCTCAAAATCATTTTAACCCTAAATGCTTGCCCACTCTTGTCTGACTGTGGCCAACTCACAACTAAACTAACTGCTAGACTAGCTTTTATGCTCCTTTTTGTATTTAGCGGGACATGGAAGAAATGTTCTGGAAACCGAGTCTCTCTCTCAAGTTGCCTCAATGGAACTTTTAGGAAGTTTAATCTTCCAGATTTGTTGAAGTTGAACAGTTTGAAACATCAGAATGGCACAACAAAGAAGCCCTTACTTACAGCTCATAACGTCAGCCAGTGGCCAAATGTTCCATTCTTTTGCTCATCCTTACAGCGAATAGAGGTACTGGACTGGGGTGACTCCCTTTAATTCCTTTAGGTAGGTACTGCCACGACAATATTTTAAATACTATTTCAGCACTTATAATAAAAACAGACAATATGAGCCATTAAAGTAAATACATCATACTAAAATTTACTTTTAAACACTGAGAAAACAGTTACTTTTATATAAAAATTATTTGTGGTTGGTTTATTGACACTCGTCACTTGGGAAGAGATTGAAAATGGAGGCCAGGGCCTTTGAAACTAGTCTCTCATAAATATATGAAAAAGTAAGTGACGAGTGTCAATAAACCAACCACAAATAATTTTTATATTAATTTTGACGTCACTGTTACTAAATTCCTCCAAACACACATCAAGTTACTTTTATATTAATGTTTTATTTTTTCAAATAATTGTGCCACCAAGCAACAATATGAGAGCATTCTATAAGTACCTTTCTTTTGTTCTGACACTTCCTCCATTTAAATCCCAACTCTTAAATTACTTTTCAAAGTGAACTTCGTCTGCATGGAAAATTTGTCAACAAGTAACAATTTATTTACAGTGGGAGCAGGCTTTTTGAAAACATAAATGTCATGCATAATTCTCTGAATCACACACATATCAATATCATCCACATTCACCGAAAAACCTAGGGAAAAAGCGAAAAACAAGACCTGCACACGTCTTGTTTTTCATTTTTTCCCTGCGGTTGTTAGGACACTTTTCACCACGTATGCCTGTTTGCTAATTCTTTTGATTGTTCTTTCAAAAATTCCTGTAGAAACGGCACCTTAGCTGCTTGACTTATTCCTAGTTTCATCACATCCTTCAATCACTTTTCTAATTATTTCTCTGCCCTCAGAATGTATCATTTTTTTCTTTACTTCCAACATAGCTGTAGTGACTCTTATGTTTTTATAATTGAAACTAAAAGATATTATCAGTGAGTAAACAGTGTCAATAGCAGTGGAGGACTAGGTTGGCAACATCTGAAGCAAAACAATGTGTGCATGAATGTTTATAAAACTCCAGAATATGTGGAATGTCTCTCCTCTCTGCTTCATTCCCCTGGGTCCATCAGCTCATGGATAGACAGTGCATGTATTCAAAAATCAGTTTATAGTGGAATCTTTATTGTTACGCGCCACATATCCCTTTACTTGGGCCCATATCAACTCTATTACATTAAAGTAGGGAGGAAGTCTTAGAATTTTGTGGCCTTTTTCTGCAGCAATTTCATCAATTATATATAAGTACCGTAAGGGGTATTCATGTTAAAACTGGCCCGGACAAAGGTAGGTAAGAAGGGTTGGTCATTAACCTCAAAAGGGAAGGTTATTTACTGTTAACTAAAAAGGTGGGAGGTAAGTTAGTGTTCCAGGAGAGGCAATCTTGCTCAGGAAGTCGACAGAGGCAGTGATGTTTAGGAAGACAGCGTGGTATGCAAATAATGAGAGTAATGTAAAACTAAGCAACGTATGTAGGAAAATGCATGTGTGTGTGAAATGCCAAACAGGAAGGGAAGGCAACAATAAAGGAAGAGTAAAACAAAGCAATCTGTTGTTTACTTCTCCTGAGACCAAAGATTAATGCAACCCTGAGCTAGAAATGAACCCAGAAAAGCTCATATGAAATTCCTTGAAACTAAATCTACATCTGTTTCCGTCCAACAATGCATACCCTCTCATACTAAAGAGCACCGAATGACAACGTTATTCTGATACCGCTGATTCATAAGCGATGCAACATAGCAGTATTTGTTTTCTACAAATCTCAACATGCCGATAGAAGAGCATCTTACATAAAGCAAGTGGTGCAGTGTGATAGAGCTCGTCACGCAGGATAAGCGTACCAGGTTGCTATGGCAACAGTTTGCTTTTGATTGGTGGATTACTAGTTTGCTAGGCAACCGCAATGACGTGTTTATTCCTTTCTCCTGATTGCACAGCTTGTTACCACGTGGCGACAAAAGTCAGTCACTATCTGCGAATCGAGAACACCTCTATTCGAAATCAAGTTCTCACACAGCTAGGTGGTTGTTGAAGTCCGAAACACCTTCGACTATTGACATCCTGAGACATTGTCCCTTACTGGCATGTTACAATTACTTGAAAACAATAAGTAAGTGTACTTCAATAACAGGCACGTATTTAGAAGTCAGTTTCCGGGGGGGTCCAAAGGTCTATGTTGCAGGCACGTATTTAGAAGTCACTTTCTGGGGAGGGGGGGGGGGGCAAAAATCTATGTTGAATTATTTGCTTTAGTAAATAATTATTCAGGGATGTGTTCTTATCATGTTTGTAAAAAAATAAAAGCACGTGTAATATATTATATTCACATGATTTTCTCTACCCAAGCTTCCACAAATTGTTCTTACAAAAGTTTGTTTTTGTCTTGTTTCTTTGGCAAAAGTGTGCAGAAAGGCCTTGGACATTGCACATTTTTTGTTCTTATACCTACCAAGGATAAAGTGAAAAAAGCAGTAATCAGATATTTGAAAAGCGAACCACTAATTTATGCGTTTGAAGTATTAGTTCTCCTTAAATGAAAAAGAGGAATAGGAACTTACAAGTTAAATATTACATACCTTTAAGTAAGTATCTGGGAACTCTAATCAACAAATTATAATATATCGGAATTGGTTAAATCCACAGTACATTATTGTAATTGGCATTATTTATGTGTTTTAACGAGTTTTACAGCTGCTGTGCAGTAGGTTTTTCCTTATCTCTTAAATAGCTTCATGTCTGCCTGACAATTAAGAGAGATGTTAAGATGAGAAGCTTGAATAAACTTTTTCGATTTATTTTAAACCAAGTTTTATTTCAACTATTTATTAAAAGTTTGAAATGATAATTTACTTGGGGGGGTCCGGACCCCTTGGACACCCCCCTTAAATACGTCCTTGTTCAATAATTATAGTATGCATATTATGCATGTAGATTTTTTAGTTTGTATTTGTTTGCGGGATTTTTTTTTTTTTTTTTTTTTTTTAATGGTGGGCCTAATGCAAGCCCAGGACGCTCGTAGGTTTCTCCCGAGACAGCGTCGTACTCTCCAAGTCCATAATTTGATTAAAGCTAGTGGATAATTTAGCGTAGAAGTTATGTGACAGGTGTAGGATGTATTCAGTAAGTTTGGGGAAAAGATGGATCAGAATGTATACCATTCAGCAGATGTTGTTGTGTGAAAATATATGTTCTGTAATGTCTGCAGTTTGTAAAGATTAATTTTAGCTGCCATTCCCCATATTTGGCAGGCGTGTGTCAATGCAGGTCTCAGCACTTGCTTATAAAGAAGAAGTTTATTGTCCAGTGATATAGGTGATTTCTTGTTGTATGTACAAGGAGTACATTGCCATCCTTCTGTTTCATTTATTTACTAGTTATTGAATGTGGGCCTTCCAAGTTAGGCGTATATCCAAAATACCTTTTTATGATACACTTCCCGCTCACATAACAGAAATTGTTTGACGAATTCATGCAAACACACCCAGATTTCTTCATTGCAAGAACATGACATTACAGATGACAAAAGCTACTTAAAACCACTTTTAACAAACAAGACAAACTTTGAACTAAACCTATTATATAAAACATGGTGCTCCATTACCGGACTATCTGTCAATTTCTGCTTGTCTGGCAGGGGCATTAAAACAATAAAATCAATCATCCCTCTCCTCAAACATGCCGCAAACTAGGTTGTTATTCATAAGTATGAACCCTTGATGCTGATTAGTGGGTAGCGCAGGGTAGAGCACTTAATCCTCAAGGTATGCACAAAAAAAAAAAAAAAAAAGGATCCCAGGCGACCTCAAATTGAGATTTGTGGTGGACAACATGGCTTGGGGCGGGTTTTCTCCGGGAACTTCGGTTTCCCCCGCCATCTCTTCCCACCGGTACTGCATCTCCATCTCATATATCATCAGTGTCCCCGCCTGCGGTGCCGTATGTAGTAAAAGCGGGCGTTAAACACTACACATTCATTCAGGGTATGCGTGGATATGTATGGGAGTAAGGATGGTTCTAATGACACTGGAATGCGAGGTTCAAACGTGTTTAATGACTGCTTGTTTTTATCACCACATTAAACTCGAAGTTGCCGGCCAAGGTTATCAATATTTCACTGTTCAGAGTTACAGTATGTAGACTGCTTAGTACGCGATAACACTTAATTCGTTATGCAATTATTAACTGACAGATATCTTCTCTCATCGCTTCTGGTCTGCCTTCGCCCAAGACAGAACCAGAGGACCGTCTTAATCGGCCGCCAGCAACGGACTGTCTCTCCCAGACAGCTGCGTGTGTGTGACTTAAACCTCTTGAAGCCCTTTATTCACACCAAAACTCCCTTTTGTAACTATTTTGTCCATTGTGATTATTAGTCTCGGTCATGCCATTATTAAGGGTCCGAACAATGTCTTTTCAAACGGAGTCAAGTGTTACCCATTTATAATTCCTTGCTGCTAAGAAAACCCTCTTTCTCCCGTGTCTTTTGTTACACAACTCAACCAACTGCACCTGTTCGTGTCATATCAAATATTAATGCTCCTTTGAAATCCATTGCGATTCTTTATTCATTGCATCCCTTAATTTCGGTATCACCCTAAATGTCGTTCATATGCGCACAAAACAAAATGACTCATGTTCGACGAAAAAAATGGCATTTGCTACAATGAAACAAAATAGTGACATTTTAAAAAATTGTGCATGTATTCTCTACTTTAATGATGCCATAATTAGAAACCGCCTGTAATGGACCTTATACTAATTTGTGTTTCATTAAAATACTTACTAAGTACGGGAGGCACGAATGTGTATTTATGAAGCATTTTTACAGCATTTCTCACCTGTACTTCCAATGTTGTGCATTGTGCCCAGAAATTTTAGTGTTGCAGCAGCAATATCGCTTCTTTCAAGCAGAAATTTGCGACCACAATTGGTTCCCCTATATTTGAATCCCAGCGATTTCAGAATATTAAACAGAGAAGCAGGGGCGACTGGTGGCTCTGAAAGTCGGTGGTTCACAAATTTATCCATGCAATTTAAGTTTTTAAAGTAACAAACGGTTGTTTAATCCTGCAACTATAGACTGCTGTATACACAAGTTAACGGTAATTCACAGCGTATAACACAACATGCGTATTTCAGAAACACTCTAGAGCATAACACTCTTCTATTTATGCAGCTAAAAATGGACTTGATATCTCTTCATGGCAGAGTTCAAGTGTACATAGCAAGGTTTCTTTCTGGATTGTCTTGGAGGTCCCCTTAAACACTGCAGCATTCTCCAGATAGGTTTTTCAGGACACAGTCTAGCTCTGCACGAAGTTTATCAGTCCTCGAAAAATACCAGGATTGCTTGACGTAGCTGATTCATCGTGTCCTGGTAGAGCTAACTCAAAGGCTCCACAAAACCTAATGCAGTTAACAATAATGTTTAAAACATACCTATTTTGAGCCACTTTCTGGTTGTGTTCTTCAATTGTTCTCCGATATGCACTGTCCATCTACTTTACTATATTTGCATTGCTAAGCATAGCAAAACTGTGTTTTTCATGTGCAGTTTTTAAGTTACGTGTTTTTAGCGCCATCATGAAGATGCTGCAAAGCATTCACACCATGTTTTGTCCACGGATCTTCTCATATACATTGTTGTTAAACTTCCTGTTCAAATAGCTTGTCTTTGTTTTGACTACCTATGTGATTTTTATATTTGGCGTGGGACTTCCAAGTCGCTTATTTTCAGTGTTTTCTTCTAAGCTCATTTTTAAAAAGGATGTGCTAATAGACACTTTATGCAACTCATTGTTTCTCCTTATATAACACAATATACTTGTATTTAAATAAGTCACTCTTATTCACAACTCAAAGCACGACACAGCTAACAAAACACGGCACAAAACATGTGAAGCCATTGAGAAGCCGCCCCTGCAGAGAAGATACATAAGCCGTATATTCTATTTTCTCCCTTTTTAAATTGGTCAGCCTTTTGGAGTTGGGTATTTACCCTCGTCATATAAATTACAAATTCTTCTACGTAAAACACACTTTTGAAAATCGTCTGGTAGCACGTTTCTTAGCTGCTCGAAATTTCCCAGGGTGCCTAAATATGGAGGCCTCTTCTACTTTGGCGAACTGTTTGCCTTTAACAATCTTCGTCACAGAATGAGCATTCACGTGACAAGCTTGTGCCGTTAACTCTCGACTCTGAACGAAATTTGTACCTTCGAAAATGTCTTTTGTAACGGAATTATGGTGATGGTGGAAAGATGGTGTTTCTGGAGTCTGCGGCGATCATGTGTAACGGGTTAACTCTTACCTGATGTCGTCCGGCGTTGCAGCTGAGGCCGTGGGTTGTATTCAGCCTTCGTGGATGGTGACGATGAAGCCACCAGCTAGCTGCTTCTTCCCGATCTGAATCTTTGGTTCAGATCTGGCACTCAGATGTATTGATGTATATAAAAAAGAAGTCTCCAGAATCGCTTCAGTCTGGGCTATGAGAACTCTTAATTTTCAGATGTGGTCGCGAATGAAAGGATACATTTTCTAAATAAACTCCGAAACCAATAAATTATTTTAACTTTAAAAGAATCAAGATGTTCAATTTAATTTGTATTATTTATACAATTTTTCGTAAAAAGAACTTGACAGCAGTATTGTATACCTTGATTAGAATTAACAGATAACTAATATTAATTTTTAAAAGGTATCATTTCGGTACTGAATTTACGTCTTATCACCTTATCACCATAACGTTCTTCCATCAAAAGACGTTATCTTTTCTAGCTGTTTTACTTTACTGGTCCACGCCACACATTACATAATCTCATAATCATAAAACATTCACATCATATCACTTACATGTTGCGTCATCTCATTTTCCTTTCTTATTCATTTTAACATGCCTATATCGATTCTTAAGCCACATATTTAAACATTTTTCAACTCCTGGGGCATAAACCAAAACAACCGTTACACTTTAATTGACAACTGTTTGAAAAAGGAATACATATGAAAAATAATATTTCTAGACTGCTTATGTAAAATCTCACGGGTTGTCTCGCAGTCACTACTAGGTATACTTTTTCTGCGGGATTTCCCGTTTCTCTCGCCATCTCATTCCAACGAAGCTCCTCCTTCATCTCATATATCATCAGCGTCACCGCCTGCGGTGCCTGATGAATACTCTATCTCAGGCTAGTTTAATCCTGCTGTAAACAACAAGGCGGAGCTGACTCAACTCGCCGCGTGTTAGACACTACATGTGTTGAATTTTGATACCAAATAGTATGTTGAGAGAATAAATAACTGCGACATCTGTCGCCCTTTTAGTGATACTATATATTCATATATAGACTCTGTGTGAAACTATGTAACGTCTTTTGTTTTGTTTGGCGTCTCAGGAATGTTTTCTGTGCTCATATTTGGATTTGGCAGTCATGAGATATCACTTGAATCATTATCCAAATCCGGAATGTTACAATCGGAGAATTCATCTTCAAGTGTATAAAAGCCATTAGTTGAAGAGTATTTATTATTTGCAAACAACATAATTTCTGAATTACTTTTTATGCGCATATGATGACTGAGGTATCGTACAGTGATATCATCTACTTCAGGGAATGTGCTGATATCTCCGTTCAAAATGCTTGGCCGGTTGAGGATGTAATACGGTATATGTACAGAAGCCCGATTTATTGTCTTAAAGCACGAAATAGGTTGTGAGCGTGTCTTTCTGTACGCAGAACCTGCCTTGACCATCGTAATACCTTAATAAGTCTATCCAAAAGTATATTTCTACAGCTCAGCAAAAGAAGAAATATTACTGTTAAATATGCCGAAACTATATAGAAACACCGCCTTTCAAAGGAAATGTGGAATTCGATGTTTAAAGTTAGAGTTTTTGAAAATCTACCATAAATAAGTACTTTTACTCGTAAGCTTTTGAATTTTTAAATGTAAACACATCTAAAAAGAAACGAACTTTTCAAGTTACAGTTTACACAGGTTGTGTTTACAACATAGTTTTCAGTTATTATGGCGGATTGTTAGCCCCTAAAATTGTTGAATATTGTAATGCAGCTAATGATAAAATGTTTTAGTTGTTTGTTATTCTATAGCAATAAGCTAAGCAAATGTTAGTACAAGGTTAAAGTTATCCATGATAGCAGTAAAATGTGTGTTATACAGTTTAAAAAGGTGTTTTTGCATTATTTTCTCAACATTTTCTACTACATAAGGGTTATGGGCCCAGCCTCTTGCTCTTAAAAAGTAAAACTAAAAAGCAAAAGCATAGTGTGCTCAAAGATGGCACTAACAAAAATTGAAGATGAAGAAGCTGCATGTGTGCAAAAACTTAGACTCAAGTACATTTCCTATGTGGGAATTTGAGGTCAAAATCCTGTTCAAAGCAAAGAAACTTATGAGTATGGTAAATGACACAGAGCAACTGGCAGATACTGAAGGTGATAATGAAAGCCAGGAAAAATTGGAAACTACAGATGCAATGGCCAAGCATGTAATTCTCAGAACAGTAGAAAACAGTGTAAAAGTACATCTTATGTCATGTGAAACTGCTAAAGAAATGTATGACACTATACTGAGGATGTGCAAGAAAGAAACTGGTCAACAAAAATGTTTACTGCTACAGGAGTTTTACAACATCAAGTTTGACAAATCTAAAGATGTCAACACCAACATCAGTGAACTTCAAAATGTGATCTGCAAACTTAAATGCCTCAAAGAAGAAATAACAGAATCTATGGTGATCTCCAAGGTAATGGCAGTACTTCCAGAACAATTCAAACATTTCAGCAGTGCATGGGATTCCACTCAAGAGTCTGACAAAACCGTGGAAAATCTTTTTGCAAGACTGACAATGGAAGAGGACAAGCTAAAAATGTGCACCAGAGAAGACACATGTATGCTTTAAAGCTGAATTGAAAGTCGGGGATAAAAAGAAAATCATTTATTACTTATCTAATGAGGTAGCATTGTTTAATATGTAAGAAAAGTATTAACTCTGAGGAAGATTGTCATTTCAAAGATGAAATGTGTGGCATTTGTAAAAAGAAAATCATAAAGATGAAGATTGTTATGCTAGAAATAAGAGTAAAAATGGTAATAACTATAATAACAAAAATGCTAAAATTGTTTTTTTTTTTTTTTTTTTTTCTGTGAGAATGCAGAGGTTAATGTAAACAGTCTGAAAGTTAACAAAGCAGAAGTCAGTAATAATTGCTTTGAGTTCATAGTGGACAGTGGTTCAACCATTCATATGGTAAATGAGGCTGTGTACCAGAACTGGGACATTGTGTGGAAGAAATAAAAACTGCTAAAATTGGAGTAAAGATGTCTGAAACAGGTATTGGTTCCATAGAGTTTGAAAACTGTGTAGCTACATAATCAAGTGTACTGTGTACCTGAACTGTCAAAGAGTCTCATGTATGTAAACAAAATAACACAAAATAAGGGTGCTGTATATTTCATATCCATATTTATTGCAACTTAATACAGTGTTTGAACACAATTAAGCCATGTCATTTGTAACACATACATAATCTCTCTTAAAAGTAAACGATTAGAAGTAACAAAATAATGGAGATGTCAAATTAAATATGCAAGCTAGTCATAAATTGCTTAATGGTATAGAATTTTAAAATAAATATAATATGCTAAAATCAGTAATAAAGCCTAGCTATTTTTACATTGACACATAGATTCTTCGATGGTATAAAATACATTATCTATTACAAAGGCTTTAAGATGTGTTTTAAATGTATTTAAATTATTACAGGTTCTAATTGAAGCGGGAAGTACATTATAGAATTTTATTCCTGTATAACTAGGTGATGATGCCTTTCTTAAATAAGAAAGTTCTGTTACCAAATCAATTTGTTGCACTTGAAGGTAACAAAAAAGAATGGTATATATGTAGTAAAGCTAAATGCACAAAGTGATACTGCTCTGTTTACAGTACAAAACTAACACTCTAGATACTTGGCATATAAAGTTAGATCATTTGAATAAAAAGCAATTGCAGGAAGTCTCTGTAATGTGTGAGGGAATAAATTTTAAAAATAATACACATATAGACTGCTCTGTTAGTGCTAAAGCCAAACTGGTAAGACTACCATTTAAAACTGTGACGCAAAGAGCAGAAAGACCCCTTCAAATCATACATAGTGATCTGTGCGGTCCAATTGATCCTCCTACCCATGATGGTAAGAATTATTTTCTAACAATACTGGATGACTGGACACATTTTTGTGTAGCGTATCTGCTTAGTACCAGAATGCTGATGAAGTGTGCATATATGTAAAACAGTTTGTAAAAGAGTCTCTCATTTTAACCTAAAAGTTAGTAAATACAGATGTCATAATGGTGGTGAATATAAAAATGCAGAATTTATTAACTGGTGTAAAGAGAGAGATATTGTTCTCGATTTTACCATTCCTCATACTCCACAGTTGAATGGGAAGTCTGAACAACTAAATCTCACATTGATGAACAAAGCAAGAGCAATGATGTCTGATGCAAAATGTAACAAAGAGATCTGGGGCAAAGTAGTCCTGACAGCTGCTTATCTCACAAATTGAAGTCCTATTAAAGGCTCAAACACCACACCAACAGAGAATTGGTATAAGAAGAAACCTTATATGAGTAGATTTAAATTTTTTTGTAAAAAGATGCATGCAAAAGCACTAAAGCCTTTAAAAACGCTGGATATCAGAAGCAAAGAAGCAATATTTGTTGGATATGCTACAAATGGCTATAGATTCTGGGATCCAGAAAGGAGAAAAATCTTTGTGAGTAGAGATGTAATGTTCACTCCTACATTCTTTTGGGAAAATGAAAAGCAAAGAGAAAGAAATAACAAAATTTTTTAAGAATATGAAGAATAGATGAGGAAAAACATCAAGAACAAAATGAAGAAACAGTTGAAGAACAGATAAATGAAACAAATTTAAGAAGCTGATGAACATTCAGAAGTAAGCAATGAAGAAAGAAACTTAAAAACAGAAAACGAAGCAGAAGGTTTGAAAAAAAGAAGTGGTTTTCAGAAGCCTAAAAAGTTTGAAGATTACATCCGTGAAGATGAAGAAGTATTTGTAACATACAGTGAAACAATGGAAAGTCCAGATAAGGAAAACTGGCAAAGAGCAATAGAAGAGGAAAAGGATTCACTGAAAAGAAATAATACCTGGGAACTAGTAAACGAAAGTGAAGCTGAGGGTAAATAACTGCTTACAGCTAATTGGATTTTCAAGATTAAAGATAGTGGAAAATATAAAGCTTGCCTTGTAGTTCGAGGGTGTCAGCAGAAATAGGGTAATCTTGATAATAAAGATATATTCAGTCCTGTTGTTGATACAACTGCTTTAACCCTTAACTGGTATCACAACGTCTGACAGACGGCAGTAGAACTTTCCATGGTCCCCCTCCCACAACTGCCGTTGTCTCACTACCAAACTCCATCTACCTTTCAGTTGGAGAGTTACTTTGGTGTAGCGAAGCTCGTGTGCAGCTTGCTTTATCTGACGCTGAATTACAGTTGAATAAAGTTTCTTCGACGTCTCCCGGACGTATGATACCAGTTGCATAACTTACTTTTCTACATTTTGTCCTTCAGTGTTAGCGTTTATTTATACCACTACATATTAATGTAGCATTGTATTTAGTGATTTATGTTTGTTCAACTTTAGGTCTACCTCAGGTCTACCTCTGGAAAACCAGAGATGATTTCCTTTTATAATCTAACCAAAGGAGACTTCAATGGACTGGATCAAAAGTGTGCAAACTACACATCCAGCCGAAGAACCCGAATATGGCCTAAGGCTATATTCTTTACCATTGCTGATGCGGGCTGTGATGTTAATGCTTTTATACTTCATCAAGCACTTTCAAATGCTCCGAAAATGACTAGGCTTGAATTTATGAAAACTCTTGCAACATCTCTAGTGTTTTCACAAATATGTCGAAAGCTAAATGAGTTAAGAACATTCCCCGTGAGGTTAGATACTGTATAAGAGGGATTTGAAGACTGGTGATGTACCAGAGTCAGACGAGGTATCAGAATTTTTTGAGATTCGCAAAACATGCTACACATGCAATCCTAAACTGAAGAGAAGAACGAAGTATCCATGTCAAAAGTGTGGTAGGCCAACCTGCTTGGAGTGTGCCAAGAAAACCTGTTGAGCGTGTTTCGAGCATAAGAATGACTAAAAGTGTGGACCTGCTCTTTGTTGTAACTGCTGTGATATGATTTCCTTTAGTATTTCTCAGACAATTTTACATGTGTAACACAATTTTCAAATGTGTACTTAGAAAATGTCAGAAAACTATGCTCTACAACAAAGTCAGACTTTGGCAGCCAAGTAGAGCTTCTGTATCATTCCTTTGTTGTAATTTTCATTTGACATTAATTTATTATATTTTGTCCGTGATAACCATTTTAAATGTTTATTGGAACCTTTGTACCTGAGATTTAAAAGAAAGAGGAAATGTCGAGTTTCCAGAAGGTATATTCTGTATTTATAAACTTCAAGCAAGTTTGTATAACATCCTTGGAACATTGCATGTATATTAGTCGAATACATATGTTTAATGATGTCAGTTTCAATAAATAGCTTAAAATGAGTTATACGAGTTTTTATTTAAATCTGATTACCCAGAGTCTCCCAGACACCATGATACCAGTTACGGTATTAAAAAGTGTGATACCAGTTAAAGGTTAAGATTACTTTTTGTAACAACTGCTAGAGAAGACATGATAATTCAAACATTTGACATAAAAATAGCTTTTTCACATGGAGAGCTGAAAGAAGAAATATATATGAAGTTACCTGAAGGGTACAGTGATGCAAGAAAAGTCTGCAAATTAAGAAAGTCTCTTGACAGTCTAAAACAAGCTCCATGCAGGTGGAACAAGCAATTTACAGATTTTCTGAAGAAAGAAGGACTAAAACAATTACAAACTGATCAGTGTATCTTTAAAAGTGAGAATGAAGATATCATCATAGCCATTCATGTAGAAGATGGAATTGTGTTTGTAAAACACAAGGTACATCTAAAGAAACTACTGAAGAAACTTATTAAGAAGTTTGAGATGACAAGAAATGAAAATCTCAGAACATATTTATGAATGGTAATTATAAATGCAACTGATGACGTGTACATACATCAAGAAAAATATGCAAAACAACTGCTGCAAAAATACAATATGAGGATTGCAAACCAGTAGCAACCCCAATAGTATCTCAGAATTCAGGGAGTGTAGAAATCTCAAAAGATTCTACAAAGCCAAGTAATGATTCTTTTCAACACAGAGAAGTAATTGGAAGATTGTTATATCTAAGTTGTGAAACAAGGCCCGATTTGACATATGCAGTGAGTTATGAAAATCGATATATGGAAAATCCACAAGAAGATGATGTTAAAAATGTAAAAAGGACTCTGCAGTATCTGAGAGGTACTCAACAAAAAGGAATTAAGTTTTATAAAAGAAAACATTTACAAGATGAACCAGTTACATTGATAGCATACTGTTGTGCAGATTATGCTGGTGATAAAGAAGAAAGAAAAAGTAATATAGGCTATGTAATAATGTATGCTGGAATCCCAGATTCATGGCATTCAAAAAAACAGAACATGGTAGCAAAATCAACTGAGGCAGAGTACATTGCTGCAGCAGAATGCTGTACAGAGTTCACATATTTAAGGACATTGATTGAAGAGCTGACAGGAACAACTGTGAAAGTAATTTTATATGTGGACAATCAAAGTTCAATAAAATTAATCAAATAGGGCAGTTAAGTGTAACAGGAAGAAGGCACATTTAGGTGAAATTCCATTATTTGAGTGAGAAATTCAAGAATGGAGACTTTTAATTAAGACAGTGTCCCACAAACAGTCAACTGACTGAAATATTTACTAAACCACTTATGTTTAAACTACAACAAATTTAAAGATATGCTATTAATATGAGAGTATTGTAAGAATTTGTTTTGTAAGAAATTAATGAAATGTATTATGCTGAACATTTAATTATTACACATTCATGTTAAAAAAATTACCATTAAGAGAGTGTGCTGAATATTGTAATGTAGCTAATGATAAAATGTTTTAGTTGTTTGTTATTCTATGGCAATAAGCTAAGCAAATGTCAGTACAAGGTTAAAGTTATCCATGATGACAAAATATGTGTTATACAGTTTAAACAGGTTTTTTTTGCAACATTTTCTCTTTTAGAAGTAAGAAACAACAACAAAAATTCTTCGCGCATTTCCTAACGACCTTTGTCGCCGATTGCTTCTTAATGCCAAAAGTTTGGAAATACCAGAAAGCAGCATCTCGCGTCTAATGCAATTTTTGAACGAAAAGGTGGAGTGTGCCTTGACTATGCAGAAGTTACGAAGCGATTGGTCACTAACGAATACTTATACTCTGACGGCAGCTGTTCTACAAGTTAATACTAGACCTAACAAGTCGAAGAAGAACATCAAACAAGTCACAGAACCTTATTGTGTTTTCTGAGAGAACCGAGGTCACTGGGGTCAAGATTGTCCAAGAATAATGAACCACCAGGAAAGAACTGAAAAGCTGAGGAAAGCCAACAGATACTTCCTTTGCCTTAGATGAGGCCATCGTTCTAAAGACTGTATGAAGAAGAATAAACTATCCTGCTCCAAGTGCAAGAAATCACACCACGTGTCTATTTGTGGAGACCAGCAAGAAGCTGTAGCAGTTGGCAAGATTAATGTAAACACGCCCAACTTCACGTATCTTCAAACTGCACGAGTTTGGATAACTGGCCCTACTGGACTGACCAAACTCACTCGATGTATTTTAGAGGCTGGAAGTCAGTCCAGTTTCATCAGAACAAGCCTCGTGGATCAGCTCAAGGGAACTGTTGTCGGAAAAAAAAAAACCGTCTTTTACGGCATTTGAGGGTGTTCAACATATGGCTAAAGCATGCAGGCTTGTCCAGTTTACCATCTGAGGCGCATGGACGAAAACTAATATAACAATAACAGCTTTCGAGAGCTAAAACAAGTATTCCGCTCATCTTGTGGTTCCATACGATGTCTACTCCCTATCTTGCACCCAAGGGCTGCAATTAGCAGATCCCAAGGACAATGAAAGTGACCTTCCTATTGAACTTCTCATAGATGGAGAACATTATTGGAAGGTGATCTGAGATAACCAACCAATATGCCTTTCTGAATCCATAGTGCTTCTCCCGTCTAATTTAGGTTGGGTTCTTAGCGGAAACAAGTTAGGTATCACAGTTCATCGTGTCGCTATAAACCATACTCATACAAAGGAAGAATTTGATCTAAATAACTACAGCATGCGTTGATGGTACCTGGCTGAGAAAGATTCCAAAGCAAAGTTGCAGAATAACATGGAGGCACTGTGGAGGCATTATGAAGAAGAAATGGCAGGAATAAATTCACAGGTTATGACAACCACAGCAACAACAACAATAACAGTTTCAATTGTGTTATCAATGAACCACCTTGTGAGGCAATAGTTGATGAGGTATTACAAGGAAAGGATCAAGCATTAAAGCAGTCACAAGAAGAAGTGCTGCTGAGATTGAAAAAAACTGCAGGAAAGTATGGTAAGTGTGAGAGAGCTAACAACAAGGAGCTCAAAGAGCGACGACTAAGAAGGAAAATGGCTGCACAGTATAGATTACAAGCACTGTCAGAACCACTCTCTCGTGTTGACGATGATAAAGTTTTCTTGAAGGTGTATGATGATATCCAGCAAGAGCTCCATCATAAGACAGGGGCACTACACAAAGCTAGAGTCAACATGAAAGCACAAGAATGTGAGATTCTCGACCTGAAGACAGAATCTGAGGCAGAGAGGAAGGACTACTTAAATACAATCAGGAGGTAAAACAGGAAGTTCAAATTACTGCAACGAATATTACACAAACTGCAACCCACCATCAAACGAGAATGTAACCACAGTAACTTGGACAAGATAAAAGGTGAGGCTGTGTGGAATGATGAGACACAACGATGGAAACTTCCAGAATTAGTCACCTTATGCACCAAATTACCTCCTGCTGTTGGCAGTCAACTGGCAATACTGCGACCCAGCTCAGCACATTAAAATGGAAGAACTTCACCACACAATAGCCATATCAGTAAGTCTAATAGCAGTCAACCTACTTACCAACGGACAAGTCTTCAGCATTCCCCTGATTCTAATGAGGACATGAGAACCATATACAAGATATTACAACAGAGTGAAATGGAAGATATTGCAGGCAATTTTTAAGCCAAAGCGAGCAGCTCAGCTGTTGAGCCGAGCTGAGGAAGATATAAGAAATATCCTGCATGAAAGGCTGGAGTCAGCAGCGATGTAAGCAATTCGCAGAATACCAGCCTAAATAATGTTCATAATGCTTTCCACTCGTCTTTGAGGATCAGGGCGAGACGACAGAATCCAAACAGTCATCCTTCAGCTCCCAGATTGCTCCATAGTCACAAGGCTAGTACAGCTGATCGTTCCCTTAGAATTCGACTGACCAGGGTGAGGAGGATTTTGAAGATTGATACCAAAAGTACTGCAATTCCTTTCTTGGAAGTGTTGAAAACAGTGTTGTTATGATAAATTAACTTTAAAGAGAGTCGATTAAAGACACTACACAACACTTACTTTTAAATTTTTCCGGAACATGTTTTTGAGGCTTTGCCTCTATCATCAGCCGGCTCTCGACTGGTTCTCGTTGGTGTAGTTGACGATATTTTGTCACAGGTCTCCTCTGGGGGATGTCGAAATTGAATACTTTGTTCCTAATTTTTGAAATGAAGATTTGCTCCCATGTGGATAGTTCTTGTTTTCCTGATGTATGTTTTAGTAGTTTTGGTTCTGGATTTATGTTGTGGTTTTTTTCCCAAAAATGTGTGGCAACTGCTGATTTTTCTAATTGTTTATATTTTATGTTTCTAAAGTGTTCCTTTGCTCCTGTTTCTAAATTTCTTTTTGTTTTTCCAATATAAATTTGACTACAGTCATTGCATTCAATTTGATATATACCAGATTTTTTGTTAGATGGAATGGCATCTTTGATGTTTGAGCAAATTAGGTTTTTAAGGAGAAATGGTTGACTGGTGCCAGGTGAATGTTTTGTTTTTTGAATACTTTTTTGAATTTATCATAGGCCCATGGATGGTAAGTGAATTTTTTGAAAATCATATTAGTTTCTGTAGCTGAGAGGGTTGTGGTTTCCTTTAGTAGCTTCTTCTTTTTTGCTAAGTTCACTTTTTTGTCCACTAATGATTTGGAAAAGCTATTTTTTTTTGTGCTGTTTCAATTATTTTGTTGTATTCTGTTTTGTATTCTTCTGCTGTGAGAGGGATGTTTACCAGTCTGTGTGCTAAACTATTGAAGATTGCCTGTTTGTGGGATCTTGGGTTGTAGCCATTAGCTTTTATGTAGTTGTCTGTCTGTGTTGGTTTTCTGTAAATGCCAAAGTTTAGTCAGTTTTTATTCCTCATTATTTTTAGATCCAAAAATGGTAAATGCTCATCTTTTTCTATTTCTACAGTGAATTTGATGCTTTTTTCTTGAATATTTAAAAGTTTTAGTGCATCACTGATGTGTTTTTTTGGTACTATTGCAAAGATGTCATCTACATATCGTTGCCAGAGTTTGAACATCCAAGGGAAACCTTTGTTGAACCTTATTTCTAATGCACTCATGTACAGATCGGCCAGGAAGGGTGCAGGAAGGTTAGCAATGGTTGCCCATTGCTAACCCTGAAATTTGGTGAAAATATTT